>JASEVX010000001.1:215180828-215206586 GCA_031761405.1 Serripes groenlandicus | reverse complement strand
CATGACGCTTGTCTGCCTATTTGAGCCATTCCACGAGAAAACCAACATTATGGACTCTGCGTAATGCATCGACCCAGATCAGCCTGGCTAATCCGTAGGGTGACGAACGTTTTGAACACATCTATTATGTTCAAGTCTTTCATAATGTTTGGAGACGTATTAATTTTAGATTCTCGGATAAGGGTTGCCTTTATATAATCCAGGTACATGATTGTAGCCATATTGATGAACTATGTGTGGGTCAAGTTCTAGTATGGTCATGACGCTTGTCTGCCTATATTTGAACCATTCCACGAGAAAACCAACATTATGTACTCTGCGTAATGCATCGACCCAGATCAGCCTGGCTAATCCGGGCCGACACATTCCGTATCCGGGGGATAGAGGTATATAGTATTGATTCCTGGAACAGAAAATCCACAGGAGGCGAAAAGTGTCTGCCCGAGTTAGTCTGAGCGGTATGCTTAGGCTGATTAGAGTCGATACTTTACGCAGCGTGCAGAATGTTGGTTTTCTCGTTGAACGGCTTATTTGATTTAGGACAGTGCGCCCAACTGGTTGGTGGTTGTTATTGGTAATTTGCTATAAAAAACAAGATGTGTTTGTGAAACACTGATGCCCCCGAATGGCAACATCTAGGTCAAAGGTCAAGGTCGCCAGGTCAAAAATGTTAAGGAATACACATGTGAAATATGGTAGCCGTACCTGTTATGGTTCAAAAGTAGTGGTCAAAGTTAAAGTTTTTTCGAGAATGGTAACATCTAGGTCAAAGGTCAAGGTCGCAAGGTGAAAAATTGTTGGTACTGACAGAAAGGTCATGTCACAAGGTATACGCATGTGAAATATGGTAGCCGTACCTGTTATGGTTCAAAAGTAATGGCCAAGGTTAAAGTGTTTTTTTCGAGAATGGCAACATCTAGGTCAAAGGTCAAGGTCGCAAGATGAAAATTGTTGGTACTGACAGAAAGGTCATGTCACAAGGTATACGCATCTGAAATATGGTAGCCGTACCTGTTATGGTTCAAAAGTAGTGGTCAAGGTTAAAGTTTTTTTCGAGAATGGCAACATCTAGGTCAAAGGTCAAGGTCGCAATGTCAAAAATGTTGGTACTGACAGAAAGGTCATGTCACAAGGAATACACATATGTGAAATATGGTAGCCGTACCTGTTATGGTTCAAAAGTAGTGGTCAAGGTTAAAGTTTTTTATTGTGCAGACAGACGTGCAGACAGACGTGCAGACAGGCCAAAAACTATATGCCCACCGAATCTATGATTCCGGGGGCATAAAAAAGTATGTTTTAGAAACGTCTCGCTTTAATGACTCACCCCGTATGCATGTATACAGGGTAGAATATGCTATATGGGTTGCCCGGATATGATGGCTGATGGTGTAGCTGTTGAACAATTGTTTGCTGAAGATAATACACTCTGATCACCTTTCCATATGGTGTTTTAGCTCGTCTGGGTTTCGAAGAAAATAAGTTGGGCTGGTGTGATACCCTTTGCGTCGTCGTCTACGTCGTCACACAACTTTAACCTCAAAACTCTCTCATAACTCAAAAACCGTTCAAAATTTATATAATATTCAGTAAAGCCCCCCTTTTGACTTAGAACATAAAACAAACGATCGTTGGCCTTCGCTCCGCGGCGCCCTTTTTCAGCATATAGATTATGTTGATACCTGGTAAATGTCTTACATTTCAAACAGTAAACCTCTTTTAGCGAAATAACCCCAATTATGTCATAGACTCCGAGTTGCTTCTTTTAGGAAAACGAACTCACCTCTTATGAAATTTCAAAGACTCGGACTTACGGAAATGGCGACCCCTACGCGTGACAGATATCACCTGGCAAAGTCATTCGATATTTCTGCTTGTAACATAATGTCTCCCTACGTACTAATAAATGACATCACGGACGGCATAGCATCTTTACCCTTACACAATACGTCCCGATATTACCTTGGAAACAATCAGCGTATTTAAGCTCGTAAAGTTTTAGGAAATAGTGGACTTTTTTCGATGGTAATGCGAGATGTAATTCAGAAAATGGAGAGGAGAGGGTGTAGTAGACCGCTTTTGTTGTGCGATCGAAAGTCATGGAGGGTCGTGACAGACTTAATAAATATTGCGTAGTTCCATAGACATGTTAACTATTGTATTCAGTTGATAATGAGAAGTAGACGATATCGATGCGAAAACGTCGATACGTCGATACAATGTGGTATCCCTTTGTGTCACATGGCTCACAACATTTATGACAGGCCATCGATTCTTTAGCCAATTTGAGTATTAATCTTAAACCTGAGGACCGAAGAATATACGTTAAAGATATCAAAGAATTTTATACAATTCAATGTGTACTGTTGAAGTGGCGAATATATCTCATGGTTTGCCTACCCGTTCATTTAAAGTCGAGTTTTCATCCCACTAGCTGACGAACTATGTATTTTCAGATGTGTTTGTTGTCAAATTGCCCGATCGGGCTTTATACGACAGACATAAACGTTTAATTTTATACCGTCGTTTCTGCAGCTTTCTTTGTTTACCTTCGGAGTATATTTCTCGGTAACGGATTCCGACTTGGCCGAGTTGGTTAGCGTTGGGGATTTGGGATGGGGATTTGGGATGGGGATTTGGGACCGGGCATCCCTGGTTCGATCCCCCAGTCGCGCTGGAGTGCTCTTGGTCAAGGAACATTTCCTAGCCTAGTACTAGTTTGTTTACCAAAGGTTCATGAATAACTGAACAATTGCCGAGGAATAACTGAAATAATGTTTAAATTGGCCTATGACCCTAATACAAATAATCCTCGGTCATCTAAGGGTGGTAAATCACAAGCGGTTTCGTTTGAAGGATCGAAGTTGTTAGTGTCTTCTGTTTTTAAAACGTCTGATCGTTTGATCAAACAGGTTATATCGGAAATGAAACGATTATTTTAGAGTTGAAACATTATGTGAAAAGGGGAATGCGTCTATGCAGGAATCTAGAACTCTACGTCCCTGCTCTATATGAGTCACTGCTCCTTTTTCCCCCACCGAAGGAAAGTGTCAAGACCTACGAATGGATATTTAGCCTTTTCCCAAGTACATATCTGCAGAAGACGACTTTGAAATAATTGAGACAACACTATAGAATGGAAATACATGTATATACATGTAATATTCGATAGTATTAAGCAATTACTCCTTTTTCCACAATGTTGTTAAACGTCGTCTGTTTATAGTTCAAATACTGACAGCGTGCATATATTTCAAAAACAGTTGATGGGTATAGTTGTATGTATTAGAACAACATACAGTACAGCAATGTATTGCTATGTCCTCAGTAAATAGTTTGATAGTTCACGATTTCTAAGCCACCAAACAAATTACAGCTACAAATGTAGCATTTATGTCAAAGGGAAGCAATTCATTTTACATAGGCGATCATTGTAGCATTATTGGTTAGGGTTCTTTCCCATTAATCAAAATAAGCCAAAAACCTGAATTAAATTAAAGTCCATTCTTAAATTTATTATAAAAGCACCAACAACTCAAAGGTTAACCTTCACTTTTTTAATATATCTATGACGTCAAAACAAAGGTCACCCTTATCCCGTACTGAATTTCACTTTAAATTTCAGCAAATAGGCCTACAAGATGTTCTAAACATGCAACCAGGGTTTGGTTACAAATCACTCACAGGGTAATATAGTTTTCAAAAAACACTTTCAACTTTTAGCAAAATCATTGTTGTCCAATGGGAGACAATTTCAGTCTGAAATCCCCTGGACAAAATTGTCTTCTGCCCGGCAAGCCCATCCGAATTACTTCCCTTTGACCTAAATTTAGTTTGAATACATTTTTTCTTTTTGGCAACAGATGGACAGTCTATTTACGACATATAGACGGACAATGAATGTTCTGGTGCGACTGTGTTTTCTCTGTTAGCATACGAATCAACACCCCTTATTGCGAGCTCGCGGCCTACACGTACAAAGTCAAGTAATAAACAATACATGCAGATTGCTTGTCAATACGACAGACGTCATTCGTCTTCCAACACTGGACTAACAGTCTATGTGGAAAGACAGCCAGTTGCTTGGAAAGACTGTTGTGTTTAGAAATTGACACTTAGGCAGCATTCAGTAAGCAGTGAGCGTATGATTTAACATTCGTTTAGAATCGCATCTGGCGGATGAACATTCTTTATATGTGAAAGAAGAACTAGAACTGCGTTTACATTTCCTTTCCGTTAATAGCCAAATGTAGCTTGACTTCGAAACTCGAACAACGCCAACTACGATAAAATCCGAGGTTATCCTGATCAAGGACCTACTAAACTGCAGCAACACCACACATTCAAATGAGGAGATTATCCACCGATGATCGCCACTGAGGAGTGATAGAAGCCAACGTTCGTCTCACGCTAACGATCTGTGTGAAGATAGGAAGCCATTCTATAGCCTGAAGGATATGGTCTGGTGTGAAAAGTAATTCGTCGTGGCCAAGTTGGTAAACTCGAGTGGTTTGGGACCGAGCGTCCCGGATTCGATCCCGAATTTGTTGCGTTCGTGTTGAAGTAATCTTTGGCAAGATACATTTCCTAGCCTATAACTGATTGTTTTCATCCAGAAATCATAAATAAATGAGCCGTTCCACGAGAAAACTAACATTATTGCCGCTGCGTAATGTATCGACCCAGATCAACCTGCGCAGTCCAAGCAGGCTAATCCGGGCCGACACATTCGGGGGGGGGGGGGGGTGTAGAGGTATAGAGTAATGATTCATGAAACAGAAAATCCACAGGAGGCGAAAAGTGTCTGTCCGGTTTAGTCTGCGCGGAATGCTTAGTCTGATCCGGATCAATACTTAACGCACAATGTTGGTTTTCTCGTGGAACCGGCTCAAACTGTGTGATGCGGTGATATAACTTACAGTAGCAAATGACTTTTAAAAGTATTGTGACAACTTTTGAAAACATTGTGACAAAGGATGAAATCGCTCTTTTTTTTCTCCTTTTGCCACAGTGTTTTCAACAATTTTCAATAAATCCGCTTTTATTTATAGAGGTTTTCCATATTTTTGCAAAGATATGTTCAAAGTATGTGTTGTATGTGTGAAAGGGTTAAATAAACATGTGAAAAGAAAAGCATAGATACGAAAAAAATAATAAAAAAATGCTCAGTGTAAACTTCAACCCTGTCAACCCCCGTGTACTTTATTTGATGAAAATTGCCGATTTAGAGAAGATAAAATCAGCATACATATAAATCGGTTAGAAAATAGTTTGAGGGAAGGGAAAAGTTCACTAGAAATATCTTTACTAAATAACGTAATATCGAATTTCACTTATGTCAATACGTTTCCACGGAAACGACCAGTTCTTACCTTTTAGTCATTGAAATTCAAATTTATATATCAAGACAGACGCTGCTGAAATTTGAGTTGTTTGTTTGTTATTGAAGAAACGTGGATGACAATGTGACAACTGTCCCTATTTTGTCCACGTTACACGACAAGCAACATATGCTACCAGCATACACACAACTTCGTATTGAAACCTCGTCGCAGTCTCAGTCTGGTAAGCTTAATTGATCGCAAGCTAAACATGTAATCATCTTGGAAGCATTTTTTATGAAAAAAAATAAGAGATCTTTTTACGACGGTCTTTGGGCCAGACAATTTCTCTCTTAAACCCTTTCCCACATGCAACAAATCTGCAGCAGACGACGTCGAAAACATCTTAGCAAAACTATGGCAAGCTTATATAAATGAAATTTCAATCATTGAAAACATTGTGGCAAAAGGAGAAATTTCTTATTATGAGTAATTTCTCCTTTTAATACATTGCTTTCAAAAGTCGTCTGCTTAAGAGGCGCCAGAAAGAGCTTGTATGTGGGAAAGAGCTAAACAGCTGTTGAACTTTATAATGCTGCCACTCAAAAACTCGTCTCACTGAGACGAGTATTTTGCGAACCTACACTATAGGGTTAAGTAAATAAGAGCATGAAATACAACCTTACATACAACTAATATAAATATAAAAGTTGATCGATTTTAACCTAGATCTTGAACATCTACGATGACCAATTGCTTGCGTGTGAGATAAATCGTTTCTTCGTTATTGTGACAAACTTAACATATCTCACATTATTAATTTTGCATCGATTGCGAAACAGACTGTCAGCTTATATTAATCACGATCGATGTCTGCTTTCTGGAGACTTAAACACTACTCGCAACGTATGTGTGGAAACATCCAAATGACGGAACCCCCTAATGACGGGATTCGAACCAGGGACCTTTGATACGAGGGTCCGGCGTTCTAACACTGCATCACTTTCTTCCTCAAAAAATATTTGGTCAGCCGCCAGAAACATTTGCTTGACATTGGACGTACCGTCTCGGTGTTGAAGAGGTAGAGTGTCCAACTCGGGTACTGGAGATCGCGGGTCCTATCCCCGGCCGGTTCATACCAAATAGTTTAAAAATGGTAGAAATGGCTTCTTTCCCTGGCGCTCAGGGTTGCGGGATTAACATTACGACTGACCGGCTGGTTCCAGGACAAATGGAACAGTAGTACTGGTAACTTACCAAGGAAACGCCGTGGTATAACTGGAAAATCGTTGAAAGTGACATAGAACACCAAACAATCAATCAATCAATTGATATTGGACGTCCTTGACCATTAGGTTTAAGAGCAGACACTTCGCTTCCGATACAGTTAACTTAACACAGAAGTTCCAGAAAATCGTCAGGCACTAGCCGATGCGGAAAATCTCGTCCATTTGCGTTTCATAAAGCTATTATTAAATTAGACATATCGAGGGCTTGGCGAGAAATGGTTGTAACTAAAATTGGTATTTTTTTTACCAAGGTTAATCACCTCGCCATAAAGTCTTTATAAGAGTTCAATAATTTTACTTGGTAAACAATGGAAATTTAGGTGCCATTGCTCGTTCTGATCAATGGCACCTAAATTTGAATTGTTTACGAAGGGGTCAAAATTGCCCATTAATCAGGGTTTTCAAAATAGGTTTTTAGTTACAACCGTTTCACGCCAAGCCCTCGATATTCAAAGCTCTTAAATAACTATCAGACATTTGCAAAATGCGTGACACTGACTTGAATAGTTTATTGAAAGGGGAATTAACGTTTTCAGAAAAAGAAACTCAGTTGGACATTTAAATTGGCTTTAATTAAAGCATTACTCTTTATGAAGGAAATACGCAGTATTAATGTATATATATGTACTTCACTGAATTAAAATATTCCGAACACCTCGGAACAATAATTGAGCCGTTTCTATATCTAAAAGCCGTCTTGCTACTTTCCCGAAATGAAACCACACGTATTGAAAAAAAAAAAAAAAAAAGTATAAAAAAACTAGTGCTACAATTCTAGCTTTTCATCAGAAGTTGCATCTATGAGTTTCTAAATGTAGGCGGACAGTGCAAGCTCTGGTGAGATTATGCGCATGCGATGTCACATCTTAGGCTACTTTATACGCAGATGCAACACGATTCCTTTTGCATGTTCAAGCTTCTCCCACATGTGTTATACACGCATTTTTACACATCTGCAGCAGATGACTCTTGAAAACATTGCGGCAAAAGGAGCAATTTCCCCGTTTGCCACAATGATTTCAACTATTATAACTTTTTAAGTAATTATACCTTCATTTATAGAGATTTTCCATGTTTTTTACTTAATGTCTTCAAAGTCGTCTGCTGCTGCTTTGTTGTATGTGTGAAAGGGTTAAGACCATATACGTTCTATTGATTACACCCACGTTTAACAGACATATAAACCCGCCTGCCAACCTTACAACGTATTTGCAGCAGACGACTTTGAAAATATTTAGGTTAATCCTTTTCCCACTAATCTGCAGCAGACGACTTTAAAAACATGGTGACACGAACCTGAAAAATGTCGATAAAAGATAGCTTTCTTGTTAAATAAAGTTGAAAACATTGTGGCCAAAGGTGAAATTGCTCATCATGAGCAATTTCACCTTTGGCCACAATGTTTTCAAAAGCAGTCTGCTTCTATTGCGTCAAAATGCGTTTGCATGTGGGAAAGGGTTAAAACATGGACAATTTAAATATGTAAATGAAAGTTTGATTAATGAATGGAGTTGAACACATTGTGGCAAAAGCAGAAATGCTCGTTTTGAGCGATTTCTCCTTTTGCCACAATGTTTTCAAAAGTCATCTGCCGTCAATCAGGGTATATATGTGAGAACAGAAAACCCAGAATTCTTTTCGCAAAAACCGACAACGTTTCACCCGATGTACAAAATCGATTTCCTCATTTTGTCGTCCGAAGTGGACGTTACTGGAATATCTCTGACTTATATATACTTTTAACCTCAAGGACACATTGAAACAGAAGACATGCTCTTGAAACTTATTTAAGAAAAGGAGGCAATGATTGAAACAATCAAATTGTTCTATTCCCACAATATTTTAAATTCCTTATCAAAACTATGTTTCAGTTTCAGAAGATTTGTGATTGTTTTCACAGAGGTGGTCAAGGCAGAAGACTTTAAATATCATACAAAGTCAACTTTTAACTCTATGCACGATAGCGGCAGATTTCGCCAATCCTTGATGGTTTATGCAAACAGTTAGGATCACGATCACGCCCCCAAAAACGTGCGGCCTGACCCGAGAATCCAAATTGTTTCTATATCAGCAACATCTAGGTTTTCTCCAAACTATTGCAGACGAAAATAACATTTAAGTATCACTGAATTAAGATACTGAAAATATGTAAATTATTTCAGAATAATCGGGGTATAGATCGAAGTAATTCCAGTGTCCCTTTTGTCTTATTTCGTGTCTATTGCACTTAAAAAGTCGATTTCTTTGTCATTTGCGTTCTTCAAAGACTTCCAGGGGACATTTACGACTATATTGTGAACACGGAGAAAGATCCTGAGCTGACTGCGAAGTAGGCGCAGGCTGATCTGGATCATAGCTGGTCGCCACGTTAGGCCGATAACACGTCGATTGTCTTTTGTCAAGAGCGTCCTTGCAGGATTATTCACGGATATCTGTACGACTAGATCGCGAACATACAGTAACCTGATCTCACTGTGCAAAGGGGAGGGTGATCTATAAATCTGATTGTCGCTAAGTTTTTGCATTTGGATGCATCTGAGGCAGACGACTTTTGAAAACATTATGGCACGGCACACTATTTCCAAATGTATTTAACCCTTTCAGCGCCGAATTGTTTAAAGTAGACTCTTCCATGTTCAAACTCGGACGATTCTATTTTCATGTTATAGGATTTTTGGAATATTTTTATAACTCACAGCCAAACAATGTAGATTTCAGGTGAGACAGCTCGTTACGAGCTGACTCACCTAAATCTGTATTGTTTGCAAAAAGCTCAATATTGCCTTTGGCGCTGAAAGAGTTAAGAAGTAATTGGAAAAATAATAGCATGCTCGTAAAATGTGACCTAAATACCGGTAGACAGTCCTTTTTATTAAACTATACGTATTGTTCAAAGATCAAAACAGGCAGTAGTCACTATGTGTGATAATGGTCTAAAATGGCAGTCGACAATGGTTTGTATCAAGAGCTTGAGCTTATACCACTTTCACAACTGTTTATCTTATGACCGTCTTTTGAAGATTGCTCTGAGAGAGGCAGCAGGACAGCGGTCTCACAAATTTCATCGCTGTCAATGGAAAAATCCCGATATTTCTGGGTATCGGTCTTACAACCACGTATCACAGTGTAGACATTTCCGGTACTTCCTACCCCACCCCTCGTGGGATCGTACATAGGTTTTTGGAAATCATATAGTTCTTCCTCGTCGTCGTAGGCAGAGTCACGTGTTCTATTTTTCAGAAGCAGATACCCTTCGTGACGTGACGATAGACTGTGACGTTTATTTTTATCTATTGCCATATTTTTCCAGTCGTATGCCAGTCTAGTTAACTCGACTAGACTATTTGACTTTTGTTTTTGAGCGACGGAATTAAAATGACCCGAACCCTTACAAAGAAATGACAAGTGAGATGATTTTCGCCATTCGTTAATTTGCCTGTCCTTTTCATTTACTTCTGCCTGTCTTTCCTGTCGAAGATGTTTTCTAAGTTTAACACCAGCATCGGTTTGTGTTGCAATATTCCTATTAAGATGTACATCCGCTTCATGAACTTCCGATTTTGATTTCTTGATTTTCGATGGTTTAATTCTAAGACCAAGGTCCATACTGCGCTCGGCAGCGAATTTCTGCCTCAATAAAACCTGTCTGCCCTGTTTCGAGGTTGACTCTAACTCTATGATTTCACCATCTTCTAACTCCTTTGGCTCCACAAACGCACCCTCCTTTTTTGCTTTATCTATATCAATGTTGTCTAATGTTTTTGTATGATAACACAGGCGCTTTGCACATTTATGCGAACTATCTTTAGGTCTCGATTCTGCTTTTCTCTTGTCTGATTTTAGAGATTTCTTTTTTGCTTTAAAGAGAATGTGACCTTCTTTTGTGTGTAAAACTATGTCAGGTCCAGAATCAAAATCCTCACGAATTTGTTTTCTCATTTTTATTTTCCTACCACCAGGTGACCCCAGATTTGTATCTTGTACGTCACCAATCATATCTATAACTTGTAAATCCTCACTAAACGGTATAGACTTGGTACCATCAACAAATATACCACTGTCCGACCTTACGTATTTAAGAATGTGTTGGTCCGATTCGGGTAACTTTTTAACGTTAATATCCGTATCGGAATTGCTATACGACGCCTCACCCGAGGTACTTGCTTCTTGGTTGGAATGTCCACAGCTGGCATTTTTAAATCTGTAGGTACTGCCTTGTGAGTGGTAGCGGTTGGACACATACGATGCCCGCCCACCTCCGCTACCGTGAAGGTGACGCGATATGCTTGCTTCTTCAATCCGTTGGCACAGCTTCACGCAATCACGTTTGAATTGTCTTGTGAAAAAGGCATACAGGAAAGGATTGGCACAGCTGTTCAGTGGCAAGACAAAGATTGTCAGAATTTTAGCTTCGTTTAAGCTTATGTGTGCAAAGTTAACTTCAAAGGCAGCGGTTAGTGAGCAAAAAATGATGGGCGCCCAACAAAAGAAGTCTGTGAACACTAGAAGCGCCATCCGTTTGGCAACAATGGTATCATTCGAGTTCCAGGAATGGGAGCCCCGGATGGAAATAAACATGGCAGTGTAACATATCACGATGACCAGGAAGGACACGGCGTTAAAGATCATGATTAGGCATACGTAAGCTGTAAAGAGAAAAATAAATATGTTGAGACCGTTTTACAAAAAGATGGCCTCTTGAAATCGGGCTACCCGATATTTTTAAAAATCAGCATTTTAAGAATGGCCTAAATGCTTGTGTGTCACCTTTGTACGATCTTACAGTGAACATTTGATTTAAAAATGACCTCTACCTATCTATAAAATCATTTATTTGGAGATATTTATATCAGGCCTTTAGTTGAATAAATTTAACAAATTCTACAAATTGTGATTGTGTATACAAATAACGTTAAAACGTTTTGTAGGGATGACCGTCATCGATTGGAAGCATATGCTCAAGTTTATGTGATCAAATAAAATGGTATCATTGGACAAGAAAGTAGGACAAAAAAAATGTATATCCGATTTTGCCATCTCAACGCAAATCGCATAAATCATCGGCGTTTGTTTGCCGTCTGTTTCATGAACAGTCGCTTAACTGATAGCCTCTACTTATTTCCATTGAGACGATATCGGACACCGCCAGGGGACAACACGCTCTAAAGTAAAATTAGGTGACAGAAAACCAGTATAATATGAGCCGTGCCACGAGAAAACAAACATTATGGACTATGTGTAATGTATCGACCTAGATCAGGCTAATCCAGGCCGACACATTCCGTCTCAGGAGGATAGAGATATAGAGTAATGATTCTTGAAACAGAAAATCCACAGGGGGCAAAATGTGTTTGTCCGGGTTAGACAGCGCGGCATGCTTAGGCTGATCCAGGTCGATACTTTACGCAGAGTCAATAATGTTGGTTTTCTCGTGGGACAGCTCATATAATTATCGCAGAAATCCGACGTGGTTAAGTGTTAAATGTCTGTTGCCGTGATATGACTGAAATGCCACTGAAGGCATCGTGATATAATATAATATACGTAAATCAACAACACAACCATAATAATACTACTGTCCTATACTCACCTAGCGATGCGTAGTTCTCCGTTTCAAATGGTAAGCAGATGGCAAACTTTCTATAATCACTGATTTCAAAGAGTGGCAAACAAGCTATAGCCAAACATATAAACCAGCCTAATGCCATGAGATAACCTGGAGAAAAGACAGACATAAAACGATATTTAGTAGTAAACAGTGGCAAACAAGTTATAGCCAAACACACAAACCAACATAGCCTACAGAAAAAAAGGCATAATACGATATTTAGTCGAACATAGAGAAATGTAAAGATTTCTGGGGAAGGTTTTAAGTCTAATTCTTTAAAATATCAATATGTCTTATTGAATTGAGATTGTAACGCATTTCTTATTTAATATTGATACAAATTATCGCCCTAAAAGTCAGCACGACGACCTAACATACAGTGTATCCGTATTTGTCTAAAATATTGTAAATGTGATATCTTTGAAATATTATATTTTGTAATCGTCGTTCGATGAATTATACCGTGATTGAGACAAGAAGTCTGTATCAAAAATATAATTCTCATAAAAAACCCAGACATTAACTTCCGTGTTGTAGCAAACGCTCGTATATAATTATATGATGATTGACTATTACCAGTCGTCTCAGAATTACCTTTGTATAAGCCAATCATGACATTTTAAACGTATAGGGTCAATATGAGACGTTTGTGCAGCGTCTTCAGATCTAAAGTACGCACAGCGAGGTAAATTTGTTCTGGTTTCAATGAGATCGTATGTATTGATATGATTAAGCGAGAAAACCAACATTGTGGACTCTGCGTAAAGTATCAACCCTGATCAGCCTAAACATGCCGCGCAGGATTACCCGGATATACGCTGTTCGCCTCCAGTGGATGTTCTGTTTCAGGAATCATTACTCTATACCTCTTTCACCCTGAGACGGAATGTGTCGGCCCGGATCAGTCTGCGCGGACTGCGCAGGCTGATCTGGGTCGGTACATTACGCAGATGTCATACTGTTGGTTTTCGCGCGTGACGGCTCATATTGTGTTTGTCGTTGGGGGAGAATTCGCCGCAGTGGAGTGCCTTTCGTGGACAGATTCGAGACCGGTCCCAGCGGGCACCATGTTGTGTCCCTGGTCAAGACGTCCAGACAAAGAAGGGTATACAACTCTTTTTCCCAACAATATCTATCTTATTGTCCAACCAAACCCTATGTTGTAGGTACTCACTTAGACGATTCGTTTGAGTACCCACAACATGGGGTTAGAGGGTCAAGAAATACTTTTATTTAGAATGTTCAAAACTTCCCCTATCTTGAGCTCTTGTAGTTGAGATGAATCAAGTTATCCGGGGATAATGAAAAAGAGTACTGTAAAAACAGATAACTTATGGTTTGTGAGATTTATAAACGGTCGGTCTCCGGATTAAGTATAAATATTTTCTATTATTTCCGTTGTTGGATGTTTATGTCCGGATTGTGAATGTTCTGTATTAAAAACGCACGCATTACTCAGCTATAAATTGTAATTTATTATTTTTGCTAGGTTCGAACTCTGGTATTTGTATACAAATATTATAATAACAAACCTTTCCAATATACAACGCATCGACAGAAGACGACGATTTAAAAAAAAAAAAAATCGGGGCGAAAGTACGGGACATCTCTAGAAATGAAATAATGATTATAGAATAGAGTTGAGAACCTTTAGAAATTAAAGGAGAACTCGATTATATTGATCAAATTCTCCTTATGACACAGTCTGTTTCACAAAGTCGTCTACTAAAATTGCCTCCGATGGCGTCTGAAAGCGGGATAGGGGAGTAAAACGTTTTTTTTTCATGGAGCGTGAACCATTCAAACTCACCAGCCTGTTTAAGTCGTAAACGTTTATCAAGCTGCATAGCATGTGAAATGGCGTAAAACCGCTCTATGGTAATGATGACGAGTGTGTAGACGCTCAGCTCGCTCGATAAAACGCCCAGGAAACCAGCAATCAAACATCCGGCGCTACTCTGCCATCGGACAGCATACATCTCAAACTGACCTACAAGAAACAAAACCACCACAATAACAGAACAGAACAGAGCATACATTTTAACTTCAACTTAAGCATATACTGCCCATGGCAACTTGATATGCACAAGTATACACACACAGCAATGGTTAAGACAATACACTGATTGAATAATGATTAATTAATTAAGTCAAAATTATATTTATATAATATAATGAGCCAATCCACGATAAAACCAACGTTACGGACTCTGCGTAATGTATTGACCCAGATCAGCCTCCGCAATCCGCGCAGGCTAATCCGGCCCAACACATCTCGTCTCAGAGAGATGGAGGTATAGAGTAATGATTCCTAAAATCGAAAATCCACAGGAGGCGAACAGTGTCTGTCCAGGTCAGCTTTTGCGGCATGCTTATGCTGATCCAGGTCGATACTTTACGCAGAGTCCACAATGTTGGTTTTCTCGCGGAACGGCTCATATCATCTGCGTAATGTATCGACCAGATCAGCCTGCGCTGTCCGCGCAGACTGATCCGGCCGACACATTCCGTCTTAGGGGGAAAGATGTATAGAGTAGTGATTCCTGAAACAAAAAATCCACAGGAGGCGAAAAGTGTCTATCCGGGTTAGCCTGCGCGGCATGCTTAGGCTGATCTGGGTCGATACTTTACGCAGAGTCCACAATGTTGGTTTTCTCGCGGAACGGCTCATATCATCTGCGTAATGTATCGACCAGATCAGCCTGCGCTGTCCGCGCAGACTGATCCGGCCGACACATTCCGTCTTAGGGGGAAAGATGTATAGAGTAGTGATTCCTGAAACAGAAAATCCACAGGAGGCGAAAAGTGTCTATCCGGGTTAGCCTGCGCGGCATGCTTAGGCTGATCTGGGTCGATACTTTACGCAGAGTCCACAATGTTGGTTTTCTCGCGGAACGGCTCATATCATCTGCGTAATGTATCGACCAGATCAGCCTGCGCTGTCCGCGCAGACTGATCCGGCCGACACATTCCGTCTTAGGGGGAAAGATGTATAGAGTAGTGATTCCTGAAACAAAAAATCCACAGGAGGCGAAAAGTGTCTATCCGGGTTAGCCTGCGCGGCATGCTTAGGCTGATCTGGGTCGATACTTTACGCAGAGTCCACAATGTTGGTTTTCTCGCGGAACGGCTCATATCATCTGCGTAATGTATCGACCAGATCAGCCTGCGCTGTCCGCGCAGACTGATCCGGCCGACACATTCCGTCTTAGGGGGAAAGATGTATAGAGTAGTGATTCCTGAAACAGAAAATCCACAGGAGGCGAAAAGTGTCTATCCGGGTTAGCCTGCGCGGCATGCTTAGGCTGATCTGGGTCGATACTTTACGCAGAGTCCACAATGTTGCTTTTCTCGCGGAACGGCTCATATCATCTGCGTAATGTATCGACCAGATCAGCCTGCGCTGTCCGCGCAGACTGATCCGGCCGACACATTCCGTCTTAGGGGGAAAGATGTATAGAGTAGTGATTCCTGAAACAGAAAATCCACAGGAGGCGAAAAGTGTCTATCCGGGTTAGCCTGCGCGGCATGCTTAGGCTGATCTGGGTCGATACTTTACGCAGAGTCCACAATGTTGGTTTTCTCGTGGGACGGCTCATATTCATAGAGAATTGATATGTCCGTTAAAAATAAAATGATAGTAGACTGTTCAACACTCCATGTCATGGAGTCGCCTAGCCACATTTGGCGATTTGGGATCTTGTTGCTCCTGCGCACAGTGAAGAAGACTCACGCAAACCTGTTCATCCCACGAGAGTATTTCGCTGTCCGCTTTCTAGTCGAATATACATATATAGATGTTACTTCTGACGATAACTAGACTCGTAGACTTACGACAGTTAGATTGAATGATTGATTGGTGTTTAACGCCGTTTTCAACGATTTATTAGTCATATCACGACGGCCAGTTCACCTACGAAGTGTTTACCTGGCTTTCTCACACCAGAACGTACTTTCCAAGTACCTGGCTTATTTTCCACATAAATTATAAGCCTATTCGTGGAAGACGAATGACAGTGACTTTTATCACACGTCGGGAAAAATCTTAGCCGAGATGGGGGTTCGAACTCACAACAACTGTTGACAGATAGAACACTATCGCCTTATGTTTCAAAGTGTAACATGTATTGGTAAAGTATTAAGGCCCCCAGCCCGTTTACACCATATTTACATACATATTTAGTAATATTATTTACAGCTTGACATGACAGCTTACACACAGACATGTTAATGCATTAAAACATATGATGTGTATGTGGTTACGGAGATGCAATAATACCCGAACTCGACATACGCAGCTCATGTCCTGTGACTCCCCCTGCTTAGGCGTTATATGTTTGTTTGTATTTTGTTTTACCACCGCTTTTAACAAGGTCTCATCAATCATATCACGGCGTGTCCTGGGTAATTTACCAGTACAGCTGGTCCATTTATTCTGACACCAGTGAATCCGTCGTAATGCTAGCCCAAAAATCCTTGGCGCAAAGGAGGGAAAGCCATTTCTACCATTTAAAAGTATTTGGTACGATCCGGCCGCGACCTCCCGCAGCCGCGATGATACTTTTCCACAACACCTACGAGGCGGTTTGTACACAACGAGTTATAGGCATCAAATCGGTGGTATAGTGGTTTGAGCGTCCAACACGAGGGCGGTAGATCAATGGTCGACCAACTGTCGGCTAACACCGAAAACCTTTAAACTTTGATTGCTAGCACCAATTATGTGAAGCCTGTGTCACCAGTATAGAATGTAGGTCAGCCTTTCCTCGTGTTGCCCGACCAGGCGTTATAGTGTTGGCTGCCTAACTCAACACGTTTACCCTGATTTTCATAACATTGGCTATTGACTCTTTAATATGTTAAGAGGAACAAGTCCATTTAAACATCAAATCAGCATTGAATGGTTTAAAATGTATGAATAGACAAGCAATTATTCCTTTTTTCACAGTGAAATTCTGCCGAAGAGGTGTCATATCACAATAGATGTATTCGCCACGACCCATCGTCATAATTTACATCCTATCCCCATCTCACTTTGGAGTCACTATCACATTTTACCAACGAATGCATAGTTCGTAATCAAACATAATTATACGTTTCGTTAGTATATAATATAATCGGACAATTACCTAATGACGAGGCATCCACGATTGCTAGAAATCCGAGATAGATTCCCATGAATAGATCAGACAAGGCAAGGTTACATATCAGAAATCTGGTGACGTCCATCTTGGATTTACTGGTGATGGACACCAACAGAACGGCGCCGTTACCGAGGACTGCCAACAGAAACACGATCCACACACCGCATCGCAATGACCACCAGCCGAACAAATCGTCACAGGGTAAAAACGGACCTGCAATGATTAAGTGTATCATTATAGCGTTTGACACAATGACCACCAGCTCATCAAATAATGGTCATCAGCAAAGCAAATCGTGCAATGGAAAAAGCGGACCTGCAACATTTAAACAATTCGTTATGGCGTTAGACACACAGCAAGGTATTGGCACCTTACCCATCACTAACAACAGAGTCTATTTATCCGATTGTTCTATGACTGCCAATTTGTCTTCCATTCTTTGACTATATTTAGTGTTATTGGTAAGTAGCAGTAGACCGAGTGTATTTTAAAAGATAGACGGACATGCGATGGAGGAGTGATACCTTGATGGCACCTAGCCAATGCCGGCGACACAAAAACTATGATCATGACAAATTAATAATCTTATTTCAGTTCGCTAGAATAAAATGAGTAAACAATTGTTAATACATATACTGGAGCTTGGCAAATATCAAGAGTAGATGGCACCATGTTCAAGAAAACTGTAAACTAGGTTTACTACCATATTTTCAGGGCACCGGTAATCTATAAGTAAGTATACTAAACGCATAAACAGTAGTATTCCTCTTGCGCATTGCTATGTCCAATGTTGGACACACAACATGTAACGTAAATGTGTAGGAGGTATACCCTACCTGGAACCGGTATACATTCAACCGGTGGCTTCGTTTTGACTTCGGGATCTTCTGGATAGTAGTAATGAGGTGAATAGTTCAGGGATCTGTTGTTGATGCCGAAATCGTAGTAGGCGGGGTAATCGTCATCCTCGTGGTAGACGGTGTCGTTTTCGTCAAGAGCTGAAATGGGTAGTAAATATATGTAGCCATAATGAAGCCTGTTTCTAATACTACAAGTTTATGTTATTGACATCAAAAATCGTTTTGTTTGAATGGTTTTTGACGCCGCTTTACTTTCTGGCGCCGTTTTCTTGGTATATTACCATCAGTTTAAGTATTATTTATCCTGGCACCAATGCATGTATCGCAATGCTACCCCCGTACGTGTAACTCTGAGCGCCATATTTTGAAGCAATTGCTTCTTTTTATAAAGAAATTGACAAAACTTGCAACGGGTCGAACCCTGGTTTGCCGCATCCTAGGCATACACTCTAACAACTACACCACTGAGCCGGTTTAAACAAAACTCGTAGAGGACGGATAATCATCATGCGAATAGCACACGTTTTTGTTGTTGATTGAAAACTATGGAATGCATTTACTGTCTTAATATGTTGTATTGTATTATACGCAGTACATTTTCATGTATACGAGGTACATATTTCATTTGACATCATCACATGGTACATTTTATATGATATGCAATGCCTTTTCTGTTATACATGGTGGTTATCTAATAATATGCAGAGCAAAAGTGTGTAGATACAGTAGAATAACTATTATATGGTGTGCAAACAACGTCATATGCAATACAAACAACATTATATGCAGTTCAAATGACATTATATGCAGTAAGTGTTTCGAAACATGAGGTAGTATTTTGATTATATACAGTGGTTGTACCTTTATATGCGGTGCATTTTTCATTACGATTATCATACTTTTCGGCATTCTCCGGCATAATTTCCGGAAATTAACGAGTATGACAGCCCATTTCAATCAAAGCGCTGAAAGCATTAATGGTATAGGGGCCTCTGTAAGTTGAACATATATGGCATAGTTCATATGGGTACACGTTGTTGAAACAATGTATCATCGGCATGTAAACAAACCAAACCAAAACTGTATGCAACAGCACAAATTACCTGCCAATAACCAATACCTAATTATCAAAGTTTGAGGCTTTTCTGTATAACCAAAATAAAATCATGAATAACAATAGATTGACAAACCGAGCAGCGACCATTAAGTATAATATTTCTTGTTCAGTTGACACTAAATATCCACACTGTATATTGGAGTCATGCTGATACATTAGAGTTATGGTTTTTGTGCAATTCACATCTGCAGGTCAGAGGTTTCCTATAAACCAAGTTTGAAATTGATACATTGAAACTTTATTGAGACAATGACCAAGAAAAAAGTTTGGCAAATGGAGATTATACCTAAACAAACTCATATCATATTTATGTTCGAAACATTGGATCGTTCTCCTGATCACAATGTATAAGTATGACAATGAAATGAATCTGCCAAACAGAAGCAACGTTAAGAAAAACTAATGCGAACCGTGACGGACAGACGTCAAATAGACGGAAAGACAGTCGGTCGTTCCGGACAAAGTAAACTAAGCTCGGTGAAGCACTCATTAACCAACAAGAGCCTTCTATGTGTCGCATGCGAAAGTCATAAACTAAGTGAGAACATGGAAAGACAAAACAAAAAAAATACACACTCCAAAAACAGCTTGTTAGAGGCATGCTTATTGTGCACTGCACATATGCAGGGCATTATATGCCAAGTTTTAAAATGTATTGAGACAATGGCCGAACTTTATAAGGAAAAATAGAATAACTCCTAAAATAAGCAGACCAGCGTTATGTGCGTAGTTTTTTTTCTGTTCTCCAAAAACAGCATGCTAGAGTCATGTTTATTATGCACTGCACATCTGCAGGGCATAAGTTACCTATATGCCAAGTTTTAAAATTTATTGAGACAATGGCAGAACTTTATAAGGAAAAATAGAATAACTCCTAAAATAAGCAGACCAGCGTTATGCTGGACACAAGGTATAAGTGTTATCAATTTGAAATGAATATGCCAAACAGACGGACAGACAGAAAGACAGAGAGGAGCACAAGTCGGGACGGGATCAGATCAATATAGTCGAGTACCAGTATCTATTGTTCATTCACGATATTTCCTATATTTTTGTTCGAGGAGTGAGTCAAGTGAGAACGTGGTTCAAGGTTTATTTTCTAAAACTAATTGATCGACCTAATGCCAAACACTTGTACCTTTATATGATTAATACAACTACTTAATATTATATTTACGTCACCTCAAGGCTATACAGTTCCAAATATTGGGACAGATCACGCCTAACCTAACCTTTTGACCGGCGACGATCCAGTCCAGCCTGATCATGATCCTCCTCATAGAGATTTTCCATATAATTATCCTGATTTTTGAACGTCGATATATATGTCCTAATCGGGTGCATTCTTTCCCCACATACAATAACTCTGCTGTAGACGACTTCGAAAATATTTACGAAAGTGCAACATTATATTTTGTTAGTTAAATGGTGTTGAAAACTTACATAATGCTATATAATTCAGCAATACAGCTTTGAATATTCAGTTTCATCATTCCTCTTACAACTTACAACATAGTCTCTTCCAGTCTCAGAGTCTCAGTCACCTTCACTAAGTCTCTCCCAGTCTCAGTCACGAAGTCTTTACCCGGCTCAGTCACATTCACTAAGTCTCTACCAGTCTCAGTTCAATAAGTCTCAGTTCACTAAGTCTCTCCCAGTCTCTACCAGTCTTAGTCACATTCACTAAGTCTCTACCAGTCTCAATCACCTTCACTAAGTCTCTACCAGTCTCAGTTACATAGTCTGTTCCAGTCTCAGAGTCTCAGTCACCTTCACTAAGTCTCTCCCAGTCTTAGTCACTTTCACTTAGTCTCTACCAGTCTCAGTTACATAGTCTGTTCCAGTCTCAGAGTCTCAGTCACCTTCACTAAGTCTCTACCAGTCACAGTCACCTTCTCTAAGTCTCTGTCACCTTCACTAAGTCTCTACCAGTCACAGTCACCTTCTCTAAGTCTCTGTCACCTTCACTAAGTCTCTATCAGTCTCAGTCACCTTCACTAAGTCTCTTCCAGTCTCGGTCACCTTCACTAAGTCTCCACCAGCATCAGTCACCTTCACTAAGTCTTAGTCACATCCACTAAGTCTCTACCAGTCTCAGTTACATAGTATCTACCAGTCTCAGTCACCTTCACTAAGTCTCTTCCAGTCTCGGTCACCTTCACTAAGTCTCCACCAGCATCAGTCACCTTCACTAAGTCTTAGTCACATCCACTAAGTCTCTACCAGTCTCAGTTACATAGTCTCTTCCAGTCTCAGAGTCTCAGTCACCTTTACTAAGTCTCTGTCAGTCTCAGTCACCTTCACTAAGTGTCTCTCCCAGTCTCAGTCACCTTCACTAAGTGTCTCCCAGTCTCAGTCACCTTCACTAAGTCTCTCCCAGTCTCAGTCACCTTCACTAAGTCTCTCCCAGTCTCAGTGATCTGTGACTCTCACTAAGTTACACTCACAAAGTCTCAGACACCACCATCACTCACTCTTAATCACCGTCGTACTCCGCCTTGATATACCTTTGACAAATGTTACAAACAGTGTTGACCTAGCTGGGGATCGAACCCGCAATGCATGCATTGACAGACGGCTGCTCTACCAACTGAGCTACCGAGCTTCATACAGATAGATGCGATTACAAGATATATATTTATTCAAAGTTAATTACCAGGTCAATACTACGCAGTAATATTAAAAGTATGTTTTATGTTATTATCGACATAAAGTGGTATCTCATCATACTTATATAAATCTTCGTGTTGTGATTTAAACATTTTAAATTTATTACTGAATACATATTAGTAATCAGGTTTACTCATCAAGCTTCGCCTGCAACCTATAAATACGTAAACGCAGGTGTTCAAAACAACACCGTCGTCGTAGCCTTGTGGTTAAGAACGAAGCACTTTAAACCTCAAAGTTACTTTTCATTGGTTCGATACTTATGCTAGGCGTGCATTTTTGTACGTCTGTTTTTTTTTCTAAATTTGATTTGTATATAATATATATACGACCCTCTCTTTTTCCTTTCAGACAATTTCATTTAGTTGATCATAAGATTACTTTCATCTTCAAATGTTCTCAATTCTAGTGCAATGTCAATGTACGTGTAATCTTGCCCTAAATGTTACAACGTATCATACATGTACATATATCTTATTCTATAAGTTTACTCGACAATATAAAATACATATAATTAATCGGCATACCTGTAATTTAATAATTTAAAGAAAAGAGAATCATGCTCGCATATCACAAAATGAGCATCATGATAAAAAGGACATACATACAAAAGACATTCCTATTTAGAGATTCGAACCCCAGACCATTGCATTGGCAGCTATGTGTGCTATGTACCGAGCTAACTACGATACAATGATGTGTAGAACCTATTTTAAATTGGATATTGTATTTTAATGTTTTTCACGAAATTTAAATTTAGTATATTCATGAGTACGAGACAGTTAAAGAGGGGGAAAGAGAGAGCGAAAGAAAGAGATGAGAGAGAGAGAGAGAGAGAGAGAGAGAGAGAGAGAGAGAGAGAGAGAGAGAGAGAGAGAGAGAGAGAGAGAGAGAGAGAGAGAGAGAGAGAGAGAGAGAGAGAGAGAGAGAGAGAGAGAGAGAGAGAGAGAGAGAGAGAGAGAGAGAGAGAGAGAGAGAGAGAGAGAGAGAGAGAAAGAAAGAAAGAAAGAAAGAAAACAAAATGTAAAAAATGAAAGAAAGAAAACAAAATGTAAAAAATGAAAGAAAGAAAACAAAATGTAAAAAAGAAAGAATGACAGCAGACAGACAGACGGGATAATTAATCCATTGATTGTTTAAAATAATTAATCCCTAATTTGAAAATTGACATATCTTAGTTTGATCGACACACTGACAGACAGACAAACGGGATGAAGAAAAAATATCGTGACAAAGGGAGAAATTGCTTATCGTGACCATTTCTTCTTTTTCCACAAAGCTTTTAACTATTTTCAATAATTATACCTTCATTTACAGAGATTTAATCTGTTTCAGGTTTTTCAAAATGTGCCTGACAGGGGGAAAGAGCAACGAAATGACTGTAGTAAAACGTTAGAGTATGGACACAATTGAATTGAAGCAGGTTTAAAAGCATTGTGTGAAAAAGAGGAATTGCTCATGGAAACGATTTAACCATTTTCCGCTTACAGACGCTTTTTGACGCATATGACAGCAGACGACATTTGAAAACATAATGACAAAAAGTGAAATTGCTTATCGAAGGCAATTTCTACTTTAGTTGCAATGTTTTTAAATCCTTTCAATAAATCGAATTTTACAGCGATTTTCATGTGTATTCTACATGTAGGTCGTATGTTGTAGACTTGTTGGGGTCACAGTACGGTCGCCGTTTACTAACAACTCTGGTGTAGACGCTGTTAATCGGTAATTCCGGAAATAATTACGGAGAATGCCGAAAAGTACCATCATCGCAATGAAAAATGCACCTCATAGAAAGCTGTATACACTATGTATATACAAGTAAGGACCGAATATAATAAAACAGTAAATGCCGTTTCTACCATGTATATTGCTAAATGCATTGCGTAAAACGCTTTATATGGACATATAAGTTATAATTCACCACGTATATAATTAATCGCAAGCACTTCAAATATTTAAACATGTATTACATGTATTACACAGTATCCAACATACAACGTATGCACGTAACACTACAGCATATAATCAAAATACCACCACATGTATCGAAACACTGACTGCATATAATGTAA
The DNA here is from genome assembly GCA_031761405.1 of Serripes groenlandicus. Lineage (NCBI taxonomy): Eukaryota > Metazoa > Mollusca > Bivalvia > Cardiida > Cardiidae > Serripes > Serripes groenlandicus. Next base: position 215,182,502 of record JASEVX010000001.1, on the reverse strand, counting down.
TTTGTACTGCATATAATGTTGTATGTATTGCATATGTAGTTGTTACATGAAAATGTTCTGCGTATAATACAGACATCATCATAAAAGCAATGTTTGTTGGTGGGGTCCCCCCCCCACCCCCCCCCCCCCCCCCCCCACCCCCACCCCCCGATTTCAACAGTAGGTCAGTTATATAATGACGTTTCCTTGGCAAATTACTAGCATTACAAGTATTATTTATCCTGCGACCAATGCATCAGTCGGAATGCTACCTCCGTACATGTAACTCTGAGCGCCATGCTGGGAAGCAATTGTTATCCTTTTAAAGTACTTGATAAGACTTGCCAGGGCACTCAAATCGCTTCAACACGGACGTGGTTACACAAACAATGTAGTAGACGGGGTGATTGGGTAAACTGAAATGGTTAATATTAAAATGCAACCGTAAGGGTAAAAGTAATGCCAAGCATAGTTCAATAATCTGTTGTTTACTGATAATTCGTAGAAGGCTTCGTAATCAGAAACCAATTTGCCACAAGCGATGCATCTACATTAGGCAAATTATGATTAGTGTAAAATAAACCTTTGCAGGCTATACATGGTTCACCAATAAGTCCTAGAAGTTTTCATAACATTTCTGAAAATCACCATCTTTTTTTTTTTTTTTTTTTAAGCATGGATACTAAGGTTAGTGATTATTCCACTAAGGTTAATATTAATTCCACAAAGGTTAGTTATAATTCCACTAAGGTTAATAATAATTCCACTAAAGTTAGTAATAATTCCACTAAGGTTAATAATAATTCCACTAAGGTTAGTAATAATTCCACTAAGGTTAGTAATAATTCCACTAAGGTTAAAAATAATTCCACTAAGGTTAATAATAATTCCACTAAGGTTAGTAATAATAATAATTCCACTAAGGTTAGTAATAATTCCACTAAGATTGTAATAATTCCACTAAGGTTAGTAATAATTCCTCTAAGGTTAGTAATAATTCCACTAAGGTTAGTAATAATTCCACTACGGTTAGTAATAATTCCATTAAGGTTGGTTTTTCCGGAGAACCGCTCAAGGGAAATCTGCTAAGGACGAGCCAACCCGGTAGCTTAGTCGGAAGCGAAGCGAGACGTCAATCCAAGGGTTGTGAGTTTGAACCCCAGCTCGGCCAACATTCTTTCCGACGTTTGACAAGATCACTGTGACAAGCGTTTATTCGTTTTCAACCAATGGGCTAACAGTCTATGTGGAAAAGCAGCCAGTTGCTTGGAAAGACTGTTGTGTGGAGTACTGATGTGAGAATTCCAGAAAACATATGAGTAGGTGAACTGGCCACCGTGATATGACAAGATGATTGTTGAAAACGGCGTTAAAGCACAATAAATCAATCTATGCTAACGACGGATCAATCATATAATAATTACGCATGCCAAGACAAAATAGTGAACTGTATTTGTCACGAGAACAACAAATCCCTTGGGTACGATAATGGGAATAACATGATAAACACAACCGCTTGGTTATTTGAATATTCATGTCCAATCATTGGTTAGATTAACAGCCTGACTATGTCGCCCTAGAAGTGGCTGATAGATACGACACCTGTAAGATGTCAAGTAACGCATAACCCTTTCGCTACCAAAGGTAATTAAATGCTTTTGCAAACAATGCAGATTCAGATGAGACTGAGACAGC
>JASEVX010000001.1:214889808-215180628 GCA_031761405.1 Serripes groenlandicus | reverse complement strand
ACATCGGAAGTGTAGATGCTACCCCCTATATACTTATCATTGTTTGAATAAGCTAGATGAAGGCAAAAGAAAAACTTTCATTACTAACTGATTGAATTTGAAGGGAAGATGAAAACATATGTAAGACAATAATAACATTCAGGGATGAGGGAAAAGGCTAAAGTTATCTTTCAAAGCCAAGTCACATATACAATCAGGGGCGTAGCTCCCTTTAGGCACTGTAGGCACGTGCCTACACATTTTTTCTCAAAATGCCCCCAAAATGCAGCTGCGGCGATAGACATCTGCGTAATGTATCGACCAGATCAGCCTGCGCTGTCCGCGCAGACTGATCCGGCCGACACATTCCGTATTAGCGGGATAGATGTATAGAGTAGTGATTCCTGAAAAAGAAAATCCACAAGAGGCGAAAAGTGTCTATACGGGTAGGCCTGTGTGGCATGCTTAGGCTGATCCGGGTCGATACTTTACGCAGAAGTCCACAATGTTGATTTTCTCACGAGACGGCCTACACATTGATTATTGCAAAGCTACGCCCCTGACAATTGTTGAAGGCCCCTGTGGCTTGGGGAAGCTCAATAAGAATGGCAGCCACAGTCTGACCTTTGCTTGAACCGTACACCCCAGCTAAATGGGTTTGCACGATTGGAGTCAATACAACTGTTGAGCTCTAGCAGGTGAGGTTGTAGTTGTTTCATATCTTATAAATATATGTTATATCTCGATGTAAATATAAAATGTGCGACCAATATCTTATTTTCTGTCCGCCGCGATATAAGATCTTAGCTGTTGAAAGCGTCGTAATACCCAAAACCAAACAAACAATTGCTGATATATTTATATAGACGAATAAAAAAACGCAGAATGTAACTTAAAGTGTTTTCAAAAAATATTCATCACTGGTTTATTGCAATTTTCAATACTTAAGCTGTCATATCACGGCGATGAGTTCCCCTACCAAGATTTGTCATGACTTTCTTTGACAAGTTCTCCACAAAAAAAGTCTTTCTAAGCTCTTGGCTTAATCAATTGACTTCTTTTCTACGTAGACTGTTAGCTCATTTGTGGAAGACGAGTCATGTTTTTCGCATTTATTTTTGACGAACGTCGAACCGAGAGTTTGTCAAGCTTGGGTTTACAACCCCTGGATTGGTATCCCGCGTCGCTACCGACTGAGCTACTGGGACTCTCGTCATTCTCAGCATTGATTTACTCTACGTTTGAATGACTGTCTTGCGAGCTTTAGTCTCACTGAATGAGCCTGTCCATTCGAAAAGGTACGCGTCATTCGTCTTCCACCAATGGGCTAAGTCTATGTGGAAAAGCAGCCAGTTGCTTGGGAAGATTGTTGTGTGGAGTACTGGTGTGAGAAAACCAGGAAATGCATGAGTAGGTGAACGGCCGCCGTGATATGACTGAGAAATTCTTAAAAACGGCGTTAAACCCCAATCAATCAATCATTGGAAAAAGGTACACGTTGGCGTTTATGTAGACTGTTCTGGCTCTACACTGTTCACACAATCCATAGTGTTAGTTTCTCATGGATTGACTCAAAAATGAGCCGTTCCACGAGAAAACCAACATTATGGCGGCGATAGACATCTGCGTAATGTATCGACCAGATCAGCCTGCGCTGTCCGCGCAGACTGATCCGGCCGACACATTCCGTCTTAGGGGGATAGATGTATGGAGTAGTTATTCCTGAAACAGAAAATCCACAGGAGGCGAAAAGTGTCTGTCCGGGTTAGCCTGCGCGGCATGCTTAGGCTGGTCCGGGTCGATACTTTACGCAAAGTCCACTATGTTGGTTTTTTCCTGGAACGGCTCATATGCTTAAAGTTGTTTAAATAGTTATAAAAATGATGACGTCTTTTGGCAAATATGTCTTAAGTAAAGCTACTCACGTGTCGGCCACATATCCGAGAAGTTTGTATTTTGTAACCACGTGATTGTCTGTTTAAATGAAAAGGCTTCTTTTGGTTTGCTCTGTAACAGAAAAGCCAAACAATAATCAAAGTAATGACGGTACTGAAACCACCGAATTTAATAAGGTATATATGTACTACAATCGTATGGCACACATAAACAAACACTAATACTATTAAATGTATGGATTAATAACAAATGATTAACAATATTTCTAACATAAAATATTTAATATATTACTAACACAAAATAGTGTAAGGTTGAAAGGGGAATGGCCACGACCTCACTACAACCTATGTACGTGGCAAATAAAGTAATACAAAAAACCGAAAAACCAACAACAAAAAACAATAATAATAAAAAAATTAATACTATTGAATTATAACCGTAATGTGTGTTAATACATAAAGTATGTTATGTTGTTTCAGTGGCATCAGACCGTAGTACAGATTTATTATAGCAACAAAGACAACACCAACATATCATTTTGTTTGTGGAAAAGATGGCGAAACCTCCAGTGGGGAATTTAATGGATATTGCTCTATATAAGATTACTGAGACTCCTGTGACTAACACGCGAACGGTTTAGTACCAGATAAGACTGCGCTCCGGGATGCTCATGCTGATCTTGATCTACACTGGTCGCAAATACTTAACGGTGGACTTTCGGAGAGCGCCGTTCATATGGTATCATATCATGTTTTTTCCTCGAATTAAACCTGACCCCAATTCCATCAACGATACTTAGAGCTAAGTAATACTTTAAAACAAACCTTAAAAGGGTATTTTGTCATTTTTACTTGTGCCGAAAGGTTGTAAAACATAAATGCTGGAATGTGTGACAACCTTACTTAAGATTTCAAGTTTTACTTAGCGCTAAGTATGGTTGGTGGAATTCGAGCCTGGCGCAATTCTATTCAACAATGCGATCCTAACACAAACCACATATTTAATGACAATACATTTACATTATAATGAGTTATATCTTTACACAAGTATGTGTCCGGTTCATGTTTTAAAGTAATACTTGAATAGTAAATAACTCAATTTAAATAACTTTTTAACACAGTTGGTGCAAGCTATTGAGCCTTGCATTATTGAGATGCTTATAGCATAACACATCAGATTCAGATTGCAGATTCAGGCGAGCCAGCTCGTAATGAGGTTGCTCTGTCGGTAGCGACGCGGCTGACACTCAAGGGGGTCTGTGAGTTCAAACACCGGCCAACATTCTTTTCGACGATTGACAAAAGTTATTATTACATTGTTACATGCGTCATTCGTCTTTCACATATGGGCTAACAGTCTATGTGGAAAAGCAGCCAGTTGCTTGAACAGTATGTTGTGTGGAGTAGTCGTGTGCGAAAACCAGGACACATGTGAGCAAGTGAACTGGCCGCCTTGATATGACCGAACAATTTTCAAAACGGCGTTAAACTCTAATCAATCAATCAATCAAACCTCCCCTATCTGAACACGGAAGAGTTTAAGTTTGGTAATTCTGCTCTGTGAGAGTTAAGCGAAATTAACCTACACTTGGAAAGTCAACACTCACCTCAAGTCGTCGTATGAAGGCACAGCAGTGGTAAGCGTACGCGAGGACCATTGTTTGAATCTTGGGAATGTCATCCTGGTTCGGAGGCTGTATGAGGTATTTGTTGTGGAACGTCTTCAGATTTCGTAAATTCTTCAAACCTTTCGTGGGTAAATCGGAAAATTCGTTCTCACCAACGTTGCTGCAAAGGCAGAGCAAGAAAATAAATCACATGGCTAATATACAATAAACTATTATATATACATATTTGAGTATTGAACTTTCCGACGAAGATATTTTATCAAATATCAATCAGAGAAATGTGTAACTATATGATCACAACTTATTAAATAGTTTTTGGCAGCCAATTACAAAAATACAGCCGAGCACCGGTAGCTCAGTCAGTATCGACGCCGTCTGTCAATCCAGGGGTTGTGGGTTGGAATCCCAGCTCGGCAACCATTTTTTCCAACGTCTGACAAAAGCATTTGTGACAAGCGTCATTCGTCTTCTACCAATGGGCTAACAGTCTATGTAGGAAAGCAGCCAGTTGCTTGGAAATTATGTTGTGTGAAGTACTGGTGTTGGAAAGCCAGGACAAGTGAACTGGCCTCCGTGATATGACTGAGCAATTGTTGAAAACGGCGTTAAACTACAATCAATCAATCGAAAATAAAACCGCCGACAATAACATTAATTATACAGTAATACATGGACAATGTAATTGATCAGTTTTACCGATTTCGAAGATTCAATTGAATTCGGATGAGCCAAAACGCATAAAATATCAAATAGATCGAACTTTTCTGCACGCTTAATTGGGAACAAATAAGTGTATTGTAGCTATGACAGGGGCGTAGCTAAGGTCTACAGAGTATTTACGCAATTTTGTTATGGGAGCTCCCAAGGGAATTTTTTCCCATCTATATCGTCTGTGGTGACTTTTGGGAGCATTTCAGTAGCAAAATATGACGGTCTTGATGGTTAAATAAACATATTTTCTAGGAAATTTTGAGATAGTAAAATGTGATGCATTTGTCACTTTTCGTCAAATCTACCAACTTGGGCAAGTCAGATCGGTTGTTTTATACTTACGCCTACCCCATGCCAAGTTTTTATTGAAGATTTGAGTACTGGAGACAATGTGTACGCAGCTGCGTATTTTGCGTACAGTCAGCTACGCACCTGTATGACATAATTGAAATACTGCTGAAAACGGCGTAAACCTCAAGGAAGCAAACAAGTTGGAATCATGAATGATTTTACTGTCGCCGTTAAAACCAACCAAACACACAGGCATGATTTCTCCTCCACACACAAAAGTGCATCTTGCCCGATTTTGAAATAAATAAAGTACTTCTTGATTGTTTATTGGCCAATTTAAAAAAAAGAAATGACATTTCAAAAATGGTCCTCGTTGGTGTAGTGATGGAGCGTCCGCCTCGGATTCAATAGATCGCAGGTTCGAAGCCCGACCACGTCATACCTAAGACTTTAAAAATGGTAGTAATGGCTGCCCTCATTGGCGCTCAAGGTACCGGAGTTAGCATTACGACTGACTGGCTGGTGTCAGCATATATGGACCAGCAGTACTGGTAACTTACCTAGGAAGCGCCGTGAAAAGACTGAAACATTGTTGAAAGCGGTGTAAAGAACAAAACAATCAATCAGTCAATGAAATATGGTCTCGATATGTATACTTACAGGTCGCGTAACTTTGACAATGAGCTAAATGCATCTGGATGGATGAACGTGATTTCGTTATGTGACATATCTCTGGAATTATAAAAGACAATAATGCCGTGACAACGTTAAATTTTGAAGTTAAATTGTATTCCATAATACGAACTCGTTTCACGTTGATATTTAATAATGCGTTCAATTTTTTTGGATGCATGACTGTCACATCAGGGTTATTCTTTGTTAAGTGTTCATATATAGGTCATGTTTTTTAGAAAACTTGTTATTTAACATTATCATACAAAATATAAAATCGGAGGTTATACAAATCTATGAAAATGAGGAACTGGCCATACTTCCACCCACAATACTTAGGGCTTAGGTCATACTTAAATACTTAGAGCTTATTTAATCATCCTTATTTTCCTAATAAGAATGCCTAACTATTTCATTCATTGGCAAGTATCGTTGGTCAGTAACTATTTATGATACCAGGGGCCTAGCTCCCTTTAGGCACTGTAGGCACGTGCCTACACATTTTTTCTCAAAATGCCCCCAAAAATGCAGCTGCGGCGATAAACATCTGCGTAATGTATCGACCAGATCAGCCTGCGCTGTCCGCGCAGACTGATCCGGCCGACACATTCCGTCTTAGGGGGATAGATGTATAGAGTAGTGATTCCTGAAACAGAAAATCTACAGGAGGCGAAAACTATATATCCGGGCTTAGGCTGATCCGGGTCGATACTTTACAATGTTGATTTTCTCACGAGACGGCCTACACATTGATTAATGCAAAGCTACGCCCCTGGATACCAAAGTCATTCTTTATTGTCGAATTAAATTGAGTTGAGTTTAGTTGTAATGCAGGAATGCGTTCCAAACTTAGTTAAGATCTTCAGGATTACTAAGCGCCTACCGACCAGGCTCTGTACTATACTTCGGCTGGCCAATTCAACATTTCGATCTTGCTATTCATACATTACAATTGGATATGAACTCTTTCAAATGCAAAGCTGTACAAGTTCATTTCCAAATTTCGGCATTGACAGGGTTAATGAGTCTCAAATAACGTCTCACTCAAGGTTTGTTAAAACTGCAGGACTTCGCTCATAGTGTTATAGCAATATTTTTCAACACAGGTTTAGCATGAACAAATTGGGATTTCTGCATGATTTTAAAAGAATTTTGCCATTGGGAATAGGTCAGAATGTCTGATCTGTGAGATGCATAGAAAATGGCCTGCGTTGGAATAGCAATTCCCTGTATGAAGCAATCACATTTTTAATTTTCCAATCAATCATTATATGCCTAAATGACCCTGCAATTAAAGACCGCCTTTGGACAAAGACCATGTTTTTTTCTTCCAATGGGTGATCTTTATACACAGGTTCCCCCCGTCTATTCTAAGTTGAAGGACGCGACACTTTAGTCGTAATCGTTCTCCAGGTAGATATCTCTATGTTGCTTTGTGAATTCTTAACCCTTTCCCCCATATGACAATTCTGCAGCAGACGACTTTAAACATATTTTGTCAAAACATAGAAAATCTCTATAATTGAATGGATAACCTATGACTAAAATTGGAATATATTGTGGCAAAAGGAGCAATTGGTTGTTTTCAGCAATTTTTTCTTTCGTCACTATGTTTTCAAAAAGCCGTCTGCTGCAGAGGCGTCAGAAAGCGTATATAGGCAGGAAATGGTTAATTAAGACGAACAGAATAAAATAAGTCTGTGAAGGCGCAGGCTGATAATGGGGCTGATTTCACTGATCGTTCTACATAACCTATCTAATGCTAAATTCACAAAGTGTTGCCAAAGATTCTGATTAGATAACGAACTATCAGAAATATAAATTGAATTTAGAATATGAATGAATTTAGTATATGAACTGAATTAAAAATAAATTGAATTTAGAATATGAACTGAATTTAAAATAAATTGAATTAGAATATGAATTGAATTTAGAATATGAATTGTATTGCGATTATTGAATTTAGAATATGAATTAAATTAAGAATGGTTGTGGAATTAAGTTCGAGTAGATGCATTGGACATTCCTGTCGTCATTTTCTTCAAACCGACAGCGTGGGGTAAAACTCATCTAATTAATCTGCGTAATGTTTCGAGCCAGATCGGCCAGCGCAGTCCGTGTAGGCTAATCCGGGACGACACATTCCGCCTCAGGGGGATAGAGATATAGAGAAATGAATCCTGAAACATAAAACCCAAAGGAGACGAAAAGTGTCTGTCCGGGTTAGCCTGTGCGGCATAGTTAGGATGATCCGGTTCGATACTTTACGCAGAGTCCACAATGTTGGTTTTCTCGTGGAACGGCTCAATTTGTTTTGTTTGATTACATCAGCTTCTTGATTAAATTAGTGTGTACTTATGGTCGCCTAATGATATTCCGCTTGTGATCTTTCTTATAAGATAAAAATGCCCGACATGGGAGGTAATGATGGTGTACTTGTAGTCGCCTAATGATATTTCATTTGATATTATTGTAGTTCCGGGAACTATTTCTTGTTGATATATTTTCATTTCATCCGTGTCCCTACACTATTAAATAAGCTATACAATTATAGTGTATTGATAAAATTAATTTTCCCCTAGAACTATTCGTTTTGACTCTGTCAGCGCCAAAGGCAATATTGAGGTTTTTGCAAACAATACTGATTCAGGCGATTCAGCTTGTAACGAGCTGTCTCACCTGAAATCAGCATTGTTTGCGTTTTACTCATCAAAATAGTCCAAAACTTTTATTACATGAAAAATGGATATGCCCGATTTTGAACATGGAAGAGTCTACTTTAAACAATTTGGCGCTGAAAGAGTTAATATCTTTCGTATAAACTATTTCTTGGGTCATATTGAACGACGCACAATGAGCGTGACTTTATCGCGTGAGATGTCTCATTTAAATACAAACCAATAGCGTCGTTTCCATGAACAAACTGTTCAAACATTAAATTGACAGACACAAGTTGACTAATGTGACCAGTGTAGGTCCAGATCAGCGTGTCCATCCGCACACTCTGAACTAGATATACACTGTTCTCTGTCACTTACACAAGCTTGATGAAAGCTACTGTCAAGACGGGTGTATTTTCTTATAAGATGCAGTAGATGTACAGGCTGGTCCGCGGACCTACAGTTGTTCAAAAATGCTTACTTTGTACCTTTTTGCCATGGACCGGTTGAAATTTAGATGAAAATGATTCATGACAATAATTAATAAAATACATCAAACATGCTTTTAGCTTCTAGTATGTACCTTATTTATTTCATTCTCTCTATATTTCATTCTTTTTTTTCTATTATTCCCAATTTCTTTCTGATATTGTTTTCGTTATTACGCACTTTTTTGGCACTCTGTGCATGATGTATAATATATTGCAGAGCTGTCATTTATGTAGTATGTACATACTCAACATCGAAATAAAATATTGTATTGTATTGAACACATCGCAAACCCGAAATATTATATCAGTCTCTTACATTTTAGAACCATCGCGTTTGCGCTGTATTCTAATGTTATACATATGTCTACAAATATTAGACTTTCTTTACGATGTAAATTATCAGCAAAAACGGTTGACATCAGAAACAAGATCTGCGCTATTCACAGTCACTTGCACAAGCTTGTTAAAAGATTCGGTAAATACGGGTAGAGTATGATAAGATGCAGCAGTTGTATAGTTCTGACCTACACTGTTAAGACATGCTTACTTGTACCTTTTTGCCATGGACAGGTTGAAATTAAGATGAATGTGATTCGTGACAATTATTTATTACAAACGATCTACGTAATTGTGTTATCAAATACGTTCATGTTACACGAGCAATGGAAGTTCATGAGCCTAAACATTTACAGAACTACCATACCGAGGTCTAAATGAAAACAAATATGAAATATAATATGTTGCCTTGCAGATTGATTTATTTTCTTTCCCTTTGCACCAACAATTAATTTGGAAGCATAGATATAATGTAATATCCTGTTTACATCGTGTGTCCATTAATAATGGGACTTCCCCGAAGAGAGAATCTCCAAAATGTCACATGACCACGGCCGCCATATAATAAGCTAACTTACTACTTACTCATCAAGTATGTATCTCTTAAAGATGTTTCCTTTGTTAGTGGATTTGGGTGCCATTTTGTAATATCGAGAGCTTGGTGTGAAACGGTTGTAATTAAAACCTATTTTGAAAACCCTGGTTTAGGGGCAATTTTGACCCCTTTGTAAACAAAGGAAATTTAGGTGCCATTGCTCAGAACGAGCAATGGCACCTAAATTTCCTTTGTTTACAAAGAAAAAAGATTTAACGCTTATAATGACTTTATGGCGAGGTGATTAACCTTGGTAAAAAAATACCAATTTTAGTTACAACCGTTTCTCGCCAAGCCCTCGATATGAACAATTATGAATAATGCTAACTCGAACTTACCGTTTATCACGAATCATTTGTTGGAACAATCGAAGTTAAATGAAACATATCTAAAGAGGACCAATATTACCTCCGAATAATGAATTTGCTCTTCAGAAAATGACAAAATAAAGTAAACGCTACCGTTACACGATAAAACCCATTTATATACATCTGTCAAACGTAGTTGGTTTTCACACAAAAAAACAAAAACACTGAACCTGTATTATTAGATTGTTCCCAAATAAATAACAGTTATGACGCCTGATAGAGGAATGGATGCGTTGCATTGAATTTCTTTGAGAAACCTCAGGATGTTTCGGTGGTTTTTTTTTTTACTCCGCATAAACGATGACGCTACACTGAACCGAAATGAGCTTTTGTTTGTTTGAAAACTGAAGTCGCTCGATTTTGCAAACGGAAGAGTCTACTTGGGGAATTCGGCGATAAAAGAGCTATACTTACAAGTACTCTAGACTGGGTAGATCCTCGAAAGCGTCTTTCGGTATCGTGTTTAGTCTGTTGAAGGCTAGCGTCAGGTCCTTCAGTTTTTCCAGGCCAGCGAAAGGACGCGAATCCAATGATGAAATTTTGTTGTTCCCAAAGTTTCTGAAAATAGTACAAAAATGACCCACCTTATACCCCCTTCACACCTAAACGAAGTTCCTGCTATGTCCTTGGAGTTCTCAAACAAATGCTAGGACTCCGCGACAATGCCGTGGTCTTCGAGAAAATCAAAGAAAATGTGAAATTGTCACGGCAATGCTACGTCCGTGCCACGTCCTAGCTACGTTCATGTTGCGTTGGTGGTGAACCCACTTAATTATATGTGCGCGTACGCTACGTCCGTGCCACGTCCTAGCTACGTTCATGTTGCGTTGGTGGTGAACCCACTTAATTATATGTGCGCGTACGCTACGTCCGTGCCACGTCCTAGCTACGTTCATGTTGCGTTGGTGGTGAACCCACTTAATTATATGTGCGCGTACGCTACGTCCGTGCCACGTCCTAGCTACGTTCATGTTGCGTTGGTGGTGAACCCACTTAATTCTATGTGCGCGTACGCTACGTACGTGCCACGTCCTAGCTACGTTCATGTTGCGTTGGTGGTGAACCAACTTAATTCTATGTGCGCGTACGCTACGTCCGTGCCACGTCCTAGCTACGTTCATGTTGCGATGGTGGTGAACCCACTTAATTATATGTGCGCGGACGCTACGTCCGTGCCACGTCCTAGCTACGTTCATGTTGCGTTGGTGGTGAACCCACTTAATTCTATGTGCGCGTACGCTACGTCCGTGCCACGTCCTAGCTACGTTCATGTTGCGTTGGTGGTGAACCCACTTAATTCTATGTGCGCGTACGCTACGTCCGTGCCACGTCCTAGCTACGTTCATGTTGCGTTGGTTGGTGGTGAACCCACTTAATTATATGTGCGCGGACGCTACGTCCGTGCCACGTCCTAGCTACGTTCATGTTGCGTTGGTGGTGAACCCACTTAATTCTATGTGCGCGGACGCTACGTGCGTGCGGCGTCGGAAGGGTTCCCACTACGTACTCGCTATGTCCACTATGTCCGTGGACGTAGCGAGGACGTAGCGACAACTGTATTTGCGTAGTGGACGGGCAGTAGATAATGACGGAGTTGTCACTGCGTTGTTGATACGCTCTAACCGTCAATACAACGTCTCCGCTACGTCTACGCTACGTCAATGGCGCTAGTAGTACGTCCTAAGTAGGTCCTAACTGCGTCCTGTTTGGGCCACGTCCGCGCTACGTGGGTTTTGAACATGTCCAAAGTCCACGTAGCAGGAACGCGGTCTCTTGAGACCATGGAGACCATAACACGTCAATGAAAAGTCCCAACTGCGTCCTCAGTACGTTTTAGGAGTTCATGGACGCAGCGAGGTATTCATGGATGTAGCTCTGGTGTGATGGGGGTATTACACGGAAACAAACCATGAGGAACTTGCAAATAGGGAAGGTCATGCTCGGCCCGCGCCTCCGCACATACCGATCAAGATATTTCCTGTTCGCCATATAGTGATTATTATATCTCAAAAAGATTATTATGACAACAAGAGCACACTGGTGGGCTGAATCGCTCTACTAGCTATTGGAAAATGCTTTTCAAAGCGTTATGCTCTTATCAAAACAGATATTTTATGCAAGATGAATTAAAGTCTCGATGGTCGTTAACAAGCGAATTTTTCTTTTTTGATAATTAATCGCTGAACTGTTTTTTCATTTTTGTTAGGCGTTGTGTACTCTTATAAACAAATAATCTTTGAAAGTTTCAAGAATGTCAAATGAAAAATGTGGTATTTGAACTCGTTTACGATTATTTTCTTATATGTGGAATCATTCACGACATAACCAATTTGGGACTCACAGTTAAAGGTAAACTATACCTATCCTTAATGCGAATGTCGCACACAGTGATAAGCCCTTTCCAATATACGACAAATCTGCAGCAGACGAGTTTTAAAACGTCTAGGCAAAAGCACAGAAAATCCCTTTAAATGAAAGAACACTAATTGAACCGAGTTGAAAGCATGGTGACACAAGGAGAAATTGCTCGTTTTGAGCAATTTCTTCTTTTGTTGCCATGTTTTCAAAAAGTCGTCTGCTGCAGAGGCGTCAGAAAGCGTCTATATGAGGGAAAGGAAAAAGGTAACCGACAATTATGAAGTTGCAACAATTAGAGGAACCCCACAGTGAGATCAGGGTATTTCCAATTTACGTTATACTAAACTGTAAGTCTTTATAATGTGAATATTGGCATTTCTGAACAGTGTACGTTCAGATCGGCTTGTGCATCTTTTTGGACATATCTAAATCTACACATTAAGATATTTTCGACCAGCCTAGATCAAGATCAATCAGCGCAACCGCACAGTTTGATCTTGCTTTACACTGCTCGACAATTCGTCATAGAAACTCCTGACAAGCAGTTACTTAGGTTTCTTTATCATGGATGCGCCGCATGTTAATTATTCTTTTTGTACACGTGGTCTTTTTGCACACGTGTTATATTGGCGCTAAGACGTTTAATACGTGCTAAGAGTACATCTTATACAAAAAGCCTCGGTAGCTGAGTAGGTAGCGATGTGGGCTGTCAACCCCAGCTCGGGCAACATTCTTTCCGACGTTTGACAAAAGTCACTGTGACAAGCATCATTCTAACAGTCTATGTGGTAAAGCAGCCAGTTGCTTGGAAAGACTGTTGTGTGGAGTACTGGTGCGAGATAGCCAGGACACATATGAGTAGGTGATCTGGCCGCCGTGATATAAACAATTGTTGAAAACGGGGTTAAACCCCAATCAATCAATCAATCAATCAATCAATCATACATATAACTGAATGGTACTTACATTAGTGTCAGGTTAGAACATCGGGTCATGTTTGGAATGGTGGATATCTTATTAGTGTGGATATCGCTGTAACATAAAATGAATTAATTATATGAATTTGAAATAAGAAGTCTGGCTTTCATGCGCGAACAATGAAGTCTTATTCGCAAACTCTCACACAGTCTGCGTTCGGATAAAACCTCTTAAGAGATGATTTGAAAAGAGAACACACAGGTCCGTGTTACTATAAATAGCCTCTCTATATGATTCATATACTATAAACAATAAATGAAAACTCGGACGCCTGTGTAATTATACACATAAGTAAATGGAACAAGACCCCTAGATTACTGGCCTAATTGTATTTGCGTACAGTTAAGACTACGGTAAACCTGTGCACAACTTCCCTGTCCGCTTATATAGTGTATAGAACCTTTCGTATGGGTCTGGTGCATTTATGGTGCCAAGTAAATATTCTGTGTTCTGTAAATCAAATCAACAAGAACTCTAACACTTCCCCCGTATTCATTCTGAAAGTTATGACAACGGACGGGCGAACTGACGGGGGAAGAGAGCACTATATACCAGGCTGCTGACTGTTTCCTAATATGGATCATTACAAAGTGGAAAGTACCTTGTCAAACATATTTTGATCAGTAGAATTAGTGGAAAGTTAAATTTGTAAGCATTTTTATCAGAAGAATTAGTGGAAAATGTATTGTTATACATATTTGGTGGCAAGTAACGTGTTTAACCCTTACCCACATACAGCAAATCTGCAGCAGACGACTTTTAAAATGTCTACTTAAAAATATGGAAAATCTCTATAATTGTAGGTATAATTATTATGCAAAGTTAAAAAAAAACCATTGTGGCAAAAGGAGAAATTGCTCGTTTTGAGCAATTTCTCCTTTTGTCACGATATTTTCAAAAGTCGTCTGCTGCAGATGCATCAAAATGCGTCTATATGTGAGAAAGGGTTAAACATACTTTTATCAGTAGAAATAGAGGAAAGTTAAATTGTAAACGTATCTTATCTGTAGAATTAGTGTAACATATCTGCAAGTGGAATTATCATCAATGACAAAATATGACAAAAGGTTGAAACCAAGATGAAACTCAAGCACCCTCCGTTCAGTGAAATGCGATGCTTTGACCTTTCAATTCAAATCAATAATAAGACAAACAAACATCATAAACTGACGAGAACGGCAATAAAAATGGATGCGATCTTTTACGACGTTGAATTAGACAACGTTTTTACATATCTTAAACTTCAACAACAACTTGTTATTGAGGATATCGATACGTTGTTTGTGAAACACTACTCTTTGAGAACTTTAACCCTTTCACACATACAACAACAAATCAGAAGCAGACGACTTTGAAACATCTCTGAAATATATAAACTATCTACACATGAAAGTTTAATTATTGAAATGAGCTTAAATTAATGTGGCAAACGGTGACATTGCTCGTTTTGAGCGATTTCTCCTTTTGCCACAATGTTTTAAAAAAATCATCTGCTGCAGAGGCATCAAAAATCATCCGTATGTTGGAAAGGGTTAAGGTCGTCTGCTGCAGATTTGGTGTATGTGGGTAAGAGTATACGTCGTCTGCTGCAAATTTGGTGTATGTGGGAAAGAATGAATTAAAGGCGTCTGCTGCAGATTTGTGGTATGTGGGAAAGAATGAATTAAAGGCGTCTGCTGCAGATTTGGTGTATGTGGGAAAGGTTTAACGTCGTCTGCTGCAGATTTGGTGTATGTGGGAAAGAATGAATTAAAGGCGTCTGCTGCAGATTTGGTGTATGTGGGAAAGGTTTAACGTCGTCTGCTGCAGATTTGGTGTATGTGGGAAAGAATGAATTAAAGGCGTCTGCTGCAGATTTGGTGTATGTGGGAAAGGTTTAACGTCGTCTGCTGCAGATTTGGTGTATGTGGGAAAGGTTTAACGTCGTCTGCTGCAGATTTGGTGTATGTGGGAAAGAATGAATTAAAGGCGTCTGCTGCAGAGTTGGTGTATGTGGGAAAGAATGAATTAAAGGCGTCTGCTGCAGAGTTGGTGTATGTGGGAAAGGTTTAACGTCGTCTGCTGCAGATTTGGTGTATGTGGGAAAGAATGAATTAAAGGCGTCTGCTGCAGATTTGGTGTATGTGGGAAAGAAGGAATCAAAATCGTCTGCTGCAGATTTGGTGTATGTGGGAAAGAAGGAATCAAAATCGTCTGCTGCAGATTTGGTGTATGTGGGAAAGAATGAATTAAAGGCGTCTGCTGCAGATTTGGTGTATGTGGGAAAGAATGAATTAAAGGCGTCTGCTGCAGAGTTGGTATATGTAGGAAAGGTTTAACGTCGTCTGCTGCAGATTTGGTGTATGTGGGAAAGAAGGAATTAAAGGCGTCTGCTGCAGAGTTGGTATATGTGGGAAAGGTTTAACGTCGTCTGCTGCAGATTTGGTGTATGTGGGAAAGAAGGAATTAAAGGCGTCTGCTGCAGATTTGGTGTATGTGGGAAAGAATGAATTAAAGGCGTCTGCTGCAGATTTGGTGTATGTGGGAAAGAATGAATTAAAGGCGTCTGCTGCAGATTTGGTGTATGTGGGAAAGAATGAATTAAAGGCGTCTTCTGCAGAGTTGGTATATGTGGGAAAGAATGAATTAAAGGCGTCTTCTGCAGAGTTGGTGTATGTAGGAAAGGTTTAACGTCGTCTGCTGCAGATTTGGTGTATGTAGGAAAGGTTTAACGTCGTCTGCTGCAGATTTGGTGTATGTGGGAAAGGTTTAACGTCGTCTGCTGCAGATTTGGTGTATGTAGGAAAGGTTTAACGTCGTCTGCTGCAGATTTGGTGTATGTGGGAAAGAATGAATTAAAGGCGTCTGCTGCAGAGTTGGTATATGTGGGAAAGAATGAATTAAAGGCGTCTTCTGCAGAGTTGGTGTATGTAGGAAAGGTTTAACGTCGTCTGCTGCAGATTTGGTGTATGTGGGAAAGAATGAATTAAAGGCGTCTTCTGCAGAGTTGGTGTATGTAGGAAAGGTTTAACGTCGTCTGCTGCAGAGTTGGTGTATGTGGGAAAGAATGAATTAACGTCGTCTGCTGCAGAGTTGGTATATGTGGGAAAGGTTTAACGTCGTCTGCTGCAGATTTGGTGTATGTGGGAAAGAAGGAATCAAAATCGTCTGCTGCAGATTTGGTGTATGTGGGAAAGAAGGAATCAAAATCGTCTTCTGCAGAGTTGGTGTATGTAGGAAAGGTTTAACGTCGTCTGCTGCAGATTTGGTGTATGTGGGAAAGAATGAATTAAAGGCGTCTGCTGCAGAGTTGGTGTATGTAGGAAAGGTTTAACGTCGTCTGCTGCAGATTTGGTGTATGTGGGAAAGAATGAATTAACGTCGTCTGCTGCAGAGTTGGTATATGTGGGAAAGGTTTAACGTCGTCTGCTGCAGATTTGGTGTATGTGGGAAAGAAGGAATCAAAATCGTCTGCTGCAGATTTGGTGTATGTGGGAAAGAAGGAATCAAAATCGTCTGCTGCAGATTTGGTGTATGTGGGAAAGAATGAATTAAAGGCGTCTGCTGCAGATTTTGTGTATGTGGGAAAGCGTTCACGATGGATATACGTAAGTTCGTAATCGTAAGTTCGATCTCCTGCTCGACACGGCAAGGTATTGCGACACGTGTCATTCGTTTCACCCCCGACATAGACTACTTAATGCATATCGGAAGGTAGCAAGTTGCCCTGGAAGAATGTTGAGTGGGGCACTGATGCAAGAATGCCAGGAAACAAAGGTCGCCTCGATATATCTTAAATATCCTTGACAATGGCGAGTACTATATCTTAAATATCCTTGACAATGGCGAGTACCGCTAACCAACCAATTGGATGTGTTAACCCGTCCCACCTGCAGACGCATTTTGACGCAATAGCAGCAGACGACTTTTGAAAACATTGTGATCAAAGGTGAAATTGCTCATGATGAGCAATTTCACCTTTGGCCACAATGTTTTCAACTTTATTTAAAAATTTAGCTACATTTTATTGAGATTTTTCAGGTTTTTGTCACTATGATTTCAAAGTCGTCTGCTGCAGATTTGTTGTATGTGGGAAAGGGTTAAACGTATAAGGCCGTGGTTTTGCCAATCGACGATAAGTTATTACCCTGGCCGCCGTGACTTTATCTGGCTGTGTCCCTATTCGCTATGGGATACCGATTGATCCGGGTTAAGCTGACACATGAATATTCATTGAGAACACCACAAGGCTATTTTACATCTTTCAGCGCCAATGGCACTATTGAGGTTTTGTTCGCAGGTGTGTCAGCATCTGATATCTACATTGTTTGCATTTGAGTTATCAAAATATTTCAAAAGCTTTTAATACATGAATAATGGAGTCGCCCGATTTTGAACATGGGGGAGCCAAGGGAAGCGGGATTCGGCGCTGATAGGTTAAAAGGGTTAACCGAAACAATAATAAAGCCAAGAAATGGAGAATTAGTAGTAAACTTGTTGACAGTGAATACTGAAACACGCCTTCCATGTCTGCGGTTTCATTTACGCCGTTCCTTGATATGTATAGCCTTGGATGTTCCGTGAAAATATTTCTGATCCAAATGAAATCTCAAACAATAAATCAGCGGCGTTCTGCTTCGAAAAAAACCCTTTAGACATTTGTGACCAGTTTAGATCCAGATCAGTCAACGCACACACGTAGTCCGATCTAGTTATGCATATTGTACCAATATCCAGGAAATATGTCTATAGCAGTATCATATTGGATGCTTAGCATGGTGTGCAAACAAGTCTTTTACGCATTCGTTATTATATAAGCCGTTCCACAAGAAAACTAATATGGTGGACTATGCGTAAAGTATCAACCCGTATCAACCGGAGCATGCCACGCAGGCTAACTCGGACAGACATTTTTCGCCTCCTGTTGATTTTCTGTTTCAGGAATCATTACTCTATACCTCTATCCCCCCTGAGGCGGACAGCTCATGCTGATCTGGATCGATACATTACGTAGAGTCCATAATGTTGGTTTTCTCGTGGCGCATATGGTTAATGCTGGTTTCCTGGAGCATCGTTCAAATAGAGCCTTTGTCGTTCGAAATTATTCTTGTTGCATCTTCGTAGCAGAATGACATAATTCTGTATGGGCGAACATCCACTTCGAATACAAATTCAGCTGTTTTGTGTCGGAAATTGCGTCGACGGCCATTTTACATGTATGCAGATAGGGACGACTCATGCGAGCCTGTGCTGATGCGCAGTCTCGCCTGAGAATTCATTGCTAGCAAGTTTAAAAATAACGTCAGACTAGACGAAATAGTTATTCTTTTTGCATCTTCGTAGATTGTAAAGGCGAACATCTACGGACAAGCGTGTACACCTTTGAGCGTTTTCGACTTGTTTACTCGCGTAACGAGAGTAACTGGAGTAGTCGAACGTATCGAGTAAGCGAACTGCGCATGCGCTTAATCTCTAATCTACTCGACTAGAACGACCCCCACTATTTGACGGGTAACACGAGATCCAAGATGGCGACGGCTGATGCACAGAATGTCGCCATTTTGTAAACAACACAAGACTGGGGTTAGTCGTTCGTGAGTGGTTACTCGTGTCGTGTGCTGTGCATGTCCAGATTTTATACTCGAGTAACTGGATTGCAAAAGCCGAAAACGCTCCTATTGACACCAGATGTTACAACTACGGCTATTTTATATACATGCGGATACGGAAAGTGCAGATGTTACAACTACGGCTACTTTAAATGCATGCGAATAGCGTAAAGTCTGGTGAGACTTTGCAGATGTACAGGCTCGCATGAGTTTCCATTGTTTGCAAGTTCAACAGGGACAATTGATAAACAATAAGTAACTTACAATTCTGTCAATCGAGCTAGGTTCACGCATAACTCGTCGGGAAGACTAAGTATGGCGGCCCGATCAAGATTGATCTTATCCAGTCCGGTAGTCCCGCTGAGATTTGGAAATTCCGCCAAGTCTCTGGCCTCTGACAGAATTCTGAAAAGAGACAATGACAGTGAATAAACTATTGGTAATCAGATACGTGGACTGGTTTTGAAAACAACAGTATTAGAATAATGAGGCTGTTTTTGCGAAAAGGTACACGCTGGCATTAGTGAATAGCGAAGGGTAAGATCAGCCGATGCATCTGTTCAGCTTTATCGAAATCTTCACAACTTACGTGAAGCTTCTTAAACGTTTCAATTAATGTTTATAGAAAAGTATTTAGGTTTTTGACAATATTGTGCAGTTGTGTTAAAGCTGATCCAGTGTACTTCTGTTTGCTAATACCTGGATTTGCTATTTGTTGTATGTGCAGGTTCATTCAATATGTTTTCCTAATGCATTCCTGTAGTAGTTTTCCAAAGCATTGGTAAATGGGTGGCAAAAGCTGCAGACCAAGATAAGACCACATGAATGATCAGGAACGTCTTGATCTACATTGTTTCGACAATAAATGTACGACCAGGCATAAATAAATGTGTAAATATTGTTAAATAGCCTTTACAACAAGTATATTTTTAAGACAAAGTAGTGATATAGAAGGGACGATTCTAAAAATCCACAAAATATCTCACGAATGGTAATATCTAGAATGGAAAGACAATACTACGTTTTCTCGTTGGTACGTTTTTCAAGCAAGCCAGAATCAAGTAAATTGACAGTGATTGGAATGGAGGTGCTGAGAATTGTTACGCAATTATCTGAGTAAAATGTCCTTATTGAATAATAGTTCTAGATTAGAGGCGTATATCATCGTCTGAAATCATTAGTTGTATTCTTTACCCTTTTATGTTCGTACACAAAAGAGTTGTAATAGTGAGGCGTATCTTTTGCATTGACAACCTTAACTCTTTCAGCGCCAAAGGCAATATTGAGCTTTTTGCCAACAATACTGATTCAGGTGAGTCAGCTCGTAACGAGCTGTCTCACCTGAACTCAGCATTGTTTGCCTTGTAGTTATCCAAATATTACGAAACTCTTATAACATATGAAATAGAGTCGCCCGAGTTTGAACATGGAAGAGTCTACTTTAAACACTTCGGCGCTGAAAGAGTTAATGGTGCGAGAGGTAGCGGGTTCGATCCCAATCCGGGTCATACCAAGAACCTTAGAAATGGTAGTTATGGCTACCTTCCTTGGCACTCAGAGTTGCGGGGTTAGCATTACGACATACTGGCTGGTGTCAGGATGAATTGACCAGAAGAACCGGTAACTTACCCAGGAAACGCGATGATATATAACATAAACAATGTTGAAAGCGGCGTCAAAGACCAAACAATCAATATTTTGCATTGGTGGCTCTGCTCGCCCAGATCATTCTGATTGTACCTGTTTGCACGGACGTTTAAACATATCTATTTAGTTAAAGCAATGTACGAGTTAATTTATGCAAAGTTACAGAGAAGTTCATAAAGGGATCAGAAAACATGCAAAATATGTTTAGACGTATTCTTCTACACGCATTTACATATAAACATTTGCCAAAAGAAGTAAGAGTAGTGGATTTGGTAATCATACAAACTGGTCGTTTGAACTGAACGTGCTACATGTTGAACATTTAGTAAATTATCTTATTTTGTTTTGATTGTGTCACTCTGTCGCTCCCACATCGGAAATGTCCTCACTACCGTTACATGTAGATTACTGATCAAATCTCTGATTGGCATTATATAGATTATAATAAGATAATATTCCAAGGACGTGTTTATTGTTAATCATCCTTTCCATGCTGTTATATTGTTTTAGTCGTCTGTTTCGAAGACAAAATAACCTCAGGAAATAAATTGTGGGCAAAATACAAAACGGTTGAAAAAACCGGTTGGAAGTACTTCTTGTGACTAAATGTACTTACAACCGTTTTGCATGAAGTCATCGTAATGCTATTTTTCGACAAAGTGGGAAACAATTTGATACACATTTGGAAACACTGTAAAAAAGATAGTGTTTCGTTCGTTTTAAACTGCCATGTTGTCCAATACATTTTCGAAAGTCGACTGCTGCAGAGGTTTTATACGCCATATGTATCAGGGTAATGGTTCGATTTGACTTGATGCGATATCAAGACATTTTATTCTTAAAAGGCTATACAAGAATAGATGATGTAAAGTCAGCTTTCCGGTGGCAAATCACCATTAGTCTCGCTGATATAATAGAAAGAAAGACGCATTAAGGTTAAGAAGACTGATCATAACCCTTTCCCTCATACGACAATTCTGCAGCAGACGACTTTGAACATATTTTGTAAAAAAATTGGAAAATCTCTATAATTGAATGGATAACCTACGACTAAAAGTGGAAAACATTGTGGCAAAAGAAGAAATTGCTCGTTTTGAGCAATTTCTTCTTTTGTCACTATGTTTTCAAAAGGCCGTCTGCTGCAGAGGCGTCAGAAAGCGTCTATATGAGGGAAAGGGTTAAAAGTAACTTTAAATTAAATCAAACAGATTATCTATTAAATCGAATCTTTCTACAGACAAATTTAATGCAATAATGTTGTCAATAAACGGAGAAATAGTTACACGACGCGGCGTTAACTATTGTGACTTAGCTTATCAATGTCTGTTAATTCACTTCGAACCATATTAGTCTGTTATAGCGTCTGGGTACTTTAAGATACAATACACACACATACATGTACATTCCTTCTTTGTTTCCATTTACAGTTTCAGCCTTCAATTGTCACACTTTTTAAGCGTTTCTCATATAGAACACCCTATAGCATTGAAAATAACTTTACCTCTTTTTAAGCGTTTCTCATATAGAACACCCTATAGCATTGAAAAGAACTTAATAGAGGGGTTCATGCATTATGCAAGAAAGAATTCCCCCCGCGAAAATAGTTACTGTCAAATCGGGCCCGGACGAAACCGGTTTTCACGTCTCTACTTTCACTTTCACATAAGGTCAAAATAATTATATGATAAAATCAATCAGTTCCACTGCATCCTATACCCATTTACAATGAATTTTAACTCAAAGTCATATATTTAGTTTGTCGTTGTTGTTGAGAAGGGTTTTCCACGTCTTGCAGATTGTACAGTCATCACAGGGATTCAACATTAGCATATATACATACAATACTATAGTGCAACTTCCTGTATGGTAATGTCGAATCCCCGTGACAGTCATCATTCTCGTCATTCTCGTCTCGAATTTGATGGACGTTCTTTACAAGGGTAAATGTCATTGCAATTGCAATATATTTCAACACTTCCTTACATTTTTTATATATAATTCGGACACACAATAAGGACTTATTTTAATATATATGTAAACACAATCGACCTGATAAATGTTTTTATGAAACAGGGTAAGATAAGAAGTATAGAATATCTTTTTCCAATTTTTAATTGTAGCAGAATGGTATAGCAGACCGTATACATTTTTGAAATCATAGGATTTGATAGCAATAAAGTAATTTCTTTATCAACAAACAACCAGCCAAAATAAAGAGGTGGTATACAACAGTTATTCCTTTTTTAATGCATTTACATGTTTTAATAGCTTTTGATAATGATTGGTTCTATTTTATTGCATGTAACCAATAAAGGAATATAAACTGCCTTGCTGTTTAGCTAGCTTATATATATATATATATATCTACGTGGTGTATAGAGCGCTCTCATTCGGAGCAAAGGGACCAAGGGTCGAAATCAAGATCGAGATTTTAATCAAACAGAAGTGCAACATATTTAGGTATCATTGACGTCAAAATAGCTTATAACAGGATGGTCGAGCGTCTTGAAACCTCCTGGACATAAGCGCGTTTGAAACCTCCTGGACATAACGCGTTTAAAACCTCGTGGATATAAGCGCGTTTAAAACCTCCTGGACATAAGCGCGTTTAAAACCTCCTGGACATAAGCGCGTTTAAAACCTCCTGGACATAAGCGCGTTTAAAACCTCCTGGACATAAGCGCGTTGAAAACTTCCTGGGTATAAGCGCGTTTAAAACCTCCTGGACATAAGCGCGTTAAAAACCTCCTGGACATAAGCGCGTTTAAAACCTCCTGGACATAAGCGCGTTTAAAACCTCCTGAACATAAGCGCGTTTAAAACCTCCTGGACATAAGCGCGTTTAAAACCTCCTGGACATCAGCGCGTTTAAAACCTCCTGGACATAAGCGCGTTTAAAACCTCATGGACATATGCGCGTTGAAAGCTTACTGGATATAAGCGCGTTTAAAACCTCATGGATATAAGCGCGTTTAAAATCTCCTGGCTATAAGCGCGTTTAAAACCTCTTGGACATAAGCGCGTTTAAAACCTCCTGGACATAAGCGCGTTTAAAACCTCCTGGACATAAGCGCGTTTGAAAATCGAAGACACGATTGATTTCTCTATAGGACAATAGGATTAGTGCTGCCAAGGAATGTTATGAAACACCTAATTTATTCTGTTCCATACCTTTTACAAAACTCTCTCGAATCAAGCAACTTCTCTTACTTCAACAACGTTTAACCGCCTCGGTGATAGAGTGATAGAGCGTCCGCCTCGGATGAGGGAGGTCGCGAGTTCGATCCCCAGCTGAGTAATACCAACGACTTAAAAATGGAAGTAATGGCTTTTCCATACTGGCGTTCAAGGTTATGGGGATAACATAACCACTGACTTGCTAGTGTCTAGATAAATGGACCAGAAGTACTTGAAACAACGTGGTATAACTGAACATTGTTGAAAGCGACGTAAAACTCCGTACACACACAAAAAAAAAAAAGAAGCTCACATCGTGTGCGACTTTACATCCACATTGCTCTTCCATGTCGTCAAATGAGCCGTCACACGAGACAACCAACACTTATGGAATCTGCGTAAAGTATCAACCGGATCAGCCTAAGCATGCCGCGCAGGCTAACCCGGACAGACACTTTTCGCCTCCTGAGGATTTTCTGTTCGATACATTACGCAGGGGCCATAATGTTGTATATTTCGTGTAACGGC
The DNA here is from genome assembly GCA_031761405.1 of Serripes groenlandicus. Lineage (NCBI taxonomy): Eukaryota > Metazoa > Mollusca > Bivalvia > Cardiida > Cardiidae > Serripes > Serripes groenlandicus. The sequence goes on along the minus strand of JASEVX010000001.1, from coordinate 215,156,726 downwards.
TCAAATGTATTCTAAGCAGACGAATCTGAACAATTCCAAATCAGATTAGCGGATAAGAAGACGGGCAAATTGATAGCGTCAGCAGATTTCCACAAGCATTGTCAACTTAAGTCACGCTTATTTGATTTCGGCGACGTAATATTAATGAGATAGGCATGGCGGTATTTTATTCTCAAGAAAAGCTGAGACAAAATATAATCAAAGTACTGAAAGTTCTGAAATGCGGGGATGTTGGCTCTAGAGTGTTAACAAGATTGTCCTTCAATCTGACATAGTGACCTACTTTTTGACCCAACATGACCCATGTTAGAACTTGACCTAGATATCGTCAAGAAAAGCATTCTGATAAAGTTTCAACATGCTCAACCTAAAAATGCAGTATCCAGAGTGTTAACAAGATTTCCCTTCAATTTGGCCTAGTGATTTAGTTTTTAACCCGGCATGACCCATATTCAAACTTAACCTAGATATCATTTAGATATAATTCTGACCAAATTTAAAGCTGCTGTAGCCAAAGAAGATGCTTTTACAGAGTAAACAAGATTTCCCTTCAATTTGGCCTAGTGACCTAGTTTCTGACCCAATGTAACCCATGTTATAACTTGACCTACATATCATCAAGACAAACATTCTGATAAAGTTTCAACATGCTCACGTTGAAAATAAGGCCTCCAAAGTGTTAACAAGATTTCCATTCAATTTGGCCTAGTTACTTAGTTATTGACCCGGCTTGACCCATATTCGAAAACATGCAGCTTCTACAGTGTTAACTAGATTTTCCTTCAATTTCGCCTAGTGACCTAGTTTCTAACCTAATATGACTCATATTTGAACTTGACCTAGAAATCATTAAAACAAACATTTTGACAAAATTTCAAACTGCTTAAGCAAAAATTGCGGCCTCTAGAGTGTTAACAAGCATTTCCTTCAAATTGACCTAGTGACCTACTTTATGACCCGTCATGACTCATGTTCGAACTTGACTAACATCATCAAGACAAACATTTTGATAAAGTTTCATCATGTTAGAGTTGAAAATGTGACCTCTAGAGTGTTAACAAGATTTTCCTTCAATTTGACCTAGTGATCTAGTTTTTGACCTCAAATGGCCCAGTTTCGAACTTGTCAAAGATTTGATGGAGATAAATGTTCTGATAAACTTTCATGAAGATCCGATGCAACATGTAGCCTGTAGAGTGTTAACAAGGGAAAATGTTGACGATGCACGACAGCCGTATATGCAGGGATTTTCTCAAAAGGTCTTTAAGCTACCCGCTTTCAAGCTACTCGTTTTCCATGTATTTAAAAGAAACATTTAAGATCCTTATTTCTAACTTAAATTTCTAAATTATGTATACAACTTCATGGATTAAAACTTTACATTGTGTACGTTTACTTTGTATAATGTGCATACCGTATAGCTTGTTGTGAAACGTATTTAACTGATCCCTGGACATTCAAGAAAAATTGTCCATTTTGAAAAAAACAGAGGGCAGCACAAACAATTTACAAATTTACACTTCCTGAAAGCTGGGCATGACAATATACGGAGGTTTTCATCATAGCTGAATCCCCCGCATAAAAAATATAGTGCGACCTATGAAAATGGCTTACTGAGGAACAAAACACTTTTGAGTAACAATTTTCAAAAAGTTATCTCCAACGGGGCTTCCTTTAATTAAAATAATTTAACCTATTTAGCTGGAAAACCGTAACACTTTATTCGGTAAACAATATCTCTCAAGTTAGAGTTAGAAATAAATATCTCAAATTAAAGAGACATTTCTGTAACTTAGTAAGATATCTCTGTGACCATATTTAAAGGTGAATACTAATTGTTCACTGTTAACGGATGGATAGTGATTACCTTTAAAGTCTATGTTGCTTGTTCACGTGTTTACCGCGGATCCATTGCATCAATTGTTTATTATAATATATATTGCGAGTATCGAAACGCATTCAGGCTTAGCCCATTTTTCATTTATTCCTCCTCGTACGTGTACGTACTTGATTATTTCGAATATAAATGTGTGGCTGTGTTAAGATGTCTCAGAAAGTCGAATTTTCATATCTCTCTATAGTTGTTGACTGTGCGTTGAAACGTTTAATTCCAAATTGCGTTAAGAAATGAAATATTATAACATTCTGAAGAACATATTACAAATTTATAAACAAGCACGGTTGATGACCCTACAGGAAAATTGTATCAATATTTTTTGGATTCTCTCCAAATGGCCTTCAGTTTTATCCGGGGACTTTTCCTTAACCCTTTCTCTCACACAATAAATATGTACTAGACGACTTATAGCAAAACTATAAAAAACAATATCCAAAGATGAAAGTATACTTATTGAGAGTTGAACACGGTATGGCAAACGGAGAAATTGCACATAATTGCAATACCTTTTTGTGTCACAGTCGTCTGCTACAGATGCGTCAAAATACGTGTGCAAATGAGAAAGGGTTAGAATTGTAAATAAATGCAAAATGTAATAGGAAATGTCATCTTTAAACATTTAAACCTTCTTGTTAAAGTGGTAAGAGTGCCCGCTGCGTGATCAGGCTGAAACTCTATAACAAGAGCTGTCCGTCTTCTCCGATGTATACGACTTCTATTGTTCGTGTGCATGTCATAATACGTTATAAACAGATCAGGTGTTTATTGACATGTAATATGAGATATATTACCATGTCTGAACGCCATAAGATTATTTTGTTTCTCTTGGCATAACCACACGTGCAAAGATCACTGTTCGTTCTTTTATATACCTTTCTAGTATTTTTTCATCTTCATATATCGTAAAACAGAAACAAACAAGTATATATTTATAGCATAGTAGAATATTAACCCTTTCCCTCATATAGACGCTTTCTGACGCCTCTGCAGCAGACAGCTTTTTAAAAACATAGTGACAAAAGAAGAAATTGCTCAAAACGAGCAATTTTGCCTTTTGCCACTATGTTTTCCACTTTTAGTCATAGGTTATCCATGCAATTACAGAGATTTTCTATGTTTTGACAAAATATGTTCAAAGTCGTCTGCTGCGGAATTGACGTATGAGGGAAAGGGTTAACCTAAATATATCTTCTGAAACAACCTGAAGAGTAGCCCGCCCGATCTCGTGAATGAATTGTATATGGTACCAACAACGGAGACGTAATAAGACCTTATTTTACGCGCCTCGGCAGGATTCATTTAACCCTTTTTACCTAGCAGACGCACCTGCAGTAGTCGAATTTTGAAAACATTTTGTCAAACGGAGAAAATGCTCATAATGGGAAATTTCTTCTTTGGCCACAAGGTTTTCAATTCTATTTCATAAGTACACTGCATTTATAGAGATTTTCAATAAAATTTGCAACATGTTTTCAAAGTCGTCTGCTGCAGATTTGTTGTAAAGGTGGGGAAAGGGTTGATAATATGATGGATTGATATCAAACAGATGTATTGTACGGATTATTAAAGACGTCAAGGTGTGTCTTAATACGTGTTTCTGAATTTCTTTGGTTTTTTATTTGTTAGACAGAATTTTACACGGGAGAAATAATAACTTTTCGTACACATTCGTGAATATCCGGTAATGCGTATAGATGCATTCTTTCTGCGTATGGAAGCATTCTTTCTGCGTATGGATGCATTATTTCTGCGTATGGATGCATTATTTCTGCGTATGGATGCAATATTTCTGCGTATGGAAGCATTATTTCTGCGTATGGATGCATTATTTCTGCGTATGGAAGCATTATTTCTGCGTATGGAAGCATTATTTCTGCGTATGGATGCATTATTTCTGCGTATGGATGCATTCTTTCTGCGTATGTATGCATTCTTTCTGCGTATGTATGCATTATTTCTGCGTATGGATGCATTCTTTCTGCGTATGGATGCATTCTTTTTGCGTATGGATGCATTCTTTCTGCGTATGGAAGCATTATTTCTGCGTATGGATGCATTATTTCTGCGTATGGAAGCATTATTTCTGCGTATGGATGCATTATTTCTGCGTATGGATGCATTATTTCTGCGTATGGAAGCATTATTTCTGCGTATGGAAGCATTATTTCTGCGTATGGAAGCATTATTTCTGGGTATGGATGCATTCTTTCTGCCTATGGATGCACTATTTCTGCGTAAGGAAGCATTATTTCTGGGTATGGAAGCATTATTTCTGCGTATGGATGCATTATTTCTGCGTATGGATGCATTCTTTCTGCGTATGGATGCAATATTTCTGCGTATGGAAGCATTATTTCTGCGTATGGAAGCATTATTTCTGCGTATGAAAGCATTATTTCTGCGTATGGATGCATTATTTCTGCGTATGGATGCATTATTTCTGCGTATGGAAGCATTATTTCTGCGTATGGAAGCATTATTTTCTGCGTATGGATGCATTCTTTCTGCGTATGGATGCATTATTTCTGCGTATAGATGCATTATTTCTGCGTATGGATGCATTCTTTCTGCGTATGGAAGCAATATTTCTGCGTGTGGAAGCATTATTTCTACGTATGGAAGCATTATTTCTGCGTATGGATGCATTATTTCCTGCGTATAAAAGCATTATTTCTGCGTATGGATGCATTATTTCTGCGTGAGGAAGCATTATTTCTGCGTATTGAAGCATTATTTCTGCGTGTGGAAGCATTATTTCTGCGTATGGAAGCATTATTTCTGCGTGAAGAAGCATTATTTCTGCGTGTGGAAGCATTATTTCTGCGTGTGGAAGCATTATTTCTGCGTATGGAAGCATTATTTCTGCGTGTGGAAGCATTATTTCTGCGTGAGGAAGCATTATTTCTGCGTATGGAAGCATTATTTCTGCGTATGGAAGCATTATTTCTGCGTATGGATGCATTCTTTCTGCCTATGGATGCACTATTTCTGCGTATGGAAGCATTATTTCTGCGTATGGAAGCATTATTTCTGCGTATGGATGCCTTATTTCTGCGTATGGATGCATTCTTTCTGCGTATGGATGCAATATTTCTGCGTATGGAAGGATTATTTCTGCGTATGGAAGCATTATTTCTGCGTATGAAAGCATTATTTCTGCGTATGGATGCATTATTTCTGCGTATGGATGCATTATTTCTGCGTATGGAAGCATTATTTCTGCGTATGGAAGCATTATTTCTGCGTATGGATGCATTCTTTCTGCGTATGGATGCAATATTTCTGCGTATGGAAGGATTATTTCTGCGTATGGAAGCATTATTTCTGCGTATGAAAGCATTATTTCTGCGTATGGATGCATTATTTCTGCGTATGGATGCATTATTTCTGCGTATGGAAGCATTATTTCTGCGTATGGAAGCATTAATTTCTGCGTATGGATGCATTCTTTCTGCGTATGGATGCATTATTTCTGCGTATGGATGCATTATTTCTGCGTATGGATGCATTTTTTCTGCCTATGGAAGCAATATTTCTGCGTGTGGAAGCATTATTTCTACGTATGGAAGCTTTATTTCTGCGTATGGATGCATTATTTCTGCGTATGGAAGCATTATGTCTGCGTATGGAAGCATTATTTCTGCGTGTGGAAGCATTATTTCTGCGTATGGAAGCATTATTTCTGCGTGTGGAAGCATTATTTCTGCGTGAGGAAGCATTATTTCTGCGTATGGAAGCATTATTTCTGCGTGTGGAAGCATTATTTCTGCGTATGGATGCATTATTTCTGCGTATGGAAGCATTATTTCTGCGTATGGAAGCATTATTTCTGCGTATGGATGCATTATTTCTGCCTATGGATGCATTATTTCTGCGTATGGATGCATTATGTCTGCGTATGGAAGCATTATTTCTGCGTATGGATGCATTATGTCTGCGTATGGATGCATTATGTCTGCGTATGGATGCATTATGTCTGCATATGGAAGCATTATTTCTGCGTATGGATGCATTATGTCTGCGTATGGATGCATTATTTCTGCGTATGGATGCATTATTTCTGCGTATGGAAGCATTATTTCTGCGTATGGATGCATTATGTCTGCGTATGATGCATTATTTCTGCCTATGGATGCATTATTTCTGCGTATGGATGCATTATGCCTGCGTATGGAAGCATTATTTCTGCGTATGGATGCATTATGTCTGCGTATGGATGCATTATGTCTGCGTATGGATGCATTATGTCTGCGTATGGATGCATTATTAAGAGCGAATTTAACCGTCTGTCTAGGTCGCATTACACCAATTAAATTCCTTCTTTGTTTTCTTGTAAATCAACAAATTTCACCCCCCCCCCCCCCCCCCGCCCCCCCCCCAATTGTCAGTTTTTCTAAACGTATAACAGGTAGAACACTCCATACCATAATTAACCCCGCGACAATGGTTATCATCTTTTTGAACACAATAGGGCTGGCACAAAAATGTTTTTTTTTACATACTCTACTTTCACTTTCAGACAATGTCGAAATACATAAAAATGATCAATCAAACATTTCCTATACATACGTACAATGAGTTTAAACTCATTGTTATACATTCAATGCACTATGATGTATGTATACACTAATTTCTACGCAAACAAAAGTTTTTTTATGGACTATTTGGATAAGCATGATCGCGGATGTTTTTGGCGAAATTTGACCTCTACGTAAACTATTGTCTTACCAACATTATGGTCTCTGCGTAATGTAGTAATGTATCGACAAAGATCAGCCTGTGCAGTCCGCGCATGCTAATCCGGGCAGACACATTCCGTCTAATGGGGATGAAAAACGGAGTAATGATTCCTAAAAGGAAAATCCACAGGAGGCGAAAAGTGTCTCTCCGGGTTAGCCTGTGCGGCATGCTTAGCCTGAAACGGGGTCGATGCTTTACGCAGAGTCCACATTGTTGATTTTCTCGTAATTCGTCTCATATTACATGGACTTTCATTCATTTAGATTAGCGAATATGGATATCTTACAGTCATGTCAGTATTTCCGCTTTTTTGCATGAAATTCACCCATGATCCATTGACCTGCAGCTGGCCCCGAAACCACACAACTCTGAAAACGGTTTTAGTGCTCAAGAATGAACTGTATGATCCACATAAGACTTCTGATTGGACAATTTGGAGATTTAATGTTTGTCTTACCAATCAGATACTTTAGCAACATATACTGTGGTCAGGTCTATTGTTCTGCATATTAATTCATATGGTCAAGTCTATTGTCCCGTATAAGATTTCATATGGTCAGGTCTATTGTTCTGCATATTAATTCATATGGTCAAGTCTATTGTTCTGCATATTAATTCATATGGTCAAGTCTATTGTTCTGCATATTAACTCATATGGTCAAGACTATTGTTTTGCATATTAATTCATATGGTCAAGTCTATTGTTCTGCATATTAATTCATATGGTCAAGTCTATTGTCCTGTATAAGATTTCCTATGGTCATGTCTATTGTCCTTCATACAAGTTCATATGGTCAGATATATTGTCATGCATACACGCGCTTATGGTCAGATATATTGTCCTTCATACAAGCGCATATGGTCAGATATATTGTCATGCATACAAGTTCTTATGATCAGGTCTATGGTCGTGCATACAAGTTCAAATGGTCAAGTATGTTGTCTTGTATAAGAGTTCATATGGTCAGGTTTATTGTCTTATTTACAAGTTTATATGGTCAGTTCTGTTATCTTGCATATAAGTTCATATGGTCATGTCTATTGTCCTTCATACAAGCGCATATGGTCAGATATATTGTCATGCATACAAGTTCTTATGATCAGGTCTATGGTCGTGCATACAAGTTCAAATGGTCAGTTCTATTAGCCTGCATACAAGTTAATATAGTCATATATATTGTCCTAAATACAAGTGCATATGGTCAGGTATATTATCCTGCATACTAGTTCATATAGTCAGGTATATTGTTCTGCATACAAATTCATATGGTCAGATCTATTGTCCTGTATAAGTGTTAATATGGTCAGTTCTATTGTCCTACATATAAGTTCATATAGTCATGTGTATTGTCCTTCGTGGATATGGTCAGGTATGTTGTCCTGCATACAAGTTCACTTGGTTAAGTCTATTGTTTTGCATATTAGTCATATATATTGTCCTAAATACAAGCGCATATGGTCAGGTATATTGTCCCGCATACAAGTTCATATGGTCAGGTCTATTGTTTTGCATACACATTCATACGGTCAAGTCTATTGTCCTGCATTCAAGTTCATATGGTCAAGTCTATTGTCCAGTATAAGAGTTCATATGGTCAGGTATATTGTCCTGCGTACAAGTTCATTTGTACAGCTAAGCGACGGCTTTGACAGATGAGAGAAACATCTTCGTGAGTGAAACCTGATAAAACATGGCATATGTTCTATAAACGGAACCGTGTAAGGCCTTGAAGCCTATCCTACATACAGCATGTGAGCCGTCCCGCGAGAAAACCAACATTGTGGACTCTGCGTAAAGTATCGACCCGGATCAGCCTAACCATGCCGCGCAGGCTAACCCGGCCAGACACTTTTCGCCTCCTGTGGATTTTCTGTTTCAGGAATCACTACTCTATCTATCCCCCCTTAGACGGAATGTGTCGGCCGGATCAGTCTGCGCGGACAGCGCAGGCTGATCTGGTCGATACATTACGCAGATATATTGATATGAGCCGTTCCGTGAGAAAACCAACATTGTGGTATTTCCGTAAAGTATCGACCCGGATCAGCCTAAGCATAACGCGAAGGCTAACCCTGCCAGACACTTTTCGCCTCCTGTCGATTTTCTGTTTCAGGAATCATTACTCTATACATCTTTTGACCTGAGACGGAATGTGTCGGCGCGGATAAGCCTGCGGCGGCTGATCTGAGTCGATACATTACGCAGAGACCATAATGTTGGTATTTCTTGTAAATATCTAGACAAAAATTGGAAAACATTTAAACAAATTTGGGAATCATTTCAATAAATGAAAGTATTATTGTTGAATAGAGTTGAAAACAATGCACTCTACCAAAAAGGGAAAATTGGTCATTATTTATAAGCAAGTCGTCTTTTTATCAAAAGTCAAATTCCAAAAGTCGTCAACTGCAGGTACGTCAAAAAAGAGTCTGCATAATGGGGAATGGTTAACCCTTTTCCGCATGCAAATGCTTTCAGATGCAAATGCTTCCGATTACTTTTGAAAAACATTGTGCCTGAAGGCGAATTTACTCGTAATGAGCATCTTCACCATTTTACCACAATGTTTTTGACTTCAATTAATAAAGTCAAAGTAGTCTGCTTTAGATGTATTGTATGTGGGAAAGGGTTAAACATAAGGAAATCCCGACAAAAATAAGCCCTGTCAAATGACATTCTGTTTTATTGTCCATTAAGATACAATGTAGTCTGAAGAAAAGCTCGAGCAATATGGGATTGAATTAGATTCAAAATTCAATACTATGGTTTCTCCTACAAAATGCTTTTTTCTTTTTTCTTTTCTTTACATGCAGTTGTTATGTAAAATGAACTCTTGCACGTGATTATTTAAAATTACCACCACAAAGTACGTTTTATAATTGTCTCTAAATGAAACCTTATCGGTGATAATTAGAACTTACCATGTTCATTTCATACTAATTATATACGTTGTATCTTTTTTGTTCTCTCTTCTAGAGACCCTTAAAGTCGGTCTTCGTTTCTGTCCGTTTGTTTGTTTGTTTGTGGCAAGCGTAGCGCGAAAACTATTCAACGGATTTCGACCAAACTTGATAGGGATGAATGGTCTAGGCTCTAGTTGTTCCTTTTGTAGTATGGTCGCCATAGAAACCACCATTGCTATGGAAACGGGCGAAAAGCGCTTTTCCTGCGAAAACTATCTCCTCCCACAGTTTTTCGAATTTAGACACCACTCGGTGTGCGTTGTGTAGCCCATCAGTTGCTACATCGAATGGTCGTCCCGAATTATGATCCGTCTCTTCGTTTTCTTAATATTTGAGTTGCCGTAAGGGTTACAATTTCCGCGGAAAACACAGACACGTCAAAACTAAATATATCGACACAAAAAGAAATGGTTTCCTATTACCTGATCACTGATTGGCTAAAAATCCGGACACGACAAATATCGACCAACCAGAGAGCAATTTTCAGCTACAGAAATATCAAAAATCTACGGCAGCTCAAGGGACACACACATTTTTATAATTTTTATTTTTTTGAGATAGTTTCTCGTTCGCACGACTTAGTATATCGTGTGCACGAGATAAAAAAAAAGAGATACTATCTCGTGCGCACCAGATACTAAGTCGTGCGAACGAGATACTATCTCGTGAGCACGAGATGAAAAAAATCGTGTGTGTCCCTTTAAAGCTGCCATAAAATCCCCTGTGTTGAGTTTAGTTAAATTTTCAACCAGCCAGAGAAAGTCGACATGTTTATGACATTCTCATCTCTATAAATGTTCCAAATTGTTCCAAACAGAAAACTTTTGAAATATCGTAAGCGGGACGCGTTCAATAGACACTGAACGTTACCATGAACTGTGAAGAAACCCCCCATAACGTTTTGACCAAACGAAATAGGGTTTCAAGAAAATTAACAGAGCTTAAGACAAAGGGCGTTTTTTCATGTTCTAACATCCTTATTTGAAACTAAAACTATATGTTGCGGGTACTCAAAAGAATCGTCTTAGTGAGACGATTCGTTTGAGAACCCACAGCATAGGGTTTAGTTAAGTGGAAGTAGAGATATTGCTGGGAAACGACCAGTTTAGTCCCCCTCATCTAGTCTTCTGTATAATACTAATAATGAACTGAAACAAATTGTGTTTTCTCGATACATTGTTACGCTTCATTGTCTATTAAACACAGAGGGTGGATAAGTGATTAATTAACGTAGCTACTTACAGGTTCCCTAGAGATGGCATATTTCTGAAGGCATTCATATGGAAGGACGATATTGGGTTGTCGTTCAGTTCAATGTTATTTAACTTCTTATTGCTCACGAAGCTGTCCTCGTCCAAATACTCGATCTGGTTCTTCTTGATTGATCTGTAATGGTAATGTTACAGTTGGTTAAAACTTATTTAGTTAACATCGTTTGTAAAATAAGTTTTCCGCTTTTATCAATCAAGCTCGATTTCTACTTCCTGTGGACTTAACCAGTATTCGCGCCGTTTGTGTGAAAAACTCAAAATGCAGAACCCGTTCATCACAGGATTCGAACCCGGGACCTATGGTACGAGCGACCGACGTTGTACCTCTGCAACACTGTCTTTCACGATACAGTTGATTGGGGTTTAACGCCGTTTTCAACGGTATTTCAGCTATATAACGTCGGTTGGTTAACCTTATCTGTGTTTCCTGGTTGTCTCGCACCAGTACTCCGCACAAAAATTCTTTCAAGGTAACTGGCTACCTTCCCATATAGACTATTCGGTCAATTAATGGAAAACGAATGAGGCTTGTCACATTGACTTTTGTCAATCATACGAAAGTATGAATGCTAAGTCGACCTCTGGATCAAAGTATACGATTTGGACTTTATCCTGACATTTATGTCAATCTAAGCATATATATATATATAAAGCCGTCCATGAAAAAAAATACGTTGATTTTTGTGAAAAGCGTAGAACAGTCAGAGTTCGCTGTCTGAACAGGCCCTATACTGGGGACACAGACGTCGCAACATCGGTTCAATCAGGCAAACAACAACCACGTCCTTCGTAAAGTAAGACTACAGACACATTGTGCGCACACTATATACCCAGATCAATCAATCTGTATGGTCGTGCAGTGTTAACTTTGTCTACAGAGTTCGCTACTCATTTATCCAGTTTGTAACAAAGACAATTCCATAGTGTCAATCTCAAACGTGATGGCGTCAGGGATGTTTTCAGATTATACTGTCCACCTTGAGTGCGGGAGGCCGCGAGATAGATCCCCGACCGGGTCCTACCAAAGACTTTACAAATGGTAGTAATGGCTGCCCTTCTTGGTAGCCAGGGTTGCGGGATTAGCATGACGACTGACTGGCTGGTGTCAGTATAAATGGACCAGTAGTACTGGTAACTTACCACTGAAATATCGTGATATAACTGAACACATGTTGAAAGCGGCGTAAAACACCAATCAATAAATCATACGAAGTGCGTACATAAGATTGTGGTTTCCACTATGGTCGAATATGTTATTAGATCTTAAGATTTTCCTGGATTATAGGCTAATAGCTCACAGATTGGTATATTATACGGCCCAGATAATCATCACTAATTAGCTAATTAGCTTGTAATAATTCTGCAGAACTTTACGATGTTGCTTCGAGCATCTGATACACAGACTTTAATTACCCATATGCCTGCTAGAACCGCAGCAAGAGGCCAGCCGGTGCATTCGCACCGTTGGTCAATGTTCTTTGCTGCTTACTGCCACATTCAACATTTTGTACCTGTATATTTTTTCGTATAATTGGCTATGGAGACTTATAAGTTAAAAGCTGGACAAGTCCTTTTTAAATATCCAGCATTGCAAGGGTGAAGCAATAAGACAGATTTTGCAAGGCTTAAACGTATTTACTCCTACTTATTCGGGCATCGTGTACACCACAGTCTGTCTTAAAATATGCTGTGTATAACCCTTTAGCACATGACAATGCTTGTATCTGATCTAATATACCCATTACGTATTTCTTTATATGTTACACGTGTAATATAACATGACCGAATCACTATTTTTGTATTCATCCGCGAATGTTTACAAAATGGCTGAGAACGTGTATCCGGTAAACACGAACGTCACGATAGATGGACGAGGTAAAGGGAACATTATCGGTCATAAACATATTTTGTTTGTGTGATTAGTTACCAGTTCATTAAGTATTACAAGTTGGGACTATTTTCTAACAGCGAAACACCGATTTTCTTTTTGTGTTTCGTCATGTGATAAAAGGAATCTGACATTCGTTTTTATTTCATGAAGTTTTATTAAACTCGTCCAAGAAACTTGTTATTAAGCTCGCCAGAGGCTCGCTTAATAACAAATTTCTTGAACGAGTTTAATAAAACTTTATATTAAATGACAACTCATGTCAGATTACATATTTCCGACATACAACGCATCTGTAGCAGACGACTTTTTTGAAGACATCTAGGCAAAACTATGAGAAATATCTATATATGAAAGTATAATTATTGATAAGGATTGATGAGCAATTTCTCCTTTTGTCACAATGTTTTCATTGTCGTCTGCTGCAGAAACGTGGGAAAGCGTCTGTATGTGGGAAAGTTTTAATTTCAGATTATTTCAAATTCATATCATACGGTCAGCGGACTCACACGGTGATTTGATCTGAATCTACACTAATCTTAAATACTTTTCATGCGATTTTCCTGGTGCACCGCTCATATAGTTATACAGTCAAACCTGTGTTTAAAGACCACCCATGGGAAGAGAACAATCTGGTCTCTGTTCACACGTGGTCTTTAATTACAGCGTTATTTGCGCAGAAAATGAGTAATTGGGAAATTACAAGTGATGTTGCTATAGACAGAGAATTGCTAAACAAATGTAGTCTTTACTATATGTTTGGCTGTATTTCATTTTAATCTAATGATCATGTGGTGGTAAACATATAATGAGAAAACCAACAGTATGGCCTCTGCGTAATGTATCGACCCAAAACAGCCTGCGCTTTCCGCGCAGACTGATCCGGACCGACACATTCGGTCTCTGGAGGATAGGGGCATAGAGTAATGATTCCCGAAACAGAAAATCCACAGGAGGCGAAAAGTGTCTATTCGAGTAAGCCTGTGCGGCATGCTTAGGCTGATCCGTGTCGATACTTTACGCAGAGTCCACAGTGTTGGTTTTCTCGTGAGGCTGCGGCGATAGACATCTGCGTAATGTATCGACCAGATCAGCCTGCGCTGTCCGCGCAGACTGATCCGGCCGACACATTCCGTCTTAGTGGGATATATGTATAGAGTAGTTATTCCTGAAACAGAAAATCCACTGGAGGCGAAAAGTGTATATCCAGGTAAGCTTGCGTGGCATGCTTAGGCTGATCCGTGTCGATACTTTACGCAGAGTCCACAATGTTGGTTTTCTTGCGAGACGGCTCTATTGATGAAGAGCAATAAATTTCAACATCCTTTCAACCAAATTAAACATTGGACTAACAAGAGTAAAACAAGAGAGTAATTTAAAACATGCAATATCATTGAAGTTAAAACATCAATTCTTGAAATATATTGGTGACCTAAGATTATTTATGCGTTCCACGAAGATAAATGCGTGAACAGAATTCATTAGACTATGTACAATCTAAAATACAACTTCTCATTTTCGAAAAAACAGATCACGCAATTTCAACGTAATCAAATTGTATAGTTTCAAATTTGAAGTATTGAAATTGCATTGTTGTAGTTTTATTAAACTATCAATATTTTCTATTACTGGAATAGATATTAATAAAACCGCGTGTTGAATGTGAAACCACTACATAACATGCCATTTTAAAGTGAAATCATTAGCGATGTTACAGGAGAACCCATTTTAACGTCAGTAATACACCAGTGGTAAAAACACCACCTCCCATCACATTCATCTTAATGATCCAAGTGGAAACAGTTTTACAGCAGATTCCGGAAACCTTTTATTAATTAGCGTACAGTGCAGCACAAGATATGACTGGCTGATCTGGATTTACACTGATGGCAAAACGTGTTGAATATGAAATTATTATATAACATGCCATATTAAAGTGAAATCATAAACGATGTTCCAGGAAAAGCAATTTTAACGTTAGTATTACACGAGTTGGTAAAAAACAGCTGCCTTCGCATTCAACTTAACCCTTTCCCTCATACAACAATTCTGCAGCGGACGACTTTAAACATATTTTGTCAAAAAATGGAAAATCTCTTTAATTGAATGGATAACCTATGACTAAAAGTAGAAAACATTGTGGCAAAAGGAGAAATTGCTCGTTCTGAGCAATTTCTTCTTTTGTCACTATGTTTTCAAAAAGCCGTCTGCTGCAGAGGCGTCAGAAAGCGTCTATATGAGGGAAAGGGTTAATTTAGGAACTTAGTGGATACAGTTTTTACAGAAGATTCCTGAAACCTTCTATAATTAATTGCCGAACAGTGCAGAGCCAGATATGACTGCGCATTGGGTTTGCTGATCTTGATCTGCGCTGGTCGCAAATGTTTGACGGTTGATCTTCGCAGAGCGCTGCTCCATTACACAACATGACATATTTAAATGAATTCACTAGAATACACATTCGATGTTTTAGTTTAACCCTGACTTAGCGGAATTCTTGATTAAGGAATCCGTAATTCAAGTTCTGTCACGTGCTTACAAATGTATGGAGAATTCCGTTAATTAAGAGTATAAAATAATAAAGACCAAAGACAAGACTGCACCATAGGTCTGCATTTCTCGCATATCTTTTTTTTAACCCTTTCCCACATACATAAAATCTGCAGCAGACAACTTTTAAAACATCTTAGCAAAAATGGAAAATATCTATAATTGAAGGTATAACTATTTACAAGGGTTGTAAAAAAATGTGGCAAAAGGAAAAAATTATCATTTTGAGCAACTTCTCCTTTAGTCACAATGTTTTCAATGGTCGTATGCTGCGCAGGCGTTAGAAAGCGTCTATGTGTTGGAAAAGGGGAAAGGTCATGTATATCAGAACATGGGTAGTTTATGCTTATTTCAACGAAGAGCAGGATCAAGATCAAAATAAAGTCATGTGACCCCATATTTAAAGTTGTAATCTCCTACAAATACAAGCTGAAAAGGCGTTTGAATTATGGCGTTTCTTAGCATATGGAAAATGTCAATAAATTATAATTTATTTATTGTATACGGTTGACAATATTTCATCAAAAGATAAAAAAAAAAAGCTCAGTACCACTAATGTTACCGCTTGTCACAATGTTTTCCTAACACTCCCTCATATAGACGCTTTCCGACGCCTCTGCAACAGACTGATTTTTGAAAACATAGTGACAAAAGTGCTCAAAACGAGCAATTTCTCCGTTTGCCACAATGTTTTCCACTTTTAGTCATTGGTTATCCATTCAATTAAAGAGATTTTATGTTTTTTAAAAAAAATGTGTTCAAAGACGTCTGCAGCAGAATTGTTGTATGAGGGAAAGGGTTACATCGTCTACTGCATGCGTGTCAAAAAGTGTGAACAAGAAAGAGATCAGGATCGAATAAGAAATTTAAAACCTGAACTACTTCTTCCTTTTAGAGATCTAATATGGTAACAATAACTTAACTCTTTCAGCGCCAAAGGCAATATTGAGCCTTTTGCAAACAATACAGATTCAGGTGATGCAGCTCGTAACGAGCTGTCTCACCTGATATCTGCATTGTTTGGCTGTAAGTTATAAAGATATTCCAAAAATCCTATAACATGAAAATAGTTTCGTCCGAGTTTGAACATGGAAGAGTCTACTTTAAACAATTCGGCGCTGAAAGGGTTAATAGGTTTTACTTGCAATTGAAAAACGGAAGAGAGATTATCAAATGAAAGACGCATTTTACGTTAATATCTCTACGGATTCGCCTGTTGAATAGCAATATCTAGAATGACTCATATCGCTCAGAAGATGGAAGAGGATCTCGAGATCTTACAGAGTGCGCAAAGAATACAATATTAAATAGATAACAGCATGCAGGCGTCAGCAAGATTTGTTTCTTTCTTCGAATGTTTTTACGACATTGCGTCAGGGCATAGACAGATAAAGACTCCAATTTGCCACGTGTTACAGGAGAGCCCCGCCTCTAGCGAGTTAGAGCCTTATTTAACCCCTTCCCTCATAAAGACGCTTTCGGACGACTCTGCAGCAGACGGCTTTTTGAAAACATAGTGACAAAAGAAGAAATTGCTCAAAACGAGCAATTTCTTCTTTTGCCACAATGTTTTCCATTTTTAGTCATAGGTTATCCATTCAATTAAAGAGATTTTCCAATATTTGGAAAAATATGTTCAAAGTCGTCTGCTGCAGATTTTTCGTATGAGGGAAAGGGTTAATGCACCTGCGTAAAATAAACACTCAGGACAGAGACTGTGTACCCGCACAGCCTCATACGGGCATTGACTGTCCGTCTACAAATAACCCAGACCGTCCTAGATCCATTTTTAGTTCAACCCTTTCCCTCCTACGACCATTCTGCAGCAGACGACTTTAAACAATATTTGTCAAAAAATGGAAAATCTTTATAATTGAATGGATTACCTATGACTAAAAGTGGAAAAACATTGTGGCAAAAGGAGAAATTGCTCGTTTTGAGCAATTTCTTCTTTTGTCACTATGTTTTCAAAAAGCCAGCCTTCTACTGCAGAGGCCTCCGAAAGCGTCTATATGAGGGAAAGGGTTAAAAACTAGAACTGCAGCCGCATTTGTTATATACCAACTTACCGTAATATGATTCCGTTACTGAAATTCATCAAGACCCCCCATATTGCAAGACGTGGCTTAGATGTAATGTTACGATGGGTTTGGTTATATATACTGATACACTCATCGTTCGAAGACGTGACAGTATTCATTATTTACTAAATGTCTTTATATGCCCGTGTACATGTCATCGGTAAATAAAAACAAGCTATTAACCCTTTTTCCCCATACAGGCAATCTGCAGCTAAGGACTTTGAAAAAAATATTTACAAAAATGTGAACATTTCTGTAAATAATAGTATAATATTTGAATAAAGTTGAAAACACTGTGGCAAAAGGAGAAATTGCTCGTTTTGAGCAATTTCTCCTTTTGTCACTATATTTTCAAACAGCCGTCTGCTGCAGAGGCGTCCGAAAGCGTCTATATGAGGGAAAGGGTTAACTGAACAATACTTGTTTGTTTGGATTGAAGAGCCAGGCATATTTCCATGTATGAACCAAAAAAAGAGCTATTTTCTGATGTTGCACAGCCACTGAAGAAACTTAAAACTAGTGAAATATATCTAAACGTTAAATATATATCAAGAGAAACAATAATCATATATTTGTTCTTGCTTTATTTATATTAAGCAGAGCCCCGCTAGCTCAGTCAGCAGCGACGCGCGCTGTCAATTCAGGGGTTGTGAGTTCGAACCCGAGCTCGGCCAACATTCTTTCCGACGTTTGACAAAAGTCAATGCGACACGCCTCATTCGTCTTCCATTTAACAGTATATGTGAAAAAGCAGCCAGTTGCTTGGAAAGAATGTCGTGTTGAGTACAGGTCTGATAAAGCTAGGAAACACATGAGTAGGTTAACTGGCCGTGATATGACTAAAGTAATTGTTGAAAACGGCATTAAACCCCAATCCATAAATCAACTGGATGTCATCAGTAACTAAAAACCGTGTAATCAACAGAACACTAATTGCTTGTTTAGATGAAGGAGCGAGGCATATTTCCATGTATGAACACAAATAGACACAGATATTATCTGATGTTTCACAGTCACACTAGAATCTAACACCAGTGAACACTATCTTACGTTGATTATATCTAGAGAAACACTTATCATCAATTTGTCCTTGTTCCATTTATTTCATTATAAATAAAGATAATTGTTTACACATGGTCCTTATCGACGCTTTCAACAATTGTTCAGTTATATCACGGCGTTTCCTGGGTAAGTAACCAATACTACTGGTCTATTTTATTCTGACACTAGCGAGTGAGTAAGTCGTAATGCTAACCCAACAATTCTGAGCGTCAAATTGGGAAAATCCTTACTCAAATTGTTAAAGTCTTTGGTGTGACCCGTTCGAGTAATTGGACCCACGACCTCCCTCACCCCGAGGCGGACGCTCTACTACTACACCACCGAGGCGGTTTCAATCAAGGTAGGATTCAACATAAACATAGCGGATAGTATTCTGTGCTCGAGTCTTCACTGTCCGCCTGTATCTAACCCTGCAAACGTTGTATTAACCCTTTCACACATGCAGACGCATTTTGACCCAATAGCAGCAGACGACTTTTGAAAACATTGATGAGCAATTTCTCCTTTGGCCTCAATGTTTTTCAACTTTATTAAACAAATAAGCTATCTTTTATGGAGATTTTTCAGGTTTTTGTCACTATGTTTTAAAGTCGTCTGCTGCAGATTTTTTGTACCTGGGAAAGGGTTAAACCGTAAAACTAGCAGTGAAGCCAGTTATATGCCAGTTTACCTTTATGTAATCCAGCTACGCCGTGTCAATTGGAAATACTTTATAACGAAATTGTAATTATCGTAAATAGTTGAAAACACTGTTGCAAAAGGAGCAATCGCGCATTACGAGCATTTTCTTTCTTTTGTGACAATATTTTCAATGAATCAAAATGCATCGGAGATGGGAGAGGGTTAAATTATCACTAGATATGCAAATACTCACAAATCAAATAAATCCGGTAAACTATTCAAGGCTTCTGGTATTTGAGTGAGCTGGTTATTGTCCAATGTTCTGAAAATAAAAAAAACTTGAAAGTTTTTACTCATGAATATGATGCAGATACGACAATGGACGCCTTTGCAGCAGACGGAATTTCAAAACGTCTGAGGAAAAAGGAGAAATTTCTCAAAACGAATAATTTCTCATTTCCCAACAATATTTGTATAATTAAACACATGAACTATAAAGTACTGTTTATACAAAATAGTTAAATCTGGATTGTTAACTGCTTAAAGGATTGATTGATTGATTGATTGATTGATTGATTGATTGGAGTTTAATGCTGTTTTCAACATTATTTCCAGTTATATCACGGCGGCTAGTTCACCTACCCATTTCGTTTCTGGCGTTCTCATACCAGTACTACACACAACATACTTTCCAAGCAACTGGCCTTTTTCCCCACATAGACTGTAAGCATATTGTTGGAAGACGACTGACGCTTATTACAGTGACATTTGTCAAACGTCGGAAAGAATGTTGGCCGAGCTCGAGTTCGAGCTCACAACCAGTGAATTGACCGTCTGAACAAAGGATCCGTTTTCCAATTTTTGATAATGTTTTGAGCAGTTGTGACAAAGAAATGTTTTATCAAAAACACAGTCAACGGATGTTTGCAAAGAAGCCGATTTATAAATGCCATATATAAATAAGCGGTTAAGCCATTTATATAGAAACCTGGAAACCAAGTGAGAATATGGGTGATACAAGTTCTGCAAATTAGCGCTGCTTCAGGACGTCCGACCTTATATAGATACACATCTGTCAGCGCGTCCGTGCTTCAGGATCCAAATGGATTCATTCTCTAGGTGTAAAGGACTAATTGGCAAAAAGTGTCGAGCCTGATCAAGCTGTGTTGATCTGAATATATATCGCCAATGCTATGTGGTTGGTTTTCGCAAAGCACCGAATTAATGCATTATCTGATAGTATTATCATTAGCACATTGTATTGAATACTTACAGCCACACCAAAACTTGCAGTCCGTCGAAGGCATGTTTTCCTATGTATTGTATTTGGTTGTCAGACAATGTCCTAGAAAAAAGAGGTTGAAAGTACGTAAGTACTACTAAATAAAAGGACATGAAATATAAAAAGAATCACACAAATATCTTTGAACGCCTTTGAATATAAATGAAGAGTTTTTCTTGCAGTATTGCTAATTAGTATTGAAAACTAAGACCAGTATTAGACCCGGTCTACATTAATAGTGTTTACAAGTTCTTTGTGAATACTTCAATTTTGTTGTTGAGGCAATGCCTTGAATAGTAATGAAGTATTAGACTTGGTCTACATTAATAGTGTTTACACGTTCTTTGTGAAGACGTCAATTTTGTTTTTGAGGCAATGCCTTGAATAGTAATGAAGTATTATATTATTGGTGTTTACAAAATGTTTTATTAAGTGGCATAAGACATGAAAAGCACGTTTAATCCACATGTTTCAGAAAACTTGGAACCGCGACGTTGAGGACCTCGAGAGATCTTTCCGTGATCATCGGTGTTTAAAGCAAAACCTGCAGAGTTACGATCGGACATTTTACAAAGTTTATTGAGTTACACAATGTGTCACAGGTTAAAGAATTCTCAAGGTGGAAGATTATGGTCCTAGACTCAGACAATATTTTACAAGATATTGTCTTCACAAAAACAAAAACAAAAAAACATGAAATCACTACTTACAAAAATTGTAGATTGTACAAATTAGAAAACGCATGGTCTGGAATGTCTGTAATAATATTGTTGTCTAGGTTTCTGAAATTTAAAAGAAAAACGCTCATTTAACAAAAATAAAGTTTATATTGTTACCAATTGTGACTCCATATTCACTTGAATCGAACCCAAGACCTTTGGATCTTCAGTCACACGCTCTTCTTCTGTGCCAGTTTCTCCCATTTGTTTGTGTGAGTATTGACCCCTTTTTCATCGATCTTCATTTCTTGTTTCGGGTTGTTGAAAGTGACAAAACCACAATGATACTTAATTCCGTGTTACCAAGGTCGCACTGTCACTGGAATCTAGTTTATTTATTTATTTATATATATAAAATATATCAATATATCTGCTGTTTTCATACATGACCTCTGATCCTTTAAGCACTCTGTGTATGTACTGAATACATAACTGTATATCGAGGGCTTGGCGTGAAACGGTTGTATTTAAAAACCCATTTTGAAAACCCTGGTTTAGGGGCAATTTTGACCCCTTTGTAAACAATGCAAATTTAGGTGCTATTGCTCAGAACGAGCAATGGCACCTAAATTTCCATTGTTTACCAAGAAATATTATTTAAAGCTTAAAAAGACTTTATGGTGAGGTGATTAACCTTGGTAAAGAAATACCAATTTGAGTTACAACCGTTTCACACCAAGCTCTCGATATACATAGTTTGCTTAGTGTTGTCTATGCCGAATACATAAGACGTAATTCCTAATTCAAAAATTCTAAGACAAAATGGCCCCGTATAGGCTTCCGTAGTTATTATTAAGATTTTTTTTTTAGACAAAAGATAAGAAACGTCAAAAATCAAATATCTTTTTTCTTTCAATAAGCGCTTCATGCATCGTGTTACTTTCACTAAATTAACCATGAACAAAGATTCACCGTCGACGTAGTAAAATTAATGAAAACGTCTTCAAACTCAAAATGATTAATCAACAAACTGTTTTTATCGGATTTCCAGCTTCTTCACTTGAGTAAGACAAATAGGAGGCACCCAGTATGCAAAGGGAACCTGTTTTTAATAAGTCACAGTCTGCTTTCGAGAACATATGATAAACATCAAGAAAATGACTTAAAACAGAAATAAATCGTCATATTGGATGGAATACAGTAAACTAAGTTAATCTTTTACTGTAAGTTAGAAACCTTTACAGTTAGTTAAATATTATTTATTATTATTTATTGGAGTTTTACGCCGCTTTCAACACTATTTCAGTTATATCACGGCGACAGTTTACTTATTCATGATCCCTGGGTAAAGTTGGTTAAAAAGTGACTGGTAAAGATTGGCCTTTTAATTTGGACAAACAAAAAAAACCGTTGCGCTCCATCATCTTCACATACATTCGTCACTCAATATCGTCAAACTTATGTGGCGAGTCCCGGTAGCTCAGTCGGTTTCGACGTCGGCTGTCAATCTAGGGGTTGTGAGTTCGAACCCAATCTCGGTCAACATTCATTCTGACGTTTGATATAAGTTGATATGAGACATGCATCATTCGTCAATCGGCTAACAGTCTATGACGAATAGCAGCCAGTTGCTTTGAAAGACTGATGTGGGGATTACTGGTGTGAGAAAGCCAATAAGTACATGGGTAGGGGAACTCACAACCTTGATATGACTGTGCAATTGTTGAAAATGGCGTTAAACCCAAATCAATCAATCAAATTTGTATTCTATCTGCTGCATTCATATGTTGGCTGTGTAATTTTGTACAATTTTTGTAATATTTCATAATAAGCAAATTAGCAAATACGTCATTTGTGCCTGTCACTCAGTGGTTTGCATATTCAAATACTGCATTAGATATATTGTGGCAATATTGGATAATAAGGTGAATAAGTTAATACGGTACGTAATTTTTGCTTGTCACTAATGTGATTTGCATATTCAAATACTGCATTCGAAATATTGAGGCAATTGTTCTCGTTTACAAAGATAACTCTTTCAGCGCCAAAGGCAATATTGAGGATTTTGCAAACAATACAGATTCAGGTGAGTCAGCTCGTAACGAGCTGTCTCACATTGAATCAGCATTGTTTGCCTTAAAGTTTTTCCAGACATTCTAACATTCTGATAGTATATAAAATAGAGTCGCCCGACTTTGAACATGGAAGAGTCTACTTAAAACATATCGGCGCTGAAATAGTTAATTCGTTTGCGCAGAGAATATTATTCAGTCTGTCTGGACAACCACCAAAGAGGAACAGATAAAACAAGCAAAAACTACACCATTAATTTAAAAGAATGCAAACACATGATGCCAGTTTTAGAAAATTTGTGGGATGAGGTTTATTGCATTTTCAGAAATGTGCCTTCATCTATCTCTCTTTAGACATACAGTGATCAGTGCATTCCGAGTTAATAAATTCAACCCATTCACACTGGCAGACGCATCTGAAGCAGACGACTATTAGTTACATTGTGTCAAGAGGAGGAATTGCTCATCAAGTAGATTCATTAACTGCTTTGAGTTACCACATTTCTGTTTTGTCTAGATGTTGCTAGCGTTGTCTAGATGTTGCTAGCGTTGTCTAGATGTTGTCTAGATGTTGTCAAGATATTGTCTAGATGTTGTCTAGATGTTGTCTAGATGTTGTCTAGATATTGTCAACGTCACATGCTGCAGGTGTGTTGCAGGTGGGAATGGTTAAATGCTTTTTAAACATAGAGCGGATTAGTTCTTCCTTCAACAACACATTTTTTTGTTTTTAGAATTAAACCCTTTTCCTAATACAGACACATTTGCAGCAAACGACATGTATTTTCTCCTTTTCAAACAATGATTTTTACCTCTGTATTGTAATCAACATATTCCGAGTTATTAGGTAATCTTCACTATCCAACCATGACATCTAACAGTGTTACAAATGGTTGACTTTCATTACCAGTCGTGTATATATCTATATAATTGTCAAAGCAATTGACAACTTAGTCTTTGTTTAGTTTAAACCATACTACAAATAACTTGGTTGATTTAAGTGTTACGCCGTTTTCAACAAAATTTCAATCATATCACGACGGCCCGTTCACTGGTCAGTGTGCTTGCTTCCTGGCTTTCTCATACCAGTAATCCAAACAACATACTTTCCAAGCAACTGACTGAATGCTTTTTCACATAGACTCTTAGCCCACTGGTGGAAGACGAATGACGCTTGTCTCATTGACTTTTGTCAAACGTCGGAAATTATCTTGGCTGAGCTGGAAAAATAACTTAAATGTGATAAAAGAAACAAGTATTATGAAACTCACGATTACTGGCAAAGTATTATTTCCGTCGTGAATTAGCGTAAAGATTTATTAACAGCGATTTCTGTAATAAACTTGGCAAATCATAAGGAAATTTGTCTAGCGCCATTTCTCATTGCAAATCGTTCAACAAAAAGATAATTACAACCTTCAAACTGTACAAATATGCCGATACGCTAGAAAAGAAGTAGACTTCAGACTTGACTGATGAAAACAAGCCGTCGGATGAACATTGTTATTTCTCTTTCACATTTCAAGATGGCTTCATTGAATAGAATCCTTCCCCAAATTAACCAATACATATACAAATTGCCGATCGGTTTTTAGATACTGTTCACAGTATCCCCTGATATTATATTACTGATCACAAACAATGCCTGTCAATATTTAAGTAGTTGCACCACAGACTGAGTAATTCGATCGTTTGAATATCCAGGAATTAGACATGAAAGGGTGATAAATTGGTGTTGTACGACCTTTCTTCACACTCGATGTTAGATAAATAAAGTGTAATCCATGTAGTTACACATCGCATTTCAAATCAAATCGTCGGCCTGAATAAATATATGTACGGGGAGCACTGCAATAAATCTCCTGATCTTCAAAGATAATCGAATCGTTTTGATTAATGTTGCAAATATTGGCACCGCTTTCCAGACGACCAATTGAGATGTAATTCGATATTTGCGATTTCTGATATGTTCTGTTTTGTCTCCTACAATCCATGTTCTGCATTACATAGGCTATTTGTTTACAGTACATTCTTAATACTCAAATCAGTCAGCGCATCTGTAATTGTTTGTTTGAGGTTTTACGCTGTTTTCGAAAGTGTTTTCAATATAGCGGTGTTCTCCGAAAAGGTATTTGCGACTGGTCTGGCTTTACTCTTTCAATAAGTGATAACATTTTCTTGGAATACTATTTCAATCTTAACCCTTTCGCATGCATAAATGCACAGGCATGTCTTTTCTCACACGTATGCTTGTTTTCCTGGAGAACCCGCTCAATTATACAATTGCGACATTTGTCTTTTCCTTGCTTTCTTCCTACATAACCTTCTTCAGAGACATCTGGTAGTTTAGCCCGTAACGCGTTTGTGTAAGAAGAATACCTATTTAAAATGCCTTCTGTCAATCATTGGCAAGAAAGAATGGCCGACATGGGATTCGAACGCAAGATCTGTGGATCGTTAACCCTCGTCGTCATCGATAAGCGGATCAGCATAGTCAATGTCGTAACAATAAAACAAATGCTGTTCCGTCTCTAACACGGACTAACATTATGACAATTGCACAGATCAGATTCGATATTGACATCCTTCACATGGAATCTACTGAATAGTTATCGTGCAGCATAGAGGACCCGTGTTTGTCCAATTCTCCAGCCTTTGTAAACAAAAGATTTTCATCATACAAAGTTAGACACGTTTATTGTATTACTCAAAGCGCCCGGTTTAAGCCATACGTCGTTTTTAATTTCTGCTTCGAAAGATCTGGAACGTTTTGATCATATGTCGTGTCTACAATATTTTATAAAACAATATTTTATAAAACAACTGATCTCTTACAAGACCATCAATAAATGCAAATTTACTATGGATAAACCTCGTTTATTTCAAAAGCTGGGAAATCGGAAAAATACATGTGGTGTCACGTGGTGTCAAGCTGCACCGCTCAAATATGTCATTTGAGCCAAATTACGAGAAAACCAACAGTGTGGATTCTGCTTAAAGTATCGACACGGATCAGCCTAAGCATGCCGCGCAAGCTTACTCGGACATACTCTTTTCGCCACCTGTGTATTTTCTGTTTCAGGAATGAATTACTCTATAACTCTTACCCCGTGAGACGGAATGTGTCGTCCCGGATTAGTCTGCGCGAATTGCGCAGGCCGATCTGGGTCCCAACATTAAGCAGAGGCCATAATGTTGGTTTTCTCGTAGAACGGCTCAATCCGTTAAATTTCTCATAGGCTGTGAATCAACTCTATGTCAATTTTGATTACAGCATTATTATTCAACGAATTCCATAGAGTCAATACAATCAAATCATTGCAACAAACTACAAACTAAAGAATATATATCTGTAAACAAGAAGAGTCAGTCGAGTTCGGTTTTTGTTTCCAATAAATTCCTTTGGCGTCTTCTTTCTATCCGACAGCCTCGCTGGTTCAGTTGGTAGAGCATCCGCCTCGGCGCGGGAGGTCATGGATTATGTGCCCGGCTGGGTCATACCACATACTTTATAAATGGTAATAATGGCGGGTTTTACATTACATATTGGCTGGCTGGTGTCAGGATAAATGAACCAGTAGCTTTACCAGAGCGTAACGATGTTCATAATAATTATCCTAACTCACGGGCTAACAAATCGTTCATTTAAATGTAAGAACAAACTAAAGTGTTCCATTAGGGCCATCGTTGTTTCGCGGTTTCGACCTAGGGTCGACAGTAGGAAAACGCGTTGCGATAGTACGAAAACGCGATAGTACGAAAACGTGATGCGAAACACGATAATACGATGCGAAATCGCGAAAGTGCGATCCGAAAGTACGATATTAATATCGCCATCTAAAACACGATGTGAAAGTGCGAAAACGCGATGCGAGGAGGCGATATCGTAATATCGCACTTTCGCGATTTCGCATCGTGTTATCATGGTTTCGCATCGAGTTTTCATACTATCGAATCGCGGTTTCGTACTATCGCATAGCGTTTTCGTACTATCGCATCGCGTTTTCGTACTATCGCATCGCGTTTTCGTACTATCGCATCGCGTTTTCGTACTATCGCATCGCGTTTTTGTACTCGCGTTTTCGTACTATCGCATCGCATTTTCGTACTATCGCATCGCGTTTTCGTACTATCGCATCGCGTTTTCGTACTATCGCATCGCGTTTTCGTACTGTCTACCCTAGATCGAAACCGCGAAACAACGATGGCCCTAACGCCACACCGTAACAAACACCTGTGGGGGAGATTTCTATTTTAGGTAAAACTCTGATTAGGAAGAGTAAACAAGCTTCCATTAATATCTCTGGTGGTAGTTCGTGCAGAAACTTTTGTTTTTGTTTACAGTGCGAGAAAGAAAGTACTACCGTATCGCGTCTAGAGAACTTTTACATAATCATTGAAACCTATGATGCGGGTAATCAAGAGAATCGTCTCACTGAGATTATTTCTTTTAAGTACCAACAAAATATGTTTTGGAAGTCAATCTAAACCCCTATTCTCCCTTTTGACCCTTTCCCACATATAACACACACGCAGCATACGACTGTGAAAATATCTAGGTTATCTTTGTAAATCAAATCATATGTATTGAGTAGAGTCGGAAATAGTATGGCAAAAGGGGAAATAAGCGAGTTCACGTTTTACCAAAATGTTTTCAAAAGTCTTTATGGTGTCGGAAAGCGTCTGTATGCGCGAAACGGCAACAAGCCCATGATGTTTTTACTCAAACAAATCGACTTACTGATACGATTCATTTGAGTACCAAAACTAAGAGTTTGGCTGGGTATAACGAAAGTTGATTGATTTGTTGGGGTTTAACCCTTTCCCTCATATAGACGCTTTCTGACGCCTCTGCAGCTGACGGATATTTGAAAACATAGTGACAAAAGAAGAAATTGCACAAAACGTGCAATTTCTCCTTTTACCACAATGTTTTCCACTTTTAGTCAAAGGTTATCCATTCAATGATGGAGATTTTCTACTTTTTTACAAAATATGTTCAAAGTCGTCTGCTTCAGAATTGTCGTATGAGGGAAAGGGTTAACGCCGTTTTCAACGGTTCTTCAGTAATATCACAGCAGTCAGTTCACCTACACATGTGCTTCCTCGCTTTCTCTTACCAATATTTCACACAACAATCTTTTCAAGAAATTGGCTGCTTTATCACATAGACTGTTAGCCCATTGGTCGAAGACGAACAACGCTTGTCGCATTGACTTTTGCCAAACGTAGGAAAGAAAGTTGGCCGAGCTAGGGCTTGAACTCATAACCCCTGGACTGATTGCGAGTCGTTACCGACTGAGCTACCTGGGCTCGGTATAATACGAGAGATACTGTTCAGAGAGCCGAGCCCCGGTAAATCAGTCGGTAGCTACGCGGGCTGTCAATCCACGGTTTGTGAGGTCGAATACCATCTCGGCCAACCTTCTTTCCAACGTTTGACAAAACTCACCATGAAAAACGTCATTCGTCTTTCACTAATGATCTAACAGTTTGGTGTGCAAAAGCAGCCAGTTTCTTGGAAAGTATAGTGTGTTGAGTACTGGTGTGAGTAAACCAGAAAACACTTAAAAAGTGGGTTAACTGGCCGTTATATGACGGAACAATTGTTGAACATGACTTTCAACCCCAATCAATACAACTGTTCAGAGGCATGCACATAATTCTATCACGTTTATATATACTTACAGTACTGTTAACGATTTTGCGTGCTTCAGGGCTGCTACTGGAACATCTCTTAACATATTACCATCAAGTCGAATGGACGTCAAATGTTTTATTGGCTTAAAACTGTTGTTTGGAACGTTACTTATTACATTGTATTCTAAATTCCTGAAATATGATTAGAAAATAAGTGGTCACAGATTGCAAATTAAATAAAACAACATTAAGTGTATATATACATTATATTATTCTTAACTTAGATATACAGCCGCACCAAATAAGATGGAGCCTTGTTGCATGTCTGTTCTTGCATCACGTTTTGGTGAGACGTGTCAGTCCGCGTGTCGAGTTTTTCTTCAATATAAACAAAAGAGAAACGGATCGTTTGACTTCACGACCAGTGAAGATCCGCATTAGCCATATTCACAAGCCGTTGCTCGTTCTCCATGTTTAAGGATAGATGAGAGCAATTAAGACATTTTAAACGAAATAGTATTTGTTCACCATTGTAAATCAGTTGTAATAACATTATATTTGTTACTAATTTTATACATTGCTTATGTTTTAAATACGTGGATAATATTAGCGTGCCTTCATGTGTAAGGGAATGGAGAAGTGCAGTATGTTTTGTATGTTTTGCAGTACGACCGGTGCTCCATGAAAACCTTCATTTGCGTACGTATTACCAGTACGACCGATGCTCGATGAAAACCACCCTTTGCGTATTTATTACCAGTATATTTAAACAGTCTGCATGTTCCCCCGGGGGATCATCGTAATCAGATCCAAATGCACGTCAGAAGTGACTTGGAAGCATGTGCGACTTACTAAACGAACAGTGAAGGGTCAAATCTATGTTAATCACATAAACAATAACATCATGTTAGAATTCCTAGGGCGCCGTTCATATGAATGAATCGATCAAGACTTACAATTCGTTGAGGGAATGCAGAGTTCTGATTGCTTTTCTCGGAACTATCCGTAGTTGATTGCCCTCTAGTGATCTAAAAAAACAAAACGAAATATTAATTATTACAAAAGATAACTTGTGTAATCCCTTCCAACACACATATATATTTTTGACGTATCTGCAGCAGACGACTTTTGAAAGTATTGTGGAAAAAGAATGATTTGCTTATAATGAGCGGTGTTTCCTTTCGTAATGATGTTTTCAATCCACTCATATACATCTCATTTATGGAAAAGTTTCACGTTTTTGCGAGTATGTTTGAACGTCAGCTGTTGCAAATGTGTTGCAAAGTTGAAAGGAAGGGGTAAAACGACAAATCTTTTTAATCAGGATTACAAAATACAAACAAAACAAAGACACACTTATCAACCAACGTTTTACATTTAACATTTGTTTTAGAAGACGAATGCCTTAAACAACGACAGAGGAATTAAATATAACAGATAAAAAATATGAATATGAATCCTAATTCAGGTCCACATTTGAACTAATTATTGTACGACATGCATAACTTGCAGTTAAACAACCAAGTTCAGACCAACTGTATTGTTCCCCGATCAGGTTTATATAAACTTCCGGCAAATACAGTGTATTTGGATCTAAACGCTGAATTCACACGGTTAGGTTACTGGAATACGACCCAAAAAGGTTTGTCTGTTGACTATGTCAGTCAAAGTCAAAGTCAATAAAACATCACATAAACTGCGCATCTAATTTATTAGCTTAATGAGTAATAACTAATTAGATACTGAAGTCATTTAACTGCTGTCTTCAAGGATATACGACTGGAAAGTATGTCAAATGATACTAAATTGAGCTACAGCGTTGTCAACGCAACCATCCAGAAGCATCGCCTCTTTGTACTTTTATTGAATACTAACAAGTGCAGAACGTTAGTTATAATTAGGACCATATGAACTTTGCTCCAGTGAAACCAACGTTTCCGTATTTACGTAATTACTAGACGTCTGGAAAATGAGCTGCCTGCGTATTCAATCTATTCATGCTAGGATCAAAATGGTTTACTGCTTTACACAAGTTGCGTTAAACATTCTAGAGTAATTCGCTTAATAAAGCAGAATCAGATCAAACCGCGTGGAATTCGTAGAGTGCCGTACATGTATAAATTATATGGACAATTTGTCCCACACCCATGATGTATAAAAGCAGAACTTAATGATTGGTGTAAAACATTGCCTGATTTGTTATTTGTGCATGGTCTATCCAACCGTCTTCCTTATATTTAATTTTTTTCGTCTGCTTGCACATATCTGAGGAAAACGTATTCATATCTAATTTGTAATCGTTGTAGATAGACAAGGAGATATTGGCACAATTTGAGCAATATCTCCTGTTCAAAACGATTGCCTTCCGTATAATGAGCCAGCTGTGTAACAGAAATGGTGAAATCGGAATCCATCAATACCATTGCAGCTTTTGTCAAGCACACGTCTCCGAGTACTCGCTGTGTAAAGTGTGTTACATGTCTGTATACCGGGTTACACCCCTGACGTTGTCGGTATCAGCAGGGACGTGTCTTATCTACGTTCCTGTCATCAGGAAAATGATTGGAAAAAAGTATAAAGATATGCAAAGATATATCAAGAGGGGGGGGGGGGGGGGGGGGGGGGAAATGTGATACTCAGCTTTCAGCATTATTTCAGTTAAAGCACGGTCGTCACAGTTCACTAGTATAGTGGCAATTCATTTTCTGTGATTTTGGGACAGGTCTTTTATCGTAAATATTGTTCGTCGGTATTAATATTTGAGCCGTCCCGCTGATAATACCGCCAAAAAAGCCAAACTAAAGCTCCGCAAAAAACTCATGTAGTAAATCAGCAAGCCGTAATTGGCGGCCTAACCTAAATTGATTGATTAAATTCCGATACTTCCTGACATTCTTTTGCTAAAGGCAGTTATTACCACCATATGTCCCTTCCATTTTGGGCTATATTATAGACAACCGAGAACATGTCACAAGATAAGTCAACCATCAGGAATTTACGTCCAGCGTATACCCATATGAGCCGTGCCGCGAGAAAACCAATATTATGGCCTCTGCGTAATATATCGACCCATACCAGCCTGCGAAGTCCGATCCGGGCCGACACATTCCGTCTTTGGGGGGATACAGGTATGGAGTAATGATTCCTGAAACAGAAAATCCACAGGAGGCGAAAAGTGTCTGTCCGGGTAAGCCTGCGCGGCATGCTTAGGCTGATCCGGGTCGATACTTTACGAAGAGTCCACACTAATGGTTTTCTCGCGGGACGGCTCATTTATGCAGAACCAGAAGGTGACCATAAGAGAGATACGACCATGATTAGAACCCTTTTCTTCAGACCTATCATATGATCTGACACCCCCCTCGCAATCTGATCAAGATCGTCCCTGGTCGGCACCAGACCGTAGGAGTGTTATACATGTATATGGTGTATGGATTGATTGATTGATTGTTCGGAGTTTAACTCCGCTTTCATCAATGTTTCAGTTATATCACGGCTTTTTCTGGGTATGTTACCAGTACTACTTGTCCATTTATCCTGACACTAGCCAGTCGTAATGCTAACCCCGCAACCCTGAGCGCCAATTGGTGGGACAGCCATTACTTCCCTTTTAAAAGTCTTTGGTATTGCTCGGCCGAGGTTCGAACCCGCAACCTCTTGCACCCGAGGCGGACGATTGACCTTTGCTGTATTGTTGCGACTAGCCCAAATGAATCTTTATATCAATCTCATTAAAATCATACCGAAATAGTTCGATGTACCTACATTGGATATGAATAAACCGCATAATAGGTCGTTTAATAGGACAGTATACACTTAAACAAACCCTCATAAGCATCTGTTTGTTGTTTTGTCCAATAAAAAACGCTCGATACAAACAACGTTTGGTTCTTTACAATCGGAAAAACTCGATATTCACCGCTTCTCTATCTGGTTTATTTATATCAGATGGGTTATCTTACTTGTTTTATAGCGAACGATTTTGTAAGCGACAATTTGATTGGCAAATGGAAAATGTTTTTCGTCTGAGCCGACCTGTATGGGGCAGCCGTAGTTTAGGAATGTTTTTAACGAGATTCCATTACGAAGCGTCAATACTAAGTTTGACGCCGCTCAAGGACATTTGATTTAAATAGAGGGTTCTGGATTTTGTGTTTTTAGCTCAATGTCATTTCATTTGAACCTAGAACGATCAGCAACATGAATGTGTCTTGTAATAGTCTTGAATATTTATATTAACATGTCCTTGGTTACATCTGTACCATGTTAGCCAATGTAACTGTCTGTCGTATTGAAGGATGTTGTACGGCACTCTTTACAGCACTTCAATCACGTCGTTTATTAGTGGGTATCTGCTTTTATAAACCATGTTTTACTGTCTGTGTTTTCTATAGCATTTCAGTCATGTCACGGCATTTCATGGGTATATTGCATAATACTAGTAAGTTAATAATAAGACAAGTGCATCAGTTGTAAAACTATTCTCTCGCCAAGGAGAAAAAGCTACTACTGTCATGTTGCTTTACAAGTATTTAGAAGGTAAAAGGGAGTGGACAAGTTTAACTAATCTTTAAGTTCATCCTCACATGCTGACTCTTCAATATAGTTTTGCAACTGAAAGTCAGGAAGTCGGTTGATAAAAAAAATTAGATGTATGTTCTCGGTTGTAAAACTTAAACCCATCGAAAAAAAATGTCTAATATGAAGTTATTTTGGCCATAGTTTCGTGACACAACAGCTCCCCAGAGATTTTCATTAATTTCAAGTCATCAGTAACGGCATACGTAAGGTCAACCAGCATGCCTGCACACACACGGGTAGTCGAACGACATAGCTATTACAATAAACTTCTCCGAAATGTTTAAAGAGCGTGATTTAAAAAAAAGAATCGTGACAATGAAATATATTTTCATACTTACAATCGGGTGAGTGAGTGCAGACCGGCAAAGGCGTTCGCTGGAATTGACGTCAAAGAGTTATTGCCTAAATACCTGAAACATAAAATGAGAGAACAAACTCATGATGATACTTGCTATTATCTATTGTCGAATCTCGTTATGTCGACATCGGGAATCTCGTTATTACTGATATTTCTATATATCCTTTAAAAAAGAGGAGTTTATGTTGATTTCTTTTTTTTCGATTTTCGGCTAAATCGAGGTGATCTTCCAGTCCCAAGATGTAAAATCATTTATTAAAACGACTGTATCTCGTTCTAAGCTTATGTCGATATTGTTTCGATGTACCTACGAATTCGACATAACGAGAGTCGACTGTTTACTTTATGATAGTTTAAATCTGCGCGGGTATATGTAATCGCTTTGTAAAGTGTTTTAAAATTGGCGATGTCGTAAATTGACGGAACTTACCATTATATGTACACGAGTATATACTTAACTAATTGACCATCATTTATTAAATTAGATTTGGTGAACTTAAAAGAAACCGCCAATTTGGCAAAAAGAAATCTTCAAAAACGAATTAATAATAAAACAGTACATGTATATATAATAATTATTTGAGTTTGCGAACCCCGTTTACAAACACTTAAACGTGTTTTGCGAGAGGAATATTCATCGTGAACTTTCGCACTTAATGTACTGCAATAATAACATTGGAAATATATATTTACTTCATCGAATTATCAAAGTTGTCTTTCGCTGAGAGAGCTAAATCTGCAGTATTTTAACACGTGGCGAAGTCATGATTTAACATATCGGAGGTGATGCTCAGGGAATGAAATATAACATAATCATTCGACGAAAGAGATTAGCTTTAATTTCGAGACGAGCTGTCTCACCGGAAATCAGCCCAAACATCTTATAACATGAATAACGAAGTCGTCCGATTTGGGAAATAGAATAATGAACTTTAGAACATTTGGCACTGAAAGAGTTAATGCTTTTCGGTGCTTTGTTTCCTGTTGAACGTCAACATTAAAAGATGTTATATATTGCGGTATTCCCCTATGATTAAACGTCAACATTGGAAAATGTTATATATTACGGTATTCCCTATGACTGAACGTCAACATTGGACAATATTATATATTGCGGTATTCCCCTATGATTGATCGTCAACATTGTAAGATGTTATATATTGCGGTATCCCCTATGATTGAACGTCAACATTGGAAAATGTTATATATTGCGGTATTCCCTATGATTGAACATCAACATTGGAAAATGTTATATATTGCGGTATTCCCCTATGATTGAACGTCGACATTGGAATATGTTATATATTGCGGTATTCCCTATGATTGAACGTCAACATTGGAACATGTTATATATTGCGGTATTCCCTATGATTGAACGTCAACATTGGAAAATGTTATATATTGCGGTATCCCCTATGATTGAACGTCAACATTGGAAAATGTTATATATTGGGGTATCCCCCATGATTTAACGTCACTATTGGACAATGTTATATACTGCGGTATTCCCCTATGATTTAACGTCAACATTGCAAGATGTTATATATTGCGGTATTCCCTATGATTGAACGTCAACATTGGACAATGTTACATATTGCGGTATTCCCTATGATTGAACGTCAACATTGGACAATGTTATATATTGCGGTATTCCCTATGATTGCACGTCAACATTGGACAATGTTATATATTGCGGTATTCCCCTATGATTGAACGTCAACATTGGAAAATGTTATATATTGCGGTATTCCCCGATGATTGAACATCAACATTGGACAATGTTATATATTGCGGTATCCCCTATGATTGAACGTCAACATTGGAAAATGTTATATATTTCGGTATTCCCTATGATTGAACGTCAACATTGGACAAGGTTATATATTGCGATATTCCCCTATGATTAAACATCAACATTGGACAATGTTATATATTGCGGTATTCCCCTATGATTGAACGTCAACATTAGAAAATGTTATATATTGCGGTATTCCCCTATGCTTGAACGTCAATTTTGGACAATGTTATATATTGCGGTATTCCGCTATGATTGAACATCAACATTGGAAAATGTTATACATTGCGGTATTCCCCTATGATTGAACGTTGAAATATTTCCTGAATATTCCTACAGATCAATGAATATACACACATGTACAGTAGTTCGACTTTAGTTAATTAACTAATTGTAGGATAATGCCGTTCTGAACAGTTTTGCATGTACATCACGGTGGCCAGTTCACCCTACCCTGTGTATCCTGACTTCCCCGCACCAGTACTCCACACAACGTTCTGCGCACACAACTGGCTCCCTTCCTACATAGACTAGTTTAGCTCATTTGTGTTAGACGAATGCCGAGTCATATTGCCTTTTCGTCAATCATCGGAAAAAACCCGATGACTTTCGGCCCTTGAATTAAAAGCAATCGTCAGTCATCGAAAGAAAAAACAGATGATTCACGAGCCTTGAATTGATAGTAATCGTCAATCATCGGAAAAAACGATGACTTTCGATCCTTGAACCGATAGCACTCGTAGTAACTAATTGAGCAAACGCGGCCCACCTTATTCCCGCGGAATTAAACAAATAAACATATTAATAAGTGTTTAAAGTACTAGTAATTGTTCTTTAAAATAGTTATACAACTGCATGTTATTACAAATAAAGAATAGGTAAATTCCTTCCTACAAAAACCTAGTTACATCTAACTATTTACGGAATGCAATGTGCTTGATTACTATTAACTTCGAGCCGAGCAATTTTTACGTTTGCCAAAAACATGTTTTCAGCTCTAGTTGAAATAATATTACCTTCATTTATAGATATTATTTATTTTGTTCAGATGTTTTCCAGATTTATCGTATTTCGGAATGGTTCAATGTAAGCTATGTTGGAGAGGTAAAATAAAGAAGTATACTCCAAATTAAATTAATTATTAATTACAAATGTAACTGTGTTTGTTTATTTTCTGTATAAAGCAAGCAATATTAAGCTATTCACGGAATGCAATTAACTTAAAAACTATTTATATAACAGGCTTGATAAAGATTTTGCAATGTTGAAGGCGTATTGCCATACGTATGGGAGCTAAAAGTAGGTTTCCGATGCCGTAGTAGTTTCATAATGAATTATAACGCCTCGTATTTCAATGTTTGGTATACCTATTTATTTCAAACTTTACCCATCCTTCTATAGCGACAGGGGGAAAATATTTAATCAAATAAACTAGTGACCCCTACTCACGTGGCGTAACTATGCAATATTAATAACTTGATTATTATTTATATAAATGGCTTGATTAAGGTTTGGCATACTTTTACACATCCTTCTACAGGGACAGGGGGTAACCTTTTTATAAAAATTGACCCTCTCTTACGTTGCGTGACTATGCACTGTTCATTACGTGATTATTATTTATATAAATGGCTTGATTAAGGTTTGGCATACGTTTTCAACTCCTTCTACAGCGACAGGGGGGAATATTAAATCAAATAAAGAAGTGACCCTCACCCACCTTGCGTGACTTTGCAATGTTTATAACTTGATTATCATTTATGAAAATAGCTTGATTAAGGTTTGGCATACTTTTACCAATCCTTCTACAGCGAAGTAATTAATAAAGTAAGTTTCATAATTAATTATAACGCCTCGTATTTCAATGTTTCGTATACCTATTTATTTAAAACTTTACCTATCCTTCTAAAGCGACAAGTCGGAAATATTTAATCAAATAAAGTAGTGACCCTCACTCACGTTGTGTGACTTTGCAATGGTATTTACTTGCTTGCTATTTAAAAAGCCTAATTAAACCCGATAGCGCGAAAAAGGAGAAGTTGGCTAATATGGACAGTCCATGACTGATACACGTGTAGTCTGATCACACATTGCTTACATACGCTTATTAGATTGATTGGTGTTTTACGCGGCTTTCAACACTGTTTCAGTTCCTGGGTAAGTTACCGGTACTTCTGGTCCATTTATTCTGACACCAGCCAGTCAGTCGTAATGCTAACCCCGCAACCCTTAGTGTCAAGGAAGGCAGCCATTAAATAACATTTGTATAAAGTCTTTGTTATGATTCGACCTGGGATTGAACCGGAGACCTCCCGCATCCGAGGCGGACGCTCTACCACCACACCACCGGGTTCGACCTTAGTCTTATTATAAGCGTATGTCAATCGTTGTAAATTATGACGGTAATCTGAACGGGAATGTTCATAAATGCCAACTTATACCCCTTTTCCTTTTCCATGGACAGGCTATGCAATGTATGAGATGCATGCAGCGATTAATAATTAGTTTAGGAAGCGCTGCCAAAAGAGACCCGGCCGTCTGAGGTTTTGAGTTTTCCTGATATCTGAGCAAAACACATGTTAGTATAATGTTTTGGATTAATATGATACATTTTGCGAGAAGATTACATAATGTTTTAATAACTTGATTTCAAACATAAAATACCCTGATCTAACTTGACCGATCTAATATCTAATTGACCATCCTGTATAAATTGCCATTAATATTTTATTTACAAAATCACTCCCGTCCAAATTAAAAGCATGCAGGAAAGGTGAAATAGAACCAACAAAAACCCCGCACGAAATGGAAAACGTTATCTTGATTTTCAAGAAAATATTCAAATACAAAAGCTGTGAGCTTCAGACATCTCCATTGTCGTCTGCATCAATGACACGGATGCGAAATGACATGAAGTAGGTTTTTTGTCGACGCATTTGTCCTTTCGTGATTAATAAGAACACCCCGTATTTCTATATTTGGAAAACATATTTGCCGGAAACTTTACCCATCATCTTATGGCGACAGTGTGAACCATTTGATTAATACAAG
The DNA here is from genome assembly GCA_031761405.1 of Serripes groenlandicus. Classification (NCBI taxonomy): domain Eukaryota; kingdom Metazoa; phylum Mollusca; class Bivalvia; order Cardiida; family Cardiidae; genus Serripes; species Serripes groenlandicus. Next base: position 215,118,214 of record JASEVX010000001.1, on the reverse strand, counting down.
TAATCCCGATAACCGAGTAAACATATGACTAGGCAAACAAACCTTAACCCTTTCACACATACAATACAACTACAGCAGACGATTTTCTAAACGTCTTGTCAAAAACACGCAAAAGCTCTGTACATATAAGTATACTTACTGAAAAGAGTTGAAAACATTGTGGCAAAAGAAGAAATTGCTCGTTGTGTGCAATTTCTACTTTTGTCACAATATTTCAAAAGTCGTCTGCTGTATAGGCAACAGAAAGCGGCTGTATGTGGGAAAGTGTTGTTTATTTAAAGAGCTTTCAATAAATGATTTAAATCACAAAGATGTTACTTTTTATTTAACACTATGGCATTGTTGCAGTTCATCAATATTAGACATGCGTATACATTTTACACATTAAAAATGAGAATCGGCATACGGAACTTTACCGCATTTATAAGAAAATACTGAAATACTAAAATACTGATATACTGTAATACTGATATACTGAAATACTGATATACTGTAATACTGATATACTGAAATACTGATATACTGTCGTAAAACTACATTAAGGCCAAGAAAGTCAATTATTCTGGATTAATCTCATATTTTCAATTGTCCAGGAGACGCCGTGATATAGCTAAGATATAAATGCAAACAGCATAAAACAACACTGCTTGTTTTTGTGACATTTAAGCATTACGACTGACTGACTTGTGTCAGAATGAAATAAGCATTAGTACTAGAAACTTACGTAGGAAACACCGTGATATAACTGAAAAATTGTTTAAAGAGGCTTTCTAAACGGCCAATATTATAAGCAGCCGATGAGAATAGTAGTATCACTTTTCAATCAGGTGTCCTTTCTGCTACATTGATAATACCCGCAATAAACCCACGTCTCATACAAAGAAGATGTATTTAGAACTGTTTATGAACTTACTATAGGGATCGCATTATAAACATTGTCCGGCCAAAGCTATACGTTGTGGCCAGACCAAAACCGTTTTTGCGATTTCTTTTTGGCGCGTTCGGACGTTTTGAGAACTAGTTTGGTGTGACTGAAGGATTACAATGCAAGATTAAATTAATTACATAGTTATATATATGTCAATTTGTTTTAATGGGGTTTCAACGCGGATTTCAACATTATTTTAGTTCTATCATGAGTTACTTTACTCATTCATGATCCCTGGGTAAACAAACCAGTACTCGACTAGGAAATTTGCCTTGTCGAAGGGCATTCCACCGAGACCGCCGGGATTGGGGATCGAAACCGGGACATCCGGTTCAAAATCCCCGACGCTAACCAATCGGCCACGGCAGATTCCTTAATACATGTAAAACGATTTCCTTATGACATTGCTTAAATTTACTGTCTAAGTGGCTAAATGCCAAAAGGCGTAGATAAAACAACGCATCTGACAATTTACAGATGCCTAACTAAATACCTTTGTAACAAAAGGTCCGCGCCAAACGAAATGCAACCTTTTTAAAGCTGATTATGGTGCATGCACGCTTCCCCAAAGACTTAGCAATGTTCCAATTACAACAAACTTGCAACAGAACTCTTTGAACACATCTAAGCAAATCTAAAGCAAATGTAATACATCTATAGAAAAAATATTTGAAAACATTGTGGCTACAGGGAAAGCAATGAGCAATTTCTACTATTATCAAACTGTGCGCAATACCGTCTGTTGCAGACGCGTCAAATAACCTTTACATGTGTGAATGTTGTGGAATGTTTGTATGACTGAACGTTGACGGGGAAGACCCTTATTAGACAGGGCGTGAATTAATCTGATCTTGACATTACCTGATTGTAAAGTTCTGCTTTTCGGTTTGCCTTGTGGCGCGTCATACACTATTTCATCTTGGCTTTCTGTTTAATTGATCCACAAGGAAGATTATTTGAAGGCGTTTTCCCCTCGAAAAGCAACAAATCAAATTAAATTAATTAAATTTTAAATTACGACTCTACGTAAAGTGTTCGCGTGCCTTACTTCTGGTATATGATCTAGTATTTTGGTGGTCTTTTGTTTTATTGGAATTGTTCTTCTTTTTTTAACATTAGAGCAGTTTTATCATTGCGTCAAAACAAGTATTACTGGGTAAACAAACCACTTCCAGGCTATAACATATCCCGTGCCTTAGGATATTCCACCATAGACAGCCGTGAGAGGGAATGGAACCCGTTACGCCTGGTTGTATTATATAGAATATATTGGCACTGTTGCTTCGCAAAACTGGCTCCAAACAATTTAACCCCTAGGTCGTCGTACGCGACTTTAAAATCATAATGAGCAATTTCTCCTTTTGCCACAATATTTTCAAAAGTCTTCTGCCATATCCGTATGTCTAGTTGGGAGTTTTGTCCTGTTAAAATAGCATCCGTCGTAACAACCAGCTCGTGTCGGAAACACGTCTCTGTCTGCGAGCGCGTGTAACATCCTGCTCTCAATCTTATAAATGAGTTTTGATGCATCAGTCTCAGACAAATGTCCATTACAAAGTGGTAAAAGGAAATTGTGCTTATAATGTGAATGAATTTACTTTAGCTAGAAAGTACTTTGTTTCCAACTCCATTCAATGATTAAATATTCGTTTATAGAGTTTTTCTTTTTATAGCCCATGTCTTGTTTTCAGTTTGTTGTATGCGGGAAAAGGTTAAAATTCTGGTAAATAACAATTAAGCCCTTTCCCACATAAAACAAATCTGCAGCAGATGACTTAAAGACGTTCACCATTTACTATCTAGACAATGTCATCGCTAGTTCATTGCAGTACAAGGATGACAATAGTATCATGAAATCAGCGGGCTAAAGGATTAAATCTCGTTCGAGCAAGCAATCCCAAACGGCCTGGTGTGTAAGACGATCTATCGGCACGGAGATCTGACTAAACAACACCAGAACATTGGAGACCTAATTCACGTTTAAAATGTATCAGTGTGTGTATACCACGTAACTTTTGACGTCATATTTGCATGGTCAGACAGCAATAATTGCTCTAGACCTTTTTAATGAATCATGGCGCAGTCTACGCTGCTTACAATGTCCTGTCTCCGGTTTTTACAGGAGTTTAATTGGTGGTCTAGTTTTTTCAAACACTTCGACGAACCTGTTCTCAAAATCCAGTTTTGTTAATGCTCCGGCTGTTGGCGATATTAATAAATTTTGAGAACAGGTTCATCGAAGTGTTTGAACAAACTAAACTACTAATCAAACTCCGTTGAAAAACCAGAGATAGGGCTCTGTAAGTGGCGTAGACTGCGCCATGTTTCATTAAAAATGATTTAGAAATAAAAAAGTTACCCTTGTTTTTACTTTTAAACCGAGGTAAAATATTTCTGTCCGCCGTAGCATTTGTGACGTCAAAGTCACCTGGAATACACACACACTGTGTATTACGGCTAGAAAATGTCATTGCTATTTATTTGAAGTTCAATGTAGATGCTCAAAGTCTCTTGAATTCAGCGGGATAAGGCAAACTCCGTTTAAACAAACAATTACAAACTACCTAGTGTGTGAGATGATCTGTCCAAACAACAACAGAACATCGGAGACTTTTAAAATTCTTTCAGCGCCAAAGGCAATATTGAGGCTTTTGCAAACAATACTGATTCAGGTGAGTCAGCTGTCTCATCTGAAATCAGCATTGTTTGCCTTTCAGTTATCAAAATAGTCCAAACTTTTATTACATGAGAAATGTAGACGCCCGGTTTTGAACATGGAAGAGTCTACTTTAAACAATTCGGCGCTGAAAGAGTTAATTAACGTTCAAAATTCATCAGGTCTTAAACATTTCATCCCTAGTTCATTGCAGTTCAATGGAGATTATACTAGTCTCATGAATTCAGCGCGCGAAGGGTTCTAGGAGTAGCACTCCTAAACTTGTGTACTTTGATTTATCGGCAAGGATCTGTCCAAACAACAACAGAATATTCTAGACTTAATCAACGTTCCAAATGAAAATGTTATCGCTAGTTTATTGAAGTTCAATGGAGATAATAATATTCTCGTGAATTCAGCGGGCAAAGGGTTAAACTTCGGTTAAACAAGCAATTCGAAACTACCCGCTGTGTAAACTGATTTATCGGCACGTGTCTGTCCAAACAACAACAGAACATTCGAGACTTAATCAACGTTCACAGTTTATGGAGGCAGGAAAATGTCTGACACTCTGCAGATGCGTTGGCTCCAACTGTGATAAATGATTAAGATCTATATTCCTTTGCTGTAGGCCTATTGCGATTTCCCAAATTTTGTTATTTTCTCTGGCTTTCATTTATAATGTAAAAAATAACATATCTATTAAATAATTGATTCCATTTTGGTTGATTGGTAGACAAGCAATCAGAAATAATGCTGATGTGTTGTTTTCTGTAAATCTGATTTTAACGCTGTCCTTGTTATTCAAGGATCAAGTAGAACGGGATTACGAATCTGAAAATACATACATTACATTAGTATATATCGAGGGCTTGGTGTGAAACGGTTGTAACTAAAAACCTATTTTGAAAACCCTGGTTTAGGGTCTATTTTGACCCCTTTGTAAACAATGCAAATTTAGGTGCCATTGCTCAGAACGAGCAATGGCACCTAAATTTCCATTGTTTACCAAGAAAAATGATTTTAACGCTTATAAAGACTTTATGGCGAGGTGATTAACCTTGGTAAAGAAATACCAATTTTAGTTACAACCGTTTCACGCCAAGCCCTCGATATATTCGAGGGGGACCCCTCTAACACGTCGACAACTCGAAGTCATTTATGGATCCTTTTTCGTCTTATCGAAACGCCACGTTGGTGTAGTGGTAGGGTGTCCGCCTCAGGTGCGGGATGTCCCGGGTTCCATCAACGACCGGGTCATACCAAATACCTTAAATATGGTAGTAATGGCTGCCCCTCGTTGTGCTCAGGGTTGAAGGGTTAGCGTTACGACTGACTGGCTGGTGTCCGGATAAATGCACCAGTAGTACTGGTAACTTACCCAGGGAACGCCGTTGAAAGCGGCGTAAAACGCCAAACAATCACTCAATCAATCTCTCGTATTATCGAGTTATCGCGAGTCCACCGTATTAATTTAGTTGTTAAATCTATATATACGCAATGTATGTGTATGCGGAGAGTATATATCCTGGCGAGACTATGTGCATGCAAACTGCTAGCACGTCGATATCTCGAAGTAATTACTCCCCTTCGACTTGTCGAGTTATTGCGAATCCACTGTATTAATTTAGTTGTTTAATCTATGAATACGCTATGTGAACCGTTCCACGAGAAAAACCACCTTGTGGACTCACTGTTAAGTATCGACCCAGATAAGACTGAGCATGACCTGCACCAATTCGGACACACTTTTCGCCTCCTTTGGATTTTCTGTTGTTTCAGGAATCATTACTCTATACCTCTATCCTTTGAGAATGTGTCGGCCCGGATTAGCGTGCGCGGGCTGATCTGGGTCTAAACTGGTGGTTTTCTCGTGGAGAGGCACATGTATTTGTATGCGGATAATTTACATTATGGCAAGACAATGCGCATGCAAAGCATATTATCTTTTATTATAGTTCATTGTTCCCATCTGCAATCAAAGTACTGAAGTACTGAAGGTAGAATTGCGATCGTTTAAGAAGAGATACAGAAGTGCATATATGAATATTTATTTTACAAAATGTTGACGAACAGACAGACGGAGAGACAGACATCGCCAATCTATAGACCGGAATTGCTAGAGCAATCCGGCCAAAAATAAAAAAAAATCATCAATTTTAGCAGTTAAATCCTGCCATGAAGTAATGAATTGAGAAAAAAATGTGCTGAGAGGTCCATAATTTCAAACTTGCTAAGATTTGGTCTGTGCAATGAATGTACAAATTGAAAAATGTATTGTTGACATGTATTTTCTACACCATCATTGTAATGTTGTTTATCATAAATAAAATTATTCCTTTTTTTAAATAAACTTTTAATCAAAATGTGTGTCTCAGTGTTGTCTTCTTCAGCAGTTTGACAGAAACAAAGCCTAAATCTGAAATTGTGTCAATGTGTTATTTGTCAACTCTGTCCCATAAGTTTTGCTTGTGATTTGAACTCTCATAAAAAAAGCACGGAAAGGGACAACTTTCCCAACTTTGATTAAATATGTTTTCAATTAAATTGTAAAAAATCTTTTTCTTGTTTTTTGAAAGTTTTGTCATTATTATTTAAGACGGACATTATATACTAGAATAGCCAACTGACTATCATTTGAAAAAGTGTTTCTTATTTAAACCTTTCCCACTTGCATACGTAATTGCAGCCGACGACTTTTGAAAACATTGATGCAGAAGAAGAAATTGCTCATAACAAGCTTTCTCCTTTTGCAACAATGTTTTCAACTATATTCAATGATTACACTTCCAATAAATGTGATTTTCTGTATCTTTGCTCAGATTTTTTTTAATTCGTCTGCTGCAGAGTTTTTATATTGTGGGGTGGGTTGTGATTTGTTAAAGGGCAAGCAGGATTGGGAATTGAGTGTTGCACTTATCCTAATGAAACACTCGCCTGCCTGTGCATGTTTTAGCTTAACTTAACTTGTTAATGTTCTTTCCATCATCAACTTAGTCATCTGTTAGTAATCAACTCTATGAACGAAATAATCGCGTCAAAATCTTGAATCGCGTCAAAATCATAACGAACAAACTGTCAAAATCTAATTTTGAACTGTGTAATACAAATTTAGAATAAAAGGATGAATCAGTTATGTTGTAACAACCAATATCCGCGGGTCATTTACCTGATTTTGGCCGAAAGAAATGATCGATTTCTTCAGAGACCTAAAATAACATTAGGTCTCTGATTTCTTGCAAGATTTATTCGTTATTCGTTCTGCCTATTATAATCAAAGTATTCTAAACGCTTTATAAACAAGTGATTTAAAGCGCTCAAATCATTTGATGAAATTTGTTTCTTTAGACGCGGACCTTGTCGAAAGCACCTATCCAAAATGCAAGTCATCGTTAATCGTTGTCGAAGGAATAGATGGACTGAGAGAAAGAGAAAGAAGAGGCTTAGCAATGCATACTATCTTTATGAATAAGGACATGAACGAATATGTATGGACTAGCGCCTAGAATTTCGTACTAGCCGATCCTTCATTCCACTCGCTTATGATAGCGGGCGAGTGGATGTTTACATCTCTGCCGAGAGGGAAAAAAGGGTTACAATTTACAAAGGGTAATTGCGCGGTGCATTGCTATATTGGCGTAGTGATATCTAAATAATTGTGTACACTTTAAATATGATATTTACACTTACAAGACTTGTTATTTTCTATTATAAGCTTGAATAATCGGATTTTTTTTCGTTACTCTATGTTTGCTTTTGTGAGCATTCGTAAATTAGTCAAACCAAACATTGCACTAAATTGTTGGTGGTGAAGGGCATATACATCACGTGACTTCAAACTCACTATGACTATGGCAGCCTCTGCGCATGCGCAAGTCTACCAATAAAAACCGACATTCGCTTCGTATTTGTAATTGCGTTTCCAGAAACAGCCAGATTTACATAATGTAATACTTCTGCTTTATAACTTGACATTTTCGTTCTAATTTTAGTCTGAAATTTTCTCCTTCTTCAGTGTTAAAAATAATTCTTGAGAATCGCCCTTGAATTCATGTGCTTACTTAAAGCCATGTTTGCTTAAACAAGAATTACAAGATGCACGCCTTGGAATTCGTGTGTGTTATAAAATACATTTTCGCTTAAACAAGAGTTATTCTTCGTATGCAAATAACGCAAATGATATCTGTTGTTGTAGAAATACATTTCAATGATAAACACATAACCGGATATACGCGATTTAATCCCCCTTTCACACATACAACAGATTAGCAGAAAACATATTTGAAAATATAACGTTAAATACATCTCTATGACTGGAAGTATCAATATTGAAATGAGTTCGAAACATTATGTTAAAAGGAGAAATGAGCAATTTCCCGATTTGCCACGCTGTTTTCAAAAGTCGCTTGCTGCAGCGGCGTCATAACGCGTCTGTATATATATTTGAGAAAGGGTTAAACAACAACTTATTATCCTACTATGCAGGAGTTTAACCATTTCCTACATGTAGACGTCATCATGAGCTATTTCCCCTTTTACCACGCTGTTTCCAACTCTTTGCAATTATTATACTTTCATTTATAGAGATTGTTCATATCATATTGATGCTTTCCAAATCGTCTGCTGCAGTTTATTTTTTATTTGTTCAACTACAAAATTCGGTGCTAATACAACCTGTCACATATTTAACTCCTTATACTTTGATGTGTAAGAACTTAACGTCTCCATTTGAGAAATGGTTAAAGTCGTTCTGCACACTTGTCAGTTTCAATATTAGCCTGGAATTGTCTCCTTCGAATGTGGACACATTAATACTCAAAACACGCCTTGGAATTCGTGTGGGATTTTTAAAAGACATTTTTCGCAAGAGTTCACAAGAGTTTATTCTTCGCAACGGACGACTTTTAAAATCATTGTGGCCAATGGGGAAATACTTTTTGCTGACCATTGTCTCCTGTTGAGTATACTTTGTCAACTCTTTTCAATAATAATAATTTCATCTGTGGATTCTTTCTTTTTTCTGCTTCTAAGCAGCAAATTTGTTAAATGTGGGAAAGGGTTAATAGAAAGGTCAAGGGATCTGTTTGGAGGGTTTGTGCATAGGTGCCACGTTCACGTTATTTGATGCATCTGCATCAGACGACTTTTGAAAACACTGTGGCAATAGGGGAAATAGCTCATGATGAACAAGTTTGCCAAAGTATTTTCAACTCTATCCGATAATTAACTTTCAATTAACGATCGTTTTCTTGTTTTGTACTATATATTTTTTAAAAGCAGATGTGTTATTACATATGGGAAAGGTTTGAACTACAATGTTCGGTACGAATACACGCTATACAGGCACATTACGCTATACAGCTAATGCTGCTCGATAAAACTTAATATGCAAGATTATGCCGGTTGAATGTTCGTTCTAATTGTTTAAATCACGACCTTTAACTGTTACAGAACACACTATAGAATGTTAGTAAATTGAACATTTGTCATGGCTGTTGGTGGCGTAAAACAGCACGATAAAATGATCTTAATCCAATCCTTTCACACATGCACACTTATTATGAGACAAGTTCTCCTTTTGCAACAATGTTATCAAAAGTTCTTTGCATGTAGTGGAAAAGCATATATTTGGATCATAATAACTCAACATTGTGGACTCTGCGTAAAGTATCGACCCGGATCAGCCTAAGCATGCCACACAGGCCTACCCGGATAGACACTTTTCGCCTCCTGTGGATTTTCTGTTTCAGGAATAACTACTCTATACATCTATCCCCCTAAGACGGAATGTGTCAGCCGGATCAGTCTGCGCGGACAGCGCAGGCTGATCTGGTCGATACATTACGAAGATGTCTATCGCTGCTGCTGCAATTTGGGGCATTTTGAGAACAAATGTGTAGGCACGTGCCTACAGTGCCTAAAGGGAGCAACGCCCCTGAATGTTATGTGCGACTACCTTCTGTAATCTACGACAATTCACCGTTATAAAACTAAAAAATAATTACTCTATTTATATAAATTAAAAATTCAGTATAAGATCTAAATATTTTTAATATAAATGATTGAACATACTATAATGCCGATAATTAAAGATCTAGGAGGCTAGTCGTGTATACCACCGATTTTCTATGATTTGGATATAAATGCAGTAAGTGTAGCGTGTAACCCGTTCAGAACATGTAAGCATGTCCCGCATATAGGGGCCTCTACATCAGACGACATTTGTAAGCATTGTGGCAAAAGGAGAAAAACTGCTCATGATGATCATTTTCTCCGCAATGCTTTCAACTAATATTACTGTTTCTTTAATATATATTTTCTATAGTATTGCATACATGTATTCAAAACCGTCTGCTGCGGATTTGTCATATGTAGGGAGGGTGGGTTTAACGTTATGTTCTCGCATTTACACGCCTTATACAGACTCTGAGCTTTATTTGAATATTAACGTTCAGAAATAAAAGTGCATTATTGCGAGGGTGCATCAGCACCTGCGCATTTATTGGTTGTGTTTAGATTCATCACTGATGCGAGCTTGCGTATGCGCCGTGTTAATCGTCTTGATCGCGCATGCGCCGTATTTTACCGTCAGCTGTCTGATATTTCCGTAGCAGTTCGTCACTAGAATATTTCTGTTCGAGTTTGCAATAGAAGATTAAGATTAGTGAACCAGTCTATTTATATGCGAGTACATCCAATTGATGCATCTTGCAGCAACTGTTGTCTCCTTAAGCTTTAGGGCTTCTACAAACAGTGCGGGCAAAAACAAAAACGTTTTGTTACCGCCCAAGTATAAATATTTCTATTGACAGAGTAACCCAGTATATATGAAGTCATCCTTTAATTTATATAGATTTTTCATATTTTAGATGCTATCAAAGGCGTCTGCCGGAGATTTGATGTATCCTTGAAATGGTTAATGATATCGAAGTGTCATTGATCAATAAAAACTTTAAGCATTCTACTTATGCCTCTCAGATTCCGTGAGACAAGTTTAATCCGTTTTCTAAATTTAATAGCTTTTTAGAATTATATTCGTTGTAACCGTAAACGAAACTTTTTGTAAACTTTTGAAAATGACTAGAACTTTGTGAGAACATCCTAAATCCTTCCAATATCAATTTTCTCTAAATAGACTAACCCAGTATTGCTTATTTTTGCTCAATTCATTTATATATCTTCAGCTTTGTAACACATATTAGCCGTCCCACGAGAAAACCATCATTGTGGACGCTGCGTAAAGTATCGACCCGGATCAGTCTAAGCATGCCGCACAGGCTAACCCGGACAGACACTTTTTGCCTCCTGTGTTTTTTCTGTTTTAGGAATCATTATTTTAGACCTCTATGCCCATGAGACGGAATGTGTCGGCCCGGATTAGCCTGCGCAGGGTGATCTGGGTCTATACATTACGCAGAGTCCATAATGTTGGTTTTCTCGTGGAACGGCTCACATATATTTCCTATCCATACATGTATACGATAACGTTATGTATGCGTGTCTGTATATATTTATTTAAGAATGTATGATGATGTGTATGTGTATGTAAGTATATGTGGTGTACGCATGTGTATGTATATATGTGTATGCATATATGTTTATTTAAGTAATTATATGGGCGTACGTATGTGTGGGAGTGCATGAATGGATATAGAAAAATATAAGTTTAAGGTCATGTGCTAGATAAGATTATTTTATTTTTGTGTACATCAACATACATCTTTATATGTAACCTTCATTACTTAGAGATATTAATATTATTATTATTTATTTATATTATAAAATCACATGAAGATAACAACACATTATCTGTTCTGAATTATCTTCAGAGCAATCAGTTCATGCTGCTGTGTCGTTTTGAAAAGAACAGGTTCGTCCATATAAATGGTTCGAGTAAAACGATATGTTCGAGTTATCGCGATTAAACTGTATTTCTTAGCAGACCGTCGAGCATAGACCAAAACTTGCAGACTAGATCTACGTGTACTCAAGAAAATATCAGAAAGATAAATGGTTGCTAAGATCACATGTCGCTTTTCTGAAAATTAATCACATTTCTTTAAATCCTAGACAAACTAGTCAAGATTCAAAGAACACAGTCTCAGAAGTTGAAAAGATTATCTCCCTAAAGTAAATCATTGTCTTTCTCTCAAAACAATCTTTGACAGATCCTTGATAAGCCTTCCCGCGAGAAAACCAACATGTTGGCCTCTGCGTAAAGTATCGACCCGGATAAGCCTAAGCATGACGCACAGGCTTACCCGGCTAGACACTTTTCGCCTCCTGTGGATTTTCTGTTTCACGAACTATTACTCTATACCTCTATCCCCCTGAGACGGAATGTGTCGGCACGGATTAGTCTGCGCTGACTGCGCATACTGTTCGTTTTACACAGAGGCTATAATGTTGGTTTTCTCTCGGGACGACTCAATTATGTGATCCCGAAACAGACAATCCGCCATTGTGGGAGTTGATACATTATGACGATCGAGATCAAACAGTATACACCAACTTGTACACTTTTCCTTGAATAGTAAGCACATTAGACCCATGATCAGAATGTACTCTTCTTAGGTTGGGTCTCTAATGAATGTTATTGGCTTTCCTCGCTTGAATATGGAAATGGAAACAATGTACTTAGACCTTTCTCAGATTTATACCTAATTAACATGCTCAAATTTTAAAAGCCCGCGTAACTTTGGCAGAAACAAACCCTGTATGTATTAAGCAATTATACCTATTCAATAAACTGACTGAAAAAGCATTAACTTTAGATTGTTTAGGTAGCCTGTAAATTGGAGTAAAACATCAAAAGGTTGAACAATACGAATTTTGTGAACACGCCTAAATATAGAACATATCGCTACCTCTAATCTACCTAGCGAGTGTGGTGCTCATGTGAAACTTAATGTATTCGCAACGAACACTGGTCAATAAAATGCGCGACCATGTACACATTTGCACAACTTACAAACATTATGAAAAAATATCGTTATCGCAATTTGACCTTGATTAATGTATTTACTATTTACATAATTCTAAATGCTTAATTATTTTCGATATATATGCATACAAATATATATTGTCTAAACATAAAATATTGTTCTATCCCAAGGACAACTTGATTCATAAATGTATATGTGTTTTATGTCTACTACTCAGTTGTATTATGGCGACAGTATTGTGTACACTTGTCCACTACCCTGGGGGATTGCTTAGTATTATAAACCGGTAATATCAGTTTGAAAAAAATATTTTGGCATGGAGAATAATTTATATTAGCTTTGCGTTACTTGCTTTCTAATCCATGCGGATAAATAAACCAAAAGTATGTATAAGTAACTTATAAATGGCTGTGTAAAATTCAGAAACTAAAACGGCGTTGACCCCAATGCAAAAATAAATCATGTTGAGGTTATAAGTGACACGACTATATTCTATAGGTTTTCTACATGGTTGCAAGGCGTCGAAATGTCGTTACCATTGCATTCTCAATCTGAGTATAGTCATATACGGACAGTTTTCTTGTTATTGTATCTTATGACAATAACCTTGTGGAAATAGTCGCAAATTGACGTCGTTGTTTATGTTATATTTGTTGTTGTAGCTGTTGAGCTTCTGGTGAATTGATATTAAATCTATTTTAATATCCCACGCCATTGCTGTAAGGCCACAAACACGTGGCTAGAAACCACATGAATCCGATTTTCTTGAGACCTTTCGGAATGGATACAGTACTGATCATGTACTGATCTTACAATTTCAATGCGTTATTTACGTTGTATTTAGCTATAGACCGCAAGCCAAATGTAAATGTCGATGTCCTTAATACAGTATGCTATCACCATACGGACATGAACATCTTGTCACCAAATCTCATTTGTTCAAAATATTCTTAGAACCGCCCCGTTGGAAAACCGTACCCAAGTAGCTAACTCGGTAGCGAGGCGGGTTGTCAATTAAAGGGTTGTGGGTTTGAAACCAAGCTCGGCCAACATTATTTCACAGGTAAATGTGACAAGCGTCATCCGTCGTGATGGGACTAAAAACATGTTAACAATGTCGTTAAACCTCAACCAACCAATCAACCAATAACACATCGAACTGAAATCTCTGCGACCAGGCACGATCTAGAATAGCCTGTACAGAAACAGTTCAAAGCGAGAGAAGATCAACATTGTGGACATTGTCGTAAAGTATCGACCTAGATCAGCCTAAGCATGCCACACAGGCCTAACCGGATAGACACTTTTTCACCTCCTGTGGATTTTCTGTTTCAGGAATCACTACTCTATACATCTACCCCCCCTATGACGGAATGTGTCGGCCGGATCAGTCTGCGCGGACAGCGCAGGCTGATCTGGTCGATACATTACGCAGATGTCTATCGCCGCGGCCGCATTTTGGGAAAAAAATGTGTAGGCACGTGCCTACAGTGCCTAAAGGGAGCTACGCCCCTGACGTTATCTAGTTGCTCGTGTTGTGGAACAATTTGCGTCTATGTTTTGTGAAATAAGCACATATTATATACATATTGCAACGGGAAAGCTTAAGTTACCTTAAATCAGTGCTAAACAAGGACATTTGTGAACATGGCATACGCCATTTATCTTAGCTCTATAATAAAGGGTTACTTACAATCTGTCAAGCTGTCGCAGATTTGAGAAGGCCCTATCTGGTAGTTTGGAGAGGTCGTTCACACCCAGGTCCCTGAAAAATAGATGAGATTCAATAAAGAATCAACTAAATGTGGAGCGTAAATGTTAGGCTTGGCTACATACACATCAAAGCATTTGTCGACACTGTCTCCATTTATCTGGATTATGACATAGTATTAAACCATTTCCCTCAAAGAACAAATCATGCAGAATATGCATATGAAAATAACTGGGTAAGAAAAATGGTTAAACCTCTAAAATGACTGAAAATAATTGAAAACACAGTGGTAAAAGGATAAATTGCTCGTTATGAGCTATTTCATCTTTTGCCAGATTGTTTTCAGAAGTCGTCTGGTGTAGAGGCGTCAGAAAATTTCTACATGTGAGAAAGCGATACATAAAGATAATAAGATGATTAGCTGGATTGTGCTGATACACACTGTTCGCATAACCACCCGGGTTCACGAGTTCGAACCCCAGCTCGTTCATTCATTCATTTCCCTTAATGAATTCAGAGCTCTAGATAAGAAGAGTATTTAACTCAAATCTTTATATGACCCTCAAACCCGATGTCGGTGAGGTGATTATTTTGGGTACCAACATCATAGGGTTAAGTTGAGATATTGTTGGTAAAATACAAGTTTCCGTCACTTAGATAGTACATTGTATGATTGGCTAGCGTGATGTTAATTACAGTGTATCGTTTGGTACGAATGGAAGAATGTCTACGTGACTAAGTTATTCACTTGTATGGGAAGAATAACGTGCATGATACTCATCGGATGGTATCGTTAACCACCAGTAAAACATTTGCGATCAGTGTAGTCCAGAACACCCAGCATATCCACGCATCAGTCTGATCTTGATATGCAATGCTGGCCGAATGGTCAAAGCAGGTTTCAGGAAACGTCTAACAAGTATTACCATATGGATAAATTTGCTTTAAAGCGCCGGTATATATCAAAGTGTCAAAAATAATAACACCAATGTTGGTTTTCCAAAATCCCCTCTCAATAGAACAAGACGGTAGTCAATTCATTGAAATGAATGTTTACAGCAAATATATGAGCGGTGCTATAAAGGCAAATCAACTTTCAAGTAAATATTACAGGCGTGGAAAAATGCCCTCTTGCTCCTTCATACTAAGGATCCATATGGATACTTCTTTACGGAAGATTCCTGAAATATTCTATGATATACGGATGAACAGTTCAGAGCCAGAGCAGAAAGCTCGGTTGTATTGACTGATCTGGGTCTACACTGGTCGTAAATGTCTTATGGTTGGTTTTCGAAGAGCGCCCTTCATTAATAAATTCAACGTAATACGAATATCGAGGAATTTTCGTTATTTGAGCCGTTCCACGAGAAAGCCAATATTATGGACTCAGATCAGGCTGCGCTGTTCGCGCAGGCTAATCCGGTCCTACACATTCCGTCTCAGGGGGAAAGAGGTATAGAGTAATGATTCATGAAACAGGAAATCCACAGGAGGCGAAAAGAGTATGTCGGGGTTAGCCTGCGCGGCATGCTTAGGCTGATCCCGGTCGATACTTTATGCAAAGTCCACAATGTTGGTTTTCTCGCGGAACGGCTCATTTGTAATGAATAACGGTATTTTATGACCAATTATGTTGAGACCATGTTGTCTACAACAAATAATTGACATTTAGCGTAATGTAAGAGACTTGTACATTTAGTTCCTTGGTATTTTCTAATCTAAAAAACAATTTCAAACATTGTAAAGCAATATCAATCTGTGAATTAGGTCAATGTAGCTGTGACCTACTTTGTTACTTTACAATGTAGCAGGGATCTATTTTCTTCACTTTGTGTGTGTATATTTTGCCTCATCTTCTACTACGTTCAGTGCGAAGTATTTATCCTTCAAGTGCTCGAGGCACACATAACAGTCTACGCATTGCTTAATTGAGCGTCCAGATCGATCATCATTTCTCTATCCACTGACTCGGTTTCGTCGAGTACACTAATCACCTATCGGTTAGCTTTCTCAGTTTGAGATTTGGTTACCTCCCCTGATGTCACGCTATCGCAAATATAAGGGATCGGTACAGGCAAATCAAAACGGGCAAAATTCTGCCCGTCGGATTTTCTGAGACCTCAAGTATTTTAACCTGCGAAACGCTTAGAAAGTGTGACAAATGAGGTTTGAAACTGGTTGAATGGAAACAAAAAAATAATTGATTTGGTGTATTGTGTGACCTAATACGACTCCTTATCATATTGAGAAAAAGAACTGACTACTTTTTATTCGATTTTTCTAAAGTGTTCAAGTGTCTTGTTTGAACACATTTCAAATACCATATGATTAAAATGATATGGTTTAAACTAAATATGAAAGAAGATAAAAAACAGTTGAAGTATTTCATGAGAGATAAGGGTAAATGAAGGGAAACAATTAGTTTGACTGGAAAGTGTTATCTGACGATACAATACGTTTATTGCTTGTGCTTCGACAATACAAATGTGCACACAACGATATAGATATTTTATATTAATTTTATGAACCTGTCACATGCAATATTAATCCCTGAAATATCCCTAGAAATACAACAAGAGATAAGGCGGTTGTATTTTACACCTTTATATACATAGAGACTGGTTCTACACTATTAAAGCCGAGCCCAAATCAGTAGCTTGCTCGCCAAATGGCTTTATGCCGAAAGGCGAGGGCAAATAACCCCAAACTAATAATAATAATTAGTCAGTAGCGAAGTGGACTGTCAATCCAGGTGGTTGTGAGTTCAAAAACCAATCTCGGTCAACAGTCTATCCGACGTATTTACGAAAGTCACTGGGACAAGCATCATTCGTTTTTCACCAAAAGACAGTTGTGTGGAGTGCTGTTGTAATAAAGCCAGGGAACACATCAAGGGGTATTGCTATTTTTTTTACCAAGTTCAATCACCTCACCATAAAGTCTTTATAAGCGTAAAACCATTTTTCTTGGTAAACAGTGGACATTTAGGTGCCATTGCTCGTTCTGAGCAATGGAACCTAAATTTGCACTGTTTACAAAGTAGTCAAAATTGCCAATAAAGAAGGATTTTTAAAATAAGTTTTTTAGTTGCAACCGTTTCACGCCAAGCCCTCGACATGATTAAGTAAACTTGCTGCCCGTGAAATAACTAAAAAGTTGAAAACCGCAATTTAATCAATCAAAACTACTGAACCAACATGGAGCTGTAGCTTATGCACATAATCGTATCCCTCTGCTGTTTTGTCTAAAAGCAATGTCTGGTTAGCGTTAGAACAACTCTACACCATTAGTTGATTACAGGCGTCAAGCAAAATTGAACCGTGTCGAATCTTTGGAAATAGTGGAGGGGCTTATAAACCTGTGTATCTCACGAACACCCTAAAGCTGCATTAAGAAGTGGTCATACATGGTGGTTTTTTTTATCTTTTATAAAAGCTAGAATGATATCCCAACATGTTTAAATCTTTATCCAATTACTGCGACGCCAAACGACTGGGTACAAGGAGAGACTGTCTTTCTCCCGTTGCACCTCGTTTGTTCTTCCATGGGATAAACGTAATTTGGATTGTGTGCGCAATTTGGTTTTATGTGACGGCTTTCCGAACGATTTGCCAATTTCATTATAAACTGAGCTGTCTATGATGATTCTTTACGATGTTGATGTTGTGATTTTTTAAATGTCTGTCTGACGGATATGTATAACAGTCTGGGGCAACCATTCTTTCTCATAGATCTTGACTTATCATTTATACACGGAAAGTCTCAAATGAGCGATGTCTACTTTAGATTGATTGTTTGGTGTTTTAAACCGCTTTCAATAGATATCAGCTTTATCACTGCAATTCCTTGGTAAGCTGCCGGTACTACTGGGCAGTTAATCTTGATACCAGCCAGTCAGTCGTAATGCTAAGCCTGCAACCCTGAGCTTTTTTTAGAAAGATCCTCCACTGGCATTGTTGTCTTTCCTTGCCATGCAATTTGTGTAGCTTCAATGAATGATATTTTCAGGATTGTGCTACATTGTCAATTGCTGGGAAATAAGAATAATTAACTCAATTAGCGCCAATGGCAATACTGATTCAGGTAAAGTTAGCTTGCGCATTATTTACCTTTTAGTTTTCAAAACATTCCATTTATTATTACATGAAAAAATGGAGTCGCCCAAATTTGAACATGGAATAATCATTTTTAAGACATTTCGGTACTGAAAGAGTTAAACCCTTCATAGGTTGTACAAGAAATGACAATGTTATAACTTTCATTCTTTGATCATTTTTCTTTTTATTTATAAAAGATATATACAGAGAAGTCTTACAACCCAGAAGTATCCTCTCAGTGTATTTACTTGGTTAATTAAGTTTTACTTTTTTTCAACAATGTCCTATAGGTCACAAATTCAGAATACACCAATTAAATTAATTCCTTCTTTGTTTCCATGCAAGTCAACAAGTATCAACCCTCAATTGTCTGACTTTCTAAGCGTTTTTCAGGTCGAACACCTATATCGTTGAATAAGAGAAACCTCTAAGCTTTGAAACTGTCCAAAGAAAATGGGGTGGGGGTTTCATGTATTATGCAAAAAAGGTTTGACCCGCGAAGATAGTGCGAAATCGGGCTGGGACGCAACGGATTTTCCACATACTCTTCTTTCACTTTCAAGTGCATCATATACTACAATGAATTTAAACTCACTGTCATATATGCAATGTATTCTGGTGAAGCCATACACTCATTTCTACGCAATCAAAGGTTTTATTTAGTGACCATATGGCTCTAGATCAGTATGGCCGCCGTTGTAATTGGCGTAATTTGACCTAAAGCAGCGCGTTGGAGCACTGCTCCAGTGTCCTAGCGGTATCAGTTAGAACTAGGCCAGGTAACAAGGAGTTCAAGAGAGCACTTCAACACGACGTGACGTCGTGATGCAATGTCTCAAATACGGCACGCTATCCACTCAACCTTTTGGGATTCCCCCTACTAGTGAAAAGATTTGGTCAATTCATTTTATGATTACAATGTCTGGAAAACACGCATAAATCGTCGTTATTATCATTAAGTGCCAGTCCATCAAATTTGACGTGAGAGATTCGGCAATAAGACGCAATGCAATGTTCTGATGCAGGACAAGAAGGTGATATGAATCCATTAAATGTCTTTCATAACGAAGAAATTAAAATTAAATTCTAAATACGGTTTTATTTTGACTAAAGACGGTAATTGTAGACACAAAGTCTCTGTTTAACTAATATGTCCTTCATTTGGTCGTTAATTAACAACTCTCATAATATATACAATCTGCAGAATACGCCTATGACATAATGCGGGCAAAAACATGAAACATTTTTACAAATGAGAGTATAAGTATTGAATAAGAGTTGAAAATCTTTTTTGTCAAAGGAGTATATTAGCAATTGTATCCTTTTTCCATTTATTTTTCCATATTCATCTGTTGAATATTCTGCATGTGTGAAAGGGTTAAAGTAATAACAAGTAATCTTAAGATCATAGTCTATCAATTTTGAAGACGACTATTTGAAAACGGCTCTCTATTCTCTAGACACAACGGGCGGGGACAACAAGGGATCCAATCTTTTTTCGGCGATAGCTGATTGACGTTGGTTTTGACCTAGATGTTAAACAAATGATCTAGATTGTAGACCAATCAAATGTTGTAATGAAACGTTTTGATTGGTTCAAAGTTAAGTTGGCGATCCTACGAGAGGCAACAAATAAGGTGAAGTTTTAAAATGAAATGTTCTTCATACTAACCTTTAATTGTTTTTCTTATAAATTTCAGTGATTTTTTTTTTTTTTTTTTAAACATGATAAGTTTTCAGTTTTTTCTTATACTGTGTTACATAATACACCTCTTGGGTGCCTCGCGTAATCGCTAGTTATTTGATGAATTCTCGGCCTTGAACGGAACGTCATGTCGTGCTAGTGTAATGGATGTTGACTTGGATTGTTAAGTAAAAAAAGTCTGTGGATCGCTTCCCGGCAGAGGCAAGCTTTTCTCTCTCTCTTATTCATATCAAAACCAAAGTATATATATGAACTAAAAGATTTATAAACCAAATAATACATATTTAACGTTATTGTTTTCTGTCATTCTAATAATATGCGTATGTTCAATTTCTTAGTATTTTCTCATATTGATCGCCGTTTATCTTTTTTAAAGATATGAGAAAAAAGCGAAAAAAAAAAGAAAATTGTTAAAAATTGCTATTACCTTGATGTTTTTGCATGTAAGGCATTGGGATTTGCTGACTGATGTACTACAATATATGCACACTATTAATATTGCGGAGATTTTTCGTTATTTTGCATTGTAAAATCTACTGGGTTAGTAACCCAGTAAATCTAAAAATATCGCTGTATATTTATCACGTTATCACTACAACCGAATTGACAATCGCCTTCCCAGAGTTGTTGTTCCTTACACTCACGCATACATGAATGTAATGAGTCGATAGTGTTAGAGAATGCCGAATTTAATCCACAAATTCAAATGAGCAAGAGGAAATTCCACGGTATTTTTAAACGGGAAAACACGGAGCAGACGTTTTTTTACCTGCGTATTTCCTATGAAATAATAAAAAACAAGACTTGTACGAACTTCTACAACATTCCGTTACATATATATAGACGTATTTTGGATTAATTAGAATAAGTATAAAATATAACGATTTTGGACCATTATGGTGTTCAGTCCCTTTAACATCCGATGGCTCATAGGAACAGAAAGCAAACATGGTTAATGTGAACCGTTCCACGAGAAAACCAACATTGTGGACTCTGCGTAAAGTATCGACCAAGATCAGTTTAAGCATGCCGCGCAGGCTAACCCGGACAGACACTTTTCGCCTCCTTTGGATTTTTTGATTCATGAATCATAACTCTATAATTCTATCCTGCTGAGACGGAATGTGTCGGCATGGATTAGTCTGCCCGGACTGCGGACTGCGCAGGCTGATCTAGGTCGTTACATTAAGCAGAGTCCATAATGTTGGTTTTCTCAAGGAACGGCTCATTTGAGCTTTAAAATTGCTTCGCTGGCGTTTAAAAAAACCATTGAATCAATGCGAATTGACGATCTGGTAGGTTTTGAGACCTCCGACTTTTTAGATAACACTGCGCATCAATCTAGACTGATCCTGTTCGTCTTTGTTCGCAGTTTATTCATAGCACATTGAGAGAGGGAAACGAGTGCACCCGTTCGTGTTATATATAAGATGTATTGATAATACTTTTTACAAACGTCCGAACAACCATTTTCTCAAAAGTCTTATGAATATCAACACTTCGACTCTTGTGAAATATCGTATATTTTGTACATTCATAAATGCAATTATGAATAAGTTTAAGAGCTAAAAGGAATTCATTTGGATATTACACTTCTTCAGGTACCTTATTTGATTCTCCCGCCTATATTGTAGTGTTAAATGTGCTACATTTTGTGTTATGTACGTATCGTTTATATTTATAATTATTCTGTGCTTGTGTTTCTCATATTGGCATGTATACATGAATTGAGATTATAATTAATAGGACTATTATACAGCGATAACTTGTACTCGAAACAAATATATTATTTCGAGATATCGATACGTTCGAGTGATCACTTGGTTTATGCTAAATGCATTTATGTATTGTCATCTTCGTAATTCATTTATTCTTGAGTGCTATTTACGAAAAGCAATCCAGACATCACATTATATCAAGAAAACAGCGCCGCATATTCTGATCAAAATCTACCCTGTTTTACAGTATTATTAACACAAGCTTGTTAGAATGTTCTGTCAAAAATTGTAGATTCTGATAACACTGGCCAGATGGACAGGGTAATCTGTACAAAAACTGTTCGGAATACCAAACCGTACCTTTGGCGTAGACGGGTTTACGCGGTTACGTAAGCAATTTACCAAGAAATACATATCATCTTCGTAATTCATTTATACTTGAATGCTAATTCTGAAAAGCAATCCAGACATCACATTATATCAAGCAAACAGTGCTGCATAACCTGATCTGAATCTACCCTCTCTTGCAGTATTATTAACACAAGCTTGTTAGAATGTTCTGTCAACGTTTGTAGATTCTAATAACACTGGTCAGATGGACAGGGTAATCTGAACATCAACTGTTCGGAATACCAACCCGTACCTTTAGCGTAGACGGGTTCACGCGGTTACGTGAGCAATGTACCAAGAAACGTTTTGTAGAAAATTAAAAAGAAGGGAGAATAAAAAAGTATTGGTCGAGGTTGGTTTACAAACTGTCAAGATATCTGCGACTTGATAATTGAATTGTCTTTTTCGTGGTAATGCTGTCTGGAGAGAAAATCGGATTATGTAATGTCATTCAAATCGCTTGTGTAGATTAAAAGATTGGAGCTTATTCCAAATGAGTGAACATTGCACTCTAATTTTGCGATTGTATTATTGAAATACCTTGGCCTCTAAAAAGATAACATCGAACCAGACCAATCAAAGCTTAAACCTACTCGAATAAAGACAACCAAATATTTACAGACGCATTGTATATTGCAGACATCCTAGCTTCTGTTGAAAATATTTTGAAAACAGGTAAGCAATTATTTCCTTTTCAGACAAAGTGATCAACTTTGTATGAAATCTTGAACTTCAAATGGCTGTATTACCATATGAGCCCATTCGAGGGAAGAGATGCATGTTGGATTTTGTAAACAGCGTAGATCAAAATCAGCCTGTGCACCACCACACTCTCATCTAGATCTACTATGTTTGTAGTATAACGCGGAATTCAATATTTAATTATGTAGAGAAATAAACGCAAAGTCAACATCAAATCGTATAGTGGTTAGTTTTATTTTAAAGAGTGTTCAAAGTAATACATGTCAGATGGTATAGGCAGTATTCTTGTTCTCCCCCAAACAGAGGCTCTCGACCGTCTTTAAATACTATCTGATTTACATATTAATAACTCTCTTTGTTGACCTAGCTTCATATTGGAGAGGTCAACATTGACCCCTCCCAAGACAGAACTATGACCAATATTAATAAGGAAACCATCAAGCATTTCCTATCTTCAAATATAATTTATTCATTAATCCATCGTAGTTCGAGCCGTAACGTTACATGTTTACATATTAATAACTCACTATTTGTTGACGATGCTGTCAACTTGTACTAATTCTGATAAGACGGACAGATGGACCAGATGATCTGAACAATAATTGTTTAAAATATCAACCTGTACTTTTTCTCATGGACAGGCTGACGCGATATCATGAGCAATTCACCAAGAGATATTTGTAAGCAATATATAAAGATAAGACTTTGGAAAATCGATGGCTTCAACAAAGAAGATAGTTAGTACCGGCCATTAGTATTCAAGGGTGAACAATAATTCCCTATCGATAAACAAAGTGATTGACTTGTTGTACAATAAAACACCATTTCCGTATCCATAATACATCGAGGTTGGTTAACAAACTGTCTATTATCTGCGACTTAATAATTGAATTGTCTTTTTCACGATGATGCTGTCTGGATAGAAAACTTGGTTACGTAAAAAATGTCACTCACATCGTTTGTGTAATTTAAAAGGAGTGGAGCTTATTTCACAGAAATACACATTGCATTGCGGTCTTGCAATCGTATTATGTAAATATCTTGGCCCCAAAGAAGATAGCATCGAAAGTTATCAATCAAAGCGGTGTCATTACCGACGATACGTTTAAATGTTAGCATAGACACAGACTAACTTTATTATGTAAATAATAAAGGCATCTGGCCAAGAAAACAATATGAACGTGGTAAAGGTTAAAGGTGCTTAACTCCAGATGGAGATCAAAATTTTGAAATTTTGAAATGTTGAAACTTTTGAAAATATTGCTAATAGTTACAGCAATGTAAGTAATAAATAGTTCAAAACTATTTTTGCAGTAAATGTTGAAACTTTTGAAAAATATTGCTAATAGTTACAGCAATGTAAATAATAAAATAGTTCAAAACTATTTTTGCAGTAAATGTTGAAAGACTGTCAATTGAAAGTCATGCAAATATACAAAAATATACAAAATTTGGCTTACTGGGTATGTCTATCCAGTAAAAATGTTGCATTAACGATCAATATTTAGATGTTTGTGGTACTGGAAAGAGAAATTATAACGCTAATTTCATCCCAGAATTATGATTATAATATGTTAAGACAACTTTTAAACAGTTTTAAAACTTTGACTATGATAACCATTTTCCGGAGTTCAGCACCTTTAAAGGTAAATATGAATTGTGTTACGTGCTATTTTCAAGACATTCGTATCCACACTACGCTCAAACATATTGTTGCATCAGCCTGTGATTCGACACATTATAATCAAAATCTACTACTAGATGATCAGAACCAACACAACTCAGATATTCTAGCTTGTTTCTTGTTCCATAGACGGGGACTGAGCACCCGGTAGCTCAGTCGGTAACGACGTGGGCTGTCAATCCAGGGGTTGTGAGTTCGAATCCCGGCTCGGCCAACTTTCTTTCCGAGGATTGACAAAAGTCAATGCGACATGATTCATTTCTCTTCCACCAATGTGCTAAGTCTATGTGGAAAAGCAGCCAGTTGCTTGTTGTGTGGAGTACTGGTGTGAGAAAACCAGGAAATATATGAGTAGGTGAACTGGCCGACTGAGAAATTGTTAAAAAGGGCGTTAAACCCCAATCAATCAATCAATCCATAGACGGGATCATATAGTATCCATCGGACATTGTCTAAGCAGACACGTTGTATAAAGTATATAATCAGCTAAAAGATAGAATGTGAACGGGACTTGCCACACTGAAAGTCAATGTTCTGTCCACATAACTACACATACTTGCTTTACAATCTATAAAATTCCATTTCAGTCAACCAATAAGTTAATTCATTTTATGATTACAATGTCTAGAAAAGACATAACACGTAATAACATAAAGTTCATCGTCCGTCAAGTTTGACGTGAGCAATTTGACAAGAACTTCTAATGTTCTAGACACAAAGGCGCTGTTCGGTGATACGATCTTCTGACTAATTTAACCCTTTCTCTCATATAGACACTTTCTGTCGCCTCTACAGCAGAAGGCTGTTTCAAAACATAGTGACAAAAGAAGAAATTGCTCAAAACGAGCAATTTCTTCTTTTGCCACAATGTTATCCACTTTTAGTCATAGGTTATCCATCAATTAAAGAGATTTTCTATGTTTTGACAAAATATGTTCAAAGTCGTCTGCTGCGGAATTGACGTATGAGGGAAAGGGTTAACCATAAAGATTTTTTATTTTTTGACAAAATATGTTCAAAGTCGTCTTCTGCAGAATTGTCGTATGAAGGAAAGGGTTAACTCACTGTTACCATCAATTTAAACCACATGCTGCTGAATTCTAACTTCTTTGAGTGTATTCAGATTATTTGAACACACCGGGGTCTAGTCAAACGCTCTAAATTGATAACTTGACTCACTCAGCTAGCACATCGTCATGTACTCAATGTGTTAATATAATCTGAATACGCCATATGTTACACACCAGCAGGTGAAATCTCTAACATCTTATATAATGGCATTCACTCTGACAAGAAAAAACATTTTCTGCTGAATTTCTACGCCTTGGGGTGTCTTCAGATTATCTTAACACACCAAGTGCTAGGCGAGTGCAAGTTATTAACTTTTAATTGATAGCGCTTGCATGCTCGAAAACTTGGTGTGTGAGAGTAATCTGAAGAAGCCCATTACAATTCACCATCTGAACTCCGAAAGTCGAGACTTTGTATGACGTGATCGAATTACACAATGTTTTATAAAGTCGTCTGCCGCTACATGTAATGCGTAAATTATCGTCTGAATTAACACACAGAAAAATCATACCAAAATTGTACATATATATATATATATGCAAGTTGATCATGTTTACCGTTAGTTTCCGAATCCTCCAAAGGTCGGGTTTTGTATAACTAAATAAGACAATGTTTCCAAAAGTCGTCTGCTGATACTTTTAGATTGTCTCCTGTGGACTCTGCGTAAATTATCGACCCGGAAAAGCATGCCGCGCAGACTAACCCGGACAGGCACTTTTCGCCCCCTGTGGATTTTCTGCTTCAAGAACCATTACTCTATACCTTTAACCCCATAAAACGGAATGTGTCGGCCCGGATTAGCATGCGCGGACTGCGCAGGCTGATCTGGATCGATACATTACGCATAGTCCATAATGTTGGTTTTCTCCTGGATCAGTCATGTAACATATCTATTAAATCCATCCTTCTTGTCTCATGAACGATACATTAACTATTTACATGTTACGCTATTTCGTGTGACGAATGCTATGAAAGTGTCATAGAAAGGAAGCAATCGCTCCTATTGCGAAATATCTTCTTTTGAACAAATAGCTTTCAGAAGTCGTTTGCTGCTTCATTTAAACCGTAACATGTCATAACATGGATGAATTAATATGCGAAAGGTTTAAACAAAGCGTTTATTACAGCAATCAAATGATCCGTCGGGTTCTTTATCTTACTCACAAGAAAGCGTCTGTGTGATACGGGATTATTTCCGGTATGACCGGACAGTACAATACCTCTATTTCCGTTGTTGTTCATCTTCCTCCCGACACAGATGGTTAGTGTCTAATTAACTGTCTCGTTACGGGGTGATATAATGTCTCCAAGTTTGACAAATTACCCACGTAAACGCAGACAAACTCTTTTAGGCCTTTCTTTTACGCCTTTTTTATTTACCTCGTCCATCGTGGCAACGCATTATTAGATTCTCAGAAGATATAACCCTTTCCAATAAACAACCAATCTAAGCTGACGACTTTGGAAAAACCTAGTGGAAAAGGTCAATCGTTCTCTTTATGAAATCGTTAATTATTCAATATATATTGAAAACATTGTGGCAAAAGGAGTTATAGCTCGCAGGGCCGGGGCTTGATAGCACATGCACATGTTTATCAATACGTAACAATCCCACACAGAACGAACTTAAGAAGAATTTGAAATATCTATGCGGAATATCTGTATAAATCAAATTATAATTAATGATAGAAGGATTGTTTTTCATTTTGTCACAATGTCTTCAAAAGGTCGCAGTCTACTTCAAGGGGTCAAACTTTGTGGAATATGGTTACTAATAGCAAGCACAGGAGAGAATAAGAACCGTTCCGTATGAAAACCATCATAATGGCCTCTGCGTAATGTATCGGCCCGGATCGGTCTGCGCGGACACATTCTGTCTCAGGGGGATAGAGGTATAGAATAACTAATCCTGAAACAGAAAATCCACAAGAGGCGAAACGTGCCTCTACTGGTAAGCCACGCGCGGCATGCTCGGGCTGATCCGGGTCGATACTTTACGCAGAGTCCACAATGTTGGATTTCTCGTGAGGCTGCGGCGATAGACATCTGCGTAATGTATCGACCAGATCAGCCTGCGCTGTCCGCGCAGACTGATCCGGCCGACACATTCCGTCTTAGTGGGATATATGTATAGAGTAGTTATTCCTGAAACAGAAAATCCACAGGAGGCGAAAAGTGTCTGTCCGGGTAAGCCTGCGCGGCATGCTTAGGCTGATCCGGGTCGATACTTTACGCAGAGTCCACAATGTTGGTTTTCTCGCAGGACGGCTCATACAGTAAACCCTTTGTCTGCTTCAGACCCTATTCTGTTGACTGCGCCTTGACCGAGTGGTTAGCATCGGGAATCTGGAAACGCGCGTTTCGGGTTCTATCCCAAGTCGCGGCGGCGGTCCCTGGGCAAGGCACATTTCCTAGCTAAGTATGGTTTTGTTTACCCAGGGATCATGAGAGGTGTACTCTCGCCCTGTTATATCTGACGTTGTTAATCCCCAATAACACTGTTGACTGTACATCTGAACATTTTTCTGTGTTTATATTCCTTAAATAATTCTCAGGGACTCTTCTAGATGCTAAATGGGACGAGACCTTATTAAAAACAAGAAATATCTTTAAAAAAGATAAACGGCGATCAATATGAGAAAACACTAATACATGGAACATGCGCATATCATTTGATATTTTATCTTACTTATTAGAATGACAGAAAACAATAACGTTAAATATGTAATAATTTGGTTTATACATGTTTTAGTTCATATATATACTTTGGTTTTTGATATGAATGAGAGAGAGAGAGAAAAAGCTTGCCTCTGCCGGGAAGCGAACTACAGACCTTTCACTTGACAATCCAAGGCAACATCCACTACACTAGCGCAATGACGTTAACGCCGTTCAAGGCCGAGAATTTATCACATTTATTAATCTTGAGATTACGCGAGGCTCCCAAGAGGTGTATTATGTAACAAAGTATAAGTTTCAACTGAAGATAAATAACTGAAAACTTATCATGTTTCAAAAATAATTAATATTTTGCTCTTAAATATTATATTTCATACGTTTTCACTGATTTTTTTCACTGAAATTTATTTCTTAAGGACAACAATTAAAGGTTAGTATGCGCAACATTTCATTTTAAAATTTCACTTCATTGGTGCCTCTCGTAGGATCGCCAACTTAACTATGAACCAATCAAAACGTTTCATTTCCTTTATTTCTTCGATATTATTCATTAAATACAACATTTGATAGGTCTTCAAAACCCACGTTAGTCAGCTATCGCCGAAAAAAATGAAAGTGGACAGAGGACTAGATAAGGGGGAGTAAACCCTATGTTATGGGTACTCAAAGGAATCGTCGAATTGTTTGAGTACCCATTACATAGGGTTTGAGGGACACACTAGGATGTTGTGGTGTGGAATACTCATCTTGATTAGAGCTTTTGTTAAACTACTGTGTCAATCTTGCCGACGACGCGGACGAGCAACCAAACGCAGTGCACACATCAGTTTTCATAGGAAGATGCATGTTTTCTCAAATACTCGTCAAATGACACCATTATCATGCGTAACGTCTCAATTAGATTTGTCATCATAAATGTTTATCAAAGTTCTAGATTAAGGGTGTTGCCTGTCCTCAAACCCATTTTTGACTTCCATTGTTGTCATATCTCACCAGTAGCATGCGTGACGTCTCAACTAGAGATGTTATGAAATACGTCAATAAGAGATATATTTTAAGGATGTATTTCATGCTCTCAGACCTAGGGCAGGCTCCCAAGACATTTATTGTGGACCTTTGAGGGTACTCAAAAGAGTTTCATGCGTAACGTCTCAAGTAGAGATGTCAGGATAAACACCAAGTCTAGATAAAGGGCGACGTGTTGTAAAGGGTTGTCTAAATACTGGTTAAGCGATATATTGCCCGGCAAAAAATCCTGTTTAATTTAATCTTATATATTTCATATCGATTGCGAAACAGCTTATATAAATCACATTCCATTTCAGCTTCTTGTAGACATGACCAGTACTCGTGCCATTCGTGAGAAAAAGTCCGAAAGGCAGAACCATCATATCACGGGATTCAAACCCGGGATCTTTGGTTCGAGAGGTCAACGTTCTACCACTGCACCACTGTCTTCATAGTAAATGACAAAGTTGATATAACTAGTTACCTTTCTGATATCAATGATTTGTCAAGAAATGAAAACTTCTTGCATGTTTATTTGGAAAACAAAAATGATGAAATATACTTTTCTCATTGTTGGTATGGTATGTATGGTTTCAACAGTATTTTCTCAGTAATATCACGGTGTTTCCTAGGTTAGTAACCAGTACTACTGGTCCATTTATCTTGCTGACACAAGCAAGGTAATCGTAATGCTAACCCACAACTCTGAGCGCCAAGGGGGAAATCCACAACTACCAGTTTTAAAGTCTTATTTATCATTATGTCCTACTTTTGCGTCCAATAAGAACGCTTTGTGCCATTGAAAAGGAAATATCTTTTGACGTAGAAGATTTTAGTTTTGTGTATAAATGTTTAATTGTCAAGAACGCTTTTTATCTCGACACGTGACATATTCTCCCATGGGTTGCAGACGACTAGATAAGGGGGGGGGTTGTTTTATTTCCAAGAAGTCTAGACAAATTTATACCCAACTACAAGGTTGTTTGATGACATAATGTGTGAATGTAGACCCATATATATAAAATCACTGATAACATATCTAATTGAGGCATTGAAACCAGATAATTACTTTTAGATGAACAGGTCTCTAATTAAATCACAAAGTATGTGTCGTATACTAATTATTTCTATATTTAAATATCTTAAAAATGTTTTTGATGTCACTTTAATGAATGTATTATGTACATGTAAATTATGTATAATGGGCCGGAGGCCTTATATTACTGAATAAAATATTTGTATTGTATACATCAACATTGTGTATGTATATGTATATGGCAAATGACACATCTAGTGCCGACTTTTCTAATACAATTATTTTAGTTGACTTGAGTCATTATAATAAAATAACAGCAGACGACTTTGAAAATATAGTCAAAAGTATGGAACATATCTATAAGAGATTTTTTAATGGTTTAAAAACATTGTGGAAAAAAGAGAAATTGCTCATTATTTTGCCACACTGTTTTCAAGTATCGTCTGTTGCAACAAAATGTGTCTGCAAGTGGGAAAGGGGTAATGTCTAGATATACAAACATCCGATATATTAATTTCTGTGTCAATGGAATACATATTGACTTATTTCTTGTATACTATCCATATTACTTGCTGTATGATGACACGATTTCCATATTTTGTCTTCCAGACACCGATGGTGCATTTGTAAATAAAATGTCCTCCTTCAGGGGAAACATGGCCTGTCGCTGTGTGAAAACGAATCCATACATTCATGCAAGGTCTCATATGGTAATCATATGGTAATCGTTTGATATTATTGGAATTTCTTTGGCAACGTTTGTATACCCGATGTGAATTTAAATATAAGGACACGATAAAATATAGAATGAACTGAACAGTACACAATATTTAAATAACTTAAACAAAATGTTTCTCGTCCATACATGCATTTCAAGTTCTCTTCATGTCATAATGGCAAACAAACCATCTTATGAATATAAGTGGTTTCTTCTTATCACAAGAGCGCATTCAATAAAACTGATCAGGTTATTTAGCATTGACTTGTAAGTAGCACAAAGCAATTCATCCAACTTTTATATATTATTAATGACGTAGTTACTTAAATATATTTTCCTAATTACTCTATAAACAATACAAGTTATAGCATTTATTATACACCTTCACATTTTCCGGCGCAAATACGTGCAGATGGTCATGCGCAGTTCAAACACGAAGGATAACAATTGTACTTTTCATTTCCAAATATGGTAATGGTACGTCCGTCATTGAAATATGAATTCACGTCATTTAAAATGAGGTAGTTGGGCGTGATTCACACGCCAATGATAACTTTTTTATGTGTAAATTTATTATTTCGTTAATCAAAATATAGAATGTTGTATAGTTCTTCTTTATTCTTCAGGGGCTTGGACAATTTGACAACTCTCTCGTTTTTCGGTATCGCGATATATTCAATTGTCCACGCCCCTAGTAGTACAAAAATAACATAATATTCCCCATGTACGAGTTATCGCGAGTATAATGTAGCATGGCTTAGGTCTGTGAGAAAACCTTGACAGGACAACTTATTTATTCCGAGGCAGTCATGGCATATGCCTGTCTATAGACATATGGACTTGGCCGTTGATTGCACGGAGTTTAACGCCAAACGTAACAATTTCGATATACATCACGGTGGTCACATGTTTCTCGCTATTTATTGATTGATAGCCATTGTTGTTGACGACTAAACAGTCGAGGTTCAATATTAATCAGTGGAATATAATATCCCTCAAAATTCACACGCAACGCAGTCGTTTCACTTGCCTATATATCAACAGGAGAGATTGGCTTTACAGCAAACGGCAGACCCATCCTTAGAGATGACGTCACATATATTTGTCATTCAAATCTACTTTTTCCACAATATATATTTCAGGATATGTATTGTACTTTTCATTATTTTGTAGTTTCTCTCGCCTTACTAAGAATATTCTGATACATACACATGGGTAGGCTTCCATACAATCCATAGTTGAGCCAATGAATTGCATTAATTTGATTGTACTAAACCATAACAAACTAAAACGGACCGTGACCTACATTTAAAGTGGTAAATTTGGAAAGAATCGATGAACTGTTTGCATAAAACTGTGTTATATGCTTCACGGTTTGTGCAAATGATGTCACTTTTAAAATTGCATGGTTTCATCGAGCTATTTCAATGGAAGTGGTGGTAAACTGACAACATTCGCAATATAAACTCCATGTTAGTTCCCGTGGGGATGAACACTACTAATTATGTCTATTACCCTTCCGTCAGTACTGAATCTGTTGTAATTAACATCCTAAACGGGGTAATATGTGACATACAATAACGAACGATCAACACGTTTAATACAATAATAGAAAAGGCTCTGAAACCCCCCCCCCCCCCCCCCCCCCCCCCCCCCCCCTCCCCCCCAACAATTACAGGGCATTTGCAGATGAAGTTAACTGTGTGAAACTGTACAGTCTGATTTAGATTAACACTGTCCAGCAAAAAGCCAAAGAAATATTCATGAATCTTCTGACACATAATTTACATTTTAGATAAGATAGCACTTATGCTCAGATAGATGTCAACCAACAATGGTCACAATGTCACTATGATATATTTTACTAGAGCATGGTTCTTATATTCATTTGTATATGTCTAGGATTAAATTCGAATTCAGCAATATATCATTCAAACCACGGCGGCAGTTCATTTATTCTTGATACCCAGGTGAGCAATACTTACATAAGTAACAAATATTTTTTCCATGGACACGCCATCAGGTCACGGACTGGTATCCAATCATGGACGCATTAAATGATATATTACTTTATAGTTTAAGAGAGTATTTAACAATCTTCTGTTAAAAGAAAAAATTGGAACATTTGGACAACTCATGACAATGCCGAATCACCACAGGTTACGAGCCTAGGACCTTTAGATCAAAGGACCGCTGCTCAATGTCCATGTCTTTGACTTCGGCATTTGTGTCAATGCGTCGTTAGAGGAACATTTGGACGACGGCTAATGACAATGACGGGTCTCCCGAAATTGGTGTCAATGTATCGTTAAAAGAGCATCTGGACGATATAGATCACATTTAAAGCACGTATTAGCAAGTATTGTTTATGACAAGCCGTAGACAGAAAATGTTTTTTTCATCTCGCTGTTATGAACGATGCCGATTGTTCAGTGTGACACTTTCCAGAAAGAAAGTAATCCCAAGGGACCCCGTTTATGGATTACCATTGCGGCTACGTCATACATAAACTAATCGTCGGGACCTTTGCGATCAGCGAAGATCCAGATCAGCCTAGGCCCCTTTGCAGTATGATCAAGATCTTCTCTGTTCGCAAACTTGTTCATGTATAACGGAGGTTTCTATAAGAAAATGTATAACAAAAATGCGGTTAACAATGATGCAAATAGGTCGTAATTGCTTTTTATCTCTAAATCACGGAAGGTCGGTTTTTACGAGGCGTTTGTTTTGCCTACAAATACATCTGTTCTGGTTTATGTTTCTAAGAAATAAATGTTCCACGAGTAGACCTAAAAATGTATTCTTTCGCAAGCAAAATTACCGTTCGCTTCAACCAATATATCCGTTCTGGTTTTATGTTCTAAGAAATAACTGTTCCATTAGTTGACCTAAAAAGGATGCACTCTCACAATCAAAGCATCGCTAATGATGTAGGTTGAGTGGTACATCGAGCCAGTCTGTGAATATTATGCATATCGTTTTGCATTGTTCAACAATTTGGAAACAGAATCATAAATCGGTCGTAATGCCTGTTAGCTGCTCGACATTTATTTGACCCAAGCGAGTTGGAAAATCCATAAAAATTGTGTTTGAGCTTGGGACTCTTTTATCTAAAGATCTTTATAACGTGAAAACTCTCTGTCTTTTAAAAACCGATTTGGAAAACAATGAAAGGCCAGCTAACGATGAAAGAGAGGAAAGGGGATACATGTAGTAACTGTGAATACTGTTAGAGGATCATATGAAGCAAGGCTCTGTCTCCTGTTCTAAATATTAATTTAAAATATCAACCTCTATAGCATTATATATATATATGGTCTGTCGATCTTCTCAGTAAACGCAACATGCAGTTATTTGAACAAGGACATCTTTGAAAATCATGGTTACATATGCAACATTTTTAGGCCAATGGTCAATCGGCGATTACACACTGTGGGTTATTTAAAGAACGATAACGAGAAAGTACAGTTCGTTAGAGCATGAGTGTTGACACGAAGGGAATGAACTCTTCGTGAGTTCGATACTTATGCAAGGCCAATTCTGAATCTAAAATATATATAATTGATCTTTTATTGTTTGATCAGAGAACCTAATAATGTAAATTTTAAGATTTTCCCTACCAATTATCAATTTTAATATGATATTTTTTTATATATTTAAGTATATATTTTAATTTTACATAGGCACATCTTACATATTTTGTCAGTCGTATTCGGAAACATAAAACACATAACATGTTGTAATTTAATTGTCCTGAAATAGAGAACACATCCAGTCGCTAGAAAGAAAGTACCTAATTAATTATAAAAAGCTAATTGAGGCAAGATTTGTGTTCCTTATACGAGATACGAACTCATTCGATCAGTATAAGCAACTCTGTTTACGTAGAGCGCTAATTGTGTTCGCTGTAGACAATCCCCTTTAACCCTTTCCCTCATATAGACGCTTTCTGACGCCTCTGCAGCAGACGGCTTTTTGAAAACATAGTGACAAAAGAAGAAATTGCACAAAACGTGCAATTTCTCCTTTTGCCACGATGTTTTCCACTTTTTGTCATAGGTTATCCATTCAATTATGGAGATTTTCTATGTTTTGACAAAATACGTTTAAAGTCGTCTGCTGCAGAATTTTCGTATGAGGGAAAGGGTTAAATTAGATACGTTATTGTATCTGTCATTAAAATCTAAATTTAGAACAAACCTCCATTATGTTTACTAATACGTGTATACGTACGCGATACAACAAAGAAGTGACGTTCGTGAAATACGATAATAATACTTTCAACTATTTCCTATTTTTTGAAAGAATTTTGTTTTTCTAGGCTATGTAGCCAATACAATAGAATATACGTCCTTACGTTGACATACATTATGCATTTATCTGCAGTGGTAGTTGTTCGTGTTTACAATCCTACTTAGCTTTTAATATGCACAGGCCCGATATGTTTCAGAGAGAAACTGTTCTCATTACAACGATCCCCATGGGGAAGATGTATATGGGGGATTGCTGGGAAAATGGTCATTTGGTTTGAAATGATACACGATAACGACATAGTCATCTGGTCTTAATGGCGCATTTGCAATTTTTAAAAGGTCAACAAAAAACAAGAAATATCTTTAAAAAAGATAAACGGCGATCAATATGAAAAACCACTAAGAAATGGAACATGCGCATATTATTTGATATTTTATCTTACTTATTAGAATGACAGAAAACACTAACGTTAAATATGTAATAGTTGGTTTATTAATGTTTTAGTTCATATATATACTTTAATTTTGATATGAATGAGAGAGAAAGAAAAAATCTTCCCTCTGCCGGGAAGCGAACCACAGACATTTCACTTGACAATCCAAGGAAAACGTCCATAACACTAGCGCGACATGACGTAATTCCGTTCAAAGCCGAGAATTCATCACAGAGGCGTATTATGTAACACAGTATAAGTTTCAATTGACGATAAATTACTGAACACTTATCATTTTTCAAAAATAATTAATATTTTGCTCTTTAATATTATATTTCATACGTTTTCACTGATTTTGTCACTGAAATTTATTTCTTAAGGATCAATTAAAGGTTAGTATGCAAGAACATTTCATTTAAAACTTCTCTTATTTGTGTCTCTCATAGGATCGCTAACTTAACAATGAACCAATCAAAACGTTTCATTTCTTTCATTTCTTCGACATTATTCTTTAAATACAACATATGATTGGTCTACAATCTGGATCATTTGTTTAACATCTAGGTCAACACCCAAGTTAATCAGCTATCGCTGAAAAAACGATGACGGACAACGACACACGCCTTGTATAACCAAGACACGTCATTTCGGCTGGTCGTTTGATGATAAAAAAGTAACTTGTTATTGTAATCACCGCCTATCAATTCAAATAATTTACTGCAATACCACAATATGGACCGAGTTTTGTAAAACGAGTGTTGTAAAACTTGTAGTTTAACCTTGAATCATAGTCAATTTCATACTATAGATTCACTGGCACCAGAGTCGCAAACTCTGATTGTTCGTGCTTTTGTATCAATTAAATTTTCCTAAACTAAAAATATATCAAAGTCAAGGAAATCGATCTTTTAAAATTGTGCGATCTTCTCAATTAACTGCATGAGCCGAATTAGGAGAAAAACAACATTATGGCCTCTACTTAATGTGTCGACCTAGATCAGCCTGCGCAGTCCGCGCTGGCTAATCCAGGCCGACACATAGCGTCTTAGGGTGATAGAGGTATAGAGTAATGATTCCTGAAATCCACAGGAGGCGAACAATGTCTGCCCGGATTAGCCTGCGCGGCATGCTTAGGCTGATCCGGGTCGAGTCTTTACGCAGAGTCCACAATGTTGTTTTTCTCGTGGGACGGCTCATATAAAGTTATAAAAAGTGAGTGAAATGGTTTTGTTTATATAAATATTTAGATCAGACCATATTGCATGTCTTAATCATGCCTTGTAATATAACAGTAAAAGGAAAACCCACACAAAGACACGTATATCGAGAGCTGTTTCAAGTATTGGATAATATTTAAAAATATCAGTGACATCGCTAGAATTATTTATAAGCCGTCTTTCGATTTCCCAATTCAACCTGATTTACTTTAAAGCCACATTCCGCCTACATGAAAAATCAAAGCGCTGATAGCACTATTGAGCGAAGTACCTTCATTGATGTTGACGCTGTAACTGTGAAAACCAGCATGACAATAAGTATAAGACCTGTCTTAGGTTCAACACATAAGAAACACATGAATTCTGTGTTACAAAAAAAATCCTTTAACACTTTCCCTCATACGGCAATTCTGTAGCAGACGACTTTGAACATATTATTTACAAAAAATGGAAAATCTCTATATTTGAATGGAAAACATAAGACTAAACGTGTTGTGCAATTTCTCCTTTTGTCACTATGTTTTCAAAAAGCCGTCTGCTGTAGATGCGTCAGAAAGCGTCTATATGAAGGAAAGGGTTAAACTTTCTATGACTTACTTGTGTGTGCAATGCATATCCTGACCGGAATACGCAGATACGCTAATTGACCTTAAAGAATAATTTGAGTATCTGTCCATTCGCAGTAAATTATGCAATAACACTACCTTGGTATTATCATAAGTGTATAGTTGTTGAAACAATTTGACTGTATACATGAATGTAACACATTTTACATCTTATTTGCATCAACATATATGGACTTACCCGTATTGTTGAAAGTGCTACTTTTGATACAAAAAAAGGTTATGCAAAATATTATATTATCCTTGTGTATGTTTATCCGAAAGACATTAATTAAACCTTAATTCACAACACAGAGGAAAGGAATAAAGGAAGAGACCATTTATTCATGCCCTGTATGACCGCTCTCTGAACTTATTGAGCGAGAATCAGTTATATAATCGAGATAGTTACAGGAGACCTCATAACCGTTTATGATATCTGACAGTTTTACAACTTACTTACCCTTTTTCTCTAAACCGAAATTAGAGGCCGGCAAGTGGTATAAGAATAGCTATAGAAAAGTGTGTGATATCTAGAATATTGAATTAATTTTCATGTTACAGGTTTGAGACATTGTGTAAAAGGGAGGAATAAGTCATTTTGAGTAATTGTTACATTTTCTAGAATTTTTTTCAAAATTCACCGGCTTGATTTGTGTCGTATTCTATCATGTAAAGGGTTAACACTGACAGTTCATTAATGAAAACGTTCGAAGCCTGCCATTTCAAAGAGTTCTTCTGAGTTTGTCAGTTTTCTGTGTATATACATTATGATATTATAAAACGTTTTTTAAAGTGACTGGGTGACTAGTCTACAGTGTGATAATATTGAGTGAAATCAAACGTATTTGACATTGTACATATTGATAACAATCTAGTCCACAGTGGAACTACTTTTTGAACTCATTCATGAGGAAGGCGGACTCGGGCAAAAAGGCGTGTTGAAAGTAGTGCGATGCGAATGACAGCCAATCAAATGAAGTCATCTCAAATCCTTCCGCGGTTGACTGTGGTTGCAGCTTTAAATTGGATTTTCGAAAGCAGGCATGCTATGAGCTTTCAGATCGCTTCGCGACCCTTCGCTCAAAAACCTCATAAACAACATGAAGACATTGATTTAAAAAAGGAATGAACACAGATTTTTTTAACTGACTCATAGTCCTTCTAATATATAAGTAGATGACTGTCAAAGACATGTCTCTTAATACAGACAAACACAAAACACTTTTAGTTGTGCGTCACATAGTCATTTGTAGGCAGAGGACTGTTAAAAGTATTTATATATAGAGGGGTAAACTGATCTTTACCCATTAAAATCTCTCTTAAGACTCAGCTAAACTCTATGGTGTGGGTACTCAGGATTTTGGTTGTGTAATAATCTTCTTATCCAGATTTTATTGGAGGTCACACAATAGGATTCAATTTCTGCTTCAATGGAATGCTTTCTGAGTTACTTTATAATAGATTTATGAAGCATGCATTATTTTCCTTTGTGACGAAAGTGAATAGCCTAAAAGGAGTTAACGACGCACATCTGCTGAATTCCAGAAGATTTACATTGATGACGCTATAACGTAGGTCATAAATCTGTTCTGTTTTCGGAACAATTCTTAAATAATTTCTCATTAGGTGAGTTGCATTATTCTAACTATTGAAGAACATGAAAGGTACTGTTTGCGTACGGATACAGTTAATAATTATGCAAAGCATGTTTTTCATTAGTTTTTAGCTCGTCTGTTTTTCGAAGAAAAAAAAGTCGGGGCTATTGTGATACCCTTATCGTCGTCCCAAAATGTTAACCTTTCCTCAAAATTCAATATATTTCCATATAATCAAATGAAACTATACGCATGTCGTTACCAATTCACATAACTCATTATATTGTATTCAGTTATGCCTCTTTTTCGACTTAGACAAACAACAGACGAGCGTTGGCGTTCGCTCTTCGGCGCTCTTGTTAGTTCACAGTTTATCCAGCCAGATAGTAACCTAGTTCTTGTTTACAAAAACTTTACTTATAACGGGTAATTTTAAGCCGAGAAAAGCATAGGCATATTGACTACTAGCTGACATCATACACACTCTCAAGTGAATGAATCGTGTTTTCATATCCTATGATCTTTAATGTGCATTCATTTTAAGATCTATTTGGAACCGGGCGAGTTCCTGGTTCGATCCACAATCGCGTTGGTCATAGTGCAGTGCCATTGAGCAAGCCAAATTTCCTGGTATAGTACTTGTTTGTCTACCCGGGAATTATTACTGAGTGAACTGTCGACGTGATATAACTGAAATTATTTTAAAAAAGGCATAAAACCCCATTAAAACAATTCATATCTCGAAGCTCTATATACATATACGGTGCATATTTCTCTTTCTAAAATCTTTATTTTTTGTCCCTTTAAATTAACGATACGTTTGAGTATCCACACCATAGGGTTTGGCTTGGTAATAAGAAAAGATATATTTGGAAAAATACCAGTTTACTCCGGTCTTATCTAGAGCTATGCAGTATTTCAATCACGTGTATGACGAATCGATCCCACTCAATAATTAACGGAAATAATGCTTGGGAATCAGTCAGGCCACGTCGGATATTTACGGCAATACCACTCGGTAATAGTAATTCGCCAATTCAGGACTTATCATCTGAGCGTTGTTTTAGTCCGGCCCACATGTGGTTAAAATAGTGCTCAGTCTGAGCGTTTGTGATCATCCTGCGCCCTGCGTCCGTCGCCCATTGACCGTCGTCGTCAACAAGTTCTCTAAACAACAGCTCCTTTTCAACCATTCTGTCCATTGCAGCCAGACGAATGTACATTGCCTGATTTTCTTTCAAAATTGTTCATATCATTTCGAGGGCTTGGCGTGAAACGGTTGTAACTAAAAACTTATTTTGAAAACCCTGGCTTAGGGGCAATTTTGACCCCTTTGTAAACAATGTTTCACGCCAAGCCCTCGATTTATATACATTGAGATTCCTGATCGCAGCGTCATCAATAAGGGGAAACATACGTACACTGTTTAAAACTTCGTGTCCAAAAGTACTGGTGTGAAGAAATTGTAGCCAAAACGTTCTTTGATTGACAATCTACCAAGTTTGTGCTAATTATTCCTATCCGTCGAAAAACATGACCGCGAGGGGGCGTTGCGTTATTTGCTTATTATAAGCACTTTCCCTTCGCGCCGAAATGTTTTCAATAGTGTGTTGTTGCATATTCGTCTATATAAGGGAAAGGTTTAAATCATGAAAATTATTCAAATAGAAATAAACGAATTTCTGGTACCCAGTACAGAGAACAGTCTATTGTCGTATTCAGTTGTCTACTAGCAATGTATTAATTGTCATTTTTGTATTACATTACTCCAAATAGAGAATACATTCATGATTATATTAAATAAATATATTAACGAAGGATATAACTTGGAATCGAATGTCGCTTTATTAACTTCATTATTTTGACTATGACTGGCTTAAATGCTGAAAAGTACATTGGACCTTTATCCTGGTATTGCTTACTTCATTTCCAATTTGAAACTACCGCAGTATTGGACCCGTTTTTAAGTAGGCCTACGTGCGATCAACGCTTGCTTGACAGTGTTTGCTTTTAATCCTTACAAAGTCGAATAAAATATCATGAGCACTGGTTTTATTTTGATGATTATATTCGTCTGTAACAAACAGCATCGACTGCTGTGTGTGGTGAAGAAAAGGTAACTTGACGTAGGAAGCTTAAATAGATCGTGTCTAATAGTGACTATAATTGAACCATGTCTAGAGATCTTGATATTATAGCATATGCGTACAGTGTCGACTTATGTGAGCAAGTGTCTTCACTGTCCGTCTGTAACTAAGTTAATAGACATAAATGCATCTTCTTACCAAAAATTAAACGAATAACCACACTAAAATGTTGACAATTGTAAAAATGTAAGTGATACACAATGGGAGTGTCGATAAGATCCCAAATCGCATGGCGCGGTCTAATTAAAATATGACGACAACCTACGCAGATACAGTGTATCAGGTGTTTAGAGCATTCACCACGTGCGTTGGAGACCTGGGTTCAATATGCGGTCAGGTCACAGCGAAGAGTTTAAACATGGTAATAATAGCTCCCTCCTTGGCACGCATGATTGCCGTGATACCATTCCGACTGGTGCACCGGGATCAGCATTAACGTAAGTGCAGTTTTTACTTACTTACCCAGAAAATCGTCTTGATAAACAATATAACTGATACACTGTTATATGGGGCGGGGCGTATACACAATTAGAACACAAACCCCGATCAATGCTTTGGTAACATGGTAATAATAGCTTCCTCTTTGGCACGCATGATTGCTGTGATACCATTACGATTGGTGCACCGGGATCAGCATAAACGTAAGTGCAGTTTTTACTTACTAATCCCAGAAATCGACTTGATATACAATGTAACTGAGACACTGTTATATGGGGCGGGGCGTAAACACAATTAGAACAAACCCCGATCAAACGTAAAATAAAGTTTCCAGTGCAACACGTGTGCGTTGACAAAGGAAGTTCTTTCGGAAACACAATGACTGGCGTAGATTAGAATACGGACACACAGTAATGACGCAGATGGGCTGGCTGATCTTGATAAACAGTCAAACATGTGTTAAAGACCACCTTTGTTAAGCTATTCCCCGTCTATAGAAACCACACTTTTGATTTCCCAATAACTCACTTTCTGCATAAATGACCCTGTAATTAAAGACAACATGTGAACAAAGACCAGATTGTTCTCTTCCTATTGATGGTGTTTGGGTTGGGCTGTACATTATGTTTCGTATATGCCATATGATCCGTCCCACGAGATGAACAACATTATGGTATCTGCGTAATGTATTGACCGCGCAGGCTAATCCGGGCTGATACATTCCGTCTTAGGGGGATAGAGGTATAAAGTAATGATTCCTGAAACAGAAAATCCACAGGCTGCGAAAAGTGTCTTTCCGGGTTATCCTGCGCGACATGCTTAGGCTGATCCGGGTCGATACTTGCCGCATAGTCCACAATGTTGGTTTTCTTGCGGGACGGCTCATATGGTTTGTTTTCACAGAGCTCCGCTGACGTGAGTGAACGAAGAGTAGAATTTTTATCTAATTATTTTCGGTTCTCCGCCCTCTCAGCAGACTACTACCTGTTAAAACAGGGTGGTATTTGTACTCAACAGTAATAACCACCGTTCTTCTCTCCTGTTGTCTTCAACGAAATTATATATCAGATAAAGAACACTCGAAAACCAAGTTTTAATTATCACATCAAACGCCAATATAGCTGCATGCTTCTTGTTCTGTGCGGCAAAAACCGTAATTCGTAATTTCGTTACGTAATGCAATGTGTTCCCTCACGCAGAAACCGACCTTCGAAACCTTTCGGCCAGCGAAGATCGAGATTAGCTTGTACCTCTGCGCAGTGTCATTCCCCGTTCGTCACATTGTCTTGCACGCATCCTTGAAAACATTTGAGAACGGTTTTAACAAAAGTCTGACTGAACAAGTTTGCGGTTTGAAACGTAATTGGCATTTATTTAAAAGAAAAATCAAAAGGTTGTTTTCGTGTGACACGGATCAAAGATGATAAATTAGAAGCCAATAGAACACACGCGCCATGGAATCTGTATTTACAGCTCTCGTAAATATCAGCTACAATTGTGTCTGACAGGACGAATTCATACACGCCATGGGAATATTAACTTCGTGACAAGATAACACTAAGAACCGATCGGCCTGTCGTTTAAATAGAATATACCGAGGGCTTGGCGTGAAACAATTGTAACTCAAAACCTATTTTGAAAACCCTGAATTAGGGGCAATTTTGACCCTTTTGTAAACAATACAAATTTAGGTGCCATTGCTCAGAACGAGCAATGGCACCTAAATTGCCATTGTTTACCAAGAAAAATGATTTAACGCTCATAAAGACTTTATGGCGAGGTAAATAACCTTGGTAATTTTTGTTTAGTTACAACCGTTTCTCGCCAATCCCTCGATACATTCTTCGCCATCTTGTCATTCAAACATTCCAGAAATATCTATGGAAACACAATACAATCACTGTTCACGTATTTAATCTGATCGAAAGCATTTGTAATTGAGCATTTGTAATTGAGCCACGGTAAACGAAAGTCGGTCTTAGAAATAAATTGAATTAACTTATTACTGTTTACTTATTGTTTACTTGTTAAACTATATCTGAAAGGTTCATTTGTCTATATACACACATAATACATGTCAAGGGTTTGGTGTGAAACGGTTGTAACTAAAAACCTATTTCGAAAACCCTGGTTTAGTGTCAATTTTGACCCCTTTGTAAACAATGCAAATTTA
Source organism: Serripes groenlandicus (assembly GCA_031761405.1). Classification (NCBI taxonomy): domain Eukaryota; kingdom Metazoa; phylum Mollusca; class Bivalvia; order Cardiida; family Cardiidae; genus Serripes; species Serripes groenlandicus. The sequence continues at coordinate 215,074,304 of JASEVX010000001.1, read as the reverse complement.
GGTGCCATTGCTCGGAACGAGCAATGGCACCTAAATTTCCATTGTTTACCAAGAAAAATAATTTAACGCTTATAAAGACTTTATGGCGAGGTGATTAACCTTGGTAATAAAATACCAATTTTAGTTACAACCGTTTCTCGCCAAGCCCTCGATGTATTCTGTTTTCAAAGAACTTTTGGATTGCCTCTCGTATAAAGTCGGTTTGTATCTATCATAACCGTGTCCAAGTATCGATGCTGCTTTGCAACTACATATTATACAGAGCAGAACCTGATCATACTGCGTAGAGGCACAGACTGGTCTAGTTGTTCATTGGTCGAAAAGTCTCGAAGGTCGCTTTGCGAATGACGAGGTCCAAGTATAGAGCCTATGGTGTTATCACGAGAAGTTCAATGTTCATTATCCTGTTTTCTCATCCTAAGAAAATATATATCCGTTGAAACGCCCTCCTCCAAACGAAGTCCTTTGTCAAAGGAATAAATTTAAAAGCGTTAATTACAGTATATTAAGACATGTTACCCATTATCCTGCACTACACGAGTGTTGACATTTGAACTGTGTTCCAGCAAAAGAAACCATAAGAGCGGTGCTTCATCAAAAACAAACCTACCGTAATTATTACACAGTTACTAGACAAAGCCTGCCTGTTCACTTATGCTAAACAATCCAAATAGATCCTGCTTCCCAGACGTTTCTTGATACCTTCTATGACTAGCTGACGAACAGACTGTACGTGTGCGCTGGCTGATCTGGATATACACTGGACGCAAATTCCTTACGGTAGTATTTTTTTAAATCAAAGATGTTATCTGTATGAACTCCGCGGGATAAAGGTTTACGCCTTTTTGAAATCAAAAGGTGCTGAAAGGTTCTATTAGGAGATCGCTAATGTAGCGTGAGGAAAAGCATTTAAGAGGAGATTACTATTATCTCTGCGAGAGAATTGACCGCATTCCATAGAAAATAACTGGTGTGAAACCCTCGTCTACAGAAGCATTTAATAGAAGATAACAGGTGTGAAACCATCGTCTACAGAAGTTCGATAATCACTCATTCGCACACAATATGTATACTTATATATCGGTAGAATCCGATTGCGCTGAGTCTGGTGACCTTTGGATCTTATTGCATCAGCTAACAGTGAATTGTTTAGGATCCGAAAATATAAAACTCTAAAAACGTCCTCACAGCTCAAACATGAACTCCGTGCTCCAGTTATGGCTTATGATCAATTTCGGGAACGAATTTGCTTCTGATCAATCAGATTATTGAAAACCAATTCTGAGCACAGATTGAACTTTTATTGTTTTGGAGCCAGATTTGAGTGCGCAAACGTAAGAGCCACCCGAATCTTCATCGTCCGCCTATTCATTATAAAGACGCATTTGCATCACCCGACAAAAAAGTAAATGTAGAAATGTTTTTTCGCAGTTTTCCACAATATTTCAGATATATCACGGCGAAAAGTCACTTATTCCAGATCCCCGGGTAAACAAAATAAACCAGACTGGCGGTAGTAGGCCAGGGAAAATGTCCCTTGCCCAAGTTGCACTTCACCATGACCGCGACGACAGGGGATCAAAGCCGAAGCTCCGGTTCCAAATCGCAAACGCTTACCACTCGCCCACGGCGGATCCCAACACTAGTTGTTAGTGATTATAACCTTTAACTAGGCCACACATGAGACGCACCAAGACCATAGGAATCAGACACGGCTCATTTACAAAAGTATTGGGTAGTAAGCGGGCTCTAGATAAGGAGCGTCTTTCATGCTCTAAAATCCTTATTTGACCTCCAAAACCTATGTTGTGGGTACTCAAGAGAATAGTCTCAGTGATACGATTCTTTTGAATACTCACAACGTAGGTTTGTATGAGTGCTATAGCGAGAAATCATATAATTACTTCTTCTTATCTTGTCCTCTGGTAGCAGGCATTTTGTGTTGTACGTCTAAATCAACACGATGATGGCCTTTAACCCCCCTCCCAATTGAATACAATTGAAAAAGTTGTGGCAATAGTAGAAATTGCTTATGAGCAATTTCTACTTTTATCACAATGTTTTCAATAGTTGCTTGCCGCAGAGGCGTCATAAAAAAACGTCTGTATGTGGGAAAGGGTTAAACAATTGTTAATCGGTTGTCTTTTTCGACAATTACCGTGAGCGATACGTACTTATTAGATTCCTTTGGATAATCATACTGAAACAAAGGAGGTTCTTGAAAGAATGCGGAGAATTTCCCTAGTTTTATTTTTCCTCGAAATTGCATTAACTATTGATTGGTCTAACGGAATGTAGATACATTATTCTCTACATAGCTTTAGAAAACCTAGCTAAACCACAGATGAATGGAATTTGTCCGTATGTATATAACTTGGAATATATATTAAATTAAAATGTATACGTATGTCATTTTTCACGAGAAATGCCTTTTGAGTATGTAGGCAATTTTAAGCTATAACTTAATACTTTATTTGCTCAACAGATGTAAAAGAGGGCTTGGCGTGAAACAGTTGTAACTAAAATTGGTATTTTTTACCAAGGTTAATCACCTCGCCATAACGTCTTTATGGAAATTTAGGTGGCATGTTTCCGAAACACTCTCTAAAGTTTACCTTTTAGCACCTCCATATGACCAATTAATAACAAGTTGGGATTTCTGAACAGTGTAGGTTCATATTAGCCTGTCAATCTGCTCCGCCTTGTCAGAATCTACACATGTTGGCGGAAGTTTCCAACAAGCTTGTGAAAGTAATATTTGCTATTATACAATTAACAAGAAATATCTTTAAAAAAGATAAACGGCGAACAATATGAGAAAACACTAAGAAATGGAACGCGCAATAATCTATGTGTTCGGCCATCTCCATCCAGCTTCAGTTTCTATAATAGATTATCAAGGCCGAGAAAACGCCACGTGACTGGAGATTACGCAAGGCTCCCAAGAGGTGTATACGTGTAATTGACGATAAATAACTGAAAACTTATCATGTTTCAAAAATAAATATTTTTTTGCTCTTAAATATTATATTCCAAACGTTTTCACTGATTCTTTTCACTGGAACTTATTTCTTAAAGATACAATTAAAAGTTAGTATGCAGAACATTCATTTTAAAACTTCATCTTTTTAGTGCCTCTCGTAGGATCGCCAACTTAACTTTGAACAAATCAAAACGTTTCATTTCCTTTATTTCTTTGACATTATTCATTAAATACAACATTTGATTGGTCTACAATCTAGATCATTTGTTCAACATCTAGGTCAAAGCTGAGGTTAAACAGCTATCGCCGAATAAACAATGGCAATATTACAAAACGTGTAACTATCTATAATAATGTAAACTATAATTCTCACCGCCGATCTGAGTACCTCGATCAAACTCGATCATGCGGTCTGAAATACATCTTGTAGCGCTCTGGTACACTCGTGTATACTCGTGTACAAGGTCTAGTTCGCCGGGAAGACATCTAGTCACATATTTCGCTGATTAATAACTTCCATGAAGTTGCTTCTTCGATAGCCTTTGGTCAACTTAATACCGAACAAATTACTATAGTTTTATACCTGGTCTGCTGATATCGTGCAAATATCGTGACCGATCGTACATGGTCGGTTGTAAGTCGGGTAGAGGTCGGGTAGAGGTCGAAGAAAAGTCGGGCTGGTCGTGTTGATCTAGAAGACATCGGGAAAGTGTCGGGAAGGTCGAGTATAGGTCGAGTAAATGTCGGGATATGTGTCGGCAAGTGGTCTTGAAGTAGTCTGGAAGGGTCTTGAGTTGATCTAGTATGGTCCACTAAAGGTCTGGCAGAGGTCCCCTTCGGTTGTGTAGACCCCCGACCAAACACCTGGTCGAGCTTGGTCGCGGAATTTGGCCGGTCGGGGAGATCGTGGTACACAGATCGGCGGTGAGAACGCCCCACGTACATTTGTGTACGGCTTATACTCTATTTCAACAATTTCCAACTTGAGGACGTATATGAAGCAGACGACATTTGAAATCAGTATGTAAAAGGGAGAGCCATTACTTCTTTTTTCAACAATTATTTCAACTTTTTTTCAATAATTTTGTAGTTTCTACTTTTAGTTATAGAGATTTTCGGAAATAAACTGCCTAGATGTTTTAGAATTCGTCTGTTGCAGAATTGTTTGAATTATTAAATAACAGCCGATAAACTTAAAAAAGATACTTGTAGCCCTTTCCAACAAACAACGAATTTCCAGCAGACGACTTCGCGAATTGAGTCTGTGTTGCCAGTAAAACTTGTTCAAATTAATGGTAAAGAAAAAATATGTTTTCATCGCGTATATAAATTTAAGGGTTAATTTGCAAATCGAGGGCTTGGCGTGAAACGGTTGTAACTTAAAGCCTATTTTGAAAACACTTTTTTATTGGCAATTTTGACCCCTTTGTAAACAATGCAAATTTAGGTGCCATTGCTCAAAACGAAAAATTATTTAATGCTTATAAAGACTTCATGGCGAGGTGATAAACCTTAGTAAAAAATAGCTATTTTAGTTACAACCGTTTCACGCCAAGCCCTCGAAATGGTACGCTTTTTCTATCACAAACTTTAATTGAAAATGGGAGTTTTATCATTAATTTAAAGCCACTTCAGTAAGCGCAAATGTTTATTATCAGAAAGCAGTGTGATTTAAAAATTGTTGGAATCGCGTACTAATCACTTTAGCGAGGGAAATTAAATTATTTTGAGATATTGTAATTATCTCGGCGATGGGAAATATTCTGTATGTCACAGGAAACGTTGTAACACGCTTAGAGTCAGGTCTTATGGTGCCATTTCTCCTTCACCAATTTTTTTTTACAAAAAGCCATTAATATATCGTTAACCCTTTCTTCCACATACAGACGAATTCATTTTGACGCACAGGCAGCGCAGACGACTTTGGAAAACATTTCGATACATTCATGTATACATTCATTTATAGAGATGACATCATGTTCAACATTTTGCCTAGATGTTTTCACAGTGATCTATCTGCTACAGGTGTTTGTATGTAACACAGGAATAAGGCCTCTGACATGCCAATTACAAGATAAAGGAAAACGGTTGGCATTCAGTCACGTAGTGTCTGCGAATTGTCAAAGCCAGATTAAGCACGATGTAATGGAAAGTAGTATTCTTATTAATTAAAGTGTTTGCTCTAAGAAGATGCAAAAATCATGTCAGGGGTTCCATTTCATTTTGGGATTTTTTGCCATTTGTAGTGGTATTTAAGACATACCAGGGCGACAAAACACTTACTCCTTTTACGTATCAGCCGTTCCACGAGAAACAAACATTATGGACTCTGCGTAATGTATCGACCCAGGTCAGGGCCGACACATTCCGTCTCAGGGGGATAGAGGTATAGAGAAATGATTCCTGAGACAGAAAATCCACAGGAGGCGAAATTTGTCTGTCCGGGTTGGCCTGTGTCACATGCTTAGGCTGATCCGGGTCGATACCTTACGCAGAGTCCAGAATGTTGGTTTTCTCGCGGAACCGCTCATATAGTATTATGTCAAAACACGTTCCCTTGACAATGTCACTCCATCACGACCGCCGCGAGCGTGGCATCTACCCCGGGGGACGCCCCTCCACCAATCTGTAGCGCAATGTTGTATTCACCTTTGATATGCCAGGGTCAGAAATTTACGTCTATCTATTTCGCGAGAGATTGATATTTGTTGTACGTGAGAATGCCTACTTGTCGACATTCCAAAGTAAAGATCGGGTGTGAAAACACCGTCGACATAGGTTAGGTAATTACCGTTATTCGCGCGGTGTAATCCGAGCCAATTTAGAATGCTGTCAATCTACGGGAGAATAGATTTTGATAATCTTAGAGAATGAAGTTTGAATTCCCAAAAAAACTTACGTTGAGCGAACGTTGATGATCAGTTTTGTCCGAGAAGCTTAAACTCTTACAGTGACAAGATAATTTTGCATTCCCAAAGCAAATAACAGGTGTGAATATACGTTTTTCCGTAGTAGCAAGTTAATCACCCATTCACACTCGTTGTGCCCTCTCTTACATGAATTACTGAACCGTATATCGTAAAGCGCGCTGAACTGTCAATCTGGTGATCTAAGCTGAAATCTCGATCCGGGTACTGAACATTTCTGAGACACTTATAAACGTCTCAAATCTCGGTCCTGATACTGAACTACAGATCAATTAATGGTGTTTCGCGTGCATCGATGGTGTGCAATAAACATGTACAAGGACCAGGAATCGTTTCTGAAAGACCTAGGGTATCACACCGGACTGCTGTTTACTTAATACTGATGTCCTGTGGAGTTATCTAACAGGAGCGTAGCTTTGCAATATTCAATGTGTAGGCCGTCTCGTGAGAAAATCAACTTTGTGGACTCTGCGTAAAGTATCGACCCGGATCAGCCTAAGCATGCCACACAGGCCTACCCGGATAGACACATTTCGCCTCCTGTGGATTTTCGGTTTCAGGAATAACTACTCTATACATCTATCCCCTATAAGACGGAATGTGTCGACCGGATCAGTCCGCGCGGACAGCTCAGGCTGATTTGGTCGATACATTACGCAGATGTCTATCGCCGTAGCTGTCTAAAACTGTTATATATATACTTGTATGATTAATCGTCTCGATGATGGAGTGGAAGAGCATCCGCATCAGGTTAGGAAGGTCGCGCGTTTGATCCTCATCTGGTCATATCAAATTCTTTAAGAAAGTATTAATGGCCTTCCTCCCTTGGCGCTCATGAATCTTTTTGTCAGGGTAAATGGATCGGTTATACTGGTAATTTAACCAGAAAGCGCCCTGGTATCACTGAGCGATTGTCGAAAGAGGCGTGAACACAACACAATCAAACATATAGTAGGAAGTAATCTAAACATGTTGCATACTAGTATGAACAAAATGAAAATTAGATGGTAACAATACAACACTAAGACAACAGAGTTAGTATCGTAAGTACTTCAACCGTTTCACACATACGGGACATCTTCTGCAGCAAACGAGTCTTAAAGCATCTAGACTTAACGTGGATGATTTCTTTGATGGATGATTTCTTTTTATAAGAGTTTCAAAAGAACATTGTCGCAAAGGGATAAATGCTTCAGTGTGGGTAGTTCCCCATTCACAATGTTTTCCAAGTGTTGTCTTCCGCAGATGCAACAACATTCGTCTACGAAGGCGATAAGGAGATTAGCATACACGTTGTTTAGAAATAGCTGGCGACATTACTGTCAGTAAAGTGGAGAATTCAACAGCTTTATTCAGCTGACCAAAGTAGTAATCGACGTATCAGAAGTAGTTCTTCGTCTCTTAGTTTGTTTAGCCATAATATGTTCACTATAATAACACAATAACATGTATGTGCTGAGATACTTTATGACTTTAATGTAGTCTATGATGTCTGTCACCAGATGTGCTCAGAAAATGGAACTCGACTATTGACAATTTACTTGGTATTATATTTTCCATTGTCGTCTGCTTTGAAACATCCGAGATAAAATACGATATAGGATTTATATCATTTTGTGAGAAGGTTCTACTAGCTCTCATTTTGTTTAAGCTGTTTTTTAAAATCCAATGTTTTGTAAAGCTTAAATGTCATCTGTATCATAAAGCTGGTTAATTCAGCTTGTTTTTAAATTGCTTATAGGTTTATATGTTTTAGTATCTGATTACAATTTGTTTAAATATTGTCTTGGTTTTATTTCAGTATATGATTACAAAAAGGTTTTTAATATCTTCTTTCTAATTAATATACAAGTTATTAAACATTTTATTGTACTGTTCATATTGCTCTGATACTTTGTAGGCAATATATAACGGAAATGTATTTTTAACACGGTTCAAAACTATCAGATCAAACGAGTAAAGTACACGTTATAAAGACCACGCGAAAAATGTATTTCATTTCTAAACTCTTTTAGCGCCAAGGCAATATTGAGGTTTTTGCAAACAATACATATTCAGGTGAGTCAGTTCGTAACGAGCTGTCTCACCTGAAATCAGCATTGTTTGCATTTTATTAAAAAACATTATTTGAACATTCTTATCACATGAAAAATGGAATCGGTTGATTTTGAACATGAAATAGTCTACTTTAAACAATTCGGCGCAGAAAGAGCTAATCTAATTCATTACGTCGAAATGTTGGGATGTTCGATCTTCAGTAGATTGACTTTACAAAGTACAAATGTACCACGGAATCCGCCGTGGCCGAGTGATTTGAAAACATAGTGACAAAAGAAGAAATTGCACAGAACGTGCAATTTCTCCTTTTGTCACAATGTTTTCCACTTTTAGTCATAGGTTATCCATCTGACAAAATACGTTCAAAGTCGTCTGCTGCAGAATTGTCGTATGAGGGAAAGGGTTAACAATTAAACCGCTGAGTTTAACGATACTTCCAAATAACTCCACGAGAAAGAGATAACCAACAGTGCGTAAAGTATCGACCCGGATCAGCCAAAGTATGCCGCGCAGGCTAACCTGGACAGACGGTTTTCGCCTCCTGTGGATTTTCTGTTTCAGGAATCATTAATCCTTACCTCGAGCCACCTGAGACGGAATGGTGATTTGTGGAACCAGGCGTGCCGAGTTTGATACCCAGTCGCGGCGGTCGTGGTGCAGATGCCTTCGGCAAAGCACAATTCATAGCCTCGTACTAGATTGTTTAAACAGGGATCACGAATAAGTGCCACTTTGTGTGATTTGAAAGTTCAAGAGGTGTCGGATAGAAATCACGTAGTACACGAAACGTAAATTCTCGATATAGAGTACTACTTTGTGATATCTGATACTTTTAACAGTTGCCCTGGTTATAAATCATCTTTTATTCCAAACGTAAAATCCCGATATATATAGACTTTTGATAGGCCTTACAAAGTACTACTTTGTGAGATCTGATACTTTTAACAGTTTCCCTTGTTATAAATCATCTTTTATACCAAACATAAAATTCCGATATAGACTTCAGATATGGACACGTGGATGTTTGGTTTTCGGGTGTTCTGGCTCAAACGTAGTCTGAAACAATCGGCTGTAGTCAAGTGCTTCGATTTGTAAATTTGAATTTTGAGCTCGTCTGTTTTTCAAAGAAAAAAAGTCGGGCTATTGTGATACTCTTAATGTCGTTGTCATACAACTTTAACCTTACCACATAACTCAAACACCTGGGAACATAATAACTCTGGCTTTTAAAAATGATTCAGTTATGCCCATTTTTCGACTAAGAAAAATCGGACCAGCGTTGGCGTGCGTTCCGCGGCGCCCTTGTTAGTTTTCCTAAGTAAATAGAAGATTATTTTGCACTAGAACTATTTCACAGTTTATCCGATGGATTTATTTATATTTTCATTTGGTTGTACGCTGTTTTCAACATTATTTCAGTTATATCAAGGCGCTAGTTCACTTACCCATAATCCCTGGATTGGATACACTAACCGGTACTATGCTCGAAATGTGCTTAGCACAGGGGCACTCCACCATGGCCGCCCCGACTAGGGATCGAACCCATTACGTCCGAACCAGTGAAGGATAAACGATAAACAATTGCGTGATGTATCTACAGAAAAACGCAAGCAGTACCTTGAGGCAAACCTGTTTAAATGAGACATTAGCGCTATTAATGTATGTCAAAGTATAATGACATCCCAATTATACATTTTCCCACACGCACATTTATACGCATCGGCAAAGGTCTTTTGAAAACATTGTGACAAAAGAATATATGAATTGCTCATGGTGAGCAATTGTATCATTTAGCCATCATATTTTAGAAAAAAAACTTGCATTTGTAGAGATAATCTTTAAAATTAACTCGCTGGCTGCAGATGTGCTGTATCGGGGAAATCGTCAAGGTAAAGAAGTCCGATAATACACAAAAGTAATCCAACAAAGTCACTGGCTGCGTCTAGAAAGCCATTGGGTTCCTTAACCCTTTCCCTCATATAGACGCTTTCTGACGCCTCTGCAGCAGACGGCTTTTTGAAAACATAGTGACAAAAGAAGAAATTGCACAAAACGTGCAATTTCTTCTTTTGCCACAATGTTTTCCACTTTTCGTCATTGGTTATCCATTCAATTATGGAGATTTTCTATGTTTTGAAAAAATACGTTCAAAGTCGTCTGCTGCAGAATTGTCGTATGAGGGAAAGGATTAAAGCAGACGGCGTTTTGAAAACATAGTGACAAAAGAAGAAATTGCACAGAACGTGCAATTTCTCCTTTTGTCACAATGTTTTCCACTTTTAGTCATATGTTATCCATCTGACAAAATACGTTCAAAGTCGTCTGCTGCAGAATTGTCGTATGAGGTGAAGGGATAACAATTATACCGCTGAGTTTAACGGTACTCCCGAATAACTCCTTCAAGCGGTACCATCAGTAATGATTTAGTTATATAGAGGTTAACAAATGAGTCGTTCCACGAGAAAGAGATAACCAACAGTGCGTAAAGTATCGACCCTGATCAGCCAAAGTATGCCGCGCAGGCTAACCTGGACAGACGGTTTTCGCCTCCTGTGGATTTTCTGTTTCAGGAATCATTACTCCTTACCTCGAGCCACCTGAGACGGACTGCGCAGGCTGATCTGGGTCGATACATTTACGCAGAGCCCACAATGTTAATTTTCTCGTTGAATGGCTCAAATAGTCTGTACTGAATATTAAAGAAAGAGAAGCGAACAAACAGACCAAAATACGCCTACACGAGCGTACAGGCTGATCTTACACTTCAACATTATATTTTATTTCGCTGCCGTGTATGTAGATAAAACATAAGCGACAGCTCTGCAATATATTACATATCGTGATCGAAGCGCAACATATCTCGTAATAATGTAAACAAAACTAGAAAGAAAATGAGAATAAGAGAAAACAAAGAAGTAAACATAAAAGGAACGAAATAAGATACAGAATTAAAGATTGAAGCATTTATTATAATAAATATACTTTTTTTGTATAAATGAAAGCATGTTAGAAAGTAATAAAAGCTCTACAATCTTGTTCTGTGATGTCTCCATATTTAATTATTTTCCCATTTTCGGAACAAAATAAAAAACAAATGATCATAAAACATTAAAATAACCATCATGACAATGAGCAGAATGTTAACGATGTTTCTTGATGTACATTTGTAGTCAAAAGTCGTACATAATATTATAGGAAACATTTATATAAACCCTTAAATTTGTAGTTGGACAAAGGTAAAATATGATCGTATTTCTGAACATTCGGTTATTATGCCCAACTTTGCTTTTTCCGAAAATGGATCCTAGTAATGATCCCCATTTGTCGGCCTCGTGTCGGAAACAAAATGGCTGATATCCGGCTTGAGTGAATGTTTAAGAGACGGACTGCTTCCGATGTTTTCGTTCCTTGACCCAGGAATGAATCTTCAATGGTATATCACACCGAAAATTAACTAAGCCGAGATAAGCAAATTTAACACGGTCGGAGTATAAATTGCTTACCTACTGTCTTTCTAATACTTCCGGTAATGCATCAGTTTGACGGTTTTGCATTACATGTTACATGGATGTTCGTAACGAGCAATCAGAACAGATTGTTATGTTACAGAGTTTGGCGCATGATGTATGACACCACGATAACATGGTACAATTTGTACCTCCTTATAAATACAATTATGTAATGTTTACTTGTGTACGTGCTTAATACTTGTGTATGGACCGTTGGCCTGATTATACAATAACAATTGAATTACTCAACGTGGTTCATTTGATATATTTTGGATAGTTTGGACTCTTTAACCGTTTACTTGATGAGAATACAATTTAACAATCGTCCGCTTTAACCCTTTCCCTCATATAGACGCTTTCTGACGCCTCTGCAGCCGACGGCTTTTTGAAAACATAGTGACAAAAGGAGAAATTGCTCAAAACAAGCAATTTCTCCTTTTGCCACAATGTTTTCCACTTTTGGTCATAGGTAATCCATTAAATTATAGAGATTTTCTATTTTTTGACAAAATATGTTCAAAGTCGCTGCGGTAGAATTGTTGTATGCGGAAAAGGGATAATTGAAAATCTGACGAAAGACATGTCGGAAGCGGAAGTACAATATAGAGATGAAAGTTGAGTAGAGCACAGTTGGAAATACACTGTTTGTGAGTAAATGCTCTGTTTTCAACAATGTTTTAACACCGAGGCTAAAGAGGCAACCCATGGTGTGTATCAGGATTACAGCAATATTGTCAGAAAGGAGACCATTATTTGTAATGTGAAATATCTTTGATATGCGTCTCCCCTTCTCCCTTTTCAGAAGATTGTATATCTTATGCTCACTCTTTATCACTTTTAACATTTTTAATTACCTATTAAGGTAAGAAAGTATATGAGATGATTTCATTTAGAATAGCTTTGTATAATTAGTTATCAACTGTATTTGTGTATCTTGTTTTATATTATGTAACATGAACACAGATGAGACTTTTAATATAGAATATTATAGTATATATATATGATAAGAAATTGAAAGGGACAATGGAGAAAAAAATACTACACAATAGGGAATCGAAATAAATGGGAGGTGACACTTTCTGACAAATGAGGTAAGTGGAACGTTTTTCTTCAAGTTTTTTCTCAAAGGAACACGAGAAAGAAAAAAAATCGTATACACTGTATGCGTGACAAAGCACATTCAATGATGTCATCATTATATAATGTGTCTGCAGCAGACGATATTTATTTATAAAACATTTACCCTTTCCTTCATATAGACGCTTTCTGACGCATCTGTAGCAGACGGCTTTTTGAAAACATAGTAAAAAAAGAAGAAATTGGTCAAAACGAGCAATTTCTCCTTTTGCCACAATGTTTTCAGCTTTTAGTCATAGGTCATCCATTCAATTATAGAGATATTCTATTTTTTGACAGAATATGTTCAAAGTCGTCTGCTGCATAATTGTCGAATGAGGGTAAGGGCTAAGCAGATGAGATTTGGTCGATTTCTTATCTGAATGTCTGTTTCATGTTGCCATTGTTCGAGATTTCATATTCTATATCATTTATATTAATTTTGAAACGATTGAATTACTGTCAATGCACGATATATTATGAAGTTTTTGATATTTCAATACTAGTTAATATGAGAAGGCCTATATGTATAACCTATTTTGGGTAAACAGAAACATCTTGGGGATGATGCGAGTTCCTTAAAAAAATGAAACCCCCGGACTGTTTGACATTTTTAGGGATACAATTGCATTCATGATTGACTTTGGCCAACGGTTATTAGTAATTGCTGAATAAGTTATCGGTGCCTCCTGAAAAGCCAGTTATGTAGGGTGAATATGAGGGTTCAAACCAGTTTCCCAAGTAAAGTAGAGTTGTTTTGTCCCGGAGGTTTTCTCATTCATAGAATACCCGCATTAAGTTAGAAGGTTCACAAGTTCCTTTCTGTCTTGTTTTTACAAGGTGTCAATCTACAGTCGCCCCCATACGATTGTCAGCATAACCAGGCAAATGAAGGATGTTAGTTTTTTATCAAAAATAAACCCATTGTATCTGTTTAATGTTATAAGAATGTAACGATATAACAAAGTCCAGCCTCACGTGTACCTTGAAGTGAACCTCTTCGTCTTAAGGAATACACTCTACAAGATATGTGCCATCCCACGAAAAACCAAACACTGTGGATTCTGCGTAAAGTATTCGACCAGGATCAGCCTAAGCATGCCGCAAAGGTTTACACGGATAGCCACTTTTCGCCTCCTGTGGATTTTCTGTTTCATGAATTATTAGTCTATACCTATATCCACTAATCCACCTAAGCCGGAACGTGTCGGCCCGGATTAGCCTGCGCGGATAGCGCAGTCTGATCTGTGTCGATACATTACGCAGAGTCCATAATGTTGGTTTTCTCGTGGAACGGCTCATATGTATAATAAATATCCTCTTATTAGCTCGTCTGTTTTTCGAAGAAGAAAAGCGGGCTATTGTGATAGCCTTGGTGTCGTCATCACTAAACTTTAACCTTACCTCATAACTCAATCAAAGCGCTGAAAGCGCTGATGGTATAGGGGGCATATGTAAATTGAAAACATATGGCATAGATCATATGGACAAACATTGTTGAAACAATGAAACAATGACCTTTAAACAAACCAAACCAAAAATGTTTGAAGCAACACATATTGCCTGCCAATAACATATACCTCATTTGTCAAAGTTTTACGCTTTTCTTGTTTAAACAAAATATCGAAGGACAAAAGATTGACAAAAAAAACCCGAGCAGCTACCCTTAATTAAAATATTTCTAGTTTAGAAATCACTAAAGATCCACAATGTATATTGTAATCATGCTGATAAATGAAAGACGATCGAAAGCATGATAGAGTTATGTTTCTTTTGCACTGCACAATTGCAGCTCTGAGTTTCCTATACACCAAGTCTTAAATTGATATATTGGACATATATTGAGACAATAACCGAAGAAATGAAAAAATTGAGTTTACACCTAAAAAACAGATTAGATTTGACGAAGTACAAATCTTGGGGAAGCACTCATTAACGAAAAAGGGAATTTCACGGAAGGTCATATATTACATACACACCAAGTTTGAAATTGATACAATGAAAGTTAATTGAGACAATCGCTGAACTAAATAAGGAAAAATGGAGATAACTGAAAAAACAGACCAGAGTTATGTACTTAGTACTTTGCCGTTCTCCTGATCACACGGGTATAATTGTGACCACTTTGAAATAAATCTGCTATACAGAAACAACGTGTTAACCAATACATGCAATCCATGACGGACGGACGAATGCACATTCAGGCAGACAGCCGGCCGGACGCCGGATTATACCTCCAAGCTTTACAGACGGAGACAACTCAAGTATTGATTACAGAAGACTGGTTCGATGCGTCAAAACACGTCAGCTTAGATTATGGTATTTGTAAAGTATTTGCAATTTAATTGTATCTCCGAAACGGGACCGGACCGTCAAGGTTAATTTTCAAAAACCTATTTAGACTACATTTCTAGTTTATTTGTCAACAGATACATCTAGGACTATATTACACGTTGATGAACGTTGAGTCTTAAATTAACGCAAATGCATATACATTATAATTTTAGTCCCAAAATCGCTAGAAGCTTCTCAATAATAAAATAAATAATGACCTTGCGGTTATAACTCGGATGTGTTGACAAATTCGGCCAAATTTCTTTCCGACGTTTGACAAAAGTCAATGCGACATGCGTCATTCGTCTTTCACCAATGGCTAAGTCTATGTGGAAACGCAGCCAGTTGCTTGGGAAGATTGTTGTGAGGAGTACTGGTTTGAGAAAACCAGGAAATACATTTGTAGGTGAACTGGCCGCCGTGATATGACTGAAGAAATGTTAAAAACGGCGTTAAATCCCAATCAATCAATGTTGAAATTAACTTATCTATAATTTGTAGATTTAATTTCTATTTCCTAGTAGGGTCTACATACAGCGACACATGAGAATATTCAACACAAAACGCGACCTGTTTTACCAACAATTCCCCAGTAGCGGTGAGACCGTTTGTAACATTATTTCATGGCATGTATACACAGTAGGACCTCTCTCTTTGGACGAATTATGTTGTAACAAGTTTGTTTACAGTATTCCTTAACCTTGACCACATAGACTAAATATACAGCAAACAACATTGAACTAAGGCATAACTATTGACCTGAATTAATAAAAGTATGATTTTGAATAGTGATGAAAACATTCTGGAAAAAGACAAACTTGTTGATTATCATTCATCTGTTAAGGTTAGTCAAATGTGTCTAAAAGGGGCAAAGGTTAAAATAATAACTGTAGACAAATGTTTTCGTTATCTAGGTTATAGAAACAAATTGATTCATGTTTCAAAGCATTGTTTGAAAAGGAGGAATTGCTCATTGTCAGCAATTGCTCCGTTTGCAAATATACTTTCAACATTTGTTTGTAACTAAGTAGCTATAACGGGAACGGTTCAACCCTTTCCCGCTTACAGTCGCTTTTTGACGCATGTGCAGCAGACGGCTGCAGAATTGTTTACATGACCCATTTCCTCGTTTTCCACAAAGGTTTCAACTATATATTTTTCCCCTTGATGTAAGGCAAAATTGCTCGTAATCATTCATCTCTAGCATGTTATTCAAAATGTGTCCGGAAGGGAGAAAGAGGGAAAGAACGTCCATAGTAAAACGTTTAAATATGAAAAGAATTAATTTGAAACGTGTTTGAAAGCATTGTGTGAAAAGGAGGAATTGCTCATTGTCAGCAATAGCTCCATTTTCAACAATATTTTTTAAATATTCGAACTGTTATAGTATCACGGAAAGGGTTCCGCTTCCATGGGAAGGATGTAACCATTTTCCGCCTACAGACGCTTACAGACGCATGTGCAGCAGACGACAATCGAAAACATTGTGACAAAAGGGGAAATTGCTTTTCGTAGGCAATTTCTACTTTTGCCACAATGGTTTCAACTCCTTTCAATAATTGTATTTACAGTGCTTTGCACATTTCTCTATAAGTCTACTGTTGTAAACTAATGGGGTCACAGAACGGTCGACGTTACCTCACACTACTGACATTGAGGTCAACCATAGTTCAGAGTGAGTTTCATTCATAGAAACTATTTTGTCTCATAAATTTATGCAAGCGGAGGGTTTTGTGATTCGGTCGAACCAATGAAATCGTTGAAAAGGCAGATTATAACCAATCAAAACTCGATTTTGGTGTAGGTATACACATGTGGACTGCGGTTGCAGCTTTAATCCGACTTTTCGAAAGCAGCTTCGCTATGAGATAGTGGCGAAACGCCCCTATCCCAAAAACCGTTCAGGATCTTCAAATAAAACGTGGTACACATGCTCCTAGTAACAATACGCATGTCTATACCAAATCACATCAATCTTGCTTTAAAACTTTAAAATCAGTAATACCCCTTTTATAGGTTTAAGAATACTGACGACTATGGCTCCGCGGCGTTCTTGTTATATAGACCATGTCATGTGAAACCTGATGGTCGGAGGTATTGATAAAAGAAAAAGTATTATCAATTAAACAACAGTATGTTTTGTTTAGTAAGTCTTTGGTCATAAACGTTCTCAGAAAGTCTTCAAGGGTGCTTGAACGACTTGATTGCGAATAGGGAAGTATTGACCTGAGTGTACGTCCACTACCCTAAATGTCTCTGTTCGTGTGACCTGGCCTATATATTTATGAGCCGTTTCACGAGAAAAAACAACATTATGGACTCTGCGTAATGTATCGACCCGGATAAGCATGTGCAGTCCGCGCAGGCTAATACGGGCCTACACATTACCTTCTCGGGGAAATAGAGGGATATAGTATATATGATTCCTGAAACAGATGGTCTACAGGTAAAAAGTGTCTGTCCGGGTTAGCCTGCGCGGTATGCCTAGGCTGATTCGGGTCGATACATTACGCAGAGTCCATACTCTTGGTTTACTCGTGGAACGGTTCATATATATATATATATAGCCCAGGTCATACAAAAAGAGGCATTCAGGTGAGTGGACATACACTCAGATCAATACTTCCCTAGTTTTCTCGTGGAACGGCTCATATATATAAAACCTGGCTACAAATGTATCTCCTCCATCAATACCTCTCTTATAAGCTAACCATCATTTGTGATTACTCACTGAGAAGATTCCCTGAAGGGTCTGAACAAAGGTTTAAGAGATCGAATTGTAATAAAGATTTCGAAACATTAAATATACCCCGTCTCTGGAGCTTTCTACTACCATTCTTTGGATTCTTTCCTCAAGAAAACTGACTATCCATGGAATAAAGATGTCGTAACATGTTGATTTTTTTTTTTTTTTATTTCTATAAAGCCCAAGACATTTATTACTTTTTAACAGTCCTTAAATATCTAACCTGACCTGACCTCCGAGGTCAAAGGTCGAATGGTCTACCATTTTCATACTTATGCTAGCTGAGTAGCGAGGCATTATAAGTGTCCTTTTTTTAATACAGATCTTTGCATGAATATCTACTCTGGTTTTTTTTTAAAACCTTTCCTTCATATAGACGATTTCTGACGCCTTTGCAGCAGATGGCTTTTTGAAAACATAGTGACACAAAAGAAGAAACTGCTCAAAACGAGCAATTTCTCCTTTTGCCACAATGTTTTCCACTTTTGGTCATAGGTTATTCATTCAATTATAGAGAATTTCTCCTTTTGCCACAATGTTTTCCACTTTTGGTCATAGGTTATTCATTCAATTATAGAGAATTTCTATTTGTTGACAAAATATGTTCAAAGTCGTCTGCTGTAGAATTGTCGTATGAGGGAAAGGGTTAAGAAGAGTATCTCCTTTCCAAAATAAAGTGTATTGGAATATTGGAGTGTTCTGAGCATATATGCATATAAGTACTTTCCTGTCTATATAGTGTATTGGAATATTGGAGTGTTCCAAGCATATTTGCATAGAAGTACTTTCCTGTCTATATAGTGTATTGGAATATTGAAGTGTTCAAAGCATACATGTATATGCATATAAGTACTTTCCTGTCTATATAGTGTATTGGAATATTGGAGTCTTCCAAGAATATATGTATATAAGCACTTTCCTGTGTATATAGTGTATTGAAATATTGGAGTGTTCCAAGCATATATGCATATAAGCACTTTCCTGTGTATATAGTGTATTGAAATATTGGAGTGTTCCAAGCATATATGCATATAAGCACTTTCCTGTGTATATAGTGTATTGGAATGATAGAGTGTTCCAAGCATATATGCATACAAGCACTTTCCTGTCTGTATAGTGTATTGGAATGATGGAGTGTTCCATATTGGAGTGTTCCAAGCATATATGCATATAAGCACTTTCCTGTCTATATAGTGTATTGAACTATTGGAGTGTTCCAAGCATATATGCATATAAGCACTTTCCTGTGTATATAGTGTATTGGAATGATGGAGTGTTCCAAACATATATGCATATAAGCACTTTCCTGTCTATATAGTGTATTGGAATATTGAAATGTTCCAAGCATATATGCATATAAGTACTTTCCTGTCTATGATATAGGTTGTTATACTCGGGTTGTTATTGTATTCTATGAGAGTGGGGACTAAACAACGAATAATTTCATTCATATGACTAATAACACTTTAAATGGTTCTTTAATGAGTTTCTCAATATTCTTCTGACGACCTATTTTTAATTGCCTAACAACGCAGTAAAAATTATGATGTTGCAGCAATTACGACATACCTCCTTTGCAGAGAGTCATTCCTTAATACTTCAAAGGTCGGAACAAAAACCACTTATCAGGTATGCATGTACATGATTTAGAAATAGAAAACGAGTCGAATTACACGCAAATGATCACATGTTAGATTCCATGTTTTCGTTCCTTATTTGATCATTTCCTTTAGACATATTCTATGTTTTGACATTTTCATTTCATCCAATCAAACCGTAGACATATCCGTGACTGCGCCATTTATCTTGTGTTAACATTTTCTTTACAAACATGATAAAGGAAATGTCAGACACATTGCCTGTGAACGTGAACAAAAATATCAACGGCTTCTCCGTAGGTTTGTTTACTCGTATAATTAACCCTTTTCTACATACAACAGACATGCAGCAGACGACAAAAAAACACACCACATAGACTAAACAATGGAAACTAATTATAAAGGAAAGTATGATTATGAATAGAGATTAAAAAACATCGTGACAAAATGACAAATTGCAACTTTTCTTTATGTGAAATGATTTTAACTCTTTCTGCACCGAATTGTTTAAAGTCGACTCTTCCATGTTCAAAATAAGGCGTCTCCATTTCTCATGTAATAAAAGTTTGGCCTATTTTGATAACTAAAAGGCAAACAAATGCTGATTTCAGGTGAGACAGCTCGTTACGAGCTGACACACCTGACTCAGTATTGTTTGTAAAAACCTCAATATTGCCTTTGACGCTGAAAGAGTTAAACGTCGTTTTGCTGCAAAGGCTTCAAAATGCGTCTATTTGTGAGAAATGATATAGACGTTAAACTCATCGGTGATGTCTTCGAGGTCTCTAAGTGGTCTGTGCTTGACTATCCAGTGAAAACGAAATGTTGGCAAATGAAAATGTGTCCAATCCATGCATCGTGTGCTTGCTTAGAAAGTAAGAATGCGGGATTTTGTTAACCTTTTGCTAGTGGCGGTCATCATAGCGTGTCAGCGATAAATCCTATAATGTTAAGCTGTGTGAAGTTAGCTAAACATACGACATTCGACATTCGACATTCAAAAGTTGGAAAAAAAAACGAATGTCGTGCTGGCACGACATTCGACATTCGACATTCAGAAGTTGGAAAAAAAAACCGAATGTCGTGCTAGCACGACATTCGACATTCAACATTCAAAAAATAAAACTTCAAAAAATTGAATGTCGTGCTGGCACGACATTCGACATTCGACATTCAAAAGTTGGAAAAAAAAACGAATGTCGTGCTGGCACGACATTCGACATTCGACATTCAAAAGTTGAAAAAAAAAACCGAATGTCGTGCTGGCACGACATTCGACATTCGACATTCAAAAAAATAAAACTTCAAAAAATTGAATGTCGTGCTGGCACGACATTCGACATTCGACATTCAAAAAATAAAACTTCAAAAAATTGAATGTCGTGCTGGCACGACATTCGACATTCGACATTCAAAAGTTGGAAAAAAAAACGAATGTCGTCCTGGCACGACATTCGACATTCGACATTCAAAAGTTGAAAAAAAAAACCGAATGTCGTGCTGGCACGACATTCGACATTCGACATTCAAAAGTCGGAAAAAAAAACGAATGTCGTGCTGGCACGACATTCGACATTCGACATTCAAAAGTTGAAAAAAGATCTCAAGGGAGTGCAACAACGGCCTTAAGGCGGATTTCACCCGAGTCTGCCGCGTGTATTACGGGGAGCACTTAGGCCTACAAGCCCTTGTCACGGGAGTCGAACAAAAAAAAATCACAATGGAGTGGAACACTTTTTTTTTTCTTACGGGCGTGGAACAACGGCCTTAAGGCGGATTTCTACTCGAGTCTGCTGCGTGTATTACGTGGAGCACTTGGGCCTACAAACCCTTGTCACGGCAGTCGAACAAAAAAAAAAAGATCACAATGGAGTGGAACACTTTTATTTTTTTTCTTACGGGCGTGGAACAACGGCCTTAAGGCGGATTCCTACTCGAGTCTGCTGCGTGTATTACGGGGAGCACTTGGGCCTACAAGCCCTTGTCACGGCAGTCGAACAAAACAAAAAATCACAATGGAGTGGAACACTTTTTTGTTTTTGTTTCGGGCGTGGAACAACAGCCTTAAGGCGGACTTCTACCGGAGTCTGCTGCGTGTTTTACGGGGAGCACTCTGCTGCTAGTCGGGGAAATGTAAGCCGGGGCCGCATTCTCTTTAAGGCAGGTCCCGCAGTCTACCCACACTTACGGCAAAGTACAGAGCTTTGTTTTACGCTAGCACTCCGCTGCTAGTAGGGGAAATGTGCGCCGGTGCCGCATATGATATACGGCCGGTCCCGCAGTCTAGCCGCGCTTAAGGCGAAGTGCTGAGCCTTGATTTAGGCGAGCAATCGGCTGCTAGTAGGGGAAATGTGAGCCCGGGTCGCATACGCTATAAGGCAGGCCCTGCAGTCTACATTCGACATTGGAAATTCAAAAACGAATGTCGTGCTGGGACGACATTCGACATACGACATTCAAATATTAAAACTTTAAAAAATCGAATGTCGTGCTGGCACGGGACAGCTACCAGGGCCGTAAGTCGAATTTCTACCCGAATTTACCGCATAATTTAAAGGGAGCACTCGGTCCTAGAGGCCATAGTCAAGGCAGTCGAAGCCCGAACATTTCACAATGGAGTGGAACACATTTTTTTTTTTTCACGGGACAGCTACCAGGGCCGTAAGTCGAATTTCTTCCCGAATTTACCGCATAATTTAAAGGGAGCACTCGGTCCTAGAGGCCATAGTCAAGGCAGTCGAAGCCCGAACATTTCACAATGGAGTGGAACACTTTTTTTTTTTTTTTTCACGGGACAGCTACCAGGGCCGTAAGTCGAATTTCTACCCGAATTTACCGCATAATTTAAAGGGAGCAACTCGGTCCTAGAGGCCATAGTCAAGGCAGTCGAAGCCCGAACATTTCACAATGGAGTGGAACACTTTTTTTTTTTTTTTTCACGGGACAGCTACTAGGGCCGTAAGTCGAATTTCAACCCGAGTTTACCGCGTAATTCAAGGGAGCACTCGGTACTAGAGGCCTTATAGTCATGACATTCAAAAGTTGGAAAAAAAACGAATGTCGTGCTGGCATCCGCATTAAGGTCGTTGTTCCACTCCCGTAAGATTTTTTTTACAACTTTTGAATGTCGAATGTCGTATGTCGTGCCAGCACGACATTCGATTTTTTGAAGTTTTATTTTTTGATTGTCGAATGTCGAATGTCGTATGTCGTGCCAGCACGACATTCGATTTTTTGAAGTTTTTTTTTTTTTTTAATTTTTGAATGTCGAATGTCGTGCTGGCACGACATTCGACATTCAAAAGTTGAAAACAAAAAAAAAATAAAAAAATCGAATGTCGTGCACGACATACGACATTCGACATTCAAAAGTTGGAAACAAAATTACGGGAGTGGAACAACGACCTTAAGGCGGATTTCTACCCGAGTCTGCCGCGTGTATTACGGGGAGCACCTGGGCCTACAAGCCCTTGTCTAACAAAAACAACATCACAATGGAGTGGAACACTTTTATATTTTGTCTTACGGGCGTTGAACAACGGCCTTACGGCGGAATTCTACTCGAGTCTTCTGCGTGTATTACGGGGAGCACAAGCCCTTGTCACGGGAGTGCTAGCGTAAAAGAAGGTTCAGCACACTTCGCCGTAAGCGCGCGTTGACTGCGGGACCTGCCTTATAGCGTATTCGGCCCCGGCTCACATTTCCCCTACTAGCAGCCGAGTGCTCGCATAAATCATGGCTCAGCACTTCGCCGTAATCGCGGGTAGACTGCGGGACCGGCCGTATATCATATGCGGCACCAGCGCACATCCCTACTAGCAGCGGAGTGCTAGCGTAAAACAAAGCTCAGCACTTCGCCGTAAGCGCGGTTAGACTGCGGGACCTGCCTTAACGAGTATGCGGCCCCGGCTTACATTTCCCCAACTAGCAGCAGAGTGCTCCCCGGAATACACGCAGCAGACTCGGGTAGAAATCCGCCTTAAAGCTGTTGTTCAACGCCCGTAAGAAAAAAAATAAAAGTGTTCCACTCCATTGTGATTTTTTTTTTGTTCGACTGCCGTGACAAGGGCTTGTAGGCCCACGTGCTCCCCGTAATACACGCAGCAGACTCGGGTAGAAATCCGCCTTAGGCCGTTGTTCCACGCCCGTGAGATCTTTTTTCAACTTTTGAATGTCGAATGTCGAATGTCGTGCCAGCACGACATTCGATTTGTTGAAGTTTAATTTTTTGAATGTCGAATGTCGAATGTCGTGCCAGCACGACATTCGTTTTTTTCCAACTTTTGAATGTCATGACTATAAGGCCTCTAGTACCGAGTGCTCCCTTGAATTATGCGGTAAACTCGGGTAGAAATTCGACTTACGGCCCTAGTAGCTGTCCCGTGAAAAAAAAAAAAAAAAGTGTTCCACTCCATTGTGAAATGTTCGGGCTTCGACTGCCTTGATTAAGGCCTCTAGTACCGAGTGCTCCCTTTAAATTATGCGGTAAATTCGGGTAGAAATTCGACTTACGGTCCTGGTAGCTGTCCCGTGAAAAAAAAAAAAAAAAGTGTTCCACTCCATTGTGAAATGTTCGGGCTTCGACTGCCTTGACTATGGCCTCTAGGACCGAGTGCTCCCTTTAAATTATGCGGTAAATTCGGGTAGAAATTCGACTTACGGCCCTGGTAGCTGTCCCGTGAAAAAAAAAAAATGTGTTCCACTCCATTGTGAAATGTTCGGGCTTCGACTGCCTTGACTATGGCCTCTAGGACCGAGTGCTCCCTTTAAATTATGCGGTAAATTCGGGTAGAAATTCGACTTACGGCCCTGGTAGCTGTCCCGTGCCAGCACGACATTCGATTTTTTAAAGTTTTAATATTTGAATGTCGTATGTCGAATGTCGTCCCAGCACGACATTCGTTTTTGAATTTCCAATGTCGAATGTAGACTGCAGGGCCTGCCTTATAGCGTATGCGACCCGGGCTCACATTTCCCCTACTAGCAGCCGATTGCTCGCCTAAATCAAGGCTCAGCACTTCGCCTTAAGCGCGGCTAGACTGCGGGACCGGCCGTATATCATATGCGGCACCGGCGCACATTTCCCCTACTAGCAGCGGAGTGCTAGCGTAAAACAAAGCTCTGTACTTTGCCGCAAGCGCGGGTAGACTGCGGGACCTGCCTTAAAGAGTATGCGGCCCCGGCTTACATTTCCCCGACTAGCAGCAGAGTACTCCCCGTAAAACACGCAGCAGACTCCGGTAGAAGTCCGCCTTAAGGCTGTTGTTCCACGCCCGAAACAAAAACAAAAAAGTGTTCCACTCCATTGTGATTTTTTTTTTGTTCGACTGCCGTGACAAGGGCTTGTAGGCCCAAGTGCTCCCCGTAATACACGCAGCAGATTCGAGTAGAAATCCGCCTTAAGGCCGTTGTTCCACGCCCGTAAGAAAAAAAATAAAAGTGTTCCACTCCATTGTGATCTTTTTTTTTTGTTCGACTGCAGTGACAAGGGTTTGTAGGCCCAAGTGCTCCACGTAATACACGCAGCAGACTCGAGTAGAAATCCGCCTTAAGGCCGTTGTTCCACGCCCGTAAGAAAAAAAAAAGTGTTCCACTCCATTGTGATTTTTTTTTGTTCGACTCCCGTGACAAGGGCTTGTAGGCCTAAGTGCTCCCCGTAATACACGCGGCAGACTCGGGTGAAATCCGCATTAAGGCCGTTGTTGCACTCTCTTGAGATCTTTTTTCAACTTTTGAATGTCGAATGTCGAATGTCGTGCAAGCACGACATTCGTTTTTTTTTCCGACTTTTGAATGTCGAATGTCGAATGTCGTACCAGCACGACATTCGTTTTTTTTTCCAACTTTTGAATGTCGAATGTCGAATGTCGTGCCAGCACGACATTCAATTTTTTGAAGTTTTATTTTTTGAATGTCGAATGTCGAATGTCGTGCCAGCACGACATTCGGTTTTTTTTTTTCAACTTTTGAATGTCGAATGTCGAATGTCGTGCCAGCACGACATTCGTTTTTTTTTCCAACTTCTGAATGTCGAATGTCGAATGTCGTGCCAGCACGACATTCGTTTTTTTTTCCAACTTTTGAATGTCGAATGTCGAATGTCGTATGTTTAGCTAACTTCACACAGCTATAATGTTAATAGTTATAGAGACCAATTGTTTTGATTAAGTAAAACCTTTTCTTTAGCTTCTATAGGCGCAGTTAATAGTATGTACTATGTACAAGGGACGATAGTTAGATACAAGGGAGTCCGGTGAGATACCCTAGCTCTCTCCCCTACGACACATAAACACGGTTTTGTTTGTTATATATCATTGGGATTTTGCGTCGTTTTCAACGGGTTTTTTTCATCATATCACGGCAACATTTCACTTAATCCCAGTGTAAATCAACCAGTTCTAGGCAAGGAAATGTGCAATAACCACCAAGACTGGGTTCGATACACGGTAAGGAGAGGACCAGTAATTAGCCTATAGTTGAGTGGGAGACACATAAAAGCACCTCAGAAATGAACGGCATCCGGATGCATCTGTTCTATTTTAGTATTTCCCTACGCACAATAGACAAAAAAAACCCGGATATTTCTGTACATTTCCGCAAAAAACAACTTCGTTACGCGGAAGCGAAATGGGTTTTCACGTTTGACATTACAGTTGAGTTATTTTATAATGTCCATACTGCTTGATTGTGTATACAGCTAAAGATCTGGTGAGTACTGCAGATGCGTGCCGTCGTTTTATCGTGTCTACATGGAATCGGCTATTTTTGATATAAAAAGTTATATCCTTAAAGATGATCCTGAGCAGATAACATTTTGTTAATTTGAGTTTTTTCCAGTTTTGCAATGACTTCAGCTGTAGCCTGTTATACAACCTGGACGTTACATGGGTTACAGAAACTCAGTGTGTTCATTTAGCTGGTCTGTGCAATGCATCATGATTTTTCCAAGCAAAGAGCAAAAATTACCAACTTTCCTGCTTACGAAATACTTTTGTGCAAAAAGAATATATATATATTTGTTAAATTTGAATATATCAGTACTTGAGCATCTATTCAATTATTTAAGGAGCCGCTCTGGACGGATGGTAATTACTCGTGATAGGAAGCCGAGAGTAACGAGTTTGATTCCCGCTAACGGCGAAAATGGTAGAGTGCCCTTGTGCAAGACACGTTTTCTTTGCCTAATAAGGGTTTGAACCAAGGGATCGGCAGTAATGTTACTGTGTATGTGGTATAACTGAACAACTTTAAATTTATTCATTCCTCACACGCTTTCGTTATGAAATAATAAATATAGATCTATACACTTTAAAGGTGCTGAACTCCAGATCGAGATCAAAAGTTTAAATTGTTGAAATATCTGCAGAAATGGCAAATAGTGAAAACAAAGTAAGCAATAAGAAGTTCAAGACTATCTTGGCCGTAACTGCTTAACAAACAGTCAATTGAAAGTCATGAAAAAATACAAAAGTATGCCTACCAAGTGAAATGAAGCGTAAACGATTAATATTTAGATGTTTATTGTACTCGGAAGTGAAAGTATTACTCTAATTTTACTCCAGAATTATGATTCTAGTATTACAAGACAACTATTGAACAGTTTGTACACGTTGACTATACTATCTACACGCTGGAGTTCAGCACCTTTAACACAAAATACAAATTGTTGTTCCATTGATTAAGTCACGTCACGTGCTACCGACCGGCGGAACTTTTAACCCTTTCATACATACGACAAATCTGCTACGGACAACTTTCAATACAACTAAGGGCAAAATATATAAAATTTCTATTATTTGAAGTATAAGTATAAGAGTTGAAAACATTTTGAGCTGTTTCTCCTCCTTTTGACATAATGTTTTCAAAACAATGCGGTTGTATGTGGGCAAAAGGTAAAGACATCAATTATCAATATCAGTCTGGTTCCCTGTAAAGTCCCATTAGGATAGTGTGCAATTAGCACACTAGAAGTCTCTAGTGGCACGGCCCTTACCGCATACCGACCAGACAGAGTTTCTATTTGTTTGGCATTATCGACCTTCACCGTGATGTAGTGGTAAAAACATCCGCCCCGGGAGCGTTTGCATTTGGTGCGTTCGCCTTTGGAGCGTCCGTATTTGGAGCGTTCACCTTGGAGGCGTTGGCATTCGGAGCGTTCTCCTCGGGAGCGTCCTCATTCAGAGCGTTCGCCTTGGGAGCGCCCGTATTCGTAGCGATCGCCTTGGGAGCATCCACCTTGGGTACGTCCGCATTCGGAGCGTTCACCTTGGAAGCATTCGACTTGGGAGCGTAAACCCTTAGGAGTGTCCGCCTTGTGTTTGTCCGCTTTGGGAGCATTTGATTTGTCTTGGGAACGTCCGCTTTGGAAGTTTAGAAGACTTTGAAGCGTTCGCCTTGAAGAGTATTCGGAGCGTTCACCTTGGGAGCGTCCTCATTCAGAGCGTTCGCCTTGGGAGCGCCCGTATTCGTAGCGGTCGCCTTGGGAGCATCCGCCTTGGGTACGTCCGCATTCGGAGCGTTCGCCTTGGAAGCATTCGCCTTGGGAGCGTAAACCTTTAGGAGTGTCCGCCTTGTGTTTGTCCGCTATGGGAGCATTTTATTTGTCTTGGGAAAGTCCGATTTTGAATTTAGAAGACTTTGAAGCGTTCGCCTTGGAGTAGCGTTCGCCTTCGGAGCGTTCGCCTTCGGAGAGTCCGCATTCGTAGAGTCCGCAACTGGAACGTTCGCATTTGGAGCGTCCGCAATGGTAGCATTTGTCTTGGGAGCGTCCGCGTTTGGAGCGTTTGTATTTGGAACGGGAGAATAGGGTTCGGATTCGCGGTAGGGTCATACCAAATATTTGGAAAACGATAGTTGTGTCTCACCTCCTTATAGGTATTGCAAACTTATGGATCATTGTTAGTATAATTATACCGTTATAACTGGTAAATTACCCAGGAAACGCCGTGATATATGACAGATTTCAGATTTTCTGATTTCTTTATTAACTCAAATTTACAATTACATAGACACATGAGTAAATTGTATAAAATGTATAATAGTTATTATTTTCACGTGATAGGTGTTTTCGATGGGAAAGCACATGGAAATTACATGTAATAATTTCGAATTGGTTTGGATGGTTCACCTATTCAAGTTATGCTTTCAATTTGTATCTCGTTTGTTTATAACTATAAGTGATGCATAACATGACACGTGATATGACATTTAATAAATGTTGTCGAAAGTTGCGTAAGAAAACCACTCAAACAAACAAACAAACACATCCTGGTTGCCATTGACTTCAAAACGTCCGAAAATCGGCTGTCCATTGACGTTGATCAATTATAAGGCAGACAACCCTTTCCCACATACACCAAGGCTGCAGCAGACAACTTTCAAAATGTGTATGCAAACATATGGAAAATCTCTATTTATAACCAAAAGCATACTTATTGAATAAAGTTTAAAACATTGTGAACATAGCAGTAATTGCTCATGGTGAGCAATTTCTAATCTTGCCAAAAATGTTTTTAAACGTCGTCTGCAGCAGAGGCGTCTGATATAGTCTGGATGAGGGAAAGTGTTAATGTGGGAAAGGGTTATTGCGCATGTTAAAGTGTATTGGCTGATTTACAGTCCCGTTCGTTTGTCCATAAATCTTCAATCGTGTACAGACAATTGCTATTTTAAGAAACACTGCTCTTAATATAGACCGCTTGATTTCCTCAGACTGTCATTTTCCAGGACAATTTATAGATCCGGTTATAATATATTATGGTTCTCGATGCTTCGGTAACTTATAAACAATTTCCCTTGAGGGGACAACTTCTTTTGTCATATCATGTGTGTTTGCTTGTGTGGTGTTGTGTGGTGGGTGTTGTGTGGTGTTGTGTAGTTTTGTGTGGTGGGTGTTGTGTGGTGTGGTGTGGTGTATCAACACACTTTCAGTTATTTCAAGTAGATTCCTCGGTGATTTAAATAAGGTCACAATAAACCAAATAAATTCCTCCTTTGTTTCTATGTTAATCAATCAGTTTAAACCCTCAATTGTCATACTTTCTTAGCGTTTGTCAAATAAAACACCATAAATCAGTGGAAAGGGTTACATCTAAGATTTAAAATAATAATAAAAAGATGATGGCCATGCATTATGCAAGAAATAATTCGAATCCGCGAAAAGGGTTATCGTCATTTAGGACGAAATTGGGCTGGGACGAAACTTGTTTTTCACACTCTCAACTTTTACTTTCAAACAAGATCAAAAAAATAATAAATAATCAAAATCAATAATTTCCAATGCATCCTATACACAATTACAATTCGAACCAAGTGTCATACATTCAATACATTCTAGTAAAGGTATACGCTCATTTCGTCGCAAACAAGGGCCTATTTTTGATCAGCATGGCCGCGGATGTATTTTCCAGTAATTTGACCTTTACCAGAACTACCGGTCGTATTGTATCCGGACGCCGAGGACTCAGTCGCTTTCCTTGGCGCTCAGTGTTGCTGGGTTAGCACTACGGCTGACCAACTGGTGTCAGGATAAATGGACCAGTAGTACTGTTAACTTACCAATGAAACGCAGGGATATACATGTAACTGAATTCTTTTCGAAAACGGCGTAAAACACCAATCACGCAATCGAATCCTGGTGTCCCGTTTCCCAGTGTAGAAAAGGCATATGTCAGCATTTTGCCTCTCTTTCCAACATTTGTGTTCAACTTGGTAGTATGTATTATACAATCTGCTGCAAATATGTCTAAAGCAGACGCAAAATGCACTTGGTGGAATCAACATCAACAGTCAGAAGTAAGAGTGATTTCTCCCTATCTGAAATTGTTTAGATTTCTCAAGATGTTTCATTCGTGACAACGCATACCTGTTTTTGGCCTGGCTGGGGCTTTAGTCATAGTAGTAATACCATTTTTTTCGGAGTTGGCAGCCTGCCAACTGCTGTTAGCACCAAACAACGCATTTTAGGTTGAGACTGCGCGAGAAAAATAGTTCATCATGGATTCAACAAAACTGCATTTAAAAGATTAGGATCTCCCCCATAGATATTGTTTTAATGTTGTTGGAACATCAGTAAACAACTTAAGGCGTGAGTACTCTAATATAAGTTTAAGAAATGCTTTAGAAATTAATGCGCCGAGAGGTCAAATCTGGACGCTTGTTAACATT
This sequence comes from Serripes groenlandicus, assembly GCA_031761405.1. Lineage (NCBI taxonomy): Eukaryota > Metazoa > Mollusca > Bivalvia > Cardiida > Cardiidae > Serripes > Serripes groenlandicus. The sequence continues at coordinate 215,043,867 of JASEVX010000001.1, read as the reverse complement.
ATTAACACACGCGAAGAGGAACGGGAAAAAAGAAAGAAGTGGTGGATTAACCGAAAAATTAATGGTAAACAAGGAAAAAACGTGGCAAATGTAGTGGCGGATTTAGCGGGGGCCCATAGGGTGCCCGACTCCACCCACCCCACGAAAAGAGTCACGTGAAATATATAGTGGCGGATTAACCGGGGGCCGTAGGGCCCGTGCGTCGAAAATTAATGGTAAACAAAGAAAAAGCGTGGCAAATGTAGTGGGGGATTTAGCGGGGGGAGGGGGCATAGGGCCCGTGCCCGACTCCCCCACCACACGACACCTCGACCCGGTATGGCATCATACATATCTGGAGAGCGCCGGGGCAAATTCGCCGCTCAGAGCCCGGCCGGACATCGGGCAGACATTTCCCGGGAAAAGGCGGCGTCTGGCCGACCATGCAATGTGTCTCGCAGGTTATAAAAGCCGGGTCATCGCATTATTCATTAGATTCTAGACGCACTTTTCACAAAATTTAGCAATTTAACACACAGTTTATCACAAAAGTGTCAAGAGTAACAGTACCACAAGATGCCCTATAAAAGAAGGGAGGACTGAAGGAGAGCCCCATATGAAGAAGAAGAAGTAGAAGAGGAGGAGAGGGCAGTACCCACAAGAGAGGGAGAGTGGCAGTAAAGGGAATGAGACCTCTCCTCTTCAGTTCAGTCACCAATGCAACAATAACTAAGTTGTAGAGGTAGCGTGCAAACGCGAATATCTCCCTCAATCGTGCTGTGCAGGTGCCCGCAAGTGCTGTGGAGGTATCAACGGCATTTTCGTTAGAATGCTTGTCTTAATGATATCTAAGTCAAGTTCGAATATGGGTCATATCGGGTCAGAAACTAGGTCACTAAGCCAAATTGAAGGGAAATCTTGTTAACATAATGGAGGCTGCATTTTGAACTTGAGAATGTTGAAACTATCAGAATGTTTGTCTTGATGATATGTAGGCCAAGTTTGAATATTGGTCTGTTATATGTCTGTTAAAAAACTAGTTCACTATGCCAACTTGTAGGAAAATCGTGTCAACACTGTAGAGGCCACGTCTTTTAAAATTCGGTCAGAATGTTTATCTTAATGATATCTAGTCCATGTTCGAATAAGGGTCATATCGGGTTAACAAAAATAGGTCACTAGGCCAGATGAAGGAAAATCTTGATACCACACTGGATGTTGCATTTTTAATCTTTGTCAGAATAATTGTCTTGATGTGTTTTGCATATTTCAAACACTTTCTCCCAGTCTAGTACATGGTTTAGAGAACTATTTCATCTTGATGGTATGTGAGTTATTTAACATTGACATATTTCTCAATAGCATTACTCAGAAACTTTAAAATACTCTGCCTAAACCTGCTGTCAAAATTCCCTTTGATTCTTCATGTCTTAAATGTGTATACTTGTGAGCTCTTGTACTCAGGTGAGCGATATAGTGCCAACAAGGTCCTTCTGTTTTTAAATTGGCAGTTTAATAAAATTTAGCTATAAAATTTACTATTTTTGACATGATCTTTCAACTTCTTGACAATAAATACATAAACATAAGCTGCAATTGTTATTTCCTTTCACGTTTCCCCTACTTCCCCAACCTTCCAGCAGCCCCTAGGCCGTCAGCACTCGTTCCCACATACAACAAATAAGCAGCAGACGACTTTGAAAACATAGTGACACAAACCTGAAGAATCTCCATAAAAGATAGCTTTATAAATAATATTGTTAAATAAAGTTGAAAACATTGTGGCCAAAGGATAAATTGCTCATCATGAACAATTTCACCTTTGGCCACAATGTTTTCAAAAGTCGTCTGCTGCTATTGCGTCAAAATGCGTCTGCAGCTCGGAAAGGGTTAAGACATGTTAAAGGATAGAATACCTCTGCTCAAGAGTTAAACATGAATTTAAACCACACTGTTTCAAATAATCGTCTGATGCAAAGGAGTCAAGCATTCGTCTAAATCAGAGAAAGTGGTAAACCCAATTATATAACAAGGCAGAATAAGTCTGAATTGAATTAATCCTCAGCTTGATATGCTATTTTAGAGTCGTCTATTTCAAAAAACAATTCAGTCCACCCATGGGAAAATGTACAAGTGTTTTTTTTTGGTGAACAGTGTAACCCCAGATTATCCTTTGCATCCACAACGTCAGATAAAGGTCTAAACCAGATCTCGCATAACTTAAATACGTTTGTTAAAAGCTTGTGTCAACGTGTGTAGATTCTGGTAAAACAGAGCAGATCGAGGGCTTGGCGTGAAACGGTTGTAACTAAAATGGTATTTTTTTAACAAGGTTGCTCACCTCGCCATGAAGTCTTTATAAACGTTAAATCATTTTTCTTGGTAAACAATGAAAATTTAGGTGCCATGGCACCTAAATTTGCATTGTTTACAAAGGGATCAAAATTGCCCCTAAACCAGTGTTTTCAAAATAGGTTTTAAGTTACAACCGTTTCACGCCAAGCCCTCGAGATTTACAGGCGCATATGGATACACTGTTCATAAATGCCAATCTTGTAACTTTTTCCCATGGAGGTGTTCTTATATAAACTTTGGTTCAGATAACCACATTAAACAAAGATGCAGCAGACAACTTTGAAATACTCTAGGCACACACTACGAATATCTCTAATACTAATAGTTTAATAATTGAATAAAGTTGAGAACATTGACATACGGTCGTCTGCTAAAGAGACGTCGATTGTTGCCTGCCTCGAGGAAAGAGAAACGTCAACGGCTTAATTCCCTGGATACTTCCTAAATGAAATTTGGCTTTTATCTTTTTGTTTTAATCGTTTTTAATGATTAAGCCCCTTCCTATATAAGACGAATTATGAAATTTCGTAATGAGGCTTTTGCAAGACTTGTTTGTGAACAGTGTAGACGCTGGTCAGACTGCGAACCGATCTCATTAAAACCAGACCTATAGAAGCCCGCTCGTATATTGCCAATATACATAAATCGAAGTTAATTGGTCCGATTTTAACGAGATTGTCCAGCGAACGTTCCCTTAATCAGTTTTCTCAATACTTTTCTAGGAATCCGCCGTGGTCGAGTGGTTAGCGTCGGGGATTTGAAAGAGGTTGTCTTTCGATCCCCAGTCCCGACACGACGGTCATGGTGGAGTGCCCTTGGGCAATGCATTTTTTCTAGCCTAGTACTGGTTTGTTTACTCAGGGATCATGAATAAGTGAACTGTCGCCGTGATATAACTAAACTAATGTTGATAGCGGCGTAAAATCCCTTTAAAACAAATCAATATTTTTCTTAAAATATGATGCAAAAAGAGGCAAGTTCTTAACTCTTTCAGCGCCAAAGGCAATATTGAGGTTTTGGCAAACAATGCTGATTTCAGATGAGACAGCTCGTAACGAGCTGTCTCACCTGAAATCAGCAATATTTGCCTTTTAGTTATCAAAATAGTCCAAAACTTTTAATACATGAGAAATGGAGACGCCCGAGTTTGTGGTTGGAAGAGTCTACTTTGAACAATTCGGCGCTGAAAGAGTTAAACTGTATCATACCATCGTTTTGTCTTATCCTTCTGCGACTGAATTATATTTCATGACAAGGATCGATTGGTTGTGTGATGTTTTACGCCGCTTTCAACAATTTTTCAGTTGCAGCACGGTGTTTCCTTGGTGAGTTACCAATACAATAGGTCTATTTATCCTGACACCAGCCAGTCAGTTGTAAAGCTAACCCCGCAACCCTGAGCGGCAAGGAGGGCCGTCATTATTTCCACTTTTAAAGTATTTGGTGTGACCCGGCCGGAGATCGAACCTATGACATCCCACACCCGAGGCGAACGCTCTACAACTACACCACCGGGGTTGTTTCATGACAAGAACAATAATTCATCCCATATTTGCCCCCTTTCTTACTCGCAGACTGAGAATCTCATAATCATATTTTGCCAGTGTTCTACGTTAACCCGTTCACAGCCAAAGTCAATTAAATGCACATTCAGATGAGACAGCTCGTAATGAGCTGTCTATCCTGAAATCTGCATTGTACTGCCACTTAGTGGACTTTGTGAAATTCGGCAGAGAATAAAGTTAATCAAGCTGTTTCAAAATCCGTTTTACAGCGGCCCCCGGCTGACACAGTTGGAGTGCTAGACATTTCAACCTACGGCAAATATGCCCAACTTAATAGACAATTCTGAGAAAACAAAGGAAAGTGTTACTTTAACTCTTAAACTGCCGAAAGTCACTAAGTCGACCATTCTATGTTGAAAATAGAACCTCTGAATCTTTCAACAAATATGAAATTTGGAACAATTTGATGTCTAAGTGGCAAACAATGCAGCTTTCAGGAGAGACAGCTCGTTATGAGCTGTCTCGCCTGAATCTGCATTGATTGCAACAACCTTTAATTGCCTCAGACAGCGAAAGGGTTTAATAGGCAATTCTGAGAAAACAAAGAGAAGTTTTACTTTAATAGGAAAGTCTTGAAATGACATATGGCGTAAACGATCAAAACCATTACAGGCACTTCAGACAAGAACGGGACTTATATAGTTTTGACGCAGACAGTTTACCCTATACCCCATACAGACGCTTTCTGAATCATCATCATCAGAAGCCGTTTGAAAACAATGTGGCAAAAAGAGATATTGCTTAAAATATTTTTTCTTTTGCTATAATGATTTCTATTCGATGAAATAAATTGCATTACATGTATGCAGATTGTTTCTACCTTTATCTTGATGTTTTCAAAGTCGTCTTCTACAGATATATTGTATGTGTGAATGGTTGAGACTCAGACTTGAGACTCTTGTGCACCCACACCGCCTCATCAAAGCCTTTTCAGCGTCCGTATACGTTTTAAAAGCAGTCATATAGAAAGTAAGTAAATTGTTAATATTGTGACATATGTTAACAATTTATAATAATTTAACAATAATTATTTGTTAAAGTATACTTTGCCACATGGGTCTATAAGTCACCAGAGAACATCATACAAATACATATGAGCCGATCCAAGAGAAAACCAACATTATTGACTCTGCGTAATGTATCGACCAAGATGCAGTCCGCGCAGGCTAATCTGTGCCGACACATTCAATATCAGGGGGATAGAGGTATAGAGTAATGATTCCTGAAACAGAAAATCCACAGGAAGCGAAAAGTGTAAGTCCGGGTAAGCCTGCGCGACATGATAAACCTGATCCGGGTCGATCCTTTATGCAGAGTCCACAGTGTTAGTTTTCGCCTGGAACGGTTCATATGTATCTTCTATAATGTAGACTAATAGTGTAGCAGCAGTTCATTTGTTCTCCAATTTATCTCCTACATATGACGCCGGTACGGAGAAATGATAATACCTATTTCCCCCCTGACGCGTGGCATTGTAATTAAATGAAGCTTGTTTGGAACGCAGAAAACTTTACTTGTATTTGTCTCTGTACTTGACAAGTTGTATTTGTTGGGTTTCTAATTGAACACACTATAATAATATATATAAACTGTATGAAAGGCGTCTAGCGATACTCATACGATCATATGCATCTGCAACACTGTCAGTCTACATGCAATATACTCCTAGATATGTGGCACCCACCGGGTTTCCGTTAATTAATCTTCATATAACCCCGTTATGGAGGCACATTCTACCCCAAAATCGAAAGACAGAAAAAGAGGACCCAATAATTAACCTAAATATGACCCTGTTATAGATGCTCTTTCATACCCCCAAATCGAAAGTAATAAAAAGATGACTCACTGTCTACATGTAGTTTAGTCCTAAATGCTACTGTTGAAAAAAACCACTAGAACTGTAAAACTCCACCGGTTTTCCGCTAATTTCCTGTATTAGCCTAGACGATTTCAAAGTCGTCTGCTGGAGAATTATAGTATGTGGGAAAGGGTTAAGATTTAGGCCAGTCTGCACATAATCACAACCTTCACGCAACATTCTCTGCTGTTAACAGAGGTCAACGTATAATTTATCATACTAACATTCATCTTATTCAAATTAAAATGTAGTTTCTATTTGAAGTCCACAAGACAAGTCATAATTATGCATTATTATAATCATCATTATGATTATTATTATTATTATTATTATTATTATTATTATTATATTGCTATCAAAAGAGATAGGAATGTGAGTTTTAAAACCTCACCGATGATGATGCTCATGTTTACGATGAAGCAAACTATTTTTATAATACAATACAATTTGTTTTTTTAGATAATTTAGGCCTCTGGCCCAGTATCTACATATACATACTAAGTTCATATGAATCACATCACTCTGAAGAGGTTAACATATTGAAAAGGTTCTGTATAAGAGTATAAGTAGCACACATACAGCATGACAAAAGAGGAAATTGTCAAATATGTTTTATCTCTACTTTCGCAAGTTAAGGCTTTCATCTCTTTTAAATAACTGTAAGTACAGTAATTGAACGTATTTCTTTTGTTCAGATGTTTTTAAATTTGTTTGATACATATTGGCATTTTTAAACCTATACACAGAAGTAAATAGTAACCTAACAGTAAACAATGATCTAGGCTTCTGGTCGATAATGAATGCTCAATTTATAAAAAATATATTTGCCCTTCTGGATCTCGTTGTAAACATTGCACGTAAAGGATGAATTGCTCAATATGAGCATTTCCTGCATTTACAGACAATGCATTTATGTTACCTCTGTTTCCGATTTGTCCGGCAATTGTTCTCAGATATGCATACTTTCATTAAGTGAATTAAACAATCAGTGTAGCTTACATGATACATGTACACATGTAAATACAGATATATCTTTTTTTTTATTCAAGAATGATTTTTTCAAATGTCTATAATAATCTAAAATTATCTTTTTTTTTTAATCAATTCATTTACATTTTTGAAAACATGACAAACATCTTCGACAAAACCGCTTCACTCGATACGATTATATATAAAACAAGGAAATAAACTGCTGATTTTGAACATTTTCTCCCTTTTTCAAAATAATAATAAAAAAACGCGAATATTGCAAAGACGTCAAATGGCGTCTGTTTCTGAAGAAGGGATCAAACGAAAAAACCAACAACAATGAAATCCCAACTGTGATGCAGGTATAACCTTGGAAACACCAATACACTAGAGAGGATTCGCCATTTCACATCTACTTGAAATAACGCTGATCATAAGTCAGACATACGACTGTTTCTCATAAATTATTGAACAAAACGTCGCCGTGTAATTTCAAAAAGAGGCGTAATGCAATATGTTATTTGAATTACTTAGATCGTTGTGGAATCGATCAGCTGACAGAGGAAACCGAGGGTCTACCGGTATGTAGGGTGATGATGATTAGTTTTTAATGGCCTCTGGTTGAACCTAACGGCCTGAGTTATCTACGCGAAAAAAAACGCAAGCTTTGTATTATCGGTCCGTATCATGCAGTACGCGACTTTCAACTGCTTTCGCAGGAGTCCGTTGTGACCGAGTAGTTAGCGTCAGGAATTTAGAACCGGGACGTTCCGTGTTCGATCCCAAGTCGCGGCGGTAATGGTTGAGGTGCCCTTGAGCACGGCACATATCCTTGCCTAGTACTGGTTTGTTTACCCTTGGATCAAGAATAAGCGAACTGTCGCCGTGATATAACTGAAATAATGATGAAAGCGGCAACATAACCCCAATAAAACAATCAACTACTTTCCCATACCATGTTAACCCTTTCGCTCATACGGCAATTCTGCAGCAGACGACTTTAAGCGTATTTTGTCAAAAAATAGAAAATCTCTATAATTTAATGGATAACCTATGACAAAAAGTGGAACACATTGTGGCAAAAGGAGAAATTGCACGTTTTGTGCAATTTCTTCTTTTGTCACTATGTTTTCAAAAAGCCGTCTGCTGCAGAGGCATCAGAAAGCGTATATATGAGGGAAAGGGTTAAGGACGACTTTAAACCGGTATTGCAAACAATTCAGACCAAGATCAACCATCTTTGCAGTCATGCAGTCTAATTTGGTCGACATTGTTGAGCACTTATGGATTACTATAGAGTAACGACTGCACGCAACCCTGTCGAAATCAGAGATGATGACGTCGTTTGTAGACATTCAGCGGGATAAGGGTTTAATAACACACGCTTCAAGAAAACACAACATGTAAACGGATTAAATGTTTACAATATGCTTGTTAACAATGTACCTGTACCTACTATTTCCGGTTCGGGCATAATCTGTTTACTTCTCTGGCTCGATTATAGATCTGCAATCTTATTAAAACGATACATTAACTTCGCTGGCTCGTATATAGATCTGCAATCTCATTAAAACCATACCTTAACTTCGCTGGCTCGTTTATAAATCTGCAATTTCATTAAAACCATACCTTAACTTCGCTGGCTCGTATATAGATCTGCAATCTCATTAAAACCAGACCTTAACTTCGCTGACTCGTATATAGATCTGCAATCTCATTAAAACCATACCTTAACTTAGCTGGCTCGTATATAGATCTGCAATCTTATTAAAACCAAACTTTAACTTCGTTGGCTCGTATTTAGATCTGCAATCTCAATAAAAGCAGACATTACCTAAGCTGGCTGGAATATATAGATCTGCAATCTCAATAAAAACCAGACCTTAACTTCGCTGGCACGTATATAGATCTGCAATCTCAATAAAAGCAGACATTAACTAAGCTGGCTGGAATATATAGATCTGCAATCTCAATAAATACAGACCTTAACTTCGCTGGCTCGTATATAGATATGCAATCTCATTAAAACTAGACCTTAACATCGCTGGCTCGTATATAGATCTGCAATCTCATTAAAACCAAACTTTAACTTCGTAGGCTCGTATATAGATCTGCAATCTCAATAAAATCAGACATTACCTAAGCTGGCTGGAATATATAGATCTGCAATCTTATTAAAACCAGACATTAACTTCGCTGGCTCGTTTATAGATCTGCAATCTCATTAAAACCATACCTTAACTTCACTGACTCGTATATATATATCTGCAATCTCATTAAAACCAAACTTTAACTTCGTTTGCTCGTATATAGATCTGCAATCTCAATAAAATCAGACATTACCTAAGCTGGCTGGAATATAAAGATCTGCAATATTATTAAAACCAGACATTAACTTCGCTGGCTCGTTTATAGATCTGCAATCTCATTAAAACCATACCTTAACTTCACTGACTCGTATATAGATCTGCAATCTCAATAAAATCAGACATTACCTAAGCTGGCTGGAATATATAGATCTGCAATCTTATTAAAACCAGACATTAACTTCGCTGGCTCGTTTATAGATCTGCAATCTCATTAAAACCATACCTTAACTTCACTGACTCGTATATATAAATCTGCAATCTCATTAAAACAAAACTTTAACTTCGTTTGCTCGTATATAGATCTGCAATCTCAATAAAAGCAGACATTAACTAAGCTGGCTGGAATATATAGATCTGCAATCTCATTAAAATCATACCTTAACTTCGCTGGCTCATAAATAGATCTGCAATCTCATTAAAACCAGACCTTAACTACGCTGGGTCGTATATAGATCTGCAATCTCATTAAAACCAGACCTTTACTTCGCTGGCTCGTATATAGATCTGCAATCTCATTAAAACCATACCTTAACTTCGCTGGCTCGTATATATAGATCTGCAATCTTATTAAAACCAGACATTAACTTCGCTGGCTCGTTTATAGATCTGCAATCTCATTAAAACCATACCTTAACTTCACTGGCTCGTATATATATATCTGCAATCTCATTAAAACCAAACTTTAACTTCGCTGGCTCGTATATAGATCTGCAATCTCATTAAAACTAGACCTTAACTTCGCTGGCTCGTATATAGATCTGCAATCTTATTAAAACCAAACTTTAACTTCGTTGGCTCGTATTTAGATCTGCAATCTCAATAAAAGCAGACATTACCTAAGCTGGCTGGAATATATAGATCTGCAATCTCAATAAAAACCAGACCTTAACTTCGCTGGCACGTATATAGATCTGCAATCTCAATAAAAGCAGACATTAACTAAGCTGGCTGGAATATATAGATCTGCAATCTCAATAAATACAGACCTTAACTTCGCTGGCTCCTATATAGATATGCAATCTCATTAAAACTAGACCTTAACATCGCTGGCTCTTATATAGATCTACAATCTCATTAAAACCAAACTTTAACTTCGTAGGCTCGTATATAGATCTGCAATCTCAATAAAATCAGACATTACCTAAGCTGGCTGGAATATATAGATCTGCAATCTTATTAAAACCAGACATTAACATCGCTGGCTCGTTTATAGATCTGCAATCTCATTAAAACCATACCTTAACTTCACTGACTCGTATATATAGATCTGCAATCTCATTAAAACCAAACTTTAACTTCGCTGGCTCGTATATAGATCTGCAATCTCATTAAAACTAGACATTAACTTCGCTGGCTCGTATATAGATCTGCAATCTCATTAAAACCAAACTTTAACTTCGTTTGCTCGTATATAGATCTGCAATCTCAATAAAAGCAGACATTACCTAAGCTGGCTGGAATATATAGATCTGCAATCTCAATAAAACCAGACCTTAACTTCGCTGACACGTATATAGATCTGCAATCTCAATAAAAGCAGACATTAACTAAGCTGGCTGGAATATATAGATCTGCAATCTCAATAAAACCAGACCTTAACTTCGATGGCTCGTATATAGATCTGCAAGATCTGCAATCTCCTTAAAACCAAACCTTAACTTCGCTGGCTCATATATAGATCTGCATTCTCATTAAAACCAGACCTTAACTTCGCTCGCTCGTATATATATCTGCAATCTCATTAAAACCAGCCCCTAACTTCGCTGGCTCGTATATATAGATCTGCAATCTCAATAAAAACCAGACCTTAACTTCGCTGGCTCGTATATGGATCTGAAATCTCATTAAAACCAGACCTTAACTTCGTTGGCTCGTATATAGATCTACAATCTCATTAAAACCAGACCTTAACTTCGATAGCTCGTATATAGATCTGCAATCTCATTAAAACCAGACCTTTACTTCGCTGGTTCGTATATAGATCTGAAATCTCATTAAAACTAGACCTTAACTTCGCTGGCTCGTATATACATCTGCAATCTCCTTAAAACCAAACCTTAACTTCTCTGGCTCGTATAGAAATTTGCAATCTCATTAAAACCATACCGTAACATCGCTGGCCCGTATATAGATCTGAAATCTCATTAAAATCAGACCGTAACTTCGCTGCTTTTTGGTCGTCATCTCAATATTGAAAGAGAAAATCGAATTTGTGGAAAAGATACCTTAGTGATCGAGTCATTTCATGCCTTTTTTATTTGTGAAAGTTTAAGATTATAAGAGTATATGTGTATTCAAAACATGGTTTAATGCTTTACCAAGCTTACATAATTTTTTATTATCTTCTTCAAAATGAAAATCTATTTGTTATTAAAAATATAGCCCTTTATGTTTCAAAGCTTTTTTCTTTTGAAGAAATTTGATTTTGAACATTACTACATTGTAAGTTGAATGTAATATAATATGTACGTAATGTTGGCCGGACAAAAGGTATGGTTCATGAATGTTTGCACTAGAAGCCGAACAAAGGGTATGGTTCATGAATGTTTACACTAGATGCCGAACAAAGGTTATGGTTCATAAATGTTTACACTAGATGCCGAACAAAGGGTATGGTACATGAATGTTTGCACTAGATGCCGAACAAAGGGTATGGTTCATGAATGTTTGCACTAGAAGCCGAACAAAGGGTATGGTTCATGAATGGTTACACTAGATGCCGAACAAAGGTTATGGTTCATAAATGTTTACACTAGATGCCGAACAAAGGGTATGGTACATGAATGTTTACACTAGATGCCGAACAAAGGGTATGGTTCATGAATGTTAACACTAGATGCCGGACAAAGGGTATGGTTCATAAATATTTACACAAGATAACGAACAAAGGGTATGGTTCATGAATGTTTACACGAGATGCCGAATAAAGGGTATGGTTCATGAATGTTAACACTAGATGCCGAACAAAGGGTATGGTTCATGAATATTTACACAAGATGCCGAACAAAGGGTATGGTTCATGAATGTTTACACGAGATGCCGAACAAAGGGTATGGTACATGAATGTTTACACTAGATGCCGAACAAAGGGTATGGTTCATGAATATTTACACTAGATGCCGAACAAAGTGTATGCTGATCGGATTGCGCGGCGCATGCTGACATGAATTACATCAGGTCGCAACGTCGCGAAGATCAGTTTTCCCATGGCGTGGCCTATTTATGAAATTACTCTAAGTAATTAATTGCTGCATCAAATTATATTAACTTTAAACTGGGTAAACGTAGGGTATTCAGTTACTCCGTAGTAAAGTTAACCGACTCTCTAAGGGTTACGAAATACGGGGTCAATTAAATCGACGTCAATTTAGTAAGCCACACAAGGAAGACCGATCAGAGAATACTTTAATCCTTTCCCGCTTGCAACAAATCTGTAGCAGACAACTTTGTAAGCACATAGGCAAAAATATGAATAATATAAATAAATGAAAGTTTGATTATTGAATAGAATTGAAAACATTGTTGCAAAAGGAAATATTGCTTATTGGGAGTAATTTCTACTTTTAGCGTCTACTGCAGAGGCGTCAGAAAGCGTCTGTATGGGGAAAAGGGTTAACATGAGCGCTGCTCCAGGAATTGATTAAATGGGATTACGATCACGATAGCGCAGCTCATCTACCCATGCTTTTCCTGGCTTTCCCGCACCAAATACTCCACACAGCAGACTGTCTAAGCAACTTGCTGCTTTTCCACGTAGGCTGTTAACCCATTGGTGGAAGACGAATGACACCTGTCACAGTGCCCTTTGTCAAACGTCGGAAAGACTCTTTGCCGAGCTGGGGTTCACAAACCCTGGATTGACAGCTTGCGTCGCCACTGACTAGCTACCGCGGCTCAACTTCTCAAGAAAAAGAAGCAACTTTTTGGTTATAATTACACATGTAGATACAGTTATAACTGCGACTCAATGCTTAAATATCCGAAATGAAGTATAATTTTTAAACGTTTCTTTAAAACTTTTGACATTGATTACCGAACATTGTAGAGCCTGCTTAGACTGTGTTGATGGCCAAGCTGATCTTGATCCAATCTGGTATTACGATTTGTTTTTCGCTCAAATAAATAACAATTACGATTAAACAATTGATTGTCGTCCGTATCAGTTCGCGCTAGGAGGATTTCAGGACGATTGTCGCCTGTGTGTCGAACACAGAATGCCCTGATCAGTCAGCGCAGAATCGCTGATCGAAAGGCCATCCGTCCAGCATCACTAACTTAAATAAAGATATCGATGGCTTGGTGTGAAACGGTTGTAACTAGAATTGGTATTTATTTACCAAGGTTAATCATTTCGCCAGCATTGTTTACAAAATGGTCAAAATGGCCCTTAAACTAGGGTTTTCAAAATAGGTTCTTAGTTACAACCGTTTCACGCCAAGCCCTCGATATACTCATTCGTTACAAATGAGCTACTTCACGTTACATCCGACTCTTCTTGCATGCTATGCAGGTCTTATAGAAATGTCAGGAAATGTGCTTTAAAAAATTATATAAACTAATAAATGTCTATATACTACTAATAACATATGTATTGTAAGGTATGGGGGGATGGCCACGACCTACCGCTACCAAATACACGTGACTTATAAAGTTGTATTTAAAAAATACTGACTGCTCTGAAATAAAAACATATCTGATTGTTTTCTTAAAAAGGTCAGTTTTTGTATGACGCGACCCAAATGACCTTTTACCCTTTCCCTCATACGACAATTCTGCAGCAGACGGCTTTGAACATATTTTGTCAAAAAATGGAAAATCTCGTTAATTGAATGGATAACCTATGACTACAAGTTGAAAACATTGTGGCAAAAGGAGAAATTGCTCGTTTTGAGCAATTTCTTCTTTTGTCACTATGTTTTCAAAAAGGCGTCTGCTGCAGAGGCGTCAGAAAGCGTCTATATGAGGGAAAGGGTTAAATGGTAATTGGTGAAATGAGTTCTAACGTTTAGAAATTAACTATTCGCATATGATATGTATACGGAAAGTGAGCGCTTGTAATGAAATATCGTTTTTCTGCAGCATAACTTAAATCGCATAAACAATGGTTTTTCAGGGAATATTTCGAGGGCTTGGCGTGAAACGGTTGTAACTAAAATTGGTATTTTTATACCAAGGTTAATCACCTCGCCATAAACTCTTTATAACCGTTAAATCATTTTTCTTGGTAAACAATGGAAATTTAGGTGCCATTGCTCGTTCTGAGCAATGGCACCTACATTTGCATTGTTTACAAAGGAGTCAAAATTGGCCCTAAACCAAGGTTTTCAAAATAGGTTTTTAGTTACAACCGTTTCACGCCAAGCCCTCGATTTGGTAGATTAGCATGGCCGTGGATGTATTTGGCGTAATTTGACCTTTTTGTATTTAGATAGAGTTTTCAAAACCGTCCTAAAGCACATAGGTCAGGATGAGTAAATATTGTTGAAAATTGCCCTCAGAAATAGGCAACCGACGTGCACGCAGACTATTAAGTAATTAACACCCAAAATCAGGCCACAGAACAAAACGTGGGGCTGGTCTTATAGCTGAATTGCTTGAAACCAAGATCCTTTTTCGGCAGACAGTTAGAAGAACTTTCAAATTCATTAAAAGTGTTGCAGACGACACTTTATCAGACGAAGATAATTAAGGATAACATGATGTCTACAGATTTCTTCTCATCTCTGTGAACAATACAGACGTTCATATTTTAAAGCGAACCTTTTTGAGGGTTTTTAAGTCGTTATCCTGCTGATAGCGACTGTTATTGTTTATTTAATGATTTTGTCTAATTTATCCGACCACCTATAAAGCAGTTCGATATATCTCCGTTATACTGAGTGCAAAGAAGTCACGGCCGCCATTATTACCATTTCTTTACATTAATACATGAGTAGCGAACAAGTTTAAAATGTGCTTGTACGCAGGCTGATCTCGATCTATATTGATTGTAAATGGTAGGAAGAATCCGTCAAATACATAGAGGATTTTACATGAGTGGTCATTCAATACGAAATTTTATTAAACGAGTTTAATAACATTTTGTATTGAATGAACACGAATGTTATATTCTATTTATATCATAAATTCCAATTCGACGATTATTAGCGCAAAATATATATAACGTCGCTATATAACGCGGTCATTTTCAATGCTTTTCATTATGACGTTACGTAGCATTGTTATTACACTAGTTGAATACGCAATTTATACAATGGCTTTATTACACTCCCGGCGACGTCATTTATGATATAAAAGTGGATATTCGATAGAGTGACAAATGCTTGACACTTTCCCACATACACTTTTTCTAGCAGCAGACGACGTTGAAAACATGAAGACAAACATGTGGAATATCTCTATAATAAAGCTGAGTCATAGATTATAGCTGAAAATATTGTGGCAGAAATGGGTAATTGATCATGATGAGCATTTTCCCCTTTTGTCACGATGTTTTCAAAAATCGTATGCTGTAGATGCGTCAAACAGGGTATATATGTGTGAAATGCTTAAAGAGTCATACAACAGGTTAACCGTGTCCCAGATACAACACAACTGCAGCAGACGACTTTAAAAACATCGAGGCAAAATTATTAAAAATATCTTTAAAGGAAAGTATAATAATTGAACAAAAGTTGAAGACATTTAGACAAAAGCGGGAATTGCTCATGATGAGAAATTTCTCCTTTTTTTCTTAATGTTTTCAATCGTCGTCTGCTGCAGAGGCGGACGTACCCATGATGTGTATTTGTGGGGTTATTTCTTTTGTTTGAATCTTGTGGGTACACGTATGCTCTTCATTCCGTAATTAATCCCCCTTTTACGGAATGAATAACATTAATATGCAAATGAGATACCCGTTATAAAAAAGAAAAAAAGAAACTATTTATCTAAGTGTCTTTATAATGGTGGTGGGAATCCGCTGTGGTCGAGTGGTTAGCGTCGGGGATTTCGAAACCGGGTGTCCCGGGTTCGATCCCCAGTCGCGGCAATTCGGCCATGGTGGAGTGCTCTTGGGCAAGGCACATTTTCTAGCCTAGTACTGGTTTGTTCACCCAGGGATCATGAATAATTAAATTTAAATGCGCGCTAAATGACCTTAGCTGTCGATGCGCCGTAAAACAATATACATTCATTATAATGGTGGTGAGTGGGCTTTAAGAAAAACGAACACCCCACAAGTACACGGTCACTAGGACGTCAGCACGTCTATTTGTGGGAATGGGCTATGTATTATATAAGCCGCTAGACAGGTTTCCATTATCAAGTCAAGCAATCCTCGTATTACGAGAAAGGAAAATAAGTCGCATCAACATTTCGAGGGCTTGGTGTGAAACGGTTGTAACTAAAATTGGTATTTTTATATCAAGGTTAATCACCTCGCCATAAAGTCTTTATAACCGTTAAATCATTTTTCTTGGTAAACAATGGAAATTTATGTGCCATTGCTCGTTCTGAGCAATGGCACCTAAATTTGCATTGTTTACAAAGGGGTCAGAATTGCCCCTAAACCAGGGTTTTCAAAATAGATTTTTAGTTACAACCGTTTCACGCCAAACCCTCGATTTCTTTCTTCATACCTCATGAAGTAGACACTGGAAATACTTTTCTGGAGTGCTTTGTTTGCTATGATCATTTTGAACTCATTAACATATGAGCCGGTTCCACGAGAAAACCAACATTGTGGACTCTGCGTAAAGTATTGACACGGATCAGCCTAAGCATGGCGTGCAGGCTAACCCGGACAGACACTTTTCAGTGCCCAAAAACTATATTTACTTTGACATCAAATTGGTGTGATGCAAAGTCGAGGGATAATTTGATTAGTTGATTCATTTGAATTAAGCATTGTTTACAACAAAGTAGACGTGGTACCATGGCAGTCAGTTTACCCTTTCCCTCATACGATAGTTATGCAGCAGACGAATTTGAACATATTTTGTCAATAAATGGAAAATCTCTATAATTGAATGGATAACCTATGACTAAAACTGGAAATCAGTGTAGCAAAAGGAGCAATTTCTTCTTTTATCACTATGTTTTCATAAAGCCGTCTGTTGCAGAGGCGTCAGAAAGCCTCTTTATGTATGACTAGTCTTTCTTGCACCAGTTCTACACATAAAAGTCTTGCAGATAATCTGTCTACCTTCCCACGTATACGTGTTGGCCAATTGATAGACGACCTATAACGCCAGTCACCGTGTAAAGCATTGTGTCTATCACTGGAAAGAGGACGGCCGAGTCCGGAGTTCCATATCACGACTCTTAGTTTGATAGCCCTCGCTGCTTCCGCCCGAGCTGTTGCAGCTCTTTATGGGATTAAAACATTACCTTTTCCGTCAGAAACTGATGAGATATTTTACTAAACAAACCTCAATTTAGTTTTCTCTTTCTCCTTTGTAAAAGAAACCCATAACAAAA
This sequence comes from Serripes groenlandicus, assembly GCA_031761405.1. Classification (NCBI taxonomy): domain Eukaryota; kingdom Metazoa; phylum Mollusca; class Bivalvia; order Cardiida; family Cardiidae; genus Serripes; species Serripes groenlandicus. The sequence continues at coordinate 215,026,312 of JASEVX010000001.1, read as the reverse complement.
GACAAAAACAAAACTACACACACCGCGCGTTTTCTTCAAAGTGTTAATGTTTTCATTTCCTTTCTGTCGTAAAATATTTGTTCATTCGATAATCAGTGCATCTTCTAACAGTTCAAACCTTTCAGAAACAAGATAAATGGATTCCAGGCGCGTCAGTCAAATAGTGTGCCATTATTTTTTCTCCATTTTGAATTTTACATAAAATTGTATACATGCATTAAACATCTTGTTGTATTATCAAAAGTTATACATGTGGTTTTACTGCACCTATGCCGATATAGAAGGCTTTGTTGCGTATGGAAAGGCTCGCCCGAGTCTTCACTGTTCGAATGTGCATCAAGTCCGCTACTCAATCGACGCTCTTGTCACAAGTATCATCAACATCGTGGCTTATCTCCGCCTCACCTCTCCTCACTGTCAAACACAATCCGGTTATCTGTCTTTCCAGCTGATTCTGAGTTCACTCATCAAATGTATCAGAGTATTTCAAAAATAGTTCAATCAACCTATTTGACTCCTTTATTTATTAACCCTTTCAGCGCCGAACTGTTTAAAGTAGACTTTTCCATGTTCAAACTCGGACGACTCTATTTTCATATTATAGGATTTTTGGAATATATTTATAACTCACAGCCAAACAATGCAGATTTCAGGTGAGACAGCTCGTGACGAGCTGACTCACCTGAATCTGTATTGTTTGCAAAAAGCTCAATATTGCCTTTGGCGCTGAAAGAGTTAATATGTAGTCAAACATGTCTTTAAAGACCACCCATGGGAAGTGACCAATCTGGTCTTTGTTTACAGGTGGTCTTTAATTGCAGGGTTATTCATACAGAAAATGTGTATTCGTAAAACTAAAACTAGTGTCGCTATAGACAGGGAATAGCTATACCAATGTGGTCTTTAGCACAGTTTCGACTGCTTTTGAATGGTGTTCTATTCCGCTTTCAATAGTTTTCCAGTTATATCACGGATTAATCTGGGTAAACACGTACAGCGCATCAGTTGAAATGCTATACCTGCAACGCTGAGAACTAATACTACTACCACAGTTTTAAAGTCTTAGGTATATGACCCGACTGAGGATTGAATCCTGGTGTTCCGCTTTCGAAGCGGACGCTGTTTGTTCTACAGACATGATTATATATCATAGCAACACTGCTAGATACAATAATAAGGTATATGTATAAGGTGTTTATGAGTTTTCAAATCAACACCAATTGTACTTCTTGAAACTGCCGTAATGTGTCTAATATCCCTCAGTTCAGTTCACGTTCAGCAACACTTACGTTCATTCACAACAGCGTCGGTTCGGGTGAACAGGGGGTCTTTATGTGTCTCTGTTACGAGGAACGCACGGAGCATGCTATTCAGTGTGATAGTAGTATAGCCTAACCTGTGTGTAAGGACCACCCATGCGAAGAGAACAATATGGCTGTTGTGCACAGGTGGTCTTTAATTACGTGCAGAAAATGAGCCATTGGGAAATTAAAAATGTGGTTGCTTTAGACAGGGTATTGCTATACAAAGGTGGTCCTTAGCACAGGTTTGACTGTAAATGGTTATAAATCTCTTTTATTGAAAGAAATTACAGTTTGAGCTATGCTACCTTTTGGCGAACAAAGACACGGATTCGCTCGACAGTAGGTCGATACTCTATCAATAACCTGACTTGTACCTGATATGTTCTTTTCGCTAAATTTCAACATTTAAAACACAATGTAAATTAAATAGACTACAATTTAGACGTTCTGCGAGAAAACCAACAGTGTGGAATCTGCGTAAAGTATCGTCCCGGATCAGCTTAAGCATGCCGAGCATGCTAACCCGGACAGACACTTTTCGCATCCCCCTGATACGAAATGTGTCGGCCCGGATCAGTCTACGCAAACTGCGCATGCTGATCAGGGTCGATACATGACGCAGAGGCCATAATGTTGGTTTTCTCAGGGGACGGCTCATTTATCGATTTAGGGTAAATAATGTAAGTTTATATTACTTATTCTAAATGAATCACGGAGACATGCGAGTGTAATGGTAGTTAACACCTGGATGCAATACTCAACCTGGTTTTATTCCGCTTTCCCCTTTTTTATAGTTATATCACGACGTTCCCTGGGTTAGCAACCGGTACTGTATACTGCTCTATTTATTCTGACACCAGAAAGTCAATCCCAACTCCAAAATCCTGAGCGCCAAGGAGGGAAAGCCATTAAGTCCATTTTAAGTCGTCTGGTTATGGAAAAAATTAACTCAGATAATTGTAATCATGATGAACCTTTTTTTATTTTTCTTACTAAGATTTAATATAAACCTTAAATGTATACTGCCATTAAAAAGAAAACAAACGTACCCATTCCATTTACACAAATACGTTTGCCTCTTCTGCAGCAGTCACCTATTTGAAAATATTGTGGACAAAAGAAAATATAGCCAAAAATGCTCCTTCTGTTCATCTCTGTATCTATACACACAACTCATTATGTAAGAATGTTCCCTCAGATATTTTCAATAAAGATAACAATTTTACAACAAGGTCAATTGCGCAAGGTCTCCCGGGTCAGGTTTAACGCGGCCAACGTCAACCTTGTATCTATGGTTATTATAGATATGATCTTTTTACGCCAAGCCCTCGATCTGTATACATTTCTGATGCCGTTCTCGTGTATGAGGGGTGGGGGTTGATTCGCAAAGAAGTCAGCCACACATCTGAGAAAGAGTAAATACTTGTGTCTACTTAGGTTTGTGGAATTTCACGCGTATGCAATGGGCAGGAACGTATCGACCGCTGCTTGCCAGACGGGGGGACATTTTGATTCGCAAGGAAGTCTGACAGAAATGATATATAGAGTAAATGCTTGTGTCTACTTAAGTTTATGGAATTCCTCCGTATGCAATGGGCAGGAACGAATCGACCACGGCTTGTCAGACGGTGGGGGACGTGTTGATTCGCAAAGAAGTCAGCCACACATCATAGAAAGAGTAAATGATTGTGTCGTCTTACGTTTATGGAATTTCCCCCGTATGCAATGGGCAGGAACGTATCGACCACGGCTTGCCAGACGGAGGGGGACGTGTTGATTCGCAAAGAAGTCAGCCACACATCATAGAAAGATTAAATGAGTGTGTCTACTTACGTTTATGGAATTTCCCCCGTATGCAATGGGCAGGAACGTATCGACCGCTGTTTGTAAGAGGGATGTGGATGTGTTGATTGCAAACAAAATCAGACACAAATTATAGATAGAGTAAATGCTTGTGTCTACTTAGGTTTCATTCCTTTCCCCGTGGATGCCACTGACAAGAAAACCTCGGTAGCAACACGTATTTGTCAATGACACGTTTGCTGCAGAGGTGTCAGAAAGCGTCTGTATGTTGGGACGTGTTATGAAACCTTTCAACCAACAGTTTCCCGGACTTTCAATTTCACTTTCAAGTAGTCATTTTTCTAAGTGCGGAAAGTTTAACAAACTGGTTGACAAAAATAAACATGTCGACGATCACGGAATTTCCTTGTACAAATTCGGGCAACTCTATTTTTCATGTAATAAGACGTTTGCAATATTTAGATTACTAAAAGGCAAACAATGCTGATTTCAGGAGAGACAGCTCGTTACGAGCTGACTCACCTGAATGTGTATTGTTTGAAAAAAAATATATATCTATATCGCATAGGCGCTGAAAAAGTAATCTGTATTGTGAAAAGCAAGGCAGTGGTAAAATCAATTAAAATATCCCAGCATTAGTCCTTATTGCTTGTATCATTAATCAGAACTCCTGCTAGGATAATTTCAAAATAAATTTGTTTCGGGAAATGGTTCTAGTTAAATAATGTATTCAAATTATATGGCAAGCTGTTTTACTATTTATTCGTTTAAAATATATCTCTCTAAATGTGAGAGATATTTCTATAAAATAGAGACATCTTGTTTTTAAGATGACATCTCTTAATTATATATTTATCTTTTTAATACAGAGATATACTTATCTTACATACCTCTTTTAATTACAAAGATATCTCTCTAATATAAATATATATCTTAATTACAAAGATATCTCTCTAATATAAATATATATCTTAATTACAAAGATATCTCTCTAATATAAATATATATCTTAATAGTGAAGATATCTCGCTAATGTATATGTTATCGAGATATCACTAAAACATTAGCAAAGTTAAAGAGATGTCACTCTAAGTTAAAGATATATATCTATACATTAGAGAGATATCTTTCAAAGTTAGAGATATATCTCTTTAAGTTAAAGATATATCTTTATACATTATAGAGATATCCTTTTATCTTATATACTTATCACTCTAGGTTAAAGAGATATCTTTAAATCGAATACATAATCAAGCTGCTTGCAAGAGAAGTGTCACATATTCGTAACGGACAATGAATGTTACATCCCAGAAAGAGTTTTGATTGGTCATCCGAGTTATCTGAACGCATGTTAAACTGATTTTGAAATGCATTATTGAGCCGTCCCGCGAGAAAACAAGCATTATGGCCTCTGCGTAATGTATCGACCGAGATCAGCCTGCGCAGTCCGCGCAGACTGATCCGGGCCGACACATTCCGTCTGAGGGGAATAGAGGTATAAAGTAATGATTCCTGAAACAGAAAATCCACAAAAGACTAAAAGTGTCTATCCGTGTAAGCCTGCGCGACATGATTAGGCTGATCCGCATCGATACTTTACGCAGAGTTAACACTATTGGTGTTCTCGCGGGATGGCTCATATCTGTTTCGGGAATAGGTTTGAGTTAAAAGATGCTACTGTTACGCAGATGTCTAGATAAGGAGGGGTATCCCGCTATTTCACCCCTAACTATCTCTCTTAGTATCCCACCAAACTCTATGTTGTGGGTACTCAAAGAATCGTATCATTGAGACGATTCTTGTGAGAACCCACAACATAGGGTTAGAGGGTCAAATAAGGATTTTAGAACATGCAAAACGCCCCGTATATAGAGCTCTGGATGTATTCGAATAATCACGTAGTCGAGTTATCGCAAGTACACTGTGCGGATAAATGAGTAACGGACAATGTAGACGGATATAAGACCGCATGAATGCTTAGTCTGATCTCTGTCTGCATCGTTACCTATCGTAGGTCAACTGCGTTCATAATAACAAAACACGCAAATGTTGCATATTCAATAGAATTCGTCTTTGCTTGCATTATCAAAACATGAACATTTACAGTAGAGCTCAATTTGGCGTGAAATGTTAAACCCTTCCATAACCCAATGGGAAGAGGAGCACAAGAATATGTCGATACACTCAACAAAATGTTATTGCAAATTGTTTTTGATTTTGATGAATATAATGCTTTTGAGAATGCATCCATTAGGTGTTGAGGTCACCTGAACTTCCCGTTCATAATGTAATACTCTTGTTCACATACCGAGGGCTTGGCGTGAAACGGTTGTAACTAAAATCAGTATTTTTTTACCAAGGTTAATCACCTCGCCATAAAGTCTTTATAAGCGTTGAATAATTGTTCTTGGTAAACAATGGAAATTTAGGTGCCATTACTCGTTCTGAGCAATGGCATCTAAATTTGCATTGTTTACAAAGGGATCAAAATTGCCCCATAACCAGGTTTTTCAAAATAGGTTTTTAGTTACAACCGTTTCACGCCAAGCCCTCGATACAATAAAGCTACAGCAGGGGACTTTGAAAATATCAAGACAAATATATGGAAGATCTCTATAAAATAAATGAATGAATGTAGAACTATTGAATAGAGTTGAAAATAGTGTGGCAAAAATAGGAACTTGGTCGTCTGCTTGTCGGAAAGGGTTGATAAATATTAAGAATACTTACAAGTGAACTAGGGACGGACTCAGATGGTCTGGTAAGCGAGTCAGGTTCCGTTTCTGACAATCCATTTCCATCTGCTGACGAGGTGTCGTCGAACAGGAGCACAACACGCACTCATTTTGACCTTCTACAGCGGCAGCCCCACGTAATTCCAAAACGAATAGAGTCAGTATGAATATCCAGGAACATAGAATAAACCGTAATATATTCCCTCGGTATATCACTCCCATCCCTGGTGTTGTCATTAGTATATTATCCAATAAACCATGATTTATTTTCACGATGCATCAATGCCATTTCCAGTTTTTTCACTGTATTTATAAAACATACAATAAACCAGGATCTATTTCCACGATATATCACTGAAATGCTAGTTGTTTTCACTGCATTATTTGTAAAATAAACATAAACCGTGATTTATTACAATTTAATTTTTCACTGCATTATTTGAAATATAAACATAAACCGTGATATATTACAAGTTAATGTTTCACTGCATTATTTGTAGAATAAACATAAACCGTGATTTATTACAATTTAATTTTTCACTGCATTATTTGTAAAATAAACATAAACCGTGATTTATTACAAGTTAATTTTTCACTGTATTATTTGTAAAACAAACAGAAACCGTGATCTATTCCCCTCGATGTATCACTCACATTCCAAGTGTTGTCACTGCACCAAGGCGGCTATTCGGGTGTTTGTTGGACAGACGGGCTGGCTCGGATGTGGGTTAGACACATGGACCGGATGTTCGGGTGATAACCGGTGATAAACGATATCGAGCACTCACGGAAGCCTTATTGCGGTCTAAATAAAGTCAAATAAAAGATGATAAGTATCTATTTGGTCGTTTCGCACACGCAGTCGCAATTTGACGCATCTGTAGCAGGCGACTTTTGAAAACATTGTTGCAAAAGGAGAAATTTACTCACGATGAGCATTTTTTTCTGTTTATCACAACGTATTCAACGCTTTTCAATATTCATATGTTTCCTTTACAGAATCTGTTAATATTTTTGATAGATATTTTCCAAAGTCGTCCGGTTTAGATTTGTTGAATAATTGAAAGAGTTCACAAATCCTTTACCTCGTCTTTTGTTTAACCTTTCCCTGATACAGCCGACAATTGACACCTTTTGTTTAACCCTTCCCCACATACAACATCTGCAGCAGACGACTTTGACAACATAGTGACAAAAACCTGTAAAAATCTCCATAAAAGATAGATTAATTGTTAAAAAAAGTTGAAAACATTGTGGCCAAAGGAGAAATTGCTCATCATGAGCAATTTCACCTTTGGCCACAGTGTTTTTAAAAGTCGTCTGCTGCTATTGCGTCAAAATGCGTCTGCAGGTGGGAAAGGGTTAAACATATTTATAAAACATGGGTTTTTAGAAAATATAAAAGATTATTATGTTATCGCACTTATTGTCTGCTTCCTGGATTAATTATTTGGTATTTCACGCCGCTTTCAACAATATTTCAGTTCTATCACGGCGGGCGTGTCTAGGATAAGTTACCCGTTCTTCTGGTCAATTTACCCTGACACCAGCCAGTCAGTTAGTCGGTCGTAATGATAACCCCGCAAGCATGAGCAAAAAAAAGGGCAGCCATTACTATTATTTTTAAAGTTTTTGGAAGGACTCGACCGGGAATCGAACCTGCGAGGCTTATGCAACCGAGACGTACGCTCTACCTCTACACCAACGGTGCCGGGAGTATGAGGGGTCTGTCCTCAGTAAACCCTCTCCCACAAATAGCACATTTACAGCAGACGACTTTGAAAACGTCCAGGTAAAATATGGAAACTTTCTTCAAATGGAAGAATAGTTATTGTAAAGTGAAAACATTTTTGGCAACGAAGAAATAGTTCATCATGAGCCATTTCTGTTCTCAAAATTTGTCCAAGAATCTGCAGCAGACGACTTTTAAAAGACAAATATGTGTGATATCACTATAAATGAACGTATAACTATTACATAGAGTTAACCATATTGTGGCAAAAGAAGAAATTGCACATCATGAGCAATTTCTGCTTGTGGTGTAGTGGTGTAGTGTCCGCCTCGGCAGCGGCAGATCGCTGACTAAATCCCCGACCGGGTCATACCAAAGTCTTTAACAATGGTAGCAATGTCTGCTCTCCTTGGCTCTCAGAGTGGCGGGGTAAGGATTACGACTGACCGGCTAGTCAGGATAAATGGACCAAAAGTACTGGCAACTTACCCAGGAAATGCCGTGATATAACTGAAAAGTTATTGAAGCGGCGTAAAACACCTTACAGAAAATTTAATAGCAGAATATGGGAAAAGGAAAAATTGCATGAAATGAAAAGTGTTGCCCGCAGCTGGGAGAGGTCGAATTATTTGTGTACACTATTGATCCAAATTAAACCGCTCATCTTTTGACTCGTGAACAGAAGATTAATGTTTATTTAGTATCTTTAGTTTCAAACTGTGAATACTATCACGTGAAACAGTTAATCCGTTTTCTAAAACCATTAGAAAGTAAAATTAGAAAAATTACCCTATCTGATACTGAGGCAAACATAACCCTTTTTTCAATTATAGACGCCGAACGTTGACGTTTCTACAGCAGACGACTTTTGAAAACATTGTGTGAAAACGAGAAATTGCTCATCATGAGCAATTGATTCTTTTATTGCATTTTTCACCCCCAACAATATTCAATGATTATGGTTTTTATTTTCAGAGACTTTTGCATACGTTTGCACAATTGATCGTCTACTGCAGATTTGTCGCATGTGGGAAAGGTCACATTGGACATTATTCAAATGGATTCGAAATTAGAAACAGAAATTACTGCATTTGATGCTGCGTACCTCTTTGTACAGGCATTCTGCATATTGGCCGTTACTCCTCGCTAACTAACTAAAGGGCATGTGTGTATGTTCAGATCTACTTGCGCTTTCGCACAGTTTATTCTGACTTTGTCTTGTTCGCCAATTTAATCACAGAATGTTAAACTCTTTCCCTCATATAGAGGCTTTCTGACGCGTCTGCAGCATATGGCTTTTTGAAAGCATGGTGTCAAAAGAGGAAATTGCTCAAAACAAGGAATGTCTCCCTTTGTCACCATGTTTTCAATTATATTCAATTATTGTACTTTAATTTAAAGGGAGCTTCCAAAGTTATTCGGATATGTTTTCAAAGTCGCCTGCTGAAGATATGATGTATGTGGGAAAAGAAAATGTTGTTTCTTTTGATCTGGTTGCAAGGATGCTCAAGCGAATATTTAAATCTCAAGTTGTTATACCCTTTTCTACTGCAGACGACTTTGAAAACAATTCGTCAAAAATTAATTTCGCATAACAATTGGAAAAAAAAGATTGAAAACAGTGTGGGAAAAGGACACATTGCTTATTTTCTCATCTTGTCACTATTTTTCCAAAAGTCGTCCGCTGCAGAGGCGTCGAAAAGCGTCTATATGTCGGAAAGGGTTAACAGTTTCCAATATACAGACATACTTTGACCTATCTGCAACTGAAACATTTGAAATCATTGACGCCAAAGAAGAAATTGTTCATATTAAGTATTTTTTCCTTTCTTCACATAAGAATTTGTTTATAATTACTCAACAATAAAAGATATATTTACAGATACTTGCTATATAATTATAACGAGCTACATCGTTAACTCTTTCAGCGCCGAATTGTTTAAAGTAGACTCTTCCATGTTCAAAATCGGGCGTCTTCATTTCTCATGTAATAAAAGTTTTGGACTATTTTGATAACGAAAAGGCAAACAATGCTGATTTCAGGTGAGACAGCTCGTTACGAGCTGACTCACCTGAATCAGCATTGTTTGCAAAAACATCAATATTGCCTTTGGCGCTGAAAGAGTTAATATTCCTCACGAGGAATCGAGGAATCCACATCTGGTGTCGTAGACACGATGTTATAATTGCTTTTTAAGCCCTGGCAGTGCTATGACGTACACGTTAACCTTACGTCAGAGATAACATTTAGGACAATTTAAAAACCGGCAGAACAACCGTTGATATATCATTGAAAATATTATGGGGAGAGTTGATCATTTTCTCCGATCGCTACTTCGCGAGTCGTCTGCGGCGAAGGTGTCAACTTTCGTCTGTTTTTTTGGTCAACCCTTTTCCCTCATTTAAAACACCTGCAGCAGACGACTTTGTAAACACCTAGAACATCTAGACACACATGTGAAAAACATTCCGTAAAAGAGAGTTTAATTATTATAAAAGTTTTGAAAACATTGTGGTAAAATGAGAAATTGATCGTTTTGATCAAATTTAACTTTTGTCACAACGTTTTTAAATGTCGTCTGCAACAAAGGTGTCAAACGTTGGTCTGTATCGGGTTAATCGATACCGGATGTTCAATAGGATTACGTCCTTTCGTCGCTAACTACTTATATTTCCTAGCTTGCAATGCTATTATGACACTCTACATGATGCTGTCGCAGGCAATTTTCATTTCTCTCTTCGAATGCTTTCATCTGACAAATACTATTTTGACAAACGGAAGAAAACAAAACGGTAGCCACAATGACTGCTGTTAATCATCGTATTGTTCGAATCTGGGTACGAAGTCACGACTCCCGGAATGATAGCTCTGGTCGTTACAGATTGTGCGTGTTTTACGCCCCTTTCAACACTCTTTCAGTTATATCACGGCGTTTCCTGGGTAAATTATCAGTACTACAATGGCGTTTATCCTGACGCCAGCCAGTGAATCGTAATGCTTATCACGCAACCATGAGCGACACGGACGGCTGTCATTACTTCCATTTATAAAGTCTTTGGTATGACCCGGCCGGGGATCGAACGCGCTACTTCTCGCACCCGAGATGGACGATCCTTACAGCTTACGTCGTGTCAGTGACATATCGCTCAACATTTAGATATTCGACCCCCTTTGTGTGTGGCTCGGAATAGTGTAACTTTCAAAGCCGAGGAAAGAAAAGCGGGGAAACAATGAAACCTTTCGCTGCCAAAGGCAATGAAAGGCTTTTGCGAATAATGCAGATTCAGTTGAGACAGCTCGGGATGAGCTATCTCCTGAAATATGCATTGTTTGCCAATTAGATATTACATCTTACCAAATTTCCTGTTGTACGAAAAATGGAGTGGTCCAATTTTCAACATGAACGAGTTTTTTTTAATCATTTTGAAATTCTGTAGTGAAAGAGTTTATCAACACAGAAGGAAAAGGTCAACAACCTCTCCCTCAAAAGAATGACATAATTATTAGCCTTAACGTTGATGCCAACGCAAGAAGTGTGTGGGTTTTTTTCTTTATAACGCGAGACCATTTGTTATCTCGCTAAAGCGGATATATCATGTGTTTATCATTTTAAAAAGCTAAAATAACTTTTAAAACTTTAAAATTGTAATCCATATCCCGCTTTATCACATAGCTTGCACTCCATGAGTGACATAAAGCAGTGACATAGATATCATATGTAACTACTTACATAAATAGCCGACTCACAGCTACAATGTTTACAATTGTTCTGAATTTCGGCATTTATTAAAAGTATTGTTTAATGAGAATAAATCTCGATAAATGAAATGTTATAAATGCCTTGTTGCTAATTTTGTATAAAATCAAAAGGTTATTGATAGGGACTACGTTTTACAGTGGAAGTATGCATTAGAACTTCGGGGTGAACTTCGGTCTCCGTTTATATGAGGACGAAGAAAGATCGATTTAAAGATTGAAAACAGTATTTTTATGGTGTTATGTGATAACTAGAATCTTACATTCGTGCTTATTACGATTCCCCAACAGAGTTGGGAATCGTATTGTTTTTCTATTGTTTTTTATTATTATTATTACGATTCCCCAACAGAGTTGGGAATCGTATTGTTTTTCTATTGTTTTTTATTATTCTTCTTATTATTACGATTCCCCAACAAAGTTGGGAATAATTTTGTTTTTCTACTGTTTTTTATTATTCTTTCTTTCTTTCTTTATTCTTTTTCTCCTATCCAAATTTTTGTCCGAGCGATATCTCATGAACTAATGGTCAGATATTATTGAAACTTGGAACATAGATAGATGGCAATGTGAAGTTGTGCAAGAGGCAAAAATGATAACTCTGAGCCCCTTTTTCAATATTTAAATCAAGTTTTGTCCGAGCGATATCTTGTGAACGAATGGTCAGATAATATTGAAACTTGGATCATAGATAGATGGCAATGTTAAGATGTGCAAGATTGAAGAATGATAACTCTGAGCCACTTTTTTGCAAAGTTATCTCCCCTTTTTCATTATTTTAATAATTTGGTGATTAAAGATTGTATAACTTTATAACGAAAAGAGATAGAGACTTGAAACTTAGTACAAGTGTTCCAAATCAAGTGAGTGACCTACTTTCTCATGTGTATTTGAGCGTAACCGAATACTCGCTTCTGATTGGTCGATTTTTCGGACTTGTATAACTCAAAAACGACAAGTGATAGAGACTTGAAACTTAGTACATGTGTTTCTAATCAAGTAGTACTACTTTGCATGTGTATTAGCGCATGACCGAATACTCGTTTCTGATTGGTCGATTTTATTGGACTTGTATACCTCAAAAACGACAAGTGATAGAGACTTGAAACTTAGTACATGTGTTCCTAATCAAGTAGTAGTACTTTCGCAAGTGTATTAGCGCATGACCGAATATTCGTTTCTGATTGGTCGATTTTTTAAACTTGTATAACTCAAAAACGACAAGTGGTACAGACTTGAAACTTAGTACATGTGTTCCTAATGAAGTAGGTCTACTTTCGCAAGTGCGCATGACCGAATACTCGTTTCTGTTATCTCCCCTTCTTAAATAAAATGGCAAGGGAATCGTTCGTAACTGTTACTACAGTTACAAATCTCTAGTTATTATTATTTTCTTTCTCCTATCTAAATTTTTGTCCAGAGCAATACTCATAAACTACTCGATGGAATTGATTGAAACTTGCAACATAGATAGATGGCAATGCGAACTTGTGTAGTTTTCAAGAATGATAACTCTGAGCCAATGTTTCGCAAAGTTATCTCCCCTTTTTCAATATTTTAATCACTTTTTGTCAGAGCGATATCTTGTGAACGAATGGTCAGATATTATTGAAACTTGGAACATAGATAGATGGCACTGTGCAGTTGTACAACATGCAAGAATTATAACTCTGGGCCACTTTTTTGCAAAGTTATCTCCCCTTTTTCATTTTTTTAATAATTGGGTGATTTGAACTTGTATAACTCGATAACGAAACGAGATAGAGACTTGAAACTTAGTACAAATGTTCCCAATCAAGTGACCTACTTTCTCATGTGTATTTGAGCTTGACCGAATACTCGTTTCTGATTGGTCGATTTTTCGGACTTGTATAACTCGAAAATTACTAGTGATAGAGACTTGAAACTTAGTACATGTGATTCTAATCAAGTAGTACTACTTTCTCAAGTGTATTAGCGCATGACCGAATACTCGTTTCTGATTGGTCGATTTTTCTGACTTGTATAACTCAAAAACGACAAGTGATAGAGACTTGAAACTTAGTACATGTGTTTCTTATCAAGTAGTTCTACTTTTGCATGTGTATTAGCGCATGACCGAATACTCGTTTCTGATTGGTCGATTTTTCGGACTTGTATAACTCAAAAACGACAAGTGATAGAGACTTGAAACTTAGTACATGTGTTTCTTATCAAGTAGTACTACTTTCTCTAGTGTATTAGCGCACGACCGAATACTCGTTTCTGATTGGTCGATTTTTCGGACTTGTATAACTCAAAAACGACAAGTGATAGAGACTTGAAACTTAGTACATCTGTTCCCAATCAAGTAGTACTACTTTCGCAAGAGTATTAGCGCATGACCGAATACTCGTTTCTGTTATCTCCCCTTGTTAAATAAAATGGCAAGGGAATCGTTCGTAACTGTTGCTACAGTTACAATCTCTAGTTATTATTATTTTCTTTCTCCTATCCAAATTGTTGTCCAGAGCAATACTCATAAACTACTTGATGGAATTGATCGAAACTTGCAACATAGATAAATGGCAATGTGAACTTGTGTAGTTTTCAAGAATGATAACTCTGAGCCACTTTTTTGCAAAGTTATCTCCCCTTTTTCAATATTTTAATCAATTTTTGTCAGAGCTATATCTTGTTAACGAATGGTCAGATATTATTGAAACTTGGAACATAGATAGATGGCACTGTGCAGTTGTACAACATGCAATAATTATAACTCTGGGCCACTTTTTTTGCAAAGTTATCTCCCCTTTTTCATTTTTTTAATAATTTGGTGATTTGAACTTGTATAACTCGATAACGAAAAGAGATAGAGACTTGAAACTTAGTACAAATGTTCCCAATCAAGTGACCTACTTTCTCATGTGTATTTGAACTTGACCAAATACTCGTTTCTGATTGGTCGATTTTTCGGACTTGTATAACTCGAAAATGACTAGTGATAGAGACTTGAAACTTAGTACATGTGATTCTAATCAAGTAGTACTACTTTCTCAAGTGTATTAGCGCATGACCGAATACTCGTTTCTGATTGGTCGATTTTTCGGACTTGTATAACTCAAAAACGACAAGTGATAGAGACTTGAAACTTAGTACATGTGTTTCTTATCAAGTAGTTCTACTTTTGTATGTGTATTAGCGCATGACCGAATACTCGTTTCTGATTGGTCGATTTTTCGGACTTGTATAACTCAAATACGACAAGTTATAGAGACTTGAAACTTAGTACATGTGTTTCTTATCAAGTAGTACTATTTTTGCATGTGTATTAGCGCATGACCGAATACTCGTTTCTGATTGGTCGATTTTTCGGACTTGTATAACTCAAAAACGACAAGTGATAGAGACTTGAAACTTAGTACATGTGTCCCTAATCAAGTAGTAGTACTTTCGCAAGTGTATTAGCGCATTACCGAATACTCTGGGCCATTGTGTTATCTGCCCTTGTTCAATAAAATGGCAAGGGAATCGTTCGTAACTGTTGCTACAGTTACAATCTCTAGTTTGATATTGTTTTTATGAAACTCGTCGACTGAAACGAATATGACGCTCGGCAGTTCCTCGCGACATATTATTTCAGTCGACTCGTTTCATAAAACAATAACAAACTAGAGATTGTAACTGTAGCAACAGTTACGAACGATTCCCTTGCCATTTTATTTAACAATGGGAGATAACAGAAACGAGTATTCGGTCATGCGCTAATACATTTGCGAAAGTATTACCACTTGATTAGGAACACATGTACTAAGTTTCAAGTCACTATCACTTGTCGTTTTTGAGTTATACAATTCCGAAAAAAATCGACCAATCAGAAACGAGTATTCAGTCATGCGCTAATACACTTGAGAAAGTAGAACTACTTGATTAGAAACACATGTACTAAGTTTCAAGTCTCTATCACTTGTCGCTTTTGAGTTATACAAGTCCGAAAAATTGACCAATCAGAAACGAGTATACGGTCATGCGCTAATACACTTGCGAAAGTAGTACCACTTGATTAGGAACACATGTACTAAGTTTCAAGTCACTATCACTTGTCGTTTTTGAGTTATACAATTCCGAAAAATCGACCAATCAGAAACGAGTATTCGGTCATGCGCTAACACACTTGAGAAAGTAGTATCACTTGAGTGGGAACACTTGTACTAAATTTCAAGTCTCTATCACTTTTCGTTATCGAGTTATACAAGCTCAAATCACCCAATTATTAAATTATTGAAAAAGGCGAGATAACTTTGCAACAAAGTCACCCAGAGTTATAATTATTGCATGTTGCACACCTTCACCTTGCCATCTATCTATGTTTCAAGTTTCAATACTATCTGACCATTCGTTCACAAGATATCGCTCGGACAAAAATTGATTAAAATATTGAAAAAGGGGAGATAACTTTGCTCAGAGTTATAATTCTTGCAAACTGCACAACTTCACATTGCCATCTAACTTTGTTGCAAGTTTCAATCAATTCCATCAAGTAGTTTATGAGTATTGCTCTGGACAAAAATTTGGATAGGAGAAAGAAAATAAAGAATAAAAAACAATAGAAAAACAATACGAATCCCCAACAAGTTGGGGGAATCGTAATAAGCACTCATGTAAGATCCTCTATTTATGATATTTTTAACTCACTATCATTGGCTTGCGCATTTTGACGCAGCTGCTTCGGACGAACTTTGTGTTCAAATGTGAAATTGCTAATAAAGAGCGATTACACGATGCTTGTACGACTAGATGGCCAACGGGGACGATCCTAATCGGATTGCGTGGAAGCGTAGGCTGATTTGGAACGTTCCTGGTCAACTCCCTTCCTCGCCCTGAGACCGCATCAGTGGTGTAGTGGTAGAACGTCCGCCTGGGTGCGGAGGGAGGCCACGGGTTCGATCCCTGGCAAGGTCAGGCCAAATACTTTAAAAATGGTAGTTATGGCTGTCCTCCTTGGCGCTCAGGGTTGTGGGGTTAGCATTGCAACTGACTGACTGAGATGTCAGGATAAATGGACCAGTAGTACTGGTAACTTATCCAGGAAACGCTGCGATATAACTGAACAATTGTTGAAAGAGGCGTAAATCACCAAGCAATCAAATTAATCAATCCTCGCCTTGAAGGTCAGTTTATCGTGTGACGTTTATCATATCAATATGAGCCGAATTACGAGAAAACCAACATTGCGGACTCAGCGTAAAGTATCGACCCTGATCAGCCTAATCATGCCGCACAGGCCCAACCCGGACAGACATTTTTTCCCTCCTGTGGATTTTCTGTTTCAATAATCATTACTGTATACATCTATCCCCCTGTGACGAAATGTGTCGACCCGGATTAGCCTGCGCAGGCTGATCCGGGTCGATACATTACGCAGATGCTCATATGACGAACTTGTATTTGCAACAAATGTGTGACTGGTTTCGGATAATATAAAATGTTCAAGTTGAGGAAAATGACACAAAGTCTAAATGTTCAGAACATATACGTGTGTCAGTCATTACGACATCTGAGCCCGTTCTTGTGAGAAAATGTACTAGATTTATTTTTGTGAAACGTCTAACTCTAGGTTAGCATGTGCTATCCACATAGTCTCATCAGGTGCTACACTATTCGCATATTATTTACATCAGCTTGTTAGATGATTTTATCGACTTGCGTATGTTCTGATGAGCACATGTACAGGGTGATCTATATCTTCATTAAATAGAAACTTGTACTTTTATGGTATGAGCGGGCTCAGGTACATTTGAAGAAAATATTCATTCATGACATTATGATATAGACTTCAAAATTGTTAATATGTTTTATTCTTTTGCATTGTGTTTCACACCGTTTTTAATTTTAATTATTCACTTGTATAGCGGCGTTTCATAGGTAAGTTACCAGTACTACTGGTCCATTTATGCTGACACCAGTGCGCCAGTCGTTATTCTAACCCCTCAATCTTGAGCGCCAAGAAAGGAAAGCCATTACTACCATTAAAAAATCGTTGGTACGACCATGTCGGGTATTGAACCTTTGACCTCCCGCACCCGAGGCGGACGCTCAACCACTACACAATGAAAGCGTTTTGTGAAGTATCATGTAACCCTACAATTAATTACGCGGAAAGCAGCCATTGATTAAAGATGTCAGCCTACTCCGAAAGAACTTCAAAATCGAAGCCTATTATATATGGTTAGTTAACTTTGTAATTCGAAGCGTTAAAATATTCTCAAATTAACCCCCCTTTCCATCATACAAAAAAAAAAAGCGGCAAAACTTTGAAAACATATGTAAACATATATATGGAAATTCTTTGTAAATGAAATTAACTAATTACACAATCATTGTAAAGGTCGTCCTCTTCTGATGCATTACAAATGTGTCTGTAAAAAGTTAATATGACATGAGTATGTTTTAAATATTTTATGATATGTTAAATTGTAGACAAAATAGTTAGGAAAAATAAGACAAACATACAAACTTCTTTCTAATGCAGGTTGCATACTGCTTAAATATATGTCATTTATCGCTGATAGTGCTCAGCAGTTGTATATATTCCTAATTACCCATTAAGATATGTCTTCTAACAATTGTTAATTTCACACTCTCCTAAACTGCTTAAAGTTAAAGGTTAAACTTTCATTATTTGTTATAATCTATTTTTGAAATCTACCAAAATCAGAAAATTGTTAATGTAAATGTATGTAAATAATGAGATACATGTATTTGTATAAGTCGATGAAAATCTATCTATCTATCTATCATGATAGGTCATACGTTATTCATGTCCTACATCATATAAAGGTATATGACTGTAAAATCAATTGGGCTCCATTTCCAGTTTGTCGTCAGAAATAACATGTTCTATGCAAGAATATAATGTGGACAGAGAAGACTTTGGTAAGATAAGCGAAGTAACAGACTCGCTGAAGTCTTCGAATTGATGCAGATGCAGTAAGACCGCATCTAGCATAACCCGGCTTAATTTAAAAACATTTTAAAAAGAAGGAAAGAAAAAAAAGGTTTTGGAATAATTGTTCACGCCTTATCGAATCAACGTGGCTTTCAGCTTTCCCTGGGGATTTCCCTTGATAAAGGTTAAATTAAACAGAAACATATCGATTTGTTTACAGTCATTGGCATTGATGAAGTGTGCAGTGTAGCACTAATAAAACGTGTTTTTTTTTTAATTTTCAAAGTGCATTGTTTCTGTCCTTAAAACCCCCAGAATGTTTTTGCCTTTGACATAAATAAAGAATATTTGGCGTTGTGCTGTGGGATTAAACAGGTGGGTTCCAGACTGAATGAGCGCCGCTTCAGGAAACCGAACCACGTGGGACTTGGAGACAGTGTATACTCACACACCTGAATTATTCTCGCAGCATTTCAGACGTTTTTCAGAACCCAAATGGTTTCGCTACCGTTGTGTTAAATGGTTTCTCTACCATTGTGTTAAATGGTTTCGCTACCATTGTGTTAAACGGTTTCGCTACCGTTGTGTTAAATGGTTTCGCTACCATTGTGATCAATGGTTTCGCTACCATTGTGTTAAATGGTTTCGCTACCATTGTGTTAAATGGTTTCGCTACCATTGTATTAAATGGTTTCGCTACCATTGTATTAAATGGTTTCGCTACCATTGTATTAAATGGTTTCGCTACCATTGTGTTAAATGGTTTCGCTACCATTGTGTTAAATGGTTTCGCTACTATTGTGTTAAATGGTTTCGCTACCATTGTGTTAAATGGTTTCGCTACCATTGTATTAAATGGTTTCGCTACCATTGTATTAAATGGTTTCGCTACCATTGTGTTAAATGGTTTCGCTACCATTGTATTAAATGGTTTCGCTACCATTGTATTAAATGGTTTCGCTACCATTGTGTTAAATGGTTTCGCTACCATTGTATTAAATGGTTTCGCTACCATTGTGTTAAATGGTTTCGCTACCATTGTGTTAAATGGTTTCGCTACCATTGTATTAAATGGTTTCGCTACCATTGTGATCAACGGTTTCGCTACCATTGTGATCAACGGTTTCGCTACCGTTGTGTTAAATGGTTTCGCTACCATTGTGTTAAATGGTTTCGCTACCATTATGTTAAATGGTTTCGCTACCATTGTGATCAATGGTTTCGCTACCATTGTATTAAATGGTTTCGCTACCATTGTGTTAAATGGTTTCGCTACCATTGTGTTAAATGGTTTCGCTACCATTGTGATCAATGGTTTCGCTACCATTGTGTTAAATGGTTTCGCTACCATTGTATTAAATGGTTTCGCTACCATTGTATTAAATGGTTTCGCTACCATTGTATTAAATGGTTTCGCTACTATTGTGTTAAATGGTTTCGCTACCATTGTATTAAATGGTTTCGCTACCATTGTATTAAATGGTTTCGCTACCATTGTATTAAATGGTTTCGCTACCATTGTATTAAATGGTTTCGCTACCATTGTGTTAAATGGTTTCGCTACCATTGTATTAAATGGTTTCGCTACCATTGTATTAAATGGTTTCGCTACCATTGTATTAAATGGTTTCGCTACCATTGTATTAAATGGTTTCGCTACCATTGTATTAAATGGTTTCGCTAAAATTGTATTAAATGGTTTCGCTACCATTGTGTTAAACGGTTTCGCTACCATTGTGTTAAATGGTTTCGCTACCGTTGTGTTAAACGGTTTCGCTACCATTGTATTAAATGGTTTCGCTACCATTGTGTTAAATGGTTTCGCTACCGTTGTGTTAAATGGTTTCGCTACCATTGTATTAAATGGTTTCGCTACCGTTGTGTTAAATGGTTTCGCTACCATTGTATTAAATGGTTTCGCTACCATTGTGTTAAATGGTTTCGCTACCATTGTATTAAATGGTTTCGCTACCATTGTGTTAAACGGTTTCGCTACCATTGTGTTAAACGGTTTCGCTACCATTGTGTTAAATGGTTTCGCTACCGTTGTGTTAAATGGTTTCGCTACCATTGTATTAAATGGTTTCGCTACCGTTGTGTTAAATGGTTTCGCTACCATTGTATTAAATGGTTTCGCTACCATTGTGTTAAATGGTTTCGCTACCATTGTATTAAATGGTTTCGCTACCATTGTGTTAAACGGTTTCGCTACCATTGTGTTAAACGGTTTCGCTACCATTGTGTTAAATGGTTTCGCTACCGTTGTGTTAAATGGTTTCGCTACCGTTGTGTTAAACGGTTTCGCTACCATTGTGTTAAATGGTTTCGCTACCATTGTGTTAAACGGTTTCGCTACCGTTGTGTTAAATGGTTTCGCTACCGTTGTGTTAAATGGTTTCGCTACCATTGTGTAAAACGGTTTCGCTACCGTTGTGTTAAATGGTTTCGCTACCATTGTGTTAAATGGTTTCGCTACCATTGTGTTAAATGGTTTCGCTACCATTGTGTTAAATGGTTTCGCTACCATTGTGTTAAACGGTTTCGCTACCATTGTGTTAAATGGTTTCGCTACCATTGTGATCAATGGTTTCGCTACCATTGTGTTAAATGGTTTCGCTACCGTTGTGTTAAATGGTTTCGCTACCGTTGTGTTAAACGGTTTCGCTACCATTGTGTTAAACGGTTTCGCTACCGTTGTGTTAAATGGTTTCGCTACCATTGTGATCAATGGTTTCGCTACCATTGTGTTAAATGGTTTCGCTACCATTGTGTTATGCGATCTTATTACGGAAGTGCGTCAAACACTCTTAACTCTTTCACGCCATTTTTCCTCGAACAGGAATTCTGGTAACATAAAATGTCTAAGTGACAAACAATGCAGATTTCAGGAGAGACAACTCGTGGTGAGTTGTCTCTCCTGAAACTGCATTGTTTGCACACACCTTTAATTGCCTTTGGCAGCGAAGGGGTAAAAAACAAGGCATGGTTTAATTATATATATTGTAACACACCTCGTAAGGAAATATGTTGTAACATTATATATAAGGAAGCGAATAATTCTTTTCATTTTTGAAATATCAAATAAAATATCGCTATTGAAGTATTTCTGAAATACAATAAAAAGTATTATTATTATAAAAACACAAGGAGATCCTTAATAGCATGTCTTGGTACATATATCGAAACACACTTTATAACGAAATATGTTGAAACACGATATATAAGGAATTATATTGTCAAATATTATATTTTATTTCTCAAACACAATAAAACGATGTCACATTCTACTACGACGAAATGAAAGTCATAAAATTGTCACAAATGATGCGTCCTAAAAATCAATAAAATAACACAAATACAAGTATTTTCCTTTGCCTTTTTAGCTCACATTAGCGCGTACTGGTCTATGTTAGCTTTGCTGATCGCTCAACGTCCGTCATGCGTATGGCGTCTGTCCGTCGTCCGCGACGTATTATTCATACGAAATCTCCTCCCATACTACATAGTAAATTCCATTTAACCCTTTCCCTCATATAGACGCTTTCTGACGCCTCTTCAGCAGACAGCTTTTTCGAAAACATAATGACAAACGAAGAAATTGCTCAAAACGAGCAATTTCTCCTTTTGCCACAATGTTTTCCACTTTTAGTCATAGGGTATCCATTCAATTATAGAGCTTTTATATTTGTTGACAAAATATGTTAAAAGTCGTCTGCTGCAGAATTGTCGTATGAGGAAAAGGGTTAAACTTTATATAAATGATCCTGACATTGTCCTCTGCCAAACAAGCTGAAATAAATGTAATCATTGCAGAATTCTGGTTGCCACGACAACAAAGAGGGAACTCTTTAAAAATCTTCTCCTCTGAAACTGGTTCTCCGAATTCAAAGTAATTTGGTACAAACGATTATCTGGTAACCATAAGTAGTGAGCCCCCCCCCCCCCCCCCCCCCCCCCCCCCCCCCCCCCCCCCCACCATAAAGTTAATTAGTACAAATGAGAATCTTTTGACTCTCCGTCTTTGATAAAGTGAAGACTTTAAAGAATAAGGCCTCCAAAGGATTGGGTAGTTTTTCCCGAATTTAGTTTTTACAATCGATGCAAACAAATAAATTCGGGAAAAGCTACCCAATCCTCTGGAGGCCTAATTTTTTAGTTTGCATCGATTGTAAAACAAGCTTTCAGCTTAAAGATATTAAGCTCAATGTCTGTTTCCTTGAGACTCAACCAGTACTCGAGCTGATTGCGTGGACAATCCGAAAAGGCGTCAATATGTGTGCTGTTATTGTTACTCATTTGACAAGGAAGACAATCTAAATCCTTCTATATACTACTTTAAACCACATTGTCGGGTGGAGCAGATCGCGGAATCGAACCCAAGGCGGGTCATACCAAATACTTTAAAAAAAGTAGGAATGCTTTTTTTAGCGCTCAGGGTTGCGTGATTAGCATTACGACTGAATGACACTATATGACTGACTTATTAGAGAACATTGGATCTAAATGGACTCTATTTTTCAGAAGTTTATTGGCACACTCTATGTTGACTTATTAGAGAACATTGGATCTAAATGGACTCTATTTTTCAGAAGTTTATTGGCACACTCTTTGGTGACTTATTAGAGAACATTGAATCTAAATGGACTCTATTTTTCAGAAGTTTATTGGCACACTCTTTGGTGACTTATTAGAGAACATTGAATCTAAATGGACTCTATTTTTCAGAAGTTTATTGGCACACTCTTTGGTGACTTATTAGAGAACATTGAATCTAAATGGACTCTATTTTTCAAGGTTTATTGGCACGCTCTATAGTGACTTATTAGAGAACATTAAATCTAAATAGTCAACATTTCATAGAAGTTTTGTGGCACATTAAAATACATTGGATCTACATAGACACGTTTTTCAGAAGTTTCTTGGCACACTCTATGACTTATTAAAAGATCATTGGATCTAAAAAGATACTTTTTTGAAAGTTTCTTAGCGCACTCTGTGACATTTTTAGAGAAATAGGATCTAAATAGACACTATTTTCTCAGAAGTTTATTGGCACCCTCTATGACTTATGGGAGAACACTGAATCTTAATAGACACTATTTCTCAGAAGTGTATTGACACACTCTATGACTTCCCAGAGAACATTGCAAAGCTAGATCAAACTGCGCTAATGCATTGGCTGATCTGGATCTATATTGTTCGCAAATTGTTTTGTTTTGTTTTGCAGGTCGCTGCTTATATCTTTATCATGCTAAGCACAGTCATACACACTTTGTTAGCATTCGTTCCGGCTAATCTTGATCCAACGTATTTTGATTTCTTATTCAGTATTAATCAATACTTCATAAATATGAATGAACTAAATAGATTTAAGAGAGATAATGACCCTTTCCCAGATACAACAAATCTATAGTAAATCTACAGTAGACGATTTTAAATAGATCTTTGCAAAAATACGGCGAATCTCTTTAAATGAAGGTACAATGTACACAATATTAAAACATTGTGACAAAACAAGAAATGGCTCTTTTTGAGCAATTTCTTCTTTTGTCACAATGTTTTCAAATGTCGTCTGCTGCACAGGCGTCAGAAAACGTGTACGTGTGAGAAAGCGACAGGACGATGTTTATTAAAATAATTTTACAATTAAATTTGTTTAAATTCCAATGGAAGTATTTGCACATGGCCTTTAATAACAGTGCAAAAGTAATCCAGGAAATAAAGTTATTGATTCGAGATATAATTTGTACGCCACGATTGGATACTATAAATGATTATCAATAGCTTTTTACAAGTGGCACTAGGAACCACACTCCTTAAGAACCGCAAGATAGAAATCGACTGCACCATTGGAAAACCTGCCTTCGGGACCAGGGACGTAAGGTCCATACATTTTAATAATATGTGATGTTTGTAAACCTTACAGTTGCTCGCTGTGTGGTTTGTAAACACAGATATGTGATGTTTGTAAACCGTACAGTTGTTCGATGTGTGGTTTGTAAACACAGATATGTGATGTTTGTAAACCTTACAGTTGCTCGCTGTGTGGTTTGTATACACAGATATGTGATGTTTGTAAACCGTACAGTTGTTCGATGTGTGGTTTGTAAACACAGATATGTGATGTTTGCTAAACCTTACAGTTGCTCGCTGTGTGGTTTGTATACACTGCTATGTGACATGTGTTAACCTTACAGTAGCTCGCTGTGTTGTTTCTATACACTGATATGTGACATGTGCTAACCTTACAGTCAGCTCGCTGTCGTTGTTTCTATACACTGATATGTGACATGTGCTAACTTACAGTAGCTCGCTGTGGTTTGTATACACTGATATGTGACATGTGTTAACCTTACAGTAGCTCGCTGTGTTGTTTCTATACACTGATATGTGACATGTGCTAACCTTACAGTAGCTCGCTGTGTGGTTTGTATACACTGATATGTGACATGTGCTAACCTTATAGTAGCTCGCTGTGTTGTTTCTAGACACTGATATGTGACATGTGCTAACCTTACAGTAGCTCGCTGTGTGGTTTGTATACACTGATATGTGACATGTGTTAACCTTACAGTAGCTCGCTGTGTTGTTTCTATACACTGATATGTGACATGTGTTAACCTTACAGTAGCTCGCTGTGTTGTTTCTATACATGTGTTAACCTTACAGTAGCTCGCTGTGTTGTTTCTATACATGTGTTAACCTTACAATTGCTCGCTGTGTTGTTTGTATACACTGATATGTGCTATTTGTTAACCTTACAGTTGCTCGCTGTGAAAAAAAATATGAATGATGTGTAAAGCTTACACATGAGCTAACAGCCAACTGACAAATACTGTGTTAGGTATATCTGAATACACCAGACTTCTTCCCTGTTCACATCCCGGTTATTAAAACACCGCTTTAGCTTCTCGACATAATATATGACAATATAGACACTGTATGCCCCAATCAAATTACAATCAGACCGAACTACTTCGCTGCACTTATATTGGATGTGACTACACCGCATGATTGGCTTTTTACCCTTAAATACTCACAAGCCTGGTCGCTATGTCCAATGAAATAGAACGATACAAATAACGTCAATGCTTTACAATCGGAACACTCAACAATCAGCGCTTCTCTATATCGTTTATTTACATTAGTAATCTTACCTTTTTCATACCGAACGATTTTGTAAGCGACAATTTGATTGGCTGACACCAAGGTCAATCTGAGCCAATCTATATTTGGCAGTCATTAGATCTATATACGAGCGGGTAATGTTAAGGTCTGGTTTTAATGAGTTTGTTAAATGACCCAGATTAGTATTCACGCCAGGGCGAGGAAGGATAAGGATATATCTGCAAATTCGTTTTTTGAGTTTTGAAGTTTTTTTCCGGAGGCATTCATACAACATTGTAAGTATTTGGTACGACCTGACCCGGGATCGAACCCTGGTCTCCCGCTCCCAAGGCGGACGCTTTACCCACTATATCCCTCGTCATACTTAAAATATACATCTAAACACCCGCCCTACTGTGTCAGCTATTATTAGAGAATACCGGTCAAGGTCGGATTTCCCTGACGAATGACGCTTATCACAGTGACTTTTGTCTTACGTCGGAAATGATGTTTCTGTAATGCCTCTCTCAAATATTTTTTCACCTGTCGAAATGATCTATTCCCTTATTTGAAAAAAAAACGTTTTATACCCTTTCCCTTTCACACATACAATAAATCTACAACAGACGGCTTTGAGAAATATTAAATTAAAACACTTGAAACTCTCTATAAATGAAAAAACAATTGTTGAATAAAGTTAAATACTTTGAGGCGAAAGGAAAACTCGCTCATTAGCAGCAATTTCTCCTTTTGCCACAATGTTTTTCAAAAGTGGTCTGTTGCAGAGGCGTCAGAAAGCGTCTGTAGTTTAAAAGAGTTTAATCAACTCTCTGCTGCCAAAGACAATTAAAGGCTTTTGCAAACAATGCAGATTCAGGAGTTCTTTTTACTCTCTCTCTCTCTCTCTCTCTCTCTCTCTCCTCTCTCCTCTCATCCTCTCTCTCTTCCTCTCTCTCTCTCTCTCTCTATCTCTCTCTCTCCTCTCTTCTCTCTCTCTCTCTCTCTCTCTCCTCTCCTCTCTCTCTCTCTCTCTCTCATCTCTCTCTCACTCTCCCCAAGGTCCAGTCTCGATTACAATCTAAAAATAGCATTTGCCTATATATTGTCAATATATAGTCAAATGCTTATATATTGTCAATATATAGTAAAATGCTATTTTACGATGTTAAACGAGACTGGCACCTGTGACATAGGCATTATATTTAAACATATATCCAGTTTGAAGAAACATGGAGTGGTTTAATTTTCAACATGGCAGAGCCGACTTTGGGAAATTCGACAGTGAA
Source organism: Serripes groenlandicus (assembly GCA_031761405.1). NCBI lineage: Eukaryota > Metazoa > Mollusca > Bivalvia > Cardiida > Cardiidae > Serripes > Serripes groenlandicus. The sequence goes on along the minus strand of JASEVX010000001.1, from coordinate 214,999,681 downwards.
AGAGTTAAAGCTGAACTAACAAAAAGTTATAATTGTTTTATTACATGAATATCATCTTGAAAATACCAAACATAGGAGATCGACTGTGGCGGTGTTGGTATATCGAGGGCTTGGTGTGAAACGGTTGTAACTAAAAACCTATTTTGAAAACCCTGGTTTAGGGGCAATTTTGACCCCTTAGTAAACAATGCAAATTTAGGTGCCATTGCTCAGAACGAGCAATGGCACCTAAATTTCCATTGTTTACCAAGAAAAATGCTTTAACACTTATATAGACTTTATGGCGAGGTGATTAACCTTGGTAAAGAAATACCGATTTTAGTTACAACCGTTTCACACCAAGCCCTCGATATATTCCCAATGCTTAATCGACACCAAAACAGTGATTTCAAAGACCGGCCACTGATCTGAACAATACACTATTTATTCCTTTATCTCGTTTAGGAGCAATTTTTACCCACGCGCAATAGACGCAATTTTGAAATATTGTGTAAAAAGGTGAAATTGCTCATGTTTTCGGATATATTCAATAACTTTTACTTTAATTTAAAGAGTTGTTTCTATTTGTTTTGTTAGGTGTTTTATAGTCGACTTCTGCTGTGTTTATTGTATCAGGCAAATGGTTAAGATATTGTAAACTTGAATTAAAAGAAAAACTATACACCATTGCATGTCTACTTTTATCAGAGCTGTATGTAATTCGTCTACAGTTGACAGACCTATTTAAGATTCATCTGCTTTGAAAGCAGCCTAAGAGAATATTGTTTTTATGAGGAAAAACGATTTTTTTATTTAAAGAGACTAAAACAATGAGAAAAAGTAGAAACTTCCCGGGACGTTTACAAAATTCGTTTGTCTCGGAGTCATATATCGCCTGATTGTCTTAAAACGCTCTAGGGAAAATAACTTGGCTTGGTTTTGCTCCAAAAACGGATTTATCACCTAGAAATAGAAGTTTGTTGATTCTGTGTAACACCCCCCAAATTACGAGCTGTTTATCTCCCATGGTGCGAAACGAATGACATGGGACGTAATGGCATTAGCGAGGTTACGCGGAGACTATTGATCTGTTACATTGCCTTTACCCTTTCGCTGCCAAAGGCAATAAAATTATCTTGCCAACAATGCAGATTCAGATGAGACAGCTCGTGACGAGCTGTCTCTCCTACACACTGCATTGTTTGCCACTTAGACACTAAATTTTACCAAATGTCCTGTTTCGACGAAAAATGGAGAGGTCCAATTTTGCAACATGGAAGTTTGACTTTGTGGAATTCGGAAGTGAAATAGTTAAGAATCGTGCATTTCCCTTTGACACTGATGGTGTGTGGATTTCAATGCTCCATGTGTCTTCATAATACGGTTACATTGTGATTGCTGCAGGTCGCGATTGCAGTTGAATAGGGCCGATCATCATTTATGAGAGGTGATAACCTGAAAACTGACCTCGAATACAATTGTTCAGTGGTGTCAAGGCCGACATGTAGCTGAAGAATTGCTGATCACGGTGTTTAGTTTAAACTTATTTATTTTAAATCGATTGCGAAACAAGCTTTAAGCTTATATTAATCACGCTCGATGTCTGCTTCCTGGATACTTAACCAGTACTCGCGCCGATTGTGTGGAAAAATCCCTAAGTCAGGACCGGCTCATCACGGGACTCGAACCAGGGACCTTTGATGTGAGAGGCCGACGCTCTACCTCTGCACCACTGTCTTCCACAACGGTGTTCAAACATCATGCCAACACATAAGAACAAACAACCTGAATATTAACCTTGAACATGCTATTAGAGGGATGTCAAGTTAAAGATAATTCTCTAATATTATCATATTTGAGTTCAGTCGGCTGAATAGTGATCATGTTCAAGTGGATATGGGTTTATAGGACAGGTGTCGAGTAGATAAACGTGATCTCATACATCATCATATATGAGTAGTTTATAATCAGAAAATTTACCCTTTTCATCGTAAATAAATACAGCCTAGTAGAATATCGATCATTCACATCATATTTGAGTTGTGTAAATCAGAGTACGATTTCCTACATCATATATATAAGTGGTGTCGAGAGAAATATTGAATTTATTGAATTCTTACATCATATTTTAGTAGCGTTGAGTCACCAGAATATTGAATGCTTATATTATATTTGAGTGGCGTTGAGTATTTTTTGAAGAATATTGAATTTATACAATATTTTTTGAGTGATGTCAATTAGAGTATTTATCTCGAACAGTAGTAGGAAAACCTGAATTGTAGGCCTACATCAACAAGAAGATTGCAAACAGCAGACGGGAGTGAAGATCATTTGTTGATGCACTACATGTATGTCAACTAAACATACTGAACAGTCAGTTAAAAGCGCATCATGTTTGAGTTGTGTGGAGTGGAACATTGATACTATACATCATACTTGCGTTTGGAGTACAGAAAAGTGTCCTCGACCAAAACAATTGAATGATATAGAGAGAAATCTTTATCCTACACTCTATTTTGTCGACAAAATTCGTCTTCAAAGATTTGTAAGAAATCAGATCTTTAATTTGACGACTCAATCCGTGGTGAAATTTCGGACAGTGTCGTTAATGACATATATCTCGTAAAGATAAAGGTCACCCGAGAGTAATTTCTTTCTAATTAGATATCTAGAGCGTACTTCCATGGCTTCAGAACACTTTCAAGGATATTAACGCATGAATTGTTTCACGGGATGAGAGACGGCATAGGTCGTAATGACTTTTTGTCAGGCGTTGAGAAGAAAGGTTATCCTTCTACCTTTAACTTCTTAGTTGTATGACTTAAAACGATTATATGGTTCTCACCTGGGTACGTTTAATAGACCTAACCGATAAACGAGAAAATCCATTTCGATTCAACGGAACGATTGACTAATTGGTAGTTTGGTGCTTTACGCCGCTTTCAACAATTAATCGGTTATATCACGGCGTTTCTTGGGTAAGTTATCAGTACTACAGTCGTAGTGCTGACAGTAGTGTTAACCCAAAACTCATGGAAGCTATTACTACCATGTCAAGTCTTCGGTATGACCGGGGATCGAACCCACGATCTCCCGCAAACGGGACAGACGCTCTACCTCTACACAGCCGAAGCGGTTTAACGAAATGAAGTCGGATATCACGGACAATTACTTAACATTTTTGGAAAGGTCTGACCCTAAATTAGTGAACACATTTAGACAAGGACATTCAATGCTGTGTATGCCGAGCCCTAGTAGCTCAGTCGGTAGCTGTCAATCCAGGGGTTGTGAGTTCGAACCCAAGCTCAGCCAAGATTCTTTCCGACGTTTGACAAAAGTCACTGTGACAGGCGTCATGCGTCTTTCACCAATGGGCTAAAAAAGGAAATGTAGCCAGTTGCTTGGAAAGTATGTTGTGTTGAGTACCGGTGTTAAACCGCAATCAATCAATCAATGCTGTGTATTGATTTAGGGTCGGGCCTTTCGAACAAAGAGGCAATAAATATATTAATCGTGCTTACATGTAAAGCTACATTCGCCGAAATGGGATAACGTCGAATCATTCAGTTCACTACCATGTTCATCACCCTTTTCCGACGCCCCAGCAGCAGACAAATTTTGAAATCATTGTGACAAAATGAGATATTTCTTTAAACTAGTAATGCTTTAAACCGTCTTAAGTACCAATATGCCTACATTTAAAGAGCTGTGCCGAGATCGTAACACCATTGTCTGCTGCAAATGTGTCGTATAAGGGAATGTGTTAATATAGCAAATAGAGAAACAAGCCCAATATTGCGATTCTAGTGCTAATGACCTTCACCCCTTGGTTCTCAACTTCATTGTACATCAATCACACTACATGTTTAGAACATAATGCTATGTGTGCTGTCTGCTTTAGTAAGGAATCATTCAAGAGAGTTGACAGGAACAACGCAGGTCTTACCGAATTGTCATTTATAAGGTGTGGAGAAGAATATTGATATGACACTTTAACACTTATTCCGCAGTACGTGGCTTACAGCAATTTACTTTGATTGCTTCGGGTAAACCGCCGTTTCAACAATCTTTCAGTCATATTGCGGTGACCAGTTCACCTACAATTTTGTTTTGTTCTGACTTTCTCATACAACTACCCTATACAATAGTCTTCCCAAGCAGAATTTCTGCTTTTCCAAATAGACTGTTATTGTTGGAAGACGACTGATGCTTGTTGCATTGACCTCTGTCAAACGTCGTTAAGAATGTTGGCCGAACTAGTGTCGAACTAACAGTCCATTGATTGACATCCCGCGTCGCTAACGACTGACCTACCGGGGCCCAAGACCGACCGTCATAACTTTGAAACTGCAAATATTCTGATGAGCCTGTTTCGCCGTGTGATCTGATCAGGACCTTTCCCCTGTTAACTTTATATACTTACATGCTTCATCGAAGCATCCGGGAAACGGCAAGTACTAATATCCGATCACAAGATAATACACTTAAAAAATTGCTATTGGTTCCAGAATCTCCGAATGTCGGTTTTCGTCTAACACAGATTCTTATTATGATTTTGAAGCGATTTGACAAAAGGGACATCAATTAAATTTATTTTTCTCTAAGACCTATTGCACATGGCGTTTCTTTTATCAAGTGTCATTTAATGTGTACGACTGTATCACTTTGACTGTATCACTTTGAAATGACTGCAAAAAAGGGGGAAGGCCTGTTTGAATTAACGAAACCGTGATCCACGACTTTGGAATATATGAGCTGCATGTGGCAGATTGGAGGTCTTATTCACTCTCCGTAATGGGATCCAAAAAAGGTGGAAGACAGCGGTACAGAGGTAGAGCGTCGGCTTCTTGTACCAAAGGTCCCGGGTTCGAATCCCGTGATGAACGGGTTCTGCCTTTGGGATTTGTCCACCCAAACGGCGCGAGTACTGGTTAAGTTTCCAGGAAGCAGACATCGAGCGTGATTAATATAAGCTTAAAGCTTGTTTCGCAATCGATGTAAAATAAATAAGTTTAAACTAAATTAAACTAAATATAGGTTGGGGATTATTTTATTACTAACTTAAAGCGGCGGACTGGAAAGATGACATTAGTCCCACACCTTATATTTACATCGAGGTAAAAAATATAAGATAATTATGAAACCACTACCACCAACCCTTTCTAGAGCTCAAGAGTTGCATTGACTGTAATCGATTGATTGATTGGGGTTTAACGCCGTATGTTTCCTGGTTTTCGCACACCAGTACTCCACACAACAATCTTCCCAAGCAACCGGCTGCTTTTCCACATAGACATAGACTTAGCCCATTGGTGGAAGACGAATGACGCATGTCGCACTGATCCGGGCCGACATATTTCGTCTTAGGGGGATAGAGGTATAGAGTAGTTATTCTTGAAACAGAAAATCCACAGGAGGTGAAAGGTGTCTATCCGGGTTAGCCTGCGCGGCATGTGTAGGCTGATCCGGGTCGATACTTAGGGCAGAGTCCACAATGTTGGGTTTTCTCACGGGACGGCTCATATCATCTGCGTAATGTATCGACCAGATCAGCCTGCGCTGTCCGCGCAGACTGATCCGGCCGACACATTCCGTCTTAGGGGGAAAGATGAATAGAGTAGTGATTCCTGAAACAGAAAATCCACAGGAGGCGAAAAGTGTCTATCCGGGTTAGCCTGCGCGGCATGTTTAGGCTGATCCGGGTCGATACTTTACGCAGAGTCCACAATGTTGGGTTTTCTCACGGGACGGCTCACATGTCAATTGGTGTAGAACTAATGTTACTATGGTTATAATGTTTGTTAAAGATGCATCTTGGACATAACTACATGGAATTGGATTGTGAATGCTCTGATAAGACTGTGGTGACGCACGGGCTCGCCCGAGTCTTCACTGTATGAAGATGCATTACGACCCTCCAATCACAAGATACGGTTCATCTATTAAATGCAGATGACACAAATATACGCTATCCTTGAATAACTCACATAGAAGCTCCATAATTTCGAAAAATATGATATTCGTATTATTTTTGATACAATTTCATGAACATGTATCGCCTTGGGTTTTCCTTAACAGCAATCTACGACATTGGAACAAACGAAGTTGGCTTGATCATCATGCTGACCCCTTTACCACGTACCATAAGATTGCAGCAGACGATTTTAAACAATTAGTCAAAATAAAGAAGTTCTCTAGAAATGAAAAAAACAACAGTTATTGAATAGGGTTTAAAACATTGTGGCAAACGATGAAATGGCTCAATATGAGTAATTTCTCCTTTTGTCACAATGTTTTCAGAAGTCGTCTGCTGCAGAGGCGTCCGAAAACATCTGTATGTGGGAAAGGGTTGCAATTTGCCAAAAAAAGAGATAATGATGCAAAGGAAAGTGTCACTACTTTTACAATATAAATCCCCCGGATATACGTTGGCTAATTTAATATAGATCGTAATTGTAAATTACCCGCGCAGTCACGGTAATCCGTAAAACAAACATGTATCGTTTCCCCGATATAAGTTGTCTGTTTGTTTTGTATGGTACTTTACCCCGCTTACGACAGTTTTTCAGTTATGTCACGGCGTAGCTACCAGTGCTTCTTAAACACTTATACCATCAGCGAGTCAGTCGTAATGCTTACCCAACAATCCACAGCGCAAAGGATGGTAAGCCATTACTACCACTTTAAAAGTATTTGTTATGACACAGCAGATGATCGAACCCACAACCTCCCGAATACGAGGCTGATGCTCTACCACTACAAAACCGAAGCGGTTCCGATATAATTGATGTTTGATGCCTTTTGCAGCGAACGACTTTTATACTTGTGACAAAATGAGACATTGCACGATATTTGAAAATTCTCATTTTGCCGCATACTGTATTCACGTAATGACATAAACAATTTATAAGATGTAATACAATGTCAAAAGAAGCCTTTAAAGCAGGCGTCAATATAACAGTTTATTTCCCCAAGCAATAAATGGATTTATTTATTGCTTTTATTGGTGAGTCGTTTCTGTCGAATTTACAGGAAACTAATTTAAAACCCTTTCCCACATAAGATTAATCCGCAAAAGACAACGTTGAAAAGAGCTTAAAGTTAATCTATTGAAAAGAGCTTAAAGTTAATCTATTGAAAAGAGCATAAAGTTAATATATTGAAAAGAGCTTAAAGTTAATATATTGAAAAGAGCTTAAAGTTAATATATTGAAAAGAGCTTAAAGTTAATCTATTGAAAAGAGCTTAAAGTTAATCTATTGAAAATATCTACAAATAATTAAATAGAAATTGAAAAATAATAAAACAAAATAAGTAAGTTATAAAGAAAAGTGTTCTTTTTAAGAAAATTCTTATTTTGACACAATTTTTCAAAAATTATCTACTAGAAATACCAAAATTAGACTGGTTGTCGGAAATGGTAACACAAAGACTTGTCGCTATCAATGATATAAATATCGTCATATATGAAATGATCAGGACATCAATTCATATCATTTAACACTGGGTAATACCATCTAAGGAGTTATGTATTCATTGTTTAAAAATCGCATACCATTCTTGATATGTAATCAATAGAAATCATTGATCTGCAACCCCTGAAATCTTTCAGCGCCAAAGGTAATATTGAGTTATACAGATTTAGGTGAGTTGGCTCGTAACGAAATGTCTCACCTGAAATCAGCATTACTTTGTATTTTAATTATCAAACTATTTCAAAACTTTAATTTCATGAAAAATGGAGTCGTCCGTTTTAGACCATGAAATAGCCTACTCTAGGGAATTTGGCGCTGAAAGGGTTAAATAGATAACCTATCTTTCGATGATTCGCCAGTAACCATTCAAATAAAGAAATATACCTCAACCACGGCAAAGTGGTGCACATACTATCGTAACCTAATTGATAACCAGACAAATCCAACATGACATTAACAAACCGAATATGAGACTTGTGTTTAAATCACAGGCTAAATTACAATGTTTTGAAACCAAACTGTAAATCCAAAGAGATAAACATTCAACATGGAAAAAGGGGTTGATTAATTGATTGTGGTTTAACGCGGTTTTTAACAAGCTTTCAGTCATATAAAGGCGGCCGGTTCACATACCCAAAATAAACTTTCTCTACGAAAACCAACCGAAAGGAATTTGCGATCAGTGTTGATTCATATCTCCCTGCGTATCAGCGCAGTCTCATCTTGATCTAAACGTATAGATAACAATTCAAATGAGACATTTTAGGAGCTTCTGACAAACTGTGTATATTCAGATCCGATCTGAACGTTTTCTAGACTTGTACAAGTACGCTGACGTAACGTCAAATAATGGTGGTACCGAGATTTTCACAAGTCCCGGTGACTTGTATGTTTATAATCATAATGTATTATAAAAATAATAATAATTTAATGTATGTTTGTTTGTATGAACATTCACCGAGCTGTCGTCACAAATTTCGCGTATATCGATTAGAATGACGTACATGTATGAACGTGTTATTAAAATACCACTATAGTAATTGTACTGGTAATAAGAATATTCTAATATTTAGTGTCGGTTTATTTTTACGGTTATGTCACTTTTCTCGACTAAAAATATATTTGTTTATAAATTCAATGAGAAGCGTCTGCCACATATTCGCGTTTCGGCCAATTTGCACATTTATCGGAAGAGTTTTCAAAAGTCGTCTGCATCCGGGAATGTGTTGCACGAACATAGACAATTGAAACTGACGCTTGTCTGTCCTGTTATTGGCTATATTTCTGGTGTATCATCTCATTAATAAAGCCTTAACACTATCCCACATACAAACGGTTCTTCGACGCACAAATAGCAGTATACTTTTTAAAACATAGGTGGAAAATGATAAATAGCTTGTATCACGCAATTCCTATGTGTCCCACAGTATTTCTGTTCTAAATTCTAACATGAAATTGTAACTCTTCTTTCTCCTAGATTTTCATCTGATTTTCTCATATGTTTTCAATATCATCCGTTGCATATTTGTGATATGTTAAAAGGGTGTTTGACATGTAGAGGCAATTATTTCTCTACGACATCCCGGCGCTACATTTGATAAAGAATTTCTGTTCTCCTATATATTTTCATAGGCCCCTTAACGATTTGTGGTTTAAACCCTTTCCCACATATCAACGACTTTTAACTGATCTGCAGCAGAAGACTTTTGAAAACATTGTTGAAAATGTGAAATTGCTTATTAAGAGTATTTTCACCTTTTGCCACAACATTTTCAACTGAATTTGAATATTGAATTTTCTTTAATAGAGAAATTCCAAAATTCTACCTGGTTCTTTTCAAAGCAGTCTGCTACTAGAGTTGTTATGCATGTAGGAAATGGTGGTGGTAACTGCATCGGCGTACAGCGAGTAGCGTTTTGCGATAATTGTCTCTCCGGCAATATATCATTTAACATTAAATGGGTGAACAACTTTTTGGGAAAACACCTGTAGCATTTAGTCAAAAGGTGGTTTTAAATTTGTTTATACGGGTCTCTTAACCCTTTCTCTCATATAGACGCTTTCTGACGCCTCTGCAGCAGACGGCTTTTTGAAAACATAGTGACAAAAGAAGAAATTGCACAAAACGTGCAATTTCTCCCTTTGCCACAATGTTTTCCACTTTTTGTCATGGGTTATCCATTCAACTATGGAGATTTTCTATGTTTTGACAGAATACGTTCAAAGTCGTCTGCTCCAGAATTGTCGTATGAGGGAAAGGGTTAAGTTGGTGAACAGAAGTATTAAAATAAACTACATTGTCGGGTACTAAACGAATCTTTTAACATCATAAAATAGTTACACACTTGTCAATTGACTGCTTAAACAAATAGTCATAGGAGAAAAGAACGAAAATAATGACGTCAAGAACTAAGGTAGATCACGAAGTTGGAAGGCAACCATACACGGTTCATGACATCTGGGTAAACACACCAGTACTAGGCTAGGAAATGTGCCTTGCCCAAGAGGACTCAACCATTACCGACGTGCCGCCACTGGGGATCGAACCCGGGTCGCCCGGTTTTAAATCCCCGACACTAGCCACTCTGCCACGGGGGATTCCTATTCGTAGACGTAATATGACCTCATATTCACCAGACCCGGTTTATCTCTTTCAGCGCCGAATTTCCCAAAATAGACTCTCCAGTGTTGAAAACCGGGCGCCTATATTATAATGTGTAATAAGAATTATGGAATATTTTGATAACTACTCGTAAAAGGCAACACTGCTCATTATACGTGTGTTCTTGTTTGCAAACACCAACTTAATGACATTCGCACCGAAAAGCGTTCAATGAGATTCGATATTGCTTGAACTTTCTTTGAACCATCGTTTAACCCTTTACCTCATACACACGCTTTCTGACGCCTCTACAGCAGACGGCTATTTGAAAACATAGTGACAATAAAAAGATATTGCTCAAGACGAGCAATTTCTCTTTTTGACACAATGTTTTCCACTTTTAGTCATAGGTTATCCATTTAATTAAAGAGATTTTCTATTGTGTGACAGAATATGTTCAAAGTCGTCTGCTGTAGAATTGTCGTATGAGGGAAAGGGTTAAACTACTTAGTCTTTTTACGTCTGGTTATGTAATATTAACTTCATTATTTTATATTGATTTATAAACAATATATTACAACTTACTACTCTACTTAATCGTGCCGAGTGTGTGGGGGGGGAGACTTGGCCCTCACGAAGCCGGAAGGTTTGGTCACGATTGATTGATTGATTGATTGTTTTGTGTTTTACGCCGCTTTCATCGATTTTCAATTGTTCACGGGCTTTCCTGGGTAAGTTACCAGTACTACTGGTCCATTTATCCCGACACCATCGAGTCAGTCGTAATGCTAACACCACAATCCTGAGTGTAACGGAGGGCAGCTAATACTACCATTTTTTAAAGTCTTTGATATGACCCGGCTGGGGTTCGAACCCGCGACCTCCCGCACCCGAAGCGGACGCGCTCTACCTCTACACACTCGAGGCGGTTGGCGCTAAAAGAATTAAATGATATTCGATATTGTTTGAACTTTCTCTGAACCATCGTTTATAGTCTAATTACGTCTGATCATGTAATTAACTGAATTAGTTTACTTCGATTGTAAAACAATATATTGCAACTTATGTTAATCACTCTAAGTTACTTGCCGAGGGTCGATGGGGGAGGTCCGAATATTTGACCTAGCCCTCACGAACTCGGAACGTTTTGGTCACGAGCCCGGTGCTCTGCCTCTGGCTAATTGTAAAATATGATTCCATTTGACAAACAACATGAAAAAGAAACAAAACCCGATAAATAAGCTTAATAAACACATGAGAATGAAAAAGAAATATAAGTGTATATGAGACGAGAAAACCAACATTGTGGTCTATGCGTAATGTATCGATCCAGATCAGCCTGCGCAATCCGCGCAGGCTAATCCGGGCCGACACATTCCGTCTTAGGTATAGATGTATAGAGTAATGATTCCAGAAACAGAAAATCTACAGGAGGCCAAAATTGTCCGTCCGGGTTAGCCTGCGCGGACTGCACAGGCTGGTCTGGGTCGATACATTACGCTGAGTCCATACTGTTGGTTTTCTCGTGGAACGGCTCATATATTATATTGTAACACATTGAGAACGTATACATGTACCTGGCTCCATAAATTACTAAAACATATCAAAATATCCTGTGAGGTTTATAGCTATATGTATCCAAAAGCACTGTTTATATACTGAAAGTATTCACAGATCTATTAAATATCACAGATATTGTTTGGTCATGTCTTTACACTAACTGTTAAAATGCTCTACAGCGATGGGAAGCAACGAGAGAACAAGCGAGCAATTTCGATCAATATAACATCCATCCTGAGTTCGCTTCCTTGGGGGGAAAATAAGCATAGATATTTTAGCTGGAGTTATATTAGCTTACAACATGTTTCGATCCAAAGGTATTTTTCTATTATTCGTTCAGCAAGATTTCTGTTTAATACAAATTAATCCTTTTCTACATACGGACGCTTTCTGACTCCTGTGCAGCAGACGACGTTCGAAAATATTGTGACAAAAAGAAAAAAAGCTTATAATATGCCATTTCTTCTTCTCTCCCAATGCTTTCGACTCTATTCAATGGGATAACAGTCTATGTTGTAAATCAGTCATATGCTAGGATTGATTGATTGATTGGGGTTTAACGCCGTTTTCAACACTTTTTCAGTCATATCACGGCGACCAGTTCACATACCCATGCGTTTCCTGGTTTTCCCACACCAGTACACCACACAACATACCTTCCAAGCAACTGGCTGCTATTCCACATAGACTGTTAAACAGTCCATTGGTGAAAGACGAATGACGCAGGTCACAATGACTTTTGTCAAACGTCGGAAAAGAATGTTGGCCGAGCTGACATATGCTAGGAAAGAATGTGTAATTGTTTTAGAAAGCTAGGAAACACATGAATAGGTAAACCGGCAGCCGTGATATGACTGAAGAAATGTTGAAAGTGTCGTTATAAACCCCAATAAATCAATCAACTCTTTTCGATAATTACAATTTCTCTTATATAATTTCCATATATTTGCCTAGATGTTTTTAAAATCGTCTGCTGCGGGTATGGTGTATGTTGGAAAGGATAAAAGTCGTCTGCTGCAGATTTTTTATAAGATGAAAATGAAAAACAAATGTAACAATTCGAGTTCGAAAAATATATATTTATAGAAACTGAAAGAAATAACCGCGTGTTGTGACATTTCGTCTCAGGGAGATAGAGGTATAGAGTAATGATTCCTGAAACAGAAAATCCAGAGGAGGCGAAAATTGTCTGTCCGGGTTAGCCTGCGCGGCATGCTTAGGCTGATACGGGTCGATACTTTACGCAGAGTCCACAATGTTTGTTTTCTCTTGGGATGGCTCATTTTATATTAGAAAATGTTATTTTTAATCAACTGAAAGGGAATTCATCCTTTACCTTATATTAAACGTTTTGAGTCATCAGCTTTGAATATGTTATTGGAGGCAAAACATATATATATAGTCCATGGGCCCAGGCCAGCATTTTGGCTTATTGGTACCACTCAAGGTGGCAAATTCTAGTTTCTTTTTTTGAAAAGGACTATATCTCTGGGTAATATTTCAACATGATAGCCGTTCCCAAGTGGTAGCTTAGTCACAGTTATCATCCTTCAAAGACTACAACCCTTTATCCAGGAAATAAAAAAAAATGTTTTTTGTCACATGTCCCTATGCACCAAACACTCTCAAGGGATACTTTTTATTATGCCCCAGCAATAGCAAGCATGCATAGCAATGTACTACATCATTCTGGAGATGTAAAAGTTTAAACATTTGGAAAAGTTCCTTCGAAATGGCATTTTAGGGTGGAAAATTGTCAAAAAACAGGTTCGTTTTGAAATTCTGAACATGCATTTTATCTTGTCACTTCACTATACCTTTGTTTATTTGGACAAATGATACACCATTTTAATCATGAATTATCATGCTATGTTATGAAATAAGCAATAAGTATGTTTTGTTATCCATATTCAACTCAATAACACTTTACTGACCCCTACCCCCTAATTTAAAATTTTAAGGAAAAACCATATACGCCATTTATCTCTATAAACTTGGACGTTTAAAGTATTTGTTTACTTCCTTGGAGGCAGATATCACCCCTCTTATGCATTGAACTTCAAAGTGGCTACATCTATAATGACACAATGGCAGATATATTACACACAGATGACCAACATTTACACTGAATAATTTGGACAAGTTCATGAAGAAATTACAATTTATTATGAACCATAATATTTATTTCAATGCAATTGGGAAAATAATTGATGCAACACAGAAGAGACTTTACAGGTCCGAGATCGACGAAGAGAACAAAGGACGTGCGTTTGCACTCGAAATTAGGGCTCGTGATTTGGAAATATTGATCAGAGATGGGGCCATCCGAAGGCTCAAAATCAATGTTGGAGCATATAAGTACATCGTGTCCCAGGCCAAAGCTACCGAAGTTTGAGGAAGGAAAAGACAACATGGATAGTTATATAGAGCGGTTTGAGCATTTCGCACCTACAATGCAGTCAAGGATGGGACCAAGCGACAAGAGCTATAAGTTGTTTGAGCTAACTTTAAATAAGCAAGGGGCTGCAATTATACACCAGCATGTCGCTAGATGTAGCTTATGACTATTAGGCTTTAAAGATAGCTGTGCTGAAACAATCAGTTTATCGAACAAGGGTTTAGGCACAAATTCCAAACTAGCAAGCCGGACAAAGGCAAAACTGTTTTTCAGTTTATTGCAAGAATGACAAGATACTTTCAGAGCTGAAGCTGAGCAGTCTTATGATTGTTGGAAAGATTTATTTTTGCGAGAACAGTTCATAAACACATGTTTGTCGGAACTTGCCTTGTTTTTGATTGATTGATTGGGGTTTAACGCCGATTTTAACAATTTCTCAGTCATATCACGGCGGCCTGTTCACCTACACACGTATTTCCTTACTTTCTTACACCAGTATTCCTCACAACAATCTTCCCAAGCAACTGGCTGCTTTTTCCACATAGACTAAGCCCATTGGTGGAAGACGAATGACGCATGTCGCATTGACTATTGTCAAACGTCGGACAGAAAGTTGGCCTAGCCGGGATTCGAACTCACAACCCCACAATTGACAGCCCGCGTTGCTACCGACTGAGCTACCGGGGCTCGGCCCCTGTTTTTGAGAGAGAGGGTGCTAACATCAATGGAAGAGGTTACGACACTAGCTGAGCAGTTTGTAGAGGCCCGTGGAAGCAGCATGCCGGCATCTAGGACATACAAGGTTAAGACCGACTCAAACACTTACAAACAGACAAGATATTGTTTCGTTTGTAATAGAGAAAGTCACTTAGAAAGGAATGTCTGCCTGGAAAAGAACTCAATCAACGCTTCAAGCCGAAAGCCAAAAGAGCTGGTAAGAAGTTTTCAGCTACACGTGTGACCATGCCCTATGAAAGACCGTCATTCAAACAGAACAACGGAAAGTTGAAGCTTGCCAATGGTGATTCGATCCCCATTGTGTCAGGCTTGTGCAAAATATAAAATATGGAAGGTGCACGGAACATTAGGATAGAACATGGATTTTTCGTTGATAAACAGGTGAAGGTTTTGAGAGATTCTGGCTGCGAACTAGCCGCAGTTAGACGAAATCTTGTTTGAGATGATCAGCTGTTAGATAAGTATTTGGTGATCGCTATATAGATGGCGAGGCAAAGGTCGCCTAAGCTGCAGGAGTATTCATTGATACACCATACAATAGGGGCGACATAGAAGTTATGGCTCCAAAGGCATCTGGTGATTAGAAATATCCCCGGTGTTGTAGATAGCCAGGATAAGTCATGGAAGCGACTTAAGACGAAGTCCAGTATGGTACAAGACTGTTTGGCTGGAGCCGTTTTATCTAGGTCCCACACTAAAGAGCAAGAGAAGCCTCTTCTGGCATTTGAACGTTTCAAAACTGCGAGATAGTCAAGAAATCAAGGTTGATAAGCTCAAGCTGGCCCAGAAGGAAGATGATATGTTATCGAAACTCTGGAACAACAAAGATTCTGCGACCACGGGTGGAAATAAATACACCTACATGTATATAGTTAGAAGAGATGTTCTGTATAGAGTGTTTGAGCAAAAACGGGGTTAATCACTACAACGATGAAACATATTGTTGTTCCAAAACAACATAGGTGTAGATTTATGGAACTAGAGCATGAGTTAATTGATGGAGGGCATCTGTCTTCAAAGAAAACCGCTGACCGAATTACAAGCAGTTTTCATTGACCAGGCATCATAGGCGATGTGACAAGCTTTGTTTTTTTTTTTGTAACGAAAGTGTCTTTGGAAGAAATGCCCCTTATAGACACTCCGTTTCATCGTGTAGCTGTTAATCTCATCGGCCCGATTGCACCCGTTTAGGACAGAGGAAACAGATACATATTGACAAATTGGGGGCTCGTCCGGGATAGTTTCAGTTGGTTCATACAAGCTGAGACTGCAACGTACGCCAGCATCAGTATATAGCTATGGACTTCACAAAGTGGATAGAGGCTGGTGAACCCTTGGGGCCGGAAGGTTCAGAGCTAAGAGAGTATGCTGAGAAAAAGGAAACAGAGTACCTTGATCTAAAATAGAGGAGCCGCTACGCTATCGTTTTACACTAAATACTGCGATTTTTCTATGAATGCCTTCAACGTCTATAAGACATATACGAGCTATAAATAGATTCCCATACGCTGAACAGATAGGTTCGACACCGTTACAGACAGTTGAAACCACATACCAAAGGCAGTTTGAGCTGAGACCATAGAGTTGATACTTCGTCATAGATCAACAGAGACCAGGTAGCCTGAGGAACATAATATATATCGTCCACATTGTACACAGTCTCAGTTAAGATATTGTCACCTGCGAAACAACCCTATAAACATTTCGACTTATCTCTGAGCAAACTCTGAGCACCCCGTGTGAAATGTCCTAGTGCTAAACCGATGCCGTACAACGGATGTAGATTCGAACTGCTCAACCGATGTAGGATGTTTCAGCTGATACTTCTCTGGTAGAGTGATCTGTAAATATCTAATAGACGTTTAAAGCATTGGTGGAGAAATCGCAGTAATTCGTATAAAACGTTAGCGTAGCGGATTCTCTTTTCCCGGCAGCAATCAGAGGGAAAGTGATGATGAAGAAGCTGCTGTGGAACTGTTCAGCTATGATGACAGTGGGAATGCCCCGGATAGTGATGATGAATAAATAGGTATAATACTCAATAGCATTTGTACTTAATACATATATTGTTAACAACGTCAAAATAAAGTGACATTTGTGGATGTATGTTTGATGTCATCAATGTCAATGAAGATACGTCATAGGTTGGTTATATTCTGAAAATAGGGAAAGTTAAGGGTAGGGGTTAGATAAGTATCTTCCTCTGGTATAAGAATGTTCTGATAGGATATTATAGACAAGACATGTAGTATAGTATAAGCCAATGTGTGAAATCTTAAGTAGAAAGAGATAATACTTCTTAAGAGTTTCAAAAAGTACCATATTTTAAATATTTTGTTAGGTAGTTTGCTTTAAATTTCCCATATTGTGCAGGTGTATAGCCCATTTACAGAACAATTCATAGGAGTAATATATGCCTCCAAGGAAGTACAAATATCAACAACAAATCCAGATGTATGGAGATAAACGCCAAATATTGGTTTTAACCCAACAAATGCTGAATTAGGGGGTAGGGGTCAAGAAAGAGTCATTGGGTTGAATATGGATAACAAAACATACTTCTAGTTTATTTCATGGAATAGCAGGGTAATGCATGATTAAAATAGTGTATCATATGTCCGAAGAAATGAAGGTATGGTGAAGTGACAAGAGAAAATGCATGTTCAGAATTTCAAAACAGTCCTGTTTTTTTGGACAAATTTTCAACTGAAAATGCCTTCTCTAGGACAATTATCACATTTATTAACTATTTTTGCCTCAAGAATGTCGGATTGCATTGCTATGAATATTTCTGACACAATTTAACTTGTCATTGGAGTAAATTTTGGTGTCTAGTGGCAGGTGGCAAGAAACACGTTTTTGTCCATAATCTGGAACAAGGGTTATCATCTTTGAAGGATGATAACTATGACTAAGCTACCACTTGGGAACGGCTATCATGTTGAAATATTACCTAGAGGTATAGTCCCTATCAAAAATCCTTACTAGAATTTGCCATCTCAGGTGGTACCAAAATCTGGTCTGGCCCATGGACTAATATTCGGAAAACTGAAACTTTGTGGGAACCGAGGAAATGGTGTTGTTATCACTTACATTAAACGTTTTTAGTCATCAGCTTTGAATATGTTATTGGAGGCAAAACATGTACATCTATTCGGAAAACTGAAACATTGTTGGAACCGAGAAAATGGTGTTGTTATTACTGCTACCTGCTTAGATTATCATATCAGTGTTCTGCGAACACCAACCTAAACCCTTTCCCACATTCACCAAATCTTCAGCAGACGACTTTAAATAAATCTAGGCTGTACATGAAATTATAATAGAGTTGAAAAACATTGTAACAAATAGAGGAATTACTCAAAATGATTACGACTTGAAAACATTGTGGGAATTTAATATTGATGACGTTATACGTGTAGGTCATATATACTTTGTTTTTACACTTGATGATTTATTTCAATAGCTGACATTCGAAAAATCGAAGGAAACTTTTGCTCATTCATAACCTATGTTGCCTGCAGAATAATGTTCAGTCTGTACCAGCGAATAAGGAAAATATATTAAATGACATAGTCCTCAAATAGCAACCAGTTATTATATTGTTCTATATTTAGTAGACTTATAAAGAGGTTTGTAGGGATAGTTATATATTTATACTTGATATATGTTTTAATTTTAATCATAGGTCGACATTGTTCTCTACAAAATACAATTTATACATGATAACGTATAGATAAACGGCAAAACTCTTTTGACATGTACACTTCTTTGCATTTTGTGAATCTATAATGTTTCGTAATACTAACTTCTCCTTTCATCGTCAACTATCAAAGTAACATCATATAGCACGGTGCGTGATCGCACCGAGCAATTACACCACCATGTTGTGGACTAAATGGGTAACATTTAATTTATCGTAATAATAACTTCTCCTTTCATCGTCAACTATCAAAGTAACATCATATAGCACGGTGCGTGATCGCAACGAGCAATTACACCACCATGTTGTGGACCAACAGGATAACCTTTTACTGAATGCAGTTTGATTACTTTCAAGTCTTCATTGTTGTTTCATGCCAGACGTACTAATTTAATCTATACAGTATGTAGGACTTCTGCTAGCGGACTAATTCTCGATTATGTGAATGGGTTAACCCTTTCCCTCATACGACAATTCTGCAGCAGACGACTTTAAACATATTTTGTCAAAACGTAGAAAATCTCTACAATTGAATGGATAACCTTTTTCAAGTCTTCATTGTTGTTTCATGCCAGACGTACTAATTTAATCTATACAGTTTGTAGGACTTCTGGTACCAGACTAATTGTCGATTATGTAAATGGGTTAACCCCTTTTCCTCATACGACAATTCTGCAGCAGACGACTTTGAACATATTTTTTCAAAAGGTAGAAAATCTCTACAATTAAATGGATAACCTATGACTAAAAGTGGAAAACATTGTGGCAAAAGTAGAAATTGCAATTTCTTCTTTTGTCACTATGTTTTTAAAAAGCCGTCTGCTGCAGAGGCGTCAGAAAGCGTCTATATGAGGGAAAGGGTTAATGGAAGTCATCAGATGCAAACGAACGAGTGCTTGCTACTGCAGCGAAGTTTAGGTCTTGGGTTCAAGGAAATGGGTAAGACTAAACAAAAACATTTGCGTTCCAATTATGTATAGAATAATACATTTAAAATCCCCAGTTATTAATTATAATCTATTTCTAAACCTTCCACACTTCAAATTAATACATGAGCAAAAGTATATTTATCCATTTATCCTGACACTAGCCAGTCTGTCGTAATGCTAACCCCGCAACCCTGAGTGCCAAGGAGGACCATTACTAGCCTGTTTAACCCTTTCAGCGCCTAATTGTTTAAAGTAGACACTTCCATGTTCAAACTCGGACGACTCTATTTTCATGTTATAGGATTTTTGGAATATTTCTATAACTCACAGCTAAACAATGCAGATTTCAGGTGAGACAGCTCGTTACGAGCTGACTCACCTGAATCTGTATTGTTTGCAAAAGCTCAATATTGCCTTTGGCGCTGAAAGAGTTAAAGTCGATCCAGCACCGGAATCGGACGCTCTACCACTTCAAAACCGAGGCAGTCCACCCTGTTTTATAATGTATCTTGCAAGATGCATTTAATCATTGATTGACTCCTGAAATAGGGAAGGTGGGGAACACGTATGTTACCTTTTTTCTGTACTTATTACGTACTTAGTATAATAACATTTTAATCGTTTTCTTTGTGTTGTGACTCTCAATATACTTGTTGAAGTAACTGGACAACAAAGAGCGTGAGTCCTTTACTTTTCGTTTCTGTTAAGGCCCGTGTTACTTTGTTGTGCAAAAGAAGAGCATATCTCTTATTTAGCATGTATGATTTTTCTGTCATTTTTCTATGTGTGTGTTAATTGTAAATTGTGTATATATTCTTTTATTATGTGTGTGTTAATAGTAATTGTGTATATATTGTCAACATTACAAGAACAGTTTACGTCAAATAAAATTATTGTCTATTATATTAATAAAAAAGATGTAACATTATTGCTGCAGATTTATTTTCTCTTGGACAAATTCTCTTTTTACGACAGTGTTTCCTTCTTTTTGTCAAATTGGTGACATAATCTGACTAGATTTTCCCCAAGCTGGTCATAAGATTTGAAGTGTGTGAATCGTTTATTGCTGTGCAAGAATGAAATTTCATTTCGCTTGTATTGTGACAATTGGAATCGGAAAAGGTCATCCGGTCTACTGCACTCGCAAATTATGTTGTCTTTCTGCCCTGGTGAGGGTAAACAGGTTTTCTGAGTGGTTAAACACCCAAAAGTGCTCCTGAATACTTCCATGTTCATCCTTTAATATCGAATAAAATTTCTGTCCGGTTCTGTCATAAACGAATACAAATTGTCTTCAAGGGTATCGATGTCGTTCTTTACAAAAACTATGTAAACTAAAACGTCCGTTTCGGGATGCGGGAGGTCGTAGGTTCGATCCACGGCCGGGTCATTCCATAGACTTTAAAAATGGTAGTAATGGCTGCCCTCATTGGCGCTCAGGGTTGCGGAGTTAGCATTACGACAGACCTGCTGGTGTCAGTAGTACTAGTAACTTACCTAGGAAACGCCGTGTTATAAATGAAACAATGTTGGGGGCGGCGTTAAAGACCAAACAATCAACTCAATTCAACTATACAGTATTCAGATCTGCTTTTGAACGGTGTAACTTCTTTAAGAATAGTTGTATTTGTTTGTAAGAGGATTGTTAAATATTAAGCCTGTGTGTCTATAAAGTAACACATTTATTTAAAATGTTGCGAGTCAGTTTCAATCTAGCTAGCATGTATTGGATACCGTAATAGACGATTTTAACTACATTCTTCCACATTACTTATATATGTATCACTAATGCAGCAAAACTAATCGACAATGAGTATATAACATTATATTTTCGAAGATGTATAGAAATGTCCATTTGAATTATTATCATTTGCCCTGAATATATACAATGACGTCACATTTAACGTCACGACCTACGCGGAAATGCATGAGTGTGTCTCGAAAGCGCCCCAAACTCTTGTCTTAATATTACCAGAGGTACGACAACTTATATCAATGCACTTTATATCGCCTCGGTAACAGCTGGAGAGATCCGGGTTCGATCCCGGGTCGTTACAAACCAAACACTTTACAAATTGTAGCTCTGGATTGTGAGGATATTATCCTGCCCGATGTGCCTGATAGTGTCAAGATAGATTTACCAGCATATCTGGTAATATACCAAGGAAACGCCGTGATATTACTGAAATAATGTCGAAAGCGGCGTAAAACACCAGTCAAAACATAATCAAGTTCACCGGTTTAAATCGAAGTCGTCGTAAACTAAATGATTTAAGAGCTGGTTAACAAAGTAGGCGTCTAAACCAACCAAGAACAAACTATAAATGATATCGGATGTCTGGAAATGATTGTAACGCTTTCCAATTTACATCAACTCTTCAGTTTAGTTAAACATATGGAAACTCTCTATTAATAACAAAAAATAATATTGAATCAAGTTTAAAACATTGTGACAAAAGAAGAAATTGTTCATTATATGCTATTTCTTCTTTTGTCACACTATTTTCAAAAGTCGTCTGCTATAGAGGCTTCAGAAAACGTCTGTATAAGGGAAAGGCTCAAGTGTTACCTGCCGTTTATAATCGATCAGTAAATGCAAAAACACACCTTGCTCAGTGCTATATTTATGCAAGTTATCGACCAAGATAAATAAAATGATATCGCATACTTAACAAAAAGGCGTTTTACGGTTGGGTAGATGAACTATGAATTGATAGCAATTGATTTATTGATGTAATGAACATTACAGTTCTGTGCCCCCTCGAGATCAAAGGGTCCTGGGTTCGATTCTCGTGAAATCGGGATCAGAATCTATATCGTCTAGAGCTATATATTCGGCGCGAAAACGGATTGAATATCAAGAGAAAAAAAAAGATAACTACATGTTTGTTTTTTGTTTTATGAGTGTTTTACGTCGTTTTCAACATGACTTCAGTTATTTCACGGCGACAGTTCACTTATCTATACTCCCTTGGTAAACTCTCCAGTACTAGGCTCGGACAAGTGCCTTATCCAAGGGAACTCCAACGTGACGACTTGGGCTCGAACCCGGGACGCTCGGTTCCAAATCACTCGGCCTCGGCGTATTCATCGATAACTACAGGCATGCGTTGAACGAACTTGCTCCCGAATGAAATAGTTTACAACCTCTCAAGAGCAAAATGTAACGGAGGCAAATAAATGCAGCAGTTCTAGAGAGGTTTTGCTTTTTAGTGGATGACGTTTTCACCTGATAGAAACGCATCATTTAGACGTTTCTTAATGCATGAAACTTTGGAAAACATTCTGGGAATTGGATAAAATGCTTGTTGCAATCTGAATATACACTATTCAAAGACGTCATCTTGTACCTTCTGTCATTGGCGGGCTCAAATTCACATATGTCATGATTAAAAGGTCCGTTTAGCAGGTTAATTATTCATAATTTACTAATTAAACATATGTCATCAGAGTTGAAGGGTTTATATCGTTGTTATACCTATGGTATACAGTCCGTGTTAAGATGAATGCAGAACACGGTTATCGTTCTTTTTGGGTTCGTTTTCCCTCTCATTCGGCTAAAGAGTTTGGAGTTACATGTACCTGTCCCTACCATTACGTAATCGGGTCAGGAATACATTACTAATGGTGGCACATATTGTAGTATAGCAAGCAAAATGATATAAAGATAGCCTCGGGGAAAGGGGGGAAGCAATATTGTCTCCATTGTTGTTTCATCTCACTCGTACTTCTTTCTGTTTACGCCTCGGTGGTGTGGTGACAGAAATGGCTACCCTCCTTGACAATCAAGATTGTGGGTATAGCATTACGAGTGACTGGCTAGTGAGTCAGATAAATGGATTAGCAGTACTGGTAACTAACCCAGGATAGCCTTTTTGTGGACCATACCGGTTCAACCTTACAAACACAGAATGTAGTTTACGTCATTATTCGTGTATTGATTCCAAACATCAAGCTGTATTGGTCCCCTGTAGAGTTTACGATAATAAATTGTTTAGTGCGCGGGTGCCTCAGCATCAGTGCAAATATTGGTTGTGAAAAAACTGTTACTGGTGCAATGGGCTTGCGCATTCGCCATGTTTTAATCGTCTCGATCGTTCATGCGCCGTATTTTACCGTCAGCTCTCGGATATTTCCGTAGCAGTCACTAGTCACTAGACTGGTTCTCATTCGAGTTTGTATGCGAGTAGTTTTTTTTATAATTAAAATGTAAATTAAAACTATAGTTTTTGTTTTCGTTTTACGTATTTAACTAAAAGACTATTGTTATCATATATTTATATCATATATTTTAAAGCGCGTTTCGTGTTTTTCGAATCAAACAGTATTTTTTTAGCCATAAAATGCTGATTCCCGCGCTAACATCGAACTGCTGCATCATTCAGCAACTCTTGTATACCTTGTTGTTATGTATGCGATAGCGGTATATACGGGGAGTTGACCAATCGTGTCGCCATTGTTGTTTCATCTCAGACGTACTTATTTACTACAGTACAAAGGACAGCCTCGGTGATGTGGTGCCTCGCGATCAATATGTCGCGGGTTTGTTTCCCGGACGGGTCATACCAAAAACTTTAAAAATGGTAGTTACGTCTACCCTCCTTGGCGCTCAGGATTGCAGGGTTAGCATTACGACTCACTGGCTGGTGTGTCTGGATAAATTGATCAGCAGTACTGGTAACATACCCAGGAAACGTCGTGATATAACTGAACATTTGTTGAAAGCGGTGTAAAACACCAAATAATCAATCAATCAATTAATACAGCACACCGGAACATAAGTATCGGCTTAACAGCCATTTGGTTAGCACAGACCCATGATATGTCATTTTGGATTATATAAAGTTCACTTCATGACTTGTAAACAAATGTTCGGTTTATATAAAGCTATATTTGTCATAATTATAGCTGGCATTTAATATCACTTGGGTTTTTGTCTATAGGATATTGTCATTATATTGCGAGTTTGTGTCATTAATTTGCATTGTTATTGCCCTGTTATGGTGATGACAGAAACCTAAATGTAATTCCCTTAAAATATCCAAAAGATGTAAGTCAGAAGAAAATGTACATTATATATTTCTGCTACTGTTGTATCTGCTGCAGCCGGCTTTTGAAAACATTCCGGTAAATAGAGAATGTATTAATAATGAGCATTTCTTCAACCATCTACGTTTCTAAACGTTTGTCATGTTCTGCCTCAATGTTTATTTACTTCAGTTTTGCTTCACGTAGGTAAGCATCCAAAACAATGGATTGACAATACTATTACAGATGGACTTACGGTTCATTTCAGACTGCGCTTTTGCGAATAATTGCGCGTTGTGAAAACCCTGTCCCATTTCTTTTTGTCCTGTATGTCCAACATTTTATCTTTCATTTCTTTAAACTGCTAACATTGTGCTTTTACCCTCATGTCACCTGACCGTTATATCCAAAACGAATTTAAAATCAAAGCGCTGAAGGAATGGAGTGACGATCGTGTAGAAAATCCTGCAAAGTAACAAGCAGTATCTCGGTGTAGGCCGTGCGGTTTTCAATAAAAGTACAGCTCCATCATTTGACAGTAGAGTAATGTTAATTTGCAAGAATTTTTGTCTTGGTGGTATTTAAGTTACGGTTTAAAATGGGTCCTTGTGTGTTCAAAATAAGGCCAAACCAAATTTAAGAAACATTTAGTTGGAACTCGATAGACCTACGTTTTAGCTCAACAATGATGGAACCTTATTATAATGTTTGTCTTGGTATTATGTAAGCTTATTTGTTTGGGTTATCACATGTTCATCACCAGGTCGCTAGGCTATATTAAAATAAAATAAGTCGTAAGCATGTTGAAACCCTGTGTCAGAATATTGTACAAATTGCACCACACGCCACCTCATCATGGTGATCATGTGTGCCCAGTAACTTGGACATCCTATGATGCATGGTTAAGATGCGGGCCGGAGAAGTCACACCTATCAAACAGTACTCTTTTTGACCTTTGACCTTTACGGGTGACATTTACATTTCAGGTACAGGCCTGAATCTTGTGGACGACAGACCACCTCATCATGGTGCACTTTTGTGCCAACTTTCTAAGAAATCATATTATGCAGTGTTACGATGCGGGTAGGACAGACATACTCATGGACGCACGGACACACTCACCGAACCGCCATTGTGACAGCTATATGTCGTGCTCACTAAAAGCAGACTCGACAAAAAGTGATTTCAGACAGTAAAATGGTTATTAATAATCAATAAACAACAGGCTACTGAACAACCCTTTCCAACATTCAACAACTTTGCAAGGAAGAGCTGCTCCTATTGATATATTTTTTGTCGCATTATATTCTATAATGTGTTTCCTGGCTTTCTCACACCAGTAGACTACTGACTACTCCACGAAATATTCTTTCCAATCAACTGGCTGCTTTACCACAAAGACCGTTAGCCCATTGGTGGAAGACGAATTGGCTTGGCACTGTGAACTTACATCCCCTGGATTGGGTTAGAAGTGCTCTAGGTAGAGATCAGACAAATCATATATAAACTACATTTCACTAATTAAGGGGATATAGCTCTGGCATAACTGGAGAAAGTTGTCTTGAAAGTGAGTCTGTCCCTGAAATTATTCTCATATACAGTCACACCTGTGCTAAAGTCAACCTTTGTTTAGCAATACCTTGTCTATAGCAACCAACCTTTTATTTCCCATAACTCATTTTCTTCACAAATGACCATGTAATTAACCATTTCCCAAATACAGACGCTTTCTGACGCCTCTGCAGCAGACAACTTTTGAAAACGAGCAATTTCTTCTTTTGCAACAAGGTTTCAATTCTTTTTAGTAATTACCTACATGTATAGAGCTTTTCCGTGGATATTCCTCAAAGCATCTGCTGCAGATGTGTTGTATGTGGGAAAGGGTTAAAGATCACCTGATTGTTCTCTGCCCATGGATGGTCTTTAAAATTATGTCTGCTCAAGTAAGAAAGGAACTTCTCATTATTAAACATTCCCCACATACAGACGCTTTCTGCAGAGAAGCCGGTTTATTACTTTTGTTAGAAAGTTTAAATGTATGACAATTTTGGCACAACCTTGCACAAGCAGGTGATGCCTGCTTCTTCTTCTCAAATGTATGGACCGAGCAAGATACAAGAAGCAAGATCTAATGATAAGTTGCTTTTTTTTGTCTTGTAGTTTTATTTCAGTTAATTTCAATTATATAGACTATTTTAAGAAAACATCTCAGCAACTCTATATTACTTCCAATTGAATTAAAATATTTTCGATGTATCTCCAACTCAGTTACAAAATATAACTTTATATAAGGACTTTACTTCGAAAAGTGTTAAATAAATGTATTTGTACTATATTCAACATAGAATCTAAGAATAATGTAATGATATATGAATTACCTCCCTTTATATATTTAAAGGACATTTTAAAATTTCCAGACTCATGCGTCATACTTTGCATTGCTAATAAAACGCGCAATGATATGTATTATCTGCCCAAACGTGAAGAATGCTAATATTTACATCTCAAATCTTAGTATCAATCCAGTGCCAACCAAACGTCGGGTGACCTAACCGGCACCTGCTTACTACGTCACTCCTCAATGGGTGTATGTCTCCCGCAATAATATTCTCTGTCTCCAGACAAAAAGAATGTTTACATTTTTTAACTCATTACATCTTAGTTCGATATTTCTAAAATCTAAGTATCAACATTTCTGACGTACTGCCGAAATCTCCCTATATATTGTTCTTCTTGTGACATAGTACAGTGGCTATTGTTACCACAATCGCCACAAAAAGTGTCACCGATTGTTGCATATGTTTGCAAAAGTAGGTCAAACTAACACATTACCTCGAAAAAACTAAGTCTTAAAGCTACGGAACTCCAGATTATAGATAGTATAGTCAACGTTTTAAAACTGTTTAAATGTTTTCTTGAAATATTGGAATCATAATTCTTGGATAAACTTGGCGTAATAAGTTCATTTTCCAGTACAATAAACATCTATATATTGATCGCTCATGTTTCATTTTTACTGTGTAGACATACCCAATAAGCCAAATTGTGTACATGACATTCAATTGACTGTTTTTCAACATTTACTAACAAAATAGTTTTGAACTATGTATTACTTACTTTGTTGTCACAATTAGCCATTTTTGCAGAAGTTTTAACATTTAAAAATGTTGATCTCCATTTTGGAGTTAAGGACCTTTAAGGTCACTGAAACTGGTCAGTCGAGAATGCATTTCAAAAACAGTGTACATTCTATGGATCTAGACCATGCACGCATATATCTGAAGTTGTTGACTCCAAAGGTGCCTGACACGCTTTCATTCAGCAATATCTCCTTTTACCACTATGGTTTCAAAAGTCGACTGTTTCAGATGCGTCAGAATGCGTCTGCAAGTGGGAAAATGTTAAACAATTTGAAATAGAGATGCAATCATTTACGATATACTGATGTTATGCGGAATACTCGGTTGATTTCCCTGTAGCGCTATTTGATTTCAATCGGCGACATGAAGTTGTTGATAGAAAGAAAATCCAACCGTCCGAACATGTATAATGAATTAAGTCTTATGCCGAGCATGCTAGTAGTTACTCTTTTTCAATCTAAAAAAGAAAGGAACATATTTAAGACAAAATTTAAAACAAATAGAGTATATATTTTTATTTTTCGGCGATAGCTGTCTTACCTCAGTTTTGACCTAGATATTAAACAAAGGATCTAGATTGTAGACCAATCAAATGTTGTATGTAATGAATAATGTCGAAGAAATAAAGGAAATGAAACGTTTTGATTGGTTCATAGTTAAGTTTGCGATTCTACGAGAGGTACTAATAAGGTAAAGTTTTAAAATGAAATGTTCTGAATACTTTTAATTGTTTTCCTTAAGAAATAAATTTCAGTGAAAAAAATAAGTGAAAACGTATGAAATATAATACTAAGAGCAAAATATTAATTATACAATTGAAACTTATACACCTCTTGGGAGCCTCGCGTAATCTCCTGTCATGTGGCGTATTCTCGGCCTAGATAGTCTATTTATAGAAACAGAAGCTAGACGGAGATGGCCGATTAGCCTTTGGTAAACACATATATTATTGTTATGATTTAGTAGTTGATACTGGGATAAAGATTTAAGCAAGTTGATTCCATCGTTTCCGTTGACTATTTAATAATTTCTGAGAGTTGACATAATTTTAGCTGATTCGTGGTTCTAAAAAGAAAAAGAGATAAACATAACACGCGCAAGCAAACAATGTTCCAACTGGTTCACGATTATAATGCATTACCAATTCAAGGAGCTGTCGAATTCTTAGATATACAACATCCCGCCCAAAAAGATTTGTCCTCAAATTAACAAAGGATGTCTCCTTGAGTGGTAACTAGTTGGAATCAAAAACAGAAATATACAAGATACTAACATGTTGGCCTAATCAACTTTTCACAAAGAAGCATTAATGTCCGGGGTTGGCCAAACCAAGGACGACAGACAAACACACATAAAAGCAGGCCAACATTTCAACAGTAATATATTTCTTTAAGGAAATATTATTAATATCCAATATCTCAAATGATTGCTATGAACCGATTCTATATCTTTTAAAGAACAATGTTCTAATCGAAAAATGTTCCAACTGGTTCACGATTATAATGCATTACCATTTCAAGGAGCTGTCGAACTCTTATATATATACAACATTATTGTGCAAGTTTTATAATTCATGGACAATTTCTGATTGTTTTGATTATTAACAAAACCTTTCTGATATTCAAGTCAAATAATATGCGCATGTTCCATTTCTAAGTGTTTTCCCATATTGATCGCCGTTTATCTTTTTTAAAGATTTTTCTTGTTTTAAATATCGTGCCAAGCCCGTATATTTCAAACCAACCCAGCTCTTCTTAATTGCTTTGTTCTATTAATTATGTTAGTCAATGCTTCCTGATGAACGGACGCTTTTTCTGTATCCTGTGTACTAGTTTAAAACAGTTATAGGATTGGTCACATCTAACATCGGAGTTATGGGAATTTGGAAACTGAAGTAAACTGACGCTTGTACCATGAAAGGACCATTAGGCGATAATGGATTGGGGATTGTGGTCAACATTGTGGTCAACATTGTGGCCAACATTGTTAAGTGAAGCATAAGTATACCATCCTCGGTACCCAGGCTATTCATAAAATATATGATACCCTGGGCAAATTGGCTAGCGAAACTTCGTAAAGCATGCACCACGATTTCTTCCGTGACTACACTGTAATTTTCGTATCGCATGAGGTTTGGGTCATGCGGCCAATCAAGCGGCTGTATTTCCCCTCATACAATATTCATGAGTACGAGAATTTTACAGCCAATTTGCCCAGGGTATCATATATTTTATGAATAGCCTGGGTACCGAGGATGGAGTATACAGACCATATCTAATATCATCTCGAGAAACCACACGACTTCGAAAAAAGCAGACGTGCGTTGGCGTTGGCGTTCGCTTGCGGCGCTCCTGTGTATCCTTAATGTAAATAAGTAACATCCAGACCAAATTTAAAAAAGATGGCACTGTTTGTGTCTCATAGTTCGGTAAAAATCTGACACATTCAGAGAATCACTGGGTAGTTCTCATTGGTTCATAATCTCGCTATTGTAGCGCTTCTATGACGAGACGAATACAATCCTTAAACATTTCCCTCATACGACAATTCTGTAGCAGACGACTTTGAACATATTTTGTCAAAAAATAGAAAATCTCTATAATTGAATGGATAACCTATGACAAAACGTGGAAAACATTGTGGTAAAAGGAGATATTGCACGTTTTGTGCAATTTCTTCTTTTGTCACTATGTTTTCAAAAAGCCGTCTGCTGCAGAGGCGTCAGAAAGCGTCTATATGAGGGAAAGGGTTAAATACGTACACTGCATTTTAACCACTACTAATTGGTCCTGACACTCTTGCAGAAAACGTCAGTCTACAATTTATTTCTTGGGTAGTCGGGACAAAATACCACTTTGATCTTTTCAAACCTAAAGACGCGTTCGGAAGCCGCTGAAGCAGCCGACATTTGGCATAATGTTTTAAGCTCTATTTAATTATTAAACTTTTATCCATAGATATTTTTAATTATTAAACTTTTATTCATAGATATTTTTCATATAAGTCTTTAATGCGAGCATTTTGTGAGAATATATACCCATAAGTCTTCTAAAGATGCGGCATGTCGTGAGAATATATACCCATAATATTTTTATGCGAACATTTCGTGAGAATATGTACCCGTAAGTCTCATATGCGAACATTTCGTGAGAATATATACCCATAAGTCTTCTATGCGACATTTCGTGAGAATATATACCCATATTACTTCTATGCGAACATTTCATGATAATATATACCCATAAGTCTTATATGCGACATTTCGTGAGAATATATACCCATATTACTTCTATGCGAACATTTCATGAGAATATATACCCATAAGTCTTATATGCGACATTTCGTGAGAATATATACACATTATACTTATATGCGAACATTTCATGAGAATATATTCCCATAAGTCTTCTATGCCAACGTTCAATGCTCTAGTGATGCGCTTCGTATATACACGCTCCATTGGGCATTCACGGTTGGCAGATGTGATAATACCTTACATTTGAATGACGCGGATCAATATACAATGTATCTGCGTAATGTATCGACCAGATCAGCCTGCGCTGTCCGCGCAGACTGATCTGGCCGAGACATTCCGGTATGTTATTGATTGTTTGTTGTTTAACGACGCTTTCAACAATTATTCAGTTATATAATGGCGTTCCTTTGTAAGTAACCAGTACTACGAGTCCATTTTCCTTACAACAGCGAGATAGGCGTGATGATAACCCCTTAATCCCGCTCGCCTAGGAGGGCATTCATTACTACCATGTTTATAGTCTTTGTTATGACCCGGTCGGGGATAATGTTTGTTATACTCAACAAATTAAAACAACATTTAGGAATGGAAGGAAAATCTTTGAGGAATATCAAATACATTTTAAGATATAGTATCATGTATGGTGCTTAAAATCTGCGGTCCAAAATAGTTAACGTATCGAGATATTTGGAATTGTATCACTGAATTTGTCAGAAAAGGATATTTATAAATAATACAGAAGAGAGAATATACACTGATCTGCTTCATAAAGACGGTGACTCTATTTTGCGGAGCCGATGGTTTCCGCCAATAAAGCCAAATAAAACGACCAGCCAGAAGTACAATGTAAATTTGAGTGGAAATTGTTACATTTAAAAAGCGCTTTAACAGATGGCACCCTCTACAACTATACATTTATAAGTACTATTTTAAGGAAAGCAAACCTCGACGATCAACTGCTTCCGCAATCATGCTTAAGTATTTGATCCCGCATTCTTTTGTGAGAAATATTAAACAAAAAAAAGACTCAAACAGATTAATCTACATTTATCGTCAAAAGCCATAAGTATAAATGTTCCTGGAGTGCGAATCTTGCCCAACCCTACTTATAAACCCTTCGCTAACACCTGCCAGGAGAAAAAGACATTACTTCCAATGTTATGGCTTACCCTCCTTTGCAGCGAGGATTGCGAGGTGAGCATTACGACTGACTCGTCGCTTGTGTAAGAATAAATGGACCATTGGTACTAATAACTTATCCAGGAAACGACGTGATACGTCTGAAAATGTGTTAAAAGTGGCTCTAAACACCATACATACATACTCACAAACTTACACAACAGAACCTCCTCCAAAGCTTCGTTCAAAGTAGACAGAAGGAACGTTTTTTTAATCACCTGTTTATGTATGGTTTCTCGTTTGCTTAATGGGTTGAAGATACGAAGTCGCTCGTTAGGGGCGGAACACTAATTACGAAATCGAACTGGCGCCAAGGCAGATGAAATATGGTGTTACATCAGTAACATGGTAGGTTTGTTTTTCCAGTGATGCTGTTCAGCTCTTTCAAAAGTATTTCTGTCAGATCGCGACTTTTCCAGGGTATAGTTACCAGTTTTCTGGCAAGTTTATCCTAATACCGGGCATGGGAGTATCATATTTTCGTATGACCGTCTTCGGATGGAACTCCCGCTCTTTACGTGTCCGATACGGCCTCTGTGGTGTAGTGGTAGAGCGTCCGCCTCAAGTACGGGAGGTCGCGGGTATGATCCCGGTCGGGTTTAACAAAGAATGTATGAATGGCAGTAATGGCTGTCCACCTCAGTGGTTGCAGGATTAGCATTACGACTGACTGGTTAGTGCGAGGGTAAATGGACCAGTAGTACTGGTAATTTATACAGGAACCGCCGTGATATAACTGAAAACAATGTTGGAAAGCGGCGTAAAACACCAGACAATCAATCAATCAATCGGGGGTTCAATCCAATGCTAACCCCGCAGTCCTGAGCCCCTAGAAGATTAGCCATTACTATTATTGTTAAAGTCTTGATTGAAGCCAGGACGCATGGTTTCTAATCCCCAGCGCAAATAATTTCACCACGCTGTAACCTTAGAGATAGGACCTTTCTGGACACTAGACAGAAGGTGCAGTGGGCAGAAAGAAAGTAGAACACTTGTCATAAACAAAATAACAAATAACTAAGATTATATCTTTATTTTTTAATTTATTTTTACTTTCAAACATAGTTCGTCTTAGGCGCAAAGTAGTGTGTTAATCTTAATAAACTATGGATAACCAAAATTAAAATAAAGCAGCTCTTACTGTTATACGTAATGCGAAACTCAAATTTGTCTATGACCGTACACTTTTTCATGTAAACATATTGTATTTCAATGATACACGAGTAACGTTATTGTATTTACTAAGCACAAGTGTTGACTTCTAAAGGGTCAAGTTGATCCGAATCGATGTATTTAAATTGCCCTCGGTATGTTGCCGTGTCAGAGCCACTGACTTCAATGCGCAATACAAGTTCAATATACCATTTTGTCAAGAACAGAGTAAACTAATTGTAAAGTATTATTATTACTATTTGCTGCGGACGTTTTTATATCTATGCGGCAAAATATCTGCGTTTTTAAAATTTAGTGAGTTTATTTAGAGCTTCCGACAAGCAAACTAGATAGTTACAAAGTAACAACTTTGGCGATGTTTCTAAATGATATGGCATCATTTCCACCGTCGTAAAAACTAGGAAAACACTATACTATCCATAATAATATATGACGCTTAACTTACATTTCGAGGGCTTGGCGTGAAACGGTTGTAACTAAAATTAGTATTTCTTTACCAAGGAAAATCACCTTGCCATAAAGTCTTTATAAGTGTTAAATCATTTTTTCTTGGTAAACAATGGAAATTTAGGTGTCATTGCTCGTTCTGAGCAATGGCACCTAAATTTGCATTGTTTACAAAGGAGTCAAAATTGTCCCTAAACCAGGGTTTTCAAAATAGGTTTTTAGTTACAACTGTTTCACACCAAGCCCTCGATTTAATGTCGAATCCATTGTATCGCAGATATATTTACTTGCTATAAGTTGAATGATCTTAACTGGTATCAAATTGATCCGAACGCTTACGTTTTCTGTAATCTAAGCATGCACATTTACAAAATATTGGAAAATGAATATATAGATATATAAATAAAAAATACAATGAAAGCATACAAAATGGTTTTCCAAATGATAAAAATGAAAGCAAAATAAAAATGGAAATGTTTGAATTTATCACAATGTTTGTTGCATTTTGGATTTAAATCCATGTAGCGTACTTTAATAAGTCCCAGTATGTAAATACCAGTAGTGCGTTTAGCCAATTCGTTCCTTTCTTACACTAATCTGTCAATTTGAAGTATTCAGTATGCTTAATACTAAACAATCGAAAAAGGCATACTGACTTCTTGTTACAGGAAATAATGTTAACTAGGCCGTTTTTAGAAAATAGGTTTTATATATGCAAACTTTACATTTCAATTGCATTTTTGAACGACCAATGAATGTGCCTCAATGTTTGAATTGACGTCTTGACATAATGTTATCATTTTTTTGTGCATTTGCTACGAATCATATGATTTTATTTACAATAATGCCAAAATACATATAGAAAAGAAAAAAGATTATTTAATGATACAACTATACATGTCTATTTGTGCAACAGAAATGCTATCAAACTATATATTTGACTAATGCAGATTCTGACCGTTAAGCACGGGCGATAAAAGGCATCTGTGCAGTTGTCTTATTAAAATTAAGCACCTTTCTAAGTCTAAATCGAAATTTACAAAGATACATATTTAATTGACTTAACCTGTAACCAATCAGAAATATTGTTACTTTGAAATATAGAGATGTAGTTTATATTGGTTTCCCAATATATCATTGCTTCTGATCTATCTATCTAAGATATAAGGACACCGATTTTAAACTACTTTCGTTGGCATGTAGTTGTGTCGGTTTTCCTGCAGCGCAGCTCATTTATTTGTGTATAACATACATACCATAGTACGCCATTGCGTTTCGTCCCCATGTGATTGGTGATTGAACTAATTGCGTTTCATGTGTCGTAAAATCCTAACCAAATAGATAAACATGCATGATGAAACGCAAGCTTAACATTGTTACAGATAGGCGAGCAATGGCTGAAAAACAATAAGCACGAACGTGGATTTTCACAAATAAGTGACTTATATTTAAGAAAAAAATAAAAATAATGAGAAAAAAAATAAAAAAAATGTAAAAAATAAATAAAACTAGACATTGATTCCGTACAAAACGAAAACAACACGAAAGAGAGCCTGATCTCTTCTAAAAAATATGTTGCCATATTCCCCCATACCCTGGCGTGACCACTGTCCTCAGTGGGTTTATTTCTAGTAAGCAGTGCCGGATAACTCGACTTTACGTCCTACGTATCTTCAATACAGAACACTGGAATGCTGGGTATGTCTCCAGAAAGCAAGCAAAGAGCAGTACAAATATAAGCTAAAGACTTGTTCAGCAATCTAAGTAAATGAAATATGTTTATTTTAACTGAATTTAAACCAGGTATTGATGATTTACTTCAATAATTACATCTCGATAGCCTATACATTTAAACTTCAATAAAATATATATACTTCTGGAAATATAACGTAATCATGCAACCATTTCCTCAACATACCCCAAAAAGCCACCAACTTGTAAATCTTTTCATCACACACTTTTATGTACATGTACATGTATGTGTCTGTCCCCTTTTCAAGAGAAAGGCAGTTCATCACGTTTAATTGGAAACGAAACGAAATATGCCATTCAGACTAAAAACTCTCAGATTTATTCTCAATGTTCGAATTGAACCTGAACAATACCAAATGGAATTAAAACTGTCTTAAACTAAACAGTTAAAGATCATGTTTCGTAGTATCCTTCTTCATTTAATTCACGGCCTCTTCCGAAATTAATGTGCTGTTTGCCTTCATCCCTTTCCTCCTCTCGAACTTCTTTAATCGCTTCCCGGCGTTCTGTGCGGAAATCGTTAACAGCTTCTCTCCGTTCAAATCTTGCATCGTTATTGTTTTGCCTTACATCAACTCTTGCCTCAGATGTTTCAGAACGCGCCTCGTTCCTGTCTTCTGAAGCCTCGTTTCTATCTTCTCTATAATCGCTCCATTGGTCCAACCGCGTTTCCAGTCTGTCTCTTAATCTTTCATTTCTGTCCTCACGCCTATCACTAAAGTCAGCGCCACCGTATCTATGTTCAAATAAGTCGTCATTTCGATCAGCTAAATTTTCAAATCTGTCTTCATTCCTGTCGTCATCATAGTATCTATTGTACCAACGTCGCATTGGATTATTCATGAAACTTGGTCTGACTCGACGGGGTCTGAACACACGTCGACGGTAAAATTGTGGACTAGGCCTTCTTGGTTGCATGGGCATTGATGGGTACATGGGTTGTCGCATTGGAACTTTTATTACTTTGATTACCTGTTGTCCGAACGGGTGTCCGAATTGATGTCCTAATTTGTGTCCGTATTGGTGTCCGAACGGGTGTCCGAGCATCGGGGGCCTTACAAACTTCTTGACCACAAACATATGAGGTATGGGGGGTCTATGAAATCCAGGTCCACCGTGGTGAAATGGAATGAATGGTCCTCCATGAAAGATGGGCGGTTTATGCATCATATGGGGATGGAACATAGGTGGTCCACCGCCGAACGCGTGACCGTGACCGTGACCATGACCTTGAATGGGACCGTGATCGTGACCATGACCATGCGGAAAAACTGTTAAAGAACAATGGTACATTTTTGGAATTGTGTTTTACCCTACAACAAATCTGCAGGCGACAACTTTGAAAATGGTAGGCAGACATATTGGAAATATCTATCAATTGTAGTATTAAAATTGGACAGAGTTGAAAAAATGTTGTGGCAAAAGTCATATGATGCATATACGTCAAAATGCGTACACATATATGTATTTAATTGTTCATGCTACTATGCATGACACATCAGCTATACTTTTGCACTACTAGTATGTGTAAATATATCTTGATGTCGGTTAAAAACGTTTCTTCTTATTATTGGAATCGCAAGCCTGAGCGCAAGGAATGGGAAACCATAAGTGTCAAAAGCACTCTATATGACCAGACCAGAGATCAAACCCTGGTCTATCGGTCTGTTAACTTTCACTATAACCTTTTCACCAGTAAATTGACTTAACGTTGAGAAGATAATTGAAAGTTCATGGAAATTGTAATCAATCACTATTAGAGATCGCGTAGCTGTTTAATTACGTAATCAATATAACGTCGATTATTACATATATATTAATTTTAATAGAGTTCAAATATCGAATACAACTGTCATTTATATCCGCAGTATAAATAATATCGTTGTTGAATTTGCGATGTGACAAAATGGTATTTTAAAACATATTGTGACGTCACCGAAATGCGGATAATATTTTGTTTGTTTATGCCGCTTTCAACATGTTCTGATATATATCAAGGCGTTTCCTTGTTAAATTACCAATACCATCGGTAGTATTTATCCCGAGAAAGGAACATCAGTCTGAATGCTGTCACCGCAGCCCTGTGCGGCGCTACGGAAAGAATCAATTTCTACCCGTTTAAAGTCTTTGGTATGATCCGACCAGGAATGAAACCTTAGTCACCCATGAGGACGGTGAGAATTGACTTACATTGTTTGCCTTTTTTTCACAAAGGCTAGAACGACGCTGAGTAAACGAATCAATTTGATGACTCAATTAATAGTATTTATGTGAATATGCCGCCACAGACGACTTTAAGATACTATTGCGACTTATGTAGACCAAGATCACCAGCTTATATTAATACGAAACAAAAGCTGAGAAATGCGATATATGTATTTGTTGGGATCCTAATTATTACATAATTCTAAAAAGTCAGAACTACCGATTGATCATCTTTGGTGAACTTTTGGGGAAAAAACGAACATTATCGAACGAGCTATAATTACATAAGTCCTATTCTTCAACAGAAAGAAACAGCTATACATTTTCTTTACTCGCATTTAAGCACATAAATTTACTTTTGACGATTTAGGATCTTAACATATATTGGATATGAAACTACACCAATAAGGGCTACAATTGTAGTGTTCCATCAATAGCTTCATGTTTGTCTCATGTATATGTGAGCGGAAAGTGAAGACTTTGGTGAGACTCTTCGTATACACAAACTCAATTGAAGGTTCACTGTACACATGCGTGCATGTAACAATACCCTAATTCGTCAGATGAGACCCATAAAGTACAGAATATGAGATTGTTATGATAATATTTTACAGCAGCTTTAATATAGGTTTCCTTGGTATTTTCCCAATATTTATATTTTCCCGATCCATTATATGTATCAACTTTCTTTTTTATTAGAATTAAAATCGCAATGTTCTTTTCAAAGTGGATGAAGCTAAAACATGTAATTCGTCTGACGATTTGTGGGTCTATGTGATTCCGTAAAATAATCCTTAAATGTTAAGTGTCGTGAAATTAATAGGGCTGCACTTCTAATCCGTTATAAAAAGATGCATATATGAGCCGTCCCGCGAGAAAACAAATATTGTGGACTCTGCGTAAAGTATCGACACGGATCAGCCTAAGCATGCCGCGCAGGCTTACCCGAACACATTTCGCCTCCTGTGGATGTTCTGTTTCAGGAATCATTACTTTATACTCCTGAATCGCGCAGACTGATCTGGGTCGATACATTACGCAGAGGCCATAATGTTGTTTTTCTCGCGGGACGGTTCATATGACTATGTTGCATGTAGACGGACAGTGACGTCTCTAATGAGGCTGTGTGGATTCCTCCCTGTATGCAGATATATGCATTAAGATCTCAAATCAAAAGACGAAGCTCAACTCAATTGTCCAGAGGGACGTGGTTAAGAAAGCTGAAAGTTGCTGCTCCAAGTAAGAAGATTTAAAATTAACTTACTGTATGAATGCTTATTTCCGTGAGGGTTTTAATTTAATTACAATTAATTCCGCCAAATCTAAACAATATAAATCAGGTTGTAGAGGCATCGCCAATTAAGATCCCTACATAAAACGCCAAAATTTACACACCGCAGTTTTAAAGCGCCATACAGTGTTGCAAGACATGGACACGATATGAATGTATGAAAACAAACTTACATGGAAAAGCTCCAACAAGATTTACAGCAACAGCAAGAATGAACAAATTTGCCAACATCCTTTCTCTTTGGTTTGAGATCAGAAAGAAGCACTAAGTTATTCAACTGTTCGTAAGGTCGGAATGTCTGACTGCTTTTCCACGGCGAACGTCTTATATACACAGCAGTGCCCCCTCTCTCCTTCTGAATCATTCATGCTCATACAGTATACGCGCCGGACGATAAAGGGCCTTGTTGCATCTACATACAGTGTATACTCAGATGAGCCTGCGATTACTCACACTCTCACCAGAGCATTCAGGCTTCGACTACATTACAATGAGTCATAGATGTTATCTCTGACGAACAGCTGGAATTGTTACCCCACTGGTTTAAATCCGTAGCCATGTGTGCTATACTAAAACGTTGATGTTGTGAAACACCATTGAACCAGATGCGGCTCAACTATTTCATTCAATGTGAAGCGGGATTATTCATCGTGACCTAGTCACAGTCATACATGATTGACACTTTTCAAAATTAGACGGATGAAACGGTTTGAAGTTGAACGTTATAACATAAATTGTACCTTTGATTTAATCGCGTAATAAGGAATTTAATTGATCAGTCAATCAATGTGTGTTTTAATGCATTTCCTCTTACAAAATGAACCTGCGAATACTTTATCCGATGATATTAATTGCGCAATTCAACAGATGTTGTTAAATAACATAGCTTTGAAATCGAAACGCTTTAAATAGACAATGTGTTTACAGTTCTAGCCGCCATTGATCTGGTTATATAGCTTAGAGATGTTAATCAACGTGTCGGACGTTCGATTCCAGACTTGGCCAATCTTTCCTCCAAAATACGATTAAAATACATTGTAACAAACGTCTTTCGTCTGCCACTAAGAAGCTGGTTGACTCCTCCCTGGGAAATAGTAGCTTCTTGTCTTGGATGCATGCTGTATGGAGTGCTTGTCACAGTTACTTAAATCAAACGCCGGAGAGCTTTGGTTTCGAACTCACAAACCCTAGATTGACAGCCCGTGTCGTTATCGACTAAGCAACAGGACTCGGCCGGCTCGGCCGGTTTGGTATAATAAGTATGTGTAGAGTGATCGATCCGTCATAATCAAGTGAACACGATTTCTGATTTTACAGACTTTAACGTTGCAATCCGAAAAATAAGTTTCCGTTGATTTTAGCCGAGACCCTAAACCACATTTCGACGGGACAATCTGTCAAGATCTAAGGATTTCACCGATGTCTTGGCATCGCTCAAAATCTGCAAGAGACAATTGACATATCTTGTAGCAGTCAGCCTACTCCCGTTGCCTCACCTGCGATCGGACGATGACCGTTTGCTTGATGCACATCGGCCGGACACCATAAAATTTCACAAGATGTCACTCCGAGCATTAGTCGGATTGCGCACGGAGCTCGTACGATAATCGATCTTTAAAAATAAAAGCCCCTAATCTAACCGATAGAGAATTTATCCCCTTATCTGTGGAAATATGATTGGGGGCATTTACGGTGTCACACCACAAACAATCTAGCTCTTCAGCTTGACAAGCGTGTCGGGAACGAATTTGTTCAGGTGTAGAAGGTAGGCTTTTACTTAAAAAAAGACCCTGGGTTTGATTTGTGTCCTGTCTAAACAAGAATGTTTCCTTTTACCAATCATTTAACTAACACATTACATCCATCCATCCTTAACATGTAGCTAGTTTCTGAGATGATTTAAAAGTGATGTTAAAGATTGCATATCAGGTAATATGGTTTAGTTAAAGATTTATTCAACAAGTTTGAGTTTTGTTTTACCGTTTTCAACAATACTGTCTTACTTCCTCATTTTAAAATGGGATATGCCATGCAAGCTTTGTTAATTCTATTTGCCGATTCATGTTATGCATAACATAAATAAATATTTGAAGAAAAGTCTTGAACAATGTCATATTTAACAAAATTATGAATGAAAGAGTAATTATTGAATACGGGTGAAAACTATTTGAAAAAATAAATAAATTGCTCTTCATGCTTTCTTAGTTCGATGCAACGCATGCGTATGCATGTGGGAAAGGGTTAACAAATGACATTGGAACACATTTTCATTACCGATGACCAAAAGCTGTCATTGTTTACCCCCTTTTCCACATACAGCACATATGCAGCAGACGACTTTTGAAAATAGAATCTCGGCAAAAATGTGAAATATCTCTGTAAATTAAAGTGTAGTTATTAAATAGAGTAAAAAACTTGGCGGCAAAATATAAATTGCGTATTATCAATGATTGTCGAAATGATTCTGAAAAACGACTGCTGCAGAGGTGTCAAAATGCGTGTGTATGAGGGAAAATGTTTAGATCGAGGAAGCAGACATGAGGAGTGATTTATCTGACCTGAAGGAAATTGTTTCAAGATTTATGCTGAATGAATCATTAAAGAAAATGACACTCACTTGGATGATATTATTGGATACGTTTAAATAACTTTGATATGGACAGTTCGAGGAAGCATACAGTCATCGCATTATGCGTACGTGCGTCTGTACGCCTCGTTTTCGTGTATGGTGTATACTCAGCAACTAATGGCTGAAATTCAACGAAACCCGTTGAGAGGCTTCAATATTAGTTAGGAGATATTATATTACCAGCTTGTTTAGATTGTGTTTTTATTATTTTCCTGTGTTGCTTACTTTTCGCTGTCTTACATGCCGACACATTTTGACGCAACTGCAGTCCAAGAATTTGAAAACGTAATGGCAAAAGGAGAAATTGCGCATCATGAGTAATTTCTTCTTTTGTCACATTGTTTTCAACCCAATTAAATAATGATGTCTTCATCTGTAAAGATTGTCCAAATGTTTGATGAGATATTCCCAAAGTCGTGTGCAGCCGATTTCCTGTATATGGGAAAGGGGAATTAAAACCCCACCAGAGGAACATCTTACTAATTATCCTGTTTTAAATGGATTTTGAAGGACGTATTTGAGACATATCAGGCGATAAGCGGGTGGTCTTGTTACATCAACGATTTCTTGTCACAT
Source organism: Serripes groenlandicus (assembly GCA_031761405.1). NCBI lineage: Eukaryota > Metazoa > Mollusca > Bivalvia > Cardiida > Cardiidae > Serripes > Serripes groenlandicus. The sequence goes on along the minus strand of JASEVX010000001.1, from coordinate 214,957,621 downwards.
AATCGGTAATGGTAGTAAATGTAATGAAGCTTTAATGCTAGATATTCGTGCGAAATTGAATTAAATGTCAATGTTTTTGGTGGTCAATGAATTATCTTTACACATGTGCATTGTTCGCATATACAACAATACTTCTTTTTACTTGGCGCGGTTTATATGTTATTCTCTATTGGTTGATTACTTTGATGGTGTTTTACGCCTCTTTGTTTAATTTTATCCCGGCGTTGCATGGATAACGAACCAGTACTTCTGGTCCATTTATCCTGAAACTAGCCAGTCTGTCGTAATGCTAACGCCGGAACCCTGATCGCCAAGCTATAACTACCATTTTCAAAGTCTTTGGTATGAGCCGACTGGTGATCAAATGGACTCCCGAACACGAGTCGGACTCTCTACCACTACACAACCGACGCAGTAGTTATGCTCTATAGATTGTGTCCTCGATATCTAACCGCAAGAGGCTGTGTAAACATTCTGACATGTTGATGTTCCTTACTGCGGGATTCGAACCCGGGACATTTTGGTCACGGGTTCGCTGGATACGAAATGATTCCACAATGGTAAATAATTAGAGGTATGCATGACCTATTTTCCATTAAAGTTATGAGTAATACATACGGCATTTGAGGCCTCGATAGCAGGAGCGATTTGCAAAACGTGTTGGAAGTGTAGACCAATTTTTCAAAGAGATGTACATTTCAATTTTTGAAATCCGAATTGTTTCTCGACAGTCTTGATGGTGTCTTCGAAACACAATTAATTATGTCATTCATATAAAAGACGTGCACATTTCCTTGCACGAACAAAACTATTGCTAAATTCAAGGAAGTGCTTTGTTTTATATTGGTGTAAGGCTGTTGTCAGCATCATTTCGATGTAATCACTACAACAGTGCACATTCCCTTTCTTGAAGGTGATGTACAAGACAACGAATTTAGAAGTATGCAATTTAATCTCATTTCAAGCAAGATCCAAATGATTTCGTTTGGCGTAATAGCACATAATCCAGTGTTTCGTTCACTGTTTCCAAAAGACAAAACGGGAATGTAACAGATTGACGCGGAAAAGGGTTGAACCGTCTAGATCGTAACTTATTTGTCATGCTTGCTGTGGTTTTAAATCATGGCTTTTACGACCAAAGAGAACATAAATACGTCGTGATCTTTCCAATAAAAATGACAAATACGCTAATTGGGTCATCTCGACCTCTCTGTCGTTTAAATCGTCCTTTCGGATAGTATCCTATGTTCTATAAGACCAACGGTCACTGCAAAACATTGCCAGTTTGGTTGGGTTCTGCCGTTGGAGTCCTGTTTATATTAGGCTAACACGATATTTACGTACAGATTAAGACCTAGCCTTCAATCGCTTCGGTACAGAAAGGATACGGAAGTTACTTAAGGGCAGTTTCTGTTCACAAGAGGTTAGCCCTTAACCTTCTAAACGCTACTGTAAACCTTATCTCGCTGTACGCTATTGTAAACCTTATCCCGATGTACGATACTGTAAACCTTATCCCGCTGTACATTACTGTAAACCATTTTCTCGCTGAACGCTACTGTAAACCTTATCCCGCTGAAAGCTACTGCAAACCTTATCCCGCTAAATGCTACTGTAAACCTTATCCCGCTGAAAGCTACTGCAAACGTTATCCCGCTGTACGCTACTGTAAACCTTAACCCGCTGAACGCTACTGTAAACCTTATCCCGCTAAAAGCTACTGTAAACCTTATCCCGCTGAAAGCTACTGCAAACGCTATCCCGCTGAACGCTACTGTAAACCTTAACCCGATGAACGCTACTGTAAACCTTATCCCGCTGAAAGCTACTGTAAACCTTATCCCGCTGAAAGCTACTGTAAACCTTATCCCGCTGAAAGCTACTGTAAACGTTATCCCGCTGAACGCTACTGTAAACCTTAACCCGATGAACGCTACTGTAAACCTTATCTTGTAGTGCGCCACTGTTAGTACACCCTAGCCCGATATACGCTTCTGCAAACATTATCCCGCTGTACAATACTGTAAACCTTATCCGACTGAACGCTACTGTAAACCTTATCCGACTGAACGCTACTGTAAACCTTATCCCGCTATAGGCTACTGTTAACCTTATCCGACTGAACGCTACTGCAAACCTTATACCGCTGTACGCTACTGTTAACCTTATCCGACTGAACGCTACTGCAAACCTTATCCCGCTATACGCTACTGTAAACCTTATCCGACTGAACGCTAATGTAAACCTTATCCGACTGAACGCTACTGCAAACCTTATCCCGCTATACGCTACTGTAAACCTTATCCGACTGAACGCTACTGTAAACCTTATCCCGCTATACGCTACTGTTAACCTTATCCGACTGAACGCTACTGCAAACCTTATCCCGCTATACGCTACTGTTAACCTTATCCGACTGAACGCTACTGTAAACCTTATCCCGCTATACGCTACTGTAAACCTTATCCGACTGAACGCTACTGTAAACCTTATCCCGCTATACGCTACTGTTAACCTTAATCCGCTGTACACTACTGCAAACATTATACCGCTGTACGCTTCTGCAAACCTTATAAAGTTGTACGCTACTTCAAATCTTATAAAGTTGTACGCTACTGCAAACTTTATAAAGCTGTATGCTACTACAAACCTTCTCCCGCTGTACTGTAAACTACTGTAAGCCTTATCCCGCTGAACATTACTGTAAACCTTTTTCCTGTTGTACGCTACTGTAAATTTTATCCCGCTGTACGCTACTGTAAATGATATCCCGCTGTACGCTACTGTAAATTGTATCCCGCTGTACGCTACTGTAAACCTTATCCCGCTGTACGCTAATGTCAACCTTAACCCGCTGAACGCGTTACTAAACCTACTCCTTTAGATAGTAATCTAACTACAGATACAAGGGTTAAGTTCCCGTTGTGCACTTACTAAGACATTGCATTGCTTGTTCACGTCTACCCACTGACAGGATAGTAAAGTGGGTTTCGTCTTCTGTTGGGTAAGCAAAATGACAGAAAACCGGATCGAGATTCCCACGTTCTGCTGGGTCACAAAAAGGCAAAGTAACAGACTGAACGAAGTTGTTTTTGTTTATGAAAGTCGTAGGCTAGCGATGTGAAGTTAAAGTCTGTGTAGTATTGCAGAGTTGTAATTTGATAGCAAAACGGCTAAGAGACGATCTCGTTTTTCCTCTTTTCCAGTTAACTATCTAAGATTGAATAGTTATCGTTCTTCAATTTGAAAATTGACCGAGTTTTATTTCATTTGACTCGGCATGCTAACTAGTTAGAATGTATCTATGTCGCATCAAAGCATATTTGATAGATTTATTTCTAAATAAAACTTTTTCAATGTTTAAAAAAACAATGATTTACTTTTATCGGTTTATTTTATTGGCCGTGTCACACGAAGGCCGACCTTTGATCGAAAGACGATTGTGCCTGGTTTTGTAGTCTGTAAAGCGTGCCTATTTCCCCGTCAATGATTTCACGGTTATAATGGACTCGATTTAAACACCGTCATCAAACCTTTTCCATCTAAACATCAAGTCTACAGCAGTCGACTTTGAAAACATCTAGGCGAACATAACTACAAATATATATTATTATCGGAAATTGCTGATCATGAGCAATTTCCCCCTTTTGACACAATGTTGACAAAAGTCGTCTGCTGCTACGGCATCAGAAAGCGTCTACATGTGGGAAAGGATTAAAGTAACATATTTGCCATTGTGAGCAATTTCTCCTTTTGCCACTCTGTTTTCAAAAAATGTCAGATAACGTCGGGCATTGGAGAGAAGTTAAAGTGGTGTGTTCGATGACTTGTTTTCAAACAATAAACCACCTTAAAGATGCAATTATTATAACGGCCGGCATTTGACATAATTCATTATTTCCTTATGATCTCGTAAACAAAAAATCATTAAATTGATTTATGCGCTAAACCATAGACATTTCAGAAAATTAACCATTTAAATCTTAAATAACGACAAACCGTCGTGCGTGCACCATGTTTAATAGACCTCCATTTAAATACTGCACGTACATGCATGCTCGTTTTGATGTATACGGGTCGGAAATAGTTGTTGGATTGATGCACGTGTTAAACAGGAAAAGGATGGCGTCCCGTGCGACGGTTTACTCCATTAAAGCCACGTTACACGAAAACGGACTCTATAAAACAAGTACGACAAGATGACGAACAACATATATCCTGATCAGACATTAAATGGATAGTAATGGCTGCCCTCCTTGACGATCAGGGTTGCGGAATTATCCGGCTGATGTCAGGATAAATGGATCAGTAGTAATGGTAACTTACCCAGCAAACGCCGTGATGCAATTAACTAAAACATGTTGAACGCGACGTAAAACACCAAATAACATTATGACTTATTTGATATACATCATAAATTAACTGGCTTAGTCATTTATGAAAGGTTGACCCTTTCTCACATGTATACGGTTTCTGACGACACCTCTCCAGTAGATTACTTTTGAAAACATTGAAATTGCACATGATGAGCAGTTTCTCCTTTTGCCACTCTGTTTGATAACGTCTGTATGGGAGATAAGTTAAAGTGGTGTATTGGACCATTCGATGACTTGTTTTCAAACAAAATTAACTATACTACCTTAAAGATGTAATTATTAAATCGGCAGGCATTTGACACCATTCATTATTTCCTTATGACCTCGAAAGAAATAAACTTCATTAAATTGATTTATACGCTAAACCATAGACATTTCAGAAAATTAACCATTTAAATCTTCAATAAGTCAAGTTCGTTAACGATTAACCGTCGTTCGTGCAGCATGTTTAATAAATCTCTATGTAATGGAAACAGTGTATGTCGTCAAGAAGATACTGCACGTACATGCATGGTCGTTTTGGTGCATACGTGTTTGATTGTCTAACTTGTTGACTAGGAAAAGGATGGCGTCCCTTGCGACGGTTAACCACATAATAGCCACGTCAGACGAAAGCCGACCTTCGGAGGATTTAAAACTGACAGAAAAAAAAGAAGAAAGAAAAGACATTTACGATGAATATATGTTTATATATCTTCTCAATACAGTTCTACAGACGGCTCTATAAAACAAGACTTTAGTACGACAAGATGACGAACAAAACATAGCCTGATCAGACATTAAATGGATAGTAATGGCTGCCCTCCTTGGCGCTCAGGGTTGCGGAGTTATCCGGCTGATGTCAGGCTAAATGGAACAGTAGTAATGGTAACTTTCCTAGGAAACACCGTGATGCAACTAAAAACATGTTGAAAGCGACACAAAACATCAAATAACATAACTGCGCATAGGAGCAGACAGGCTGATCTGAATTATTTCTAAACGCAATGTCCGGAAGGTAGGTTTTCGTTTGACGCGATTCATTTGCTATACATCATAAATTTACTGGCTTAGTAATTCATGAAACGTTGACCCTTTTTTTACCCATATGTATACGCTTTTTCACGACACCTCTCCAGTAGATTACTTTTGAAAACATTGAATGCTCATTATGAGCAGTTTCTCCTTTTTCCACTATGTTTTCAAATCTATTTAAGAATTATACTTTCATTAATTCAATGTTTCCATAGTTTTGCCAGTATGTTTTAAAAGCCGTCTGCTGTAGATGTGTCGAATGCGGGAAAGGGTTAATCAACTGTTAACCCCGGTCATTAACTTCTTGTGAAACACACTCTGTGGTATTGTATTTAAAGCGTCCGCTTTATGATCCAGACTCTGTATTAGTCGGGTCATACTAAATACTTAAACAAATGAGCCGTTCCATGGGACAACCAACAATATGGACTCTGCATAATGTGTCGACCCAGATCAGCCATCGCAATCCGCGCAGGCTAATCAGGCCGACACATTCCGTCTCAGCTGAAATCAGCATTGTTTGCCTTTTAGTTACCAAAATAGTCCAAAAATATTCATAAATTGAGAAATGGACACACCCGATTTTGAACATGGAAGAGCCTACTTTAAACAATTCGGCGCTGAAAGAGTTAAACAAAAATCAATCAAAACAATACAATCAGTCAATAGATTCCCTCGTTAAGATCCCTTAGGAATTTTAGTAAAGGCGATCAATCAATATATAGGTAAATGCTATAAATACACATGTTAGTTCTATTTTTAGATTAAATCGCTTGACTCTTACGTATATCCGTACATGGCGTGAAAGCAATCGTGCTTGATGACTTCCTCCCGGAAGTATTATCGGATAGTTTCCCTGAAGGCATCAGACTAAATCTCTGATGGCGAAGATGTGTTGGAGGGAGGAACACATTATTTGTATAATATATAATGTTCCTTGATTTGAGACGATTTTCATCTTCACATGTTGGGAGGAACAATAGTAGTAAATTATTAAATTCTACGAGATTTCTTCAGTCGATTCAGCCAGGGTGTGAACTGAGTTACACGCGAATCATACCCTTGATTACGGTGGATGTTCCCAACTAGTTTTATATTGATTTTGTTGTGCGAGTTCGTTGGTCTTTCAACTTTTGCAAAACACATGTATGATATTGTTGAATTTCTAAAATAAAATAAAAGGATGAGTAAGAACATCAATTCGATTCCACAAAATCAGCTTAGATACACTTGTTCGATTAAATTAGGGAGAAAAACCTTGATAAATGTAATATTCCAATTGTTATTGAAGTAAAGCTACTGAATAGTACTTGTGATATTCAGCACGCAACGGAACATAATTCGAAAATGAGAAGTTGGCCAAATTGAACGTAAGCATTCATTCTTTTGTTTTCTATTCTTAACGAATACTTTAATTCCATTCCTGCATTCCAATTTTCTTTTTTTTTTGGTCTCCAGGCAGCATAATTTCCTTCAAGTGTTTGTTAACTATGAAATAGGCTTGTACAATGATAAATTGGTATTTCTCAAATAATTATCTCTCGCAGGATCACGTTGAAATTGTTGATATATAACTATTGTAATAACACTCTTACGCCTTGTTAGTTTGAGTATTAAAGTTCATGTTAAGTTAAGATTATAACACGCCCTTTCGGCACATTTCACGAATGAATTGACGTAGTTCGTAACTGTATAAAAACCCTTTCTCACAAACAACAAATATATATTAAATGACTTTGAAATATCTACTGCAAAATATTGAAAAACACTGTAGATGGGAGTATAATCATTGCATTGAGTTGAACAATATTTTGGCAAAAGAAGAAATTGCTAATCATGATCAATTTCTTATTTTTCAACATTTTTTTTCAAAAATCGTCTGCTTAAGTTGTGTCAAAATGTTTATATAAATGGGAAAGGGTTAAATTGAGTGGCGCATCAGGAAAGTCAACCTAAACGTTTTACTCGTTAACTCTTTCAGCGCCAAAGGCAATATTGAGCTTTTTGCAAACAATACAGATTCAGGTGAGGCAGCTCGTAACGAGCTGTCTCACCTGAAATATGCATTGTTTGGCTGTAAGTTATAAAGATATTCCAAAAATCCTATAACATAAAAATAGTTTCGTCCGTGTTTGAACATGGAAGAGTCTACTTTAAACAATTCGGCGCTGAAAGGGTTAAGATAAAACCCTGCCTGCCAAGCCATATCGCATCGGTCGTGTAATGGTAGAGCGTCCGCCTCGGTGGTGTAATGGGAGAGCGTCCGCCTCGGTGGTGTAATGGGAGAGCGTCCGCCTCGGTGGTGTAATGGGAGAGCGTCCGCCTCGGTGGTGTAATGGGAGAGCGTCCGCCTCGGGTGCGGGAGGTCGTTGGTCTGATCCCCGACCGGGTCATACCAAAGACTTTGTAAATGGTAGAAATGGCTGCCCTCCTTGGCGCTCAGGGTTGCGGGGTTAGCATAACGACTGACTGGCTGGTGTCAGAATAAATTGACTAGTAGTACTGGTAACTTACCTAGGAAACGTCGTGATATAAATGAAAAAATGTTGAAAGCTGCATAAAACACCAGCCAATCTATCAAGCCCAGCCATGTAAAAGGATCACAATGAATACTACTTTCAGAAGACTCTTGAATCCTGCCTTTACTTATCGATGAACAATGAAAATTCCGATCAACCTATGCAGATGGGCAGGATTATCTGGATATACATTGATCATGAATATTCTTATGTTGGTTTTTGCAGAACACCGCATGAAGTGAACTTCTTGAACTGAATGTAAATATGAATTCGTTGTTGCAAGATGTTTAAAAAAAAATACTAAAAGGCTATCTCATGACTAGGTAGATATACAATGAGCTTTGAATAGTTATCAAAATGTGTTTGTCAAGCTACTTTTGGATGACATTGGTACGGTGGTAGAGGATCCGCTTCTCGTACGAAAGGCCCTTAGCTAGAATCGTCTGACGAACGAATTCTGCCTTTGAGATTTGGGAACGGAGCAAGTACTCGTTCAGTTTCCAGGAAGCAGAGCGTGATTAATATAAGCTGAACTTGCCTTTCGTTAAGGATGTAAATTACATCATTTTAAAATAAAGTAACCATACCTATATTACATGAAAGCACTGAAATGTGTTGACACAACGTAATGTTTACAAAATATTTTACTTGACTATTTACAAGAAAGTTAAACAAAATAAACAAACAAACAAACACATGTTCAAACTATCTCTGTTAGTGACGATGCGGGTTGCTTCCTGTTCTTCTTTCTCTGCACATTCGTGTTCGATACATTATACATATCTTTAAGCTCACTCAGTTCGTCTCGAAGATCCTTAATCAGTGTATCCGATTTAGGATTGTAGTCCTTTGTCGCGTTTTCATGTTTACTAGAAACACCTGGCGTTTTATTCCTCCCACCGTAACCATTACTAGAGTTTTTAAGTGAACTCATTTCAAACTGCTCGTTTTGATTAGGCTTTGGGAGTGGATTAACCGTTGCAGTGGTACGTCCACTATGCACGCGTATATTTGAATGTCTTGAACTCGAATCCGGAGTGTCTTTTGTCCGGATAACAATAGGCTTACCAGGGTTCGTAGTGAATCGATCATCGTCGAACGTTGATGCACTTTTTGATTCTGTAAAATCGAAGTTTGCTGCTGGTCGTCTGTTTGGTTTTGAAGACAGTGGACGGGTGGCTGACTTTGGCTTTTGTCCAAGTCGCGTCGGTTCCTGTATAATAAAAATATAATATGACATAAAAGCAAGCAATGGTCTCCCGATAAATCGTAAGGGACCTGAACATTTAAATTAACATGTTCGGTCGATCGCTGGGTTGTTATCTCATCCATCCATGATCACAGTTCTGTATTTCATGATTATTTTAAATTATAAAGAATGAAATGAGAAGTCAAAGATACAGTCAACACACCTCCAACCCCTTTATCAAAACTTGTTGTTACAACGTTTTTAAAAGTTCCGTTCCAGGAAATCGTTCAAGTTGCCCTATACATTTTATGTTTGTCTTTTTTCGAGATATCGGGAGTCCATTGTATTATGTGTCTAAAATGAGTTACGCCACAGACTAATCGATTCGTTAAGTCATGTCCGTCTTACGCGAGATAACCTAAGGGACTTTACGACCAGCGAAGATCCAGGTCATCCTGTGCCAGACACAGTCTGATCGGGGTATTCGCTATGTGTCATATAGTCCCCAACATATGGTCAGTGAGTAGTTCAGGGGCGTAGCTTTGCAATTATCAATGTGTAGGCCGTCTCCTGAGAAAAATCAATATTGTGGACTCTGCGTAAAGTATCGACCCGGATCAGCCTAAGCATGTCACACAGGCTTACCCGGATAGACACTTTTCGCCTCCTGTTGATGTTCTGTTTCAGGAATAACTACTCTATACATCTATCCCCCGAAGACGGAATTTGTCGGCCGGATCATTCCGCGCGGACAGGGCAGGCTGATCTGGGTCGATATATTACGCAGATGTCTATCGCCGCAGCAGCATTTTGGGGCATTTTGAGAACAAATATGTAGGCACGTGCCTACTGTGCCTAAAGGGAGCTACGCCCATGTAGTTTGTTTTGTAGCATCCATCAAACAGTTCAAACAATGAATGTTTCATGCAAGATTAACATGTGTGATACCATGACTAGTGGGAATGTGTGTATAGTCAGTAATAGCCGAGTCTTCATTGTAAACATTGCTTAAATCGTCTGAAAAGTCATTTTAAATAGAAAACAAATGATCTTGAGAAAATTAGCTACATAGCGGGAAGGTCAATAATACTATAGAATGTAAATATGAAATGACGAGGATCACTTGTTGTTCAAGTCATTAATAATAATAAACGAATTGATTAATATTAGATCTAATTCTGCTTTTATTTTTCAAAATAAGTCAATTAAACCAACTTAAACCCTTGCATCTGTATATGGTAAAAAGGTTTAATATTCAGTTAATTGAGAAAATAGTTTATACTGCATTGATACTTTGGCCAAGTCGCACTAGCACACTCGGGAGTTACACGGCCTGTCAATCCACGGGTACTCAGTTCAAACTTAAGCTCGGCAAACATCTTTTCCGCTGTTTGACAAATGTCAATGCGACAAGCGTCATTCGTCTTACACCAAACAGCTAAATGCTGTCTATGTGGGAAAACAATCCGTTGCTTGAAAAAGATCGATATATATATAATACTTGCGTGAGAAAGCCAGGAGAAACATGAAATGTGCACTTGTCGCCGTAATATGACTTAACAATTGTTTTAAACGACTTTAAGCTCACAATCAACCAAATCAACTTACCGCTTTACTGGGCATTGAAATCATGGCGACCAAATCGGACGTTCTGTAGGGGCTCCAAGTCTCCAATGGGAAGGAGGATTGGTTGTAGGCTGGATTCACATACATCTCGTCTTGTCTTGAGTCACGATCTGTAGTTGAAACATAATAATGAGCCGTTCCACGAGAAAACCAACATTGTGAACTCTGCGTAAAGTATCGACCCGAATCAGCCTAAGCATGCCGAGCAGGCTAACTCGGACAGATACTTTTCGCCTCCTGTGGATTTTCTGTTTCTGGAATCATTCGCGTGAGACGTTATATGTCGGCCCGGATTAACCTGCGCGGACTGTGCAGGCTGATCTGGGTCGATACATTTGTAAGTCATATCACGGCGGCCAGTTAACCAACCCATGTGTTTCCAACACCAGTACTACACACAAAAAACTTTCCAAGCAACTGGCTGTTTTTCAACATAGACTGTTAGATCATTTGTGAAAGACGAATTACGCTTGTCACAGTGATTTTTGTCAAACGTCGGAAAGAAAGTTGGCCGAGCTTGGTTATCTGATTGTATCAGCCTCGTGATTTAATTATTTTTATATGTAAAGTTGCTCCAATACATTTGATTTTATCTTTTTTTTTTTTTTTTTCAATATATAAAAAAGATTGCCTTTTCAAAATGACCGAAATAGAGGAGATTGAATTAAAAATTGGACTTCTGGGAACTATTGAGTAAAGCAATCAAGCAAAATTGTTGCATCGCCATTTCAGTTTCATATTTGCTAACAAGCAATAAATAGACCTACGGGAATCTGAAACGGGCGAACATTTAGATTACAGTCTGCGATTTTGAGCAATCTGGTCCTGCAGGGACTTCCCTGTTAACTATTTAGTGGCAAAGATATCTGTGAAACGTCTGAAAAACAGTTATACTCTTTACACTTTGATCAACTTTGCCATTTATTTTTTAAAAAAATACGAAAATCAGTTTTCTGTTTACTTGGCCCAAATGTGAATCACCGTTTGATCAGATGGGCTTCTCTTATCCTTCACTGTAATAAATTGAATGACCAAGGCTTTACACTTTACGAATTAATTGTGTGCACATGTAGAAAAAGAAGTATATATCCGTTATTGTCATGAACAAGCTCATATGAATTCAAATAGATATTTCAGGCCATACATTTGACAGTTTGTAACTACACGTATCAGCTGCTCATTATTATCTTAAACAAGTTCATAAAACAAAAATAAAATATGTTTTACCTAAGTCCCTATTTGTCTTTTCGAATCTGAAAAGAAAAAAAAAAAATGATTATGTAAACATGTTGATACAAATTATTCGTAATAAAATGCTCTATTTACATTATGATATTCTTTTTTGACAGTTATTGTAATTAGATGGCCGGAAACTGGTACGCCAATTTACTTGTGATATGCCACATCCTGTTTTATTATAAATGATTTATAGTCTGGAATATACTTTAACACTGACTACGTACAACAAATCTGCAGCAGAAAACTTTAAAAATACCAAAATGGAAAATCTCTTTAATGAACATGTACTTATTAAACAAAATGAGGTATTGCTTACTATAAGCACTTGTCATGATGGTCTAAAAACCCAACTACTGCAGATGCCTCAAAAAGCGTATGTATATCGGAAAGGTTAATATAAACCAATTATATCAAGTATCTACCATACCGCTTTCGGCCTTTTGCATAAATACACAATGGTCATCCACGAAACAACTTATGGCATTTGTAAATACGATTGTTTGTATAACTGGGTAAACGGAGCACTGCCTGTAAAAAGCTATTGCTAAGAAAGAAATATAGATTTCCAAACTGGGTTTGATCGATTGAAGGGTTGAAGGTTTCAGCGTTTTAAAACGTATTCAGTTAAATCACGGCGGTCAGTTCACCGACCCACGTGTTCCCAAGCTTTCTCATACCAGTACTCTATAGAAGAAGTTTTTTTCTTCAAATAATTGGCTGCCGTTCTACTTAGGCTGTAAATCCATTGGTGGAAGACGAGTGATGCTTATCGATGGCCGAGCTTGGGTTTGATATACAGTATTTAAACCCAGGATATCCCGATTTCAGGCACCGTGACTAACTACTAGATTGATTGATTGATTGATTGATTGGGGTTTAACGCCGTTTTTAACAATTTCTCAGTTATATCACGGCGGCCAGTTCACCTACTCATGCATTTCCTGGTTTTCTCACACCAGTACTCAACACAACAATCTTCCTAAGCAACTGGCTTAGCCCATTGGTGGGAGACGAATGACGCATGTCGCATTGACTTTTGTCAATCGTCGGAAAGAAAGTTGGCCGACCTGGATTCGAACTCACAACCCCTGGATTGACATCCCGCGTCGCTACCGACTGAGCTACCGGGGCTACTGGGGCTCGGCGACGAACTACTAGACGTGTACGTAAATGTTATTAACCCTTGCAGCGTCGAATTGTTTAAAGTAGACTCTTCCATGTTCAAACTCGGACAACTCTATTTTCATGTTATAGGATTTTTGAAATATTGTTATAACTCACAGCCAAACAATGCAGATTTCAGGTGAGACAGCTCGTTACGAGCTGACTCACCTGAATATGTATTGTTTGCAAAAAGCTCAATATTGCCTTTGGCGCTGAAAGAGTTAACTCTCAAACATAAAAATGTTTAGAGGAAAACAAATGTGGACGTTCTTTTGTATTTATAACCTCAAACCTGATATATTATTTCAGTGGTCGTTTAATTTGATAATATACGACCAAAAAAAGGATGATAGCTGGAAACAAATGGAAATTAATTTCTGATAAAAAGTTCTTAACAATGTTTCACAATTAGAAATTGATAGCTTTCTCCCGTTTTTCTACAATGTTTTTTAAATGCTGCAAATATTACGATATGTGTCCGTATCATGAAAAGGATTGAATCAGATCGTTTACTCAAACTATGCCAATGTATTATTAATGTTAAAGGACCTGATTGACGAAAATTTAATATACCCATTCTGTTTAAATCAAAATCCAAGATTTGCATACATTGCCCATTTTTCACAAACAATACTAGATACTGAATGATGGATGAACATTACACGTTCTTGTTTAGATATAAAGTTCCGCATGCCAGACTCATTTTGCAATGTGTTTTTGTTAGAGGCGAATTCTCCGCTAAAGAATGAGAAAGGTAGTAACTTCATACACATGCATGTTTATATAGCTACTGTATTCCATATCTCTAAAATCTTGCCTAATCGACCGGACCCTGACATTTACTATGATATTTATCATATTTTAGAATGGACCAAAACCAAAACAAAGTTAATGAAAAGATCGATTATTGTCGCATATCTGAAAACAATGACAATTTGAGTTATTAAGTAATTTAAATGTTTTGCTTTAATTTGTCTTAGACTATTACATGTAATACGGCATCGGCCTATTGATTCAAAGGTGTTGAGAACGAGGCGAACCTTCGAGTTATTGCTAATTATTTTGATGGGAGTACTGGTTCAGAATCCCTAGTGTCATGATCTATAACCAGAAGGACTTGTTCATGTTGAATAAACTATCTGCAGTAGACGACTTTGAACGTATCTTGGGAAAAAGCATGGAAAAGCTCTATAAATGCAGGTATGATTACTGAAAAGATATGAAACATTGTGGCAAAAGGAGAAATTGCTCGTTTTGAGCAATTTCTTCTTTTGTCAACATGTTTTCAAAAAGCAGTCTGCTGCAGAGGCGTCAGAAAGCGTCTATATGAGGCAAAGGGTTTACATAAATGAACTATTCAATGTTTTATAAGAAATGTTTAATGTGTAGGGCACAGTAACGACCGCCAGCCGACCAGTCGATATATAAGCTGTGCTCCGGGAATAACGTCAGAGTAATCAATACACGTAGGATGAATTGATTGATTGATTGTTTGGTGTTTTACGCCGCTTTCAACAACTGTTCAGTCATAACACGGCGTTTCCTGTGTAAGTAACCAGTACTACAAGACCATTTATCCTGACACCAGCAAATTAGTCGTAGTGCTAACCCGCCAGCATCACTGAGCACGGCGGAGGACAGCCATTACTACCATTTTTAAAGTCATTGGTATGAACCGGCCGGGGATCGAACCCACGATCTCCCGCACCTCAGGCGTTCGCTATACCACTTCACCATTGAGGCGGTACACATGTGGTCTAAGAGCATTTCTTTAAATCTTCCATGACTAACATTGGCGAACACAACAGAACCAGATCAGATTGCGCGCAAATGTCTAACGGTTGGTTTCGGCACAGCTCCGCTTATATGCATTTCCATTGAAACATGCAAGTATTTGAAACCTTAGATTTTGTAAGAAGTTTTAAAATATTATCACGTACATTTTGCTGTTGGATGCAGAGGGAACTTCGTTTGGTAACAGTGTCTGAATATCCTGCGATGATCTGAAAATATGAAAGAAAATAGATGATTTTAAACGTACATGTGTTCTTTATCATTATCTTAATACGAAAAAAAAACATAAATGTTTTTTTTTCGCTCATAGGTAACAGGTATTAGAATTTTTTTTTTTTTTTTTTCAATAACCCATGAAGCTTTCTGAAATGAAACTGGAAACATCCCCGGGGGCTGCCATTTTGGATATGTATAAAAAGCAGACGTAAATTATTGTCGTCTATTTAATCTTTTTAAAAAAATATAAATCGACATTTAAGATCATAAAAGTGCTGTGTTATATTTGTGTGATCTAACTTTTATACAAAAAAGTTAAAAAATAAATGAAAATTTGAAATAAACGACCGCAATTCGACGTCAGAACATAAGTTTTGACTGTACCGTAGCCAAAGAACGATGTGACGTCATTTCCGTAAACACTTCATTTGGCGTAACGTCAAATGGAGCGACGTCGTTTCCCGCCAAAAAAGTGGTATGAACATTTTAAAAATACCTCAAATTCCTAGGCATGAGCTATAGATTCACTCATACAAAGTATAAGCATTTATCAAATATTGTTGAAAAACGATAACTTTCACATATCGAGCAATTGTACCTTTGGCGACAATCTTTTCCTAAGTCGTCTGCTGCAAAGGAGTCAGAAACCGTCTCTATTAGGGAAAGGGTTAAGCAGACATGTGACTCCATACATAATTTGTTCCAGTCAAATTGACTGGTTGAAAAAGGTAGTTCCCAGATGGTATCAGAAAAGGGCTGTTACACATTTGCTTCTTTACCATAATATAGGTAATTGTTTAAGGACCTTAAGCATCTTGGCTCTCATGTTTAAACCGCGTTCATTATAAATGTTATTCATTGATTTTATGAAAGTCTTTACTTCATTATTTTCTGTTCGTAATAATAGACGACAGCAAAACGAACTCTGAATATTTTGTGATCATGCAGAAAACATGAGATTAACATTATTATCGTCTAGTCAATTACTTATAAATCATTTTTTATTGCCAAAGTATGCTCTTAAGTTTTTATTTACAATCATCTTACTGTTTTTTTCGTAAATAGGTAGCACCTATAGATATATTATTTCAGTATTTCATGATAATTCAATAGGTGTCAGTATACGATTTGTTGAACGCGATAATGATTAGTGTGCAGACGCTTGGACATATCTATATATAGATAGTACCTTGAAACACATCATTGTCATGTAATTGAGCCCGTATGTTTGGAAAGGTACAAGTTGACACTTCTGAATAGTGTAGATTCAGCTTAGTCTTATCCGGATCTACTAGAGTCGACCAGGACCTATGGATTATACATTCACACTTGCAAAGTCGGAAGAAGAGATTGGTGATGACGCTTTTCGGATCTTAAATATACGTTTATTATATCTTGACTATTCAAAAACTTGGTCAATGTACTTTGGTCACAGGAAAACGCTCTTCGACAACTGAATCTCTAGATTGTAGTTTGCCACTTCTCACTCAGATCATTCACGATCTTCTCTTAACACTTTCACAAATACAATTTATTTTAGCAAACTGCTAGGCAACAGTTTGGAAAGTCTCTATAAGTGGAAACATAATTCTTAAAAAGGGGTTTTTAAACATCGTGGCATTAGAAAAATAATCTCATCAGGAGCAATTTCGCCTTTTGCGACAATGTTTTCAAAAGTCGTCTGCTGCAGATACGTCAAAATACGTCTATAGGTAAGAACATGTTAAAATTAAAACTTTCTAATAAAACAGGACGTTTCTTGAGATAGGTTGTGCTTTCAAATCAAAAAGTGCAATGTATTTTTAATCCACAATGCACACTTTCTAATGCCTGAATGTCGTTTTTATGCGACGTGTTTCATTTGGAATTCGATTTATAACCTACATGTAATTAACATTCTTGAGGTACGTGTTATCAAGGAAGTATTCCTGTCCATGACTCACGAGTGAACATAAGATAAAGAGTTGGCATTGCTTTGCTGACATTAATACCTGTTGACAACATAAATAATTATATAAAACTTTAGACAATAAGACTTAGCGATTAGCACATGTCTCATGTGTCATAACTTCCATTATTCCACGATTTATCTCCAGTTGATTGTTTTTTTTTACCGCGGATGTGTGAGCTACCAATGGCATATATTCTTTAAATAGACAAAATAGTATTGAATTGCATCTGAGCTGCTATGGACAAAGACTGTAATTTGAATTGCATCTGGTAGTTTTTTCATTTACGAACATTGATAGATTCAGTGGACGACGGTGGTGGTACTGTGGTAGGGCGTCGGCTTCTCATACCAAAGATACCTGGTTCGAAACGTGTGATGAGCGGGTTCTGCCTTTGGGTTTCTTCACACAAACGGCGCAAGTACTGACTCCAGAGAGCAGACACGAGCGTGAATAATATAAGCTGAAAGCTTATTTCGCAATCGATGAAAAATAAATAAGTTTAAACTAAACTAAACTAAAATAAACTCAAAGACTCAGCTGAGCATGTGTTTCAACACTGTCTCAACAGAGCCTTCACTGTCAGCAGTCGTGTTACGCAATCCTAAATGCCTCTTCTGACTTAAAGTTTTCTGTATAGTGTTACTGTACTATACCTTTATGTATGCGATGCAGTGACGTAGAAGCGATTTAGTAACGTAGATGCGACGCAGTAACGTAAATGCAAAACACACAAATTGTTTTCACTTTGCGAGACATATCTATGTATAATTCCTTAAATTTTCAACACAGCTAATCGTTATACTCATACTTCGCTGTCGTCGCCATAAAGCGTGTTATTTTGCCAGGCGCCCGCAATGTTTATGATACCATACGATTAGACGTAAATGACATATCAAACAAGATGAAATTACTCAACGGAAGTACTTTTTATCGTTTTATAATTATGAGCACTAATTATGAAAACCACAAACAAATTAGCAAAACGGGATCGTCGCATATGTGAAACCAACCATAATTGAGGTTAGAATTGCGTCTCCAGCTTGTCTTAGGTATGAGGTATAGCCTGAGTCTCGTGATCCAAAGACCCCGGACACAAACCCCATTGAGACGAGGGTAGCTTTTAATATCTTAATACATATGTTGTGCGAGTATTTGTTGACTTGATACTCTTCTGGTGCGATTACACGTGGACTTTCCACACGTTTGGCGCGAGTACTGGTGGACTTTCCACACGTTTGGCGCGAGTACTTGTGAAGTTTCCAGACGTTCTACGCGAGAATTGATGGACCTTGCACACGTTTGGTGCGAGACGGCTACCAAAGGAACGTGTTTGTGAAATTGTTTTGAAATGGAATCGTTAGTTTCAGAGATTTTTGAACGTACATCGAGTGGGGTATAATCAAAATAACTCACCGGGCACCTTGCGCTCCGGTGAGCTCAGAAGAGATGCACACACGTAATGTAATTGCCAAGTCAAATCTCAGTGTTTCGCCTGAAGAACTGCCGTTAGTAGTTGTTACGATTGTTACATAATTCTACAATTATTAATATCAATTCCAAAATACTAGCGATAAACCAATTAATTTATTTGATTATAATTCCTTGGTGGCCCGAAATTAGAGAATACGGAAGTCAAAATAAATACTTTGATAAATTGAATCATGGCCTGATTGACAGTCTAGTTTGACATGTACTTTTTAATAACCCTTGAATCACTTCTTAATTAAAAGTATGTGAATTCACAAATGACATTCATTGATAATCAAATACAATGGGAACAAAACCTCCAGTTTAATGACCTTGTAAACCCTTACGCCACACACGTCAAATCTTTTTTCTTTTCAAAAAGGATGCAAACAGTGATCCTTATGATACGCTTCTGACACGTTAATTTAACAATTGCCTTATTGAAGACTAAACATGGGCAAAGTATACACAGTGATTGATAAATGAGCCGTCCCGCGAGAAACCAACAGTGTAGACTCTGCGTTAAGTATCGACCAGGATCAGCCAGCCTAATCATGCCGCACAGGCTAACCCGGATTGACACTTTTCGCCTCCTGTGGACTTTCTGTTTCAGGAATCATTACTCTATACATCTAGTCCCCTGAGACAGAATGTGTCGGCCCGGATTAGCCTGCGCGGCCTGCGCAGGCTGATCTCGGTCGATACATTACGCAGAGGCCATACCGATGGTTTGTTCGCGGGACGGCCAATATTACGTTTTTCGTTTTTGTTGAAAACTTACGAGATAACAAAGCTGTTGTAAAGTGGAAGGATTTGTACTGAAGTTTTGTCTCACACCTTTTATGATGAATTACAGTCAATTTTTTTTTATTATGTAGTTTCAACATAAATGTTTACGATGCTCGTGCCATTATGTGTAGCTACTTCCAAAAGGGCTTAACCACTCAATGAGGACAAATGCAGTTAACAACTTTTTGGAATTAGCCAGTGGATCCTTCTTGTAATTTCGTGTACCGGTAGGATATAACGACGTCAAAATATTCTGATATATTAGGGTTAAGTGTTCTCTAAGATTCCGTTTACTCATTCCCACATGCAGGCGATTTTGATTCAAACGCAGAAGACGACTGTCAAATGATTGGATTAAAAGGAAAAATGCTCATAATATGACTTTTTCTCATTTTTCCACAATGTGTTCAGCACTTTTCAATACTTGTTAATGACAGTTTCTATACTTATGCTTAGATCTTTCTAACTATTATTATACGAGGGTCAGTCGTAAAGTTCTCGGACTCTGCGTATTATTTTGATACTACTTGTTTTAAAACCAAAATAAACCAAACGTTTGAAAGATAGATATTTGCTGAAGGGATGTAGCATATTTTACAGAAAACAACCAGCATACCATTAAATAACAACACATTGTTACACATAACCACCAACCGCACGGAGCACTTTGTACACATAACGCGACGTCACGTCTAACGTAAGGCCTTTTCAAAGTATTCAACACATGACTTAACACATTTCTGGTGCCTCTCCACCCACTTCTCAAACACACTTTATTGTTCAGTTCATCTTTTAATATGTTATGAACCGTTACGTGGCTCATAGCCTTTGATGATGCGATTTCGCAACCGTCCTTTGTGTGTTGTCGGCAACTTCGCATGTTACAGCATGAACATCTGTCACTTAATGTTGGTCGACCGACTTTAAAGCTGTTTTCAAGTTCTTCTCTGTCGTCTTTGAACAGTCGATACAAATCAAACACTATTGTTCGGCTGACCTTTCTATTCGGGTCCGTTCCATAAATTTAAAAGTATCTGTAGGAGTCATTCCTGCATTTGCGCAATATTTTATCACCGAACGTTGCTCCGTACCAAATAACGTTGGCGTTTTAACGATTGCACATGTTGAAGGGTAGCAATCCTAAGCCTGCAATATCATACTTGTTATGACGTATATGACGTTAAAACTTTCAGGAAGTATTCAATAGATATAGTTCTGACAACATGTCTGAAATCATGACGTTAACTGGCCGAGTTTTGAAGATTTGAGATAGAATACATCTATATTTTATTTCTAATTATGTATGATTTCAAACTGCTCCGTACAACGTAAACTGCTTTATTGAATATAAATGCAAAAAGCATTTATATCAAATAAATACATGTAAGTTTTTCTTTACATGACTATAAAACATCATATTTTTAATATTTCCGAGTATTAATACGATTTGATAAAAACTGCGTATTTTATAAGAACAATCCGGGAACTTTACGACTGACCCTCGTATATAGATACTAGTTTGGACATATCTATCTATAGATAGTAGCTTGGACATATCTATATATAGATAGTAGCTTGGACATATCTATATATAGATAGTAGCTTGAAATACATTATTAACACGATTTATCTTCAGTTGATTGTTATTTTACCGCGGATGAGTGAACTACCCATGGCAAAACTATTCTTTAACCCTTTCCCTTATACGACAATTCTGCAGCAGACGGTTTTGAACATATTTTGTCAAAAAATGGAAAATCTCTATAATTGAATGGATGACCTATGACTAAAAGTGGAAAACATTGTGTCAATTGGAAAAATTGCTCGTTTTGAGCAATTTCTTCTTTTGTCACCATGTTGTCAAAAAGCCGTCTGCTGCAGAGGCGTCAGAAAGCGTCTATATGGTTATAGGGTTTCTATAGGACAGGGTTAAATAGACACAAATAGTACTGAATTGCATCCGAGCTGATATGGACGACGACTGTTATTTGAACTGCATCTGGTAGTTGTAGCATATGTGAACATTGAGAGACTCAGTGGAAGACCATGGTGCAGTGGTAGAGCTTCGGCCTCTCGAACTAAACGTCCCGGTTTCGAATCGCGTGATGAGCGGGTTCTGCCTTTTGGAGTTTTTTCCACACAAATGGCACAAGTACTGTCTCCAGAAAGTAGACACGATCGTGAATGATATAAGCTGAAAGCTTGCTTCACAATCGATATAAAATAAATAACTAAACCAAACTTAACTTAACTCAAAGATTCAGCTGAGCATGTGTATCAACACTGTCTCATCAGAGCTTTCACTGTCGGAATACGTGTTACGGAACAACTTCTGACTTAAAAATTACCTTATTTGTCGCCGTATAGAAGCCCGCGATTATACTTTTAAAAGCTTTTCAGAGATCACATGGGAGGATAAGTTGTTATCAAAAAGACAACATGTAAATTCCTCGAAAATATTAAGGTTGTGATTGTTTAAATCACTAAGTTATGATATATTTGAAAAGAAATTCGTGTTTCCAAGGTTATAAATTTGTGTTTGATTAACTTCGGAGTTTATTTTATTTCAAGCTTTTCGGGATTATTTATTCGTCCCCGATTAGACATGCAGCAGACGCTAATGCAAAAGTGTCATTACAATATCAGCATTATATAAAGTCATTTTCTCTTTTTAGTAGTTGTTCCGTATTACTACTAAACGTTCTTTTCAAATTAAAATATATTTCACGATGTGTGTAGTTCGCATAAATTGTTATTGCATAAATCTCTTAAATTTATGGACTGTTTCTTGTAGTTTTACTGTGATAGACGTTTCGTTGTACGATGCGGTGACGTAGAAGCGGTCCAGTAACGTAGATGCGACGCAGTAAAGTATCTCGAGGGCTTGGCGTGAGACGGTTGTAACTAAAATCCTATTTTGAAAACCCTGGTTTAGGGGCAATTTTGACCTCTTTGTAAACAATGCAAATTTAGGTGCCATTGCTCAGAACGAGCAATGGCACCTAAATATTCATTGTTTACCAAGAAAAATGAGTTAACGCGTATAAAGAGTTTATGGCAAGGTGATTAACCTTGGTGAAAAAATACCAATTTGAGTTACAACCGTTTCACGCCAAGCCCTCGATATGTGACACAAATTAGTTTCACTTGGCGCGACACATCTATGTACACTAATCGTTATACTCATACTTCGCTGTCGTCGCAATAAAGCGTGTTATTTTGCCAGGCGCCCGCAATGTTTATGATACCATACAATTAGACGTAAATGACATATCAAACAAGATAAAATTACTCAACGGAAGTACTTTTTATCGTTTTATGATTATGAGCACTAATTATGAAAACCACAAACAAATTAGCATAACGGGATCGTCGCATATTTATGTGAAACCAACGATAAATGAGGTTAGGATTGCGGCTCCAGCTTGTCTTAGATATGAGGTATAGCCTGAGTCTCGTGATCCAAAGACCCCGGACACAAACCTCATTGGCACGAGGGTAGCTTTTAATATCTTAATACATATGTTGTGCGAGTATTTGCTGACTTGATACTCTTCTGGTGCGAGTACAAGTGGAATTTCCGCACGTTTGGCGCAAGTACTGGTGGACTTTCCACACGTTTGGTGCGAGTAATGGTAAAGTTTCCAGACGTTCAGCGCGAGTACAAGTGAACTTTCCACACGTTCGTCGCGAGTACTGGTGGACCTTCAACACGTTTGGCGCGAGTACTGGTGAAGTTTCCAGACGTTCAGCGTGAGTACTGGTGGACATTGCGCACGTTTGGCGCGAGTACTGGTGAAGTTTCCAGACGTTCAGCGCGAGTACTTGTGGACCTTGCACACGTTTGGCGCGAGTACGGGTGAAGTTTCCAGACGTTCAGCGCGAGAATTGATGGACCTTGCACACGTTTGGTGCGAGACGGCTACCAAAGGAATGTGTTTGTGAAATTGTTTTGAAATGGAATCGGTAGTTTCAGAGATTTGTGAGTGTACATCGAGTGGGGTATAATCAAAATAGCTCACCGGGCACCTTGCGCTCCGGTGAGCTCAGAAGAGATGCACAAACGTAATGTAATTGCCAAGACAAATCTCAGTGTTTCGCCTGAAGAACTGCCGTTAGTAGTTGTCACTTTTGTGAAATGTTTTAATCAGCTGACAACGATTGTTATATAATTCTACAAATATTAATATCAATTCCAAAATACTAGTGATAAACCAATTAATTTCAATTTATTTGATTATAATTCCTTGGTGGCCCACCGAAATGAGAGAATACGGAAGTCAAAATATATACTTTGATGAATTGAATCATGGCCTGATTGACAGTCTAGTTTGACATGTACTTTTTAATAACCCTTGAATTAATCACGTCTTAATTAAAAGTATGTGAATTCACAAATGACATTCATTGATAATCAAATACAATGGGAACAAAACCTCCAGTTTAATGACCTTGTAAACCCTTACGCAACACACGTCAAATCTTTTTTCTTTTCAAAAAGAATGCAAACAGTGATCCTTATGATACGCTTCTGACACGTTAATTTAACAATTGCCTTATTGAAGACTGAATATGGGCAAAGTATATACACACAGTGATTGATAAATGAGCCGTCCAGCGAGAAAACCAACATTGTGGACTCTACGTAAAGTATCGACCCGGATCAGCCTAATCATGCCGCACAGGCTAACCCGGATTGACACTTTTCGCCTCCTGTGGACTTTCTGTTTCAGGAATCATTACTCTATACTCTATGGCCAATATTACGTTTTTCGTTTTTGTCACATGTGCTGCTGTTGAAAACTTACGAGATAACAAAGCTGTTGTAAAGTGGAGGGATTTGTACTGAAGTTTTGTCTCACACCTTTTATGATGAATTACAGTCAACTTTTTTTATTAGGTAGTTTCAACATACTTGTTAATGACAGTTTCTATACTTATGCTTAGATCTTTCTAACTATGATGCATATGTGTTGCGTGTAAGCGTTAAAGCCCCTTAGAGTATTACTGACAGTTATTGTGAAGTAATTTTACGATAAAATGTTCGACGAACTGAAAATACTTCCTTTTTGAAGACATATAGTTTCGTATCGCCTAGGGAAATCCAAACGTTACTCTTTTCCACATTTAGACACGTCTTGAACCGTCTACAGTTGGAGACTTTTCAAAACATTGTGGCATTTTATTCTTACCTCACAATGGTTTCAGTACTGTTCAATTATTACACTTTCATTTATAACCATGTTCTTTATGTTTGCTTAGATGTTTTTTTCCAATGTAGTCTGCTGCAACAATGTTGTAGGTGGAAAATGTTAAAGGGACCGTCTATTGAATTTTTGGAACAAATTTCAAACAATGAAGATGTTCCAACTATTTTGTAACCCTTTCCCACTTACAAAAACTATGTAGCATAGTATTTATCCGCAAAACTATCGAAATCGTCTTTATAAAAGAAAGTACAGTTATTGAATAGAGTTGAAAACATTGTGGCCAATGAAGAAACTGCTCATTTTTATAAACTAAATTCTCTTTTTGACACAATGTTTTCACTGAGACGATTCTTTTGAGTACCCGCTACATAGGGTTTGTTTGGATAATAAGTGAGGTATTGAAGAGAAGATACAAGTCAACTCCCCGTATCTAGACCTCTGACCTGTTACAGAAAATCACAAGTATAAGACACAACTACTCAATAATCAGATATAATTTTATGTTGAGGCTCTTTGTTTCGCAAATGTAATCTCTATCAAAACTGTTCCATGTACGTTTAGTTGGTGTACCTTGTAAAGCGTGTAACTGATAGGAAAATTGTTAAAATGACTGTCTTGCATTCTTAAATCTTATAGTTTGCAGAACTATAAGATTTAAGAATGCAAGACAGTCATTTTAACAATTTTCCTATCAGTTACACGCTTTACAAGGTACACCAATATTGTGTTTGTTTGCCTTTTTTGGACTTACATGGTCTTACAGGCATGATTTAATCCGTTAACTGGACCGCCTCGGTGGTTCCGCCATGCGCACTGGAGGTCGCGCGTTCGATCCCCGATTTTGTCATACCAAATATTTTAAAAATGGGAGTAATGGAATTCACTCGTTGGCGCTCAGGGTTGTGGGATTAGCAATACGACTGACTCGCTGGTGTCAGTATAAATGGATCAGTAGTACTGGTAACTTACGCAAGAAACGCCGTGATTTGACTGCACAATTGTTAAAAGCGGAGTTAAACACCATACAAGCAAACACAATTCATTAACTTTTTTATTTTATATATTTGGGGTTTACGCCGTTTGCAACATTGTTTCAGTTATATCTCGACGGCAGTATATTTGGGCACTCTTCTCGGAAAACAAAACTTTACCTTTTATGTGACAAATATCTATAAAGAAGTAATGCTAGTTTATTTATATACTCTGATATAACAGCACACTTTGAGTTAGAGGTTACTTAAGACATTGTGTG
Source organism: Serripes groenlandicus (assembly GCA_031761405.1). Taxonomy (NCBI): domain Eukaryota; kingdom Metazoa; phylum Mollusca; class Bivalvia; order Cardiida; family Cardiidae; genus Serripes; species Serripes groenlandicus. The sequence continues at coordinate 214,931,814 of JASEVX010000001.1, read as the reverse complement.
ACTTATATGCGAACCGTGGAGAGTTAGATTCAACTGTGCAGGTTAGTTTGTTGTTAGATGTACGCTGTTCGCAAACGTGTTAATATTTTTCTAGACAGCCGCTCATTTATAAATGATCCTTATGTGAATAACCAATACTGGAACTATACTAGGAGATGTGCCTTTATCGTGAGGGATTACACCATGTCGGCAGCGAGTGAAATTGAACATGATATCAAATCCCGCTCAAATCGACACCCCACTTAGGCTAATTCACCCGTGACCTAAGTTGTAAGTCTAAGAGGCATTGGATAGATTAATGGATACATTTTTAGAGAGAATTGAACATTATGTAAGGACGATGGCGGAATACTTGTAAGAGCAAAATTCCATGTCAACATAATCGTTTCAAATGCTGTTTGTCGCAACAACAAACAAAAAATCTATATAAATACTAGAGGGCTGTTTGTTGGGACAAAAGCATATGTCTCCCATATGTGTGTAAGTAATGGCCATACTGATACAAGTTGTGCGAATACAATGATTATGGAAGAGACATTCGCTCTTCACTTCGTCTCAATATGATTGATAAACATTTTTTCTAAATATTTCGAGCGATACAAGACATCTGGAGCGGAAACGAAATAAAGTCATATGAAAGTTCACCTCTAATTGAGACCTTGACTTTCAACTGCGCTGGCAAATACATGCGTTCTGCACATCGTCTCAACATGGTTAACATTTATGGCAGATATTTTCAAAATGTCCTTCAAGCGGTTTGAAAGTTAAGGAGAGGACACGATTTGTGACAGACAGACAGCTAACACAAGCAAAAGCAAATAGATCTCAATCATTTTAGTGAGAGACATAATAAGTTTAACGAGATTGCATACAAGTTACTATAGTTTGGTTCCCGACATACTCAAGACTATGTAATAACTATTTGCTCGCCAATAGTGGGACTAGTAAAAGAGAAGCAGTTGTAATTTCTGACCAAATTCTGGTTTCTGGCCTTTTGTCCTTAAATGGATGCTACATGATCTCCGTTTTGCCCTCCGCCTCAAACACATTTACAGTTTCTTTATGTTGACACCTTTGGTGTTGAAATTTAAACAAGGACGTGAATTAGGACACGTTCTACATTGAGAAAGTAGATTGAGTACCTTACGTGACAGATTTATTTTGAATACTTTACATCGCGTTTGATCAAGGTTAGTTAATTGTGAATCAAGTTTTGAACGTCGAGATCACCATCGTTTCTTATTGATGGCCATAATGTTGTGTAACACGTGGTACTCCCATTGGAGTTACCCCTCATTAGCATAATGAGTTTATTAAACTTTATTTAGATATATTGATTGATAACAGTTGTGCACCGCCTACTTACAGAAATGTTACGCATGACAATTCAAGCACGAAATAATGTTAACAGTTTTAACGACGAAAACAATAACAACAAAGTCTTTGTAAATTAGGTCTTCCAAAGGGAAGTAAGTCAGTAAAACACATTGTATCAATAACACTCGTTGATTATCAAATGGTCGACCACTTGGTCTTTTTCAAGATTTAGAATAGTAATACTAACAAAACTAATCAACATTGGTAATAATAAAATCCAACATTAATATCACATATAATTATCAAATATTAATATCTATATAAATACTGCCATATCCCCTTTTGTCATTCCGTTGTAGATACGCAATAAGAACCCAAACCCCCAGAAGTGGCTCATACATATATCCAGTTAAATACCGTATAGACAGATGTAACCTGTTTATTTGTCACTTCACAATCCTGATTCATTGAGGAAGGTAAGTTGGTAAATTTGACCAGATCAATTAAATCAAGTCATCACATCATTAGCATTGATTTTAAACACCGAAATCGTTATAATTACTTCTCCTAGTATACATTCGCCATGTGACCAATCCATTTTGAAGATGCGTCTAGAGCGCATTCAAGCATCATTCGCATCCAGGCACTATTATCAGAAGCCGTACTGAATCGAAATTGTATCAGGGCATTGTATATAACATGCATTGATGCCCGTTGTCATAATATTTTAAGTCGAGATACGATAGTTCAGTCATTAACGATATTGACTATCGATTTAGGGTCGAAACCCTGCTTAGCCATTGCCAAAACGCGTTTATATACGCATATTATCTATATGTATATGTATCGAACGTTTTCAAATAATGACATTATCAGATGACTACATGTAAAATAAACTACAATTGGGTGTCATTTTTTTTAACAGCAGTATTTTCTTTTCATGTTACAAACAAAAATTGCCTTTGTCTAGAACTCACATTGATTTCATTTCCAAGCAACTGGCTGCGTTTCAACATGGACTGTTTTGCCCATTAGTGGAGTAAGAATGACTTCCGTCGCCGTTTTTGTCAATGTCTCGGAAAGAAAGTTGACCGAGCTTGGATTCGAATTCACAACCCCTGGATTGATAGCCCGGGTCGACTGAGCTACCGGGGCTCGGTAATGACTGTGATTTGAAATGGTCCATAGCGCTTTAAAAACATATAGGCAATACTTTGAAAACTCTCATGAAAGTAAACCAATTGGAAAGAACTGAAAACATTGTTGCAAAAGGGATATTGCCTCATGTTGTCACAGTTTTCAGAGAATGTGTGCTGCAGACGGGTAAAATACGTTTGCATGTAAGAAATGGTTAAACTCAATTAAAATGAAATAAATACGACGAGACAGACACTATGTTTCACATGTCGATTTAAAAGGAAGATGTTATAAGTATCATTAATGTCTGTTCAGATAACTATTGAAGTTAATGATATACAAAGCTTTCATGACGGCCTTTAAAGAAATGTTAATATCTAAGCTATAAAACATAGGATAGTTTGATTACCATATCAAATAAATATTCAGTTGCATCCGACAAAAAAGGGCTATATCAATTATTGCGATCAATTAGGCTCGATTTATTGGTGTTAACACCGTAACCAACGTGATGGCGTACATACGACGACTGCGGTAGCCGATATGGGTATACACTGATTGCCTTACGGTTTGTTTTTTCGCATATCGCCACTATCGCCACGTAAAAATGTATGATGTTATCGGTATACATTGCATACTAGCAGAGTCGATTTTAAAGTCTCGACGTTCGTCATATGATTTTAACTCTTTCAGCGCCGAATTGTTTAAAGTAGACTCTTCCATGTTAAAAAGTCGGGCGACTCTATTGTATATGGTTTAATAGTTTTGGAATATTTGAATAACCATAAGGCAAACAATGCTGATTTCAGGTGAGACAGCTCGTTACGAGCTGACTCACCTGAATCAGAATTGTTTGCAAAAAGCTCAATAATACCTTTGGCGCTGAAAGAGTTAAAGGTGCTGAACTCCAGATGGTGATCAACATTTAAATCTATATTGAAACTTCTGCAAATATTGCTAAAAGTGACAACAAAGTAAGGAATAAATAGTTCAAAACTATTTTAGCAGTCAATGTTGAAAAACAGTCAATTAAAATTGCATGAAAACGTACAAAATGTGCTTACTGGGTATGTTTATCCAGTGAAAATGAAGCATACACGATCACATTTATATGTTTATTGGAAAGTAAAATTATTATTCTAATTTGTTCCCAGAGTTATGATTCTTATATAGTCCAGCTGATATGTGCAGAATATTGGCAGAATTGTGGGTTTGATGATAAAAGCATGAAACTTGGTACAATTGTTAATATATATATGAAGATTGATTTTAGCTATGGACCCACTTTCAAAAATTCAAAATGGCCGCCATTTCCAAGATGGCGGACATGATGCAATTTCCTAAGTGATCTATATATTTATTGTTGTTATTTTATGCCCACTATAGATTTTCAGTTGACAAAAAGCCTATGGAATATATCTAAATGCTACAAGTAGCTTTGGGTAATTATTTAGTCCATTTAAATTGTTTTCAAAATGGTGTTATTTTTCAAAATGGCCGCCTTTAAAGGGTAAAATTTAACAAAAACAAAATAATGAAAACAATTTCAATCATTTTACTCAGTTATTTCAATCTTGTTTAGCAAAAACTAATATTGATAGTCATCTTCCACATCTGGTTTCATGATTGGATGTGATTAATCACTTTCAGTCTCTGTCACACTCCCCGCCACATTTATAGTGCAGTACATAACAGCATTGCCTTCACACATTTGCATCTTCCACGACACCCATTCTCAATTTTGCACCCACACTTGATTAGTTCATTACAACATGTCGAGGCTTGTTGTAAGCATGTCCACTATGGTACCCACATATTTGATTTGTCTTTCTGCCAACCCCATTCACCTGGTTTACCACTCTCAGCAGACAGTTCTAAACATTTACCCCAAATGAGTCTCGCTTGGTATACTGCTCTTTTAGTGTGTTGAAGGAGAGCGGCTTCTGTGGGTGGAATGTTATCTATTGTCCTTCCTTTTCTAGTGAATAGGTCCTTCCTTGCTTCATTTACATGTGTATACACACTAGTTTTATCATACATTAGTATAACAAAACGTTCTACTTGATCCATTGAGTTTGAAACTGCCTCTAGTGATTGTGCCCTACTTAATATTTCAAATACAGGTGAAATATCTTCAAAACATGTCCACGTATCTCACGCAGTTTTCTTTCCTTTGTTAGCGTAAGATAAAACTTAATCACATCCTGTGAAGGCATGAAAGAATAAAAGACCACTTGGTTTTGAAGGTCCAAGACCATAAACGATTTCATGAATGGCAAGGTATCGAAAATATTTGCCTCCAAAAGCCACCCAAAGCTCACTTGCAGCAATTTCTGGAAACATAAAAATGGCAATGACAACTACATCCGTATCAACAGTTCTCAGCATGGCGCGTCTCAAACCATCTTGTGCAGCATCTTGCGCATGTAACAACATCCTGGTTATCTGCTTCTTCCTGTGTACATGGTGATAACCGGCTAGTATCGTTAGATTGCCATCTGAGAACATCTTCCCATTTAGTAGTAATAACTTGTATTTGATCTTCCAAATCACACGTTGCCTCTTTTGTCCCTGGTTGAGGCTTTCAAACTATCTGGACGGTATTTATCCCAAACAATATCAAGACGATCAACAGATCGTAAGTGATCGTGTATGTACGGCAAAAATACATCTTTGAAGTAGTCCTCAAATGTCCTGCTTTCACGAGGTTTTAACATGAGTCACCGTTTCTGACAACCCATCTTCTCAAAGACGTCACACAAGGTTTGGACCTGCTTTGAGAATATAGCCTGTTTACTTTTAACCTGTTCGCGATGTCGAATATCAGGGCCTTCACTTTGGTCTCGTTTGATCTCTTCTTGTGCTGATTCGAATTCATTTATCAATCCGGCCATTTCCGGTCCCGATACCATCCAACGCTGTAGTTGTATCATATTCTCCGTCAATCCAATCGGTCCACCATCTCCTTTGACAAGCTTGTTATTCTGCTTGTGCGCTTGATCGATTGCTATAGACGAGAACTTGCTGTGGGATTTACGTATCACAAATTTTCCATCTTCAAACTTCACTGCCACACTTGGGGCTATACTTGTCAGAGCCATCATATCACGCAGATGAACTGGAAGCCATCTGGCATAGTTTGGATGATCTAATGCAAAAAAAAACATGGTATCAGCTGTGCAATAGAATCCTTGTACAAACTGAAGTTCCCTTCTCTCAATGATCTAACAAACAACAGAATCATCAACTCAAATCGCAAAGTGACGGACAAATAGTGGAAAAGAGGACATTGGGAGTGGCTGTTCTCTGTCTGTTGAATGTTTCAAAGAAGTTGAGTCCTTTCTTTTTCAGATATAGGAATTAAACTGAAGCAACTGTGAAATTGTGAGTGTTGACTGTGCTTCTATAGACTTACTAGATTGTGTCTGAATATTAGGTTCACCTTGAATCATTCCTACTAAAGTTTTCAGGGACTGTGGAACAGAGTTCTGGATTTCATCATATCTTTTCGGACAATATGTGCTGCTTTGGACAGGATCATTGCGTCAGCGTCATAATTTCTCGTGGTGGCTTGCTTTAATGCACCACCAACATCTTCATTGAAAATGAAGAGTACATCGCGGCCTTGTGAATGGGCCTGTAAGTCAGGAATTGCTGCAATGATTCGGTTTTTAAGATCGGTAGAATCACCCGTCCATCGGTGTTCAAACCAAACTGTTGGCGACGAGATATGTACAACTTAGTTAAATCTGCTAATTTGAAAATCAGAGTAACATCAGAGTCAGTGCGCGATTCCTCAATGTAGGATTCAATCACTGCAAGAACAATGCCATCAATATAGTTCTCCTCACTTTCTGCAGTTATCTTTTGTGGCCTGGCTTTGTTGTACAGAGCGACCAAACATTTCTTGTGGTAAATTGCTTCCTGCGAAATTATGTCTCCAGCACTTAATTTTGCCAAAGGCACAGTATCTTGCAGTTCAAGAGCACATCTACGTACCTTCATGTCGATATTAACAGTTGATTCTTTGTGGAGATCACTTGAATCATCACCACAGAAGAAACAATCCATGGTCATAGTTTTCGTTGCGCTGCCAACTTGTCAACTTACTTGCAGTCTCATCTGGATAGTCGGTCCTGTCGCCTTTTCCTTTCTGTTTTTCGTGTCTTTCGATCTTTAAATCAGAAAACTTATTTCTACAATTGTTGTGCCACTTTGCATTACGTAGTTGCAAATTGTATGCCAATCCTTTCTCATCAATCACATCTTCGAATTTTATTTTGATCGGAAACCAGTCGATACTTTTGCATCTCTAAAAAGTTATCGCAAACGTTTTGTAGCCTGTCCCTACTTCTACATCAGATCTTTTACTGTTTGCAGGGCACTGTAGACTTTCTAATGTTCTTTCTTGACAAAAGATGCATTCTTGCCAATCAAAGTATGTTGGTGTAACAGAAGACGAAGGCGTCTGTGGATCTAAAATTTTGTACGGTTTTGACATGTTATCTTCTCAATGTTTATGGGCTCTAAATACATCTATGGACGTGAAAAGACATTTAAAGTATTAATAATTGACATATTGACCATATCTCATTGTTTTTTGTCTTTTTTTTCAGCTACAAAAAGTCAATGCAAAAATTATTCACATCATACATTATGCAAAGTCGTTGATTTTATATGCATTGGTGGCCATCTTGAAAAAAAATGGCCGCCATTTTGAATTTTCAAGGTGGGTCCATAGCTAATATTATTAAGGGTGTGCATTACTACTACCATGCCAAATTTGATGCTTTTATCATCAAACCCACAATTTTAGCACGATTCAGCTGGACTAATATTTCAAGACAACTTTTAAACAGTTTTAAAACTTTGACTATACTATTTATAATCTGGGGTTCGGCACCTTTAATATGCATATCTGACGATATAGCGAACGTCAAAGGTCCTGAGCATACTAAGTGGTTACGCAGACTAATTTAGATCTTCGGATGGCGTGTTCCATCTAACTTAAATCATGGTAAATTATTTGCGGGGCGTCGGGCAAAAATGATCTTGTTCAATACGCCTACAGGGTATATACGAGAGTGCTTTTTGAATCGGTCAAATTGAAATCATTTGCACAAACAATTGTATTTACAAAAACATGTTTAAGCATGAAAGAAATCAAACATGGTGGCGATATAATTAATCCCTTGGTCATCATGAAAATTCATTCTTTATTCTATGTCTCATAATGTTCCAAACTCAATTTGCATAACAGGCTTGACAAGCCCGAATCAGGGTAAAGGTTTGAAGGAAAAACACAAAGGGCTTCCTCATACCTGTTTTGATTGATTTATCATTGATTGTGGTTTAACCGGCACAATCTTATTTTCCAGTTGATTGACGTTTAAAAGAGTTATGTCAATATTTCCTTTCATCAATCTCTCAAAAGCAACTCAATAGTTGTCATTCAAGGGATTCTTGTGATTCATCTTGTACTTTTTTATAGCATAGTATTACATTTCAGATATTTGAGACATTTTTTCATGTATCAGTCTCTTCAGTTAATATTAAAACCATTTGCTTTTCAAATATCCATAGAAATAAAGGAAACTCTTGAAAAATATATAGAATGCACGTAACTGTTTTTAAACCATTATTGGTTTAATGGTAACCGTTCTCGTCTGTATTGGGAAGACGCTTACACAATTCAGTAACGCTTATATATCAGCAGTATGAATTATTCAAACGGTGTTTTACATGATCGCCGTTTGTACAGTTTTTCAACTATTTCACGGCGTTACCAGTACAAGTTTACCAGTACAAGTTTACCAGTACAACCGGTCGTATCTTTTCTGGCATCGATGTAATGTTTAGCACGCCACAGTAAGCGTGAACTTGGGAAGCCTCTGCTACCATTTTTAAAGTCTTTGACATGACTCGATCGTGGATCGAACCCCAGTCACCCGCTCCAGTGGCGCAGGAGCTAGTATTATATCAGATAAGTGTCTGGAGTGTTATTAGTTAGGTGTTGGTTGTTTTGTCCATGAATTTGATTATTCTAATTTATTACTATATATTTATTATAGATTTTCTTTAACCATTTCCCTCATACACCAATTCTGCAGCAGACGACTTTGAACATATTTTGTCAAAAAATGGAATATCTTTAAATGGATAACCTATGACTAAAAGTGGAAAACATTGTGGCAAAAGGAGAAATTGATCGTTCTGAGCAATTTCTACTTTTACCACTATGTTTTCAAAAAGCCGTCTTCTGCAGAGGCGTCAGAAAACGTATATATGAGGGAAAGGGTTAATAAAACAAATGACAATAACACAATACCATTTGCCATGATTACTAAGATCGAGTCTTCATTGAGGGCTGGTCCAGGAAAACCATCCTTTGTATATGTATCAAGTCTGGCATAACGCAATGCCAAAATAATGTTTAACTCTTTCCTTAAACGACAAATCGCATCAGACTACTTGAAAACATCTACAAACAATATATAAATGTTGTATATATAAATGAACGTATGTTAATTCAATTTAATTGAAAACATTGTCGAAAAAATGTGACATTGCTCATTATGAGAGACTCCTCATTTTGCCACACTAGTTTTATAAGTCGTTAGCTGCTAATGCGTCAAACTGGATCTACAAATGGTAAAATGTTGTGGGTACCCACATCATAGAGCTCGGTTGAACGATAAGATAGTTACAGTGTGAAAAGTGTTGGTTACTGGGCCTACTGTTGACGCCTGTTTTGTGGTAAAGCATGTTAGACTGTCACAATCTTGTCCCAGCATCAAACCGGGCGTGTTTGGTCTCGAAGAGAGACGTACCCACATCATAGCTTTTTCCCCCGCATTCTCGGACAACTATAGCGCGACACGGTGGTTTTGTACCCCTGTAGTGGCGGTCGGCGGGAGTTAAGCTAGGCGTAAGTATATATATATATATCGTCCCTGAAAATTAATCCACATGGACTAAGTTTATCAGATAGTTCTGTGAACATTCTGGTACTTATTGACAAACAGTGCAGAGCAAGATCAAATAGCGTTGATGCACAGGTTAATCTGGACGAGCAGTGGTGGTTGGTTGTTGTGAAGCACACTTGTTATCAGTACTTTCTTCAGCAGATTTATCATAATAAAACTCGTGTAACACAAACATTCTACACGTCTTGATAAATTCCAATTACCATATATAGGTCAATTTGAACTATTTACCGATATCAAAACCCTTTAATGTGAAAGATCGTGACTCTGTTTTATGGTTGGTTATAGTGATATATTATGTATGGTATGTGACCCTATTGGTTTCTATTTATGGAGTCGTGCAGCGATATCTCTGTCGTAATAAATCCAGGTAGCAGTTGCCTGGGAAGATGTCGTGTTTGGTGTTTGAGGCCGCTTTAAACAATTCATTCAGTTTTATCACTGCTTGAGGAATTCATCCAGGAACTTGTTCACACAATGATAAAAACCAACGTGAAAACCATATGTTGCCAATTTAGTATGATGACTAAATGATTGATATTATGTATGACGGGTGTCTAATCGATGCAATGTGTTGATTTCAAATAGCAATTGTTATAATCATTGTATATATTATCTGAATAATTAGTTAATATTCATTATTTACTTCATTTGTGTTTGTTTCTCGTAAATGGATTACGTTTTGTTACTTGTACATAATTGATTGTTATGTACTGTAGACAAATTTGCCTGAATGTAATAAAATATATTGTATTGTATTGTATTGTATGTCATTGTGATTTGGTGATTTTGTGGCTGTGATTGCATGTTTGTTTGGTGACGACTATGAGGGCACTGTGCATGTGTTCATAGAGTCGTACCCCCGATATCGTTATCAGTCCAAGTACCAATTGCCTGGGAAGAACGCATCCAGGAATCAGTTCAATAAATGATAAACCAACGTGACAACAATATGTTGCCTATTTATTAGGATGACTGATTTATTGACACGAGCTGACTCACCTGAATCTGTATTGTTTGCAAAAAGCTCAATATTGCCTTTGGCGCTGAAAGAGTTAATAATTGCTCGACTAGTGCTACGGCATTACTCCTTTATATGATAACCGGAATCGAAGACGCCATTATATCCCATTCGCTAAATAAGGCTCACATTTATATATCAGCCGTGCCACGAGAAAATTATGGACTCTGCAGTCCGCGCAGGCTAATCCGGACCGACACATTCCGTCTAAGGGATATAAAGGTATAGAGTAATGATTCCTGAAACAAAAAAATCCGCAGGAGGCGAAAAGTGTCTGTCCGGGTTAGCCTGCGCGGCATGCTCAGGCTAATGCGTGGTCCATAGTTTACGCAATGCTGGTTTTCTCTCGTCGAACGGTTCATATTTAGCATATTCTTTTCATTTGTCTTGATATGTCCGTAGCAGGTGTTCAGTACTATATTTGTCTTATATGTTGACCAGGTAGCTTACAACTGTATGTCAAATCATGTGATTGATATTTGCATCAATTGATTGATATTTGTATCAACTGATTAATTGATTGAGTTTATTATAATAACATTTACATACTTTTGCTTGATTAATGGCGATATTATTTATAAGGCGTCCTTTGTTTTTAATGCTTAAAATAATTCACAAAATAATGTCAAACAATTCGGATCAGTTCGGATCAATTCGGATTATGCTTTATTTCTACTTCCTAGTAATTGTAACATTTCTCACAAGAGGATAGTTTCTTTTATTTACGCCGTTTTCAACATTCTTTCCCCATTTTATCCCAGGCAATATACAAGCATTCCCGGTCCGTTTTATCCAGACAGCAGAGAATATAAAGCCGGATTTCCATGAAGCCTACTATTTCGGCGCTATTTTTTATCGGCGACGAGATGCGCGCCGAGTACGCGCCGAAAAAACTGTTTCGATGACGCAGAAACCAGACGCGGTTGTCGGATAAAAACGCATATGTTTTATTGACTTGTTATCGACTTCCAAGAACAATGGCCGTTTCCAAGTTAAAACAAACACTGCATTATTCAACAATATTCAGCGCCCAAAAGAGCTTCAATGGGATCGTCATCATGCAATATAGACTGAAGCGAATTATATTTAATTGGCGCGTGTTCGGCGCCGAATACATCCGCGCCGAAAACGCGTAGGTTTTCCGCTTCATGGAAACCGGGCTTTAGTCTTGATGCTCATCCAATAACCCTGAGAACCAAAGAGTGAAGGACATTACTACCATTTCAATGAATTAGTTATGACCTAGGCAGGAGTCGTTTCCGCGACCTCCCGCACCCATGGCGGAGCATTATGGCGTAATCTTAGCCTAAACCCTAGTTTACATAGCACGACTATACGAATGAGTTTTTCGTCTGTTCAATGCACTGACTGATGCTCTCGTCTGAAGAAACCAGTGTCCTTATTCCAACATAAATTTCAACATATGTCAAACGTGTTCTTGCTGTAAAGCCAGAAAGATACTAACGCCAACAGATTGATTAGGCAAATCCAAAATCCAACGCTGAGATTTTCCGATCGGCGTAATATCAGAGCATCATTTGCCTACCTATGTGCGCATGCAATTACCGAATGTATCCAAATAAATCCCAATCATTCGGAACTTTATTAACGTTTTATGTAAAACGCGGAAGCAAATCATTGTTTGTGAGTTACTGCGTATGCAAATCATTGTTTGTGAGATACTGTATTAACCATTACGCATTTTGACGCGTTCACAGCTATACGTAATTTGATGATATTATTATATAAGAGTGATGTTGCCCATATTAAATATTTTCTGGTTTTCCTACAATGTATTCTGTTCTGTTTTAATGAAGTTTTTCATTAATAAAGAATAATATGCTCTATTCCCCCCCACCCACCTCAAGAAGACTTCAAATGTGTAAGAAGCAGATTATTTATACGACTTTGAAATCATCCTAACAAAACAAAAATGAAAATCTGTAAGAAATAAAAGTGTATATAGAAAAGAGTTGGAAACATTGTGGCGAAAGAAGAATTTGCTCATCATGAGCAATTTCTTCTTTTGCCAAAATGTTTTCAAAAGTCGCCTGCTGCAGTGGCGTCAAACAGCGTCTGCATGTGGGGAAAGCGTTAATCGTGCATTTGATAATCAAAGGTTACCTTTGGTTTAAATCTGTAAAGGAAGCGTGCGGTGTAATGAGAGAAAATGCATCATCCAGGAGCCTGTGCATTCGTGTTCTAGCTTCCACCAGACTGTTTTCACCAGAAGGGTTAGCACTCTGAAACCACACAAAAACAAAAAACAAATATCACGAAAGGTCCTTTCCAATTCTGACAGTAGGAACTATTTCGTAGGGTTTGTCCGGTAAAACACCACGATCGAATAGCATTCTTGCTTATAAACAAGGAAAATCCTGATCAGACTTCCCAGATCCAGATCCCTGGTCGCAAATTCAACCAAGGTCGGCTTTCTTGAGGTTTTCATCGTACGACGAATCTTGCATTGATTATAATGACTTGCGTGTTCAAAACTTAACAATGTCCTGTCTTGTCGCCCTCAACCTACTAACCCAGATGGTGGATAACCAGAAAGCGATGTATTCATAGATGATATATGTTAATAAGCATGCTAAAGGGGTATTTCAGGCTGCAACCGCAAAGCACGTTTTTAATAATAAAGCTCGAATATGTTAAGTGGCGTTTTACTAACCTACATGACAGACAACCACAAAACAATGCAAGTATAGTTAATATATTAACTAGCACGTTAAATGGTTAAGTGAGGCTGCAATCGAGAAGCAATGATTCATAAAGTCAATGTATGTTAACAACTAACCACGATACAGGGGTAATTCAGGCTGCAATCGAGAAGCAATGTATTTAAGTTAATGAATGTTAACAATCATGATATTGGGGTTAATTCAGGCTGCAATACCACACTATAAAACATATTGGTTTAGCGATTACGTTGGGTCTAAGATCAGTGCAGTCTAAAATCCGACTTCATCGTTTGTTCGCTTTTCATAAAATATGAATTATACCATTCACAGGATTATGCCAACTATCAGTGTTGATAAAGTATATTTAAATTCAGAGATCATGGGTTTGAGTCCCACCTCAACCAATATTCTGTCTGATAATTGACAAAAGATATCCGGCATTATTAGCCTCCTTGTTAAAATTATTTGTAGAGAGGCAATGTTTTCCCGGAAGATTTGTGTTTGGATTGGAGTGCTGGGAAGTGATGAAAGTCATAAATAAGTGAAAATGTCTGCCGTCACAATTTGAACATGGTTGTTTCACGCTGATAAGCCGACGGCCCGCCGGCCGAGTATAAGAAGCAAATGAGATTCGATAAACAGCAATACGTACAGAGACTACTGTTCCTTTACTGAGAGGAGGTTTTATTTCCACGTCTTCTTGAACTGGACTTCCACTGAAAAAGAAATAAGATTAGGTGTGCCATATGTCACGAAACCGGACCTCAACTGAAAACGTGATGAACATGTGCAATGTATCATCAACCTAGCCTTACATGCACAATTCGCAACCAATCGGAACTCCATTGTAATATAAATGAACATGGGCATAATAATGTGTCACCCCTAAACAAAAGACGTATGAAATATGGCAACAAACTAGATTCTGCTATAAAATAATCGAACAATGCCACCATTCGTGGTCTCTTCATTGTTTGACATGCTTTTAAAAGTGTTGTGCATAAACCATAGTCAATGTTATAATACCCCTGGTTTGTAAAAGTATGAAGAATATATATGCTTTCTTGAAAATCAGAAGTATCATTGTAAAACAATTAGAAATATTGCGGGGGGGACACACAGGAAAAACTGCTGTCAAGTGAACAATCTATATATGCGTGTACTATTTTGAACACAATGTCTGCTACAAACACGTAACAGGTATTATGTATTAGTTATATATGTCAATTCAATTCAATTCATTTATTAAGTAATAAGTACATGGTACTTCTTACAATAACATAAATGTGATGGAAAGACAAAAAAGTCTTTAAATTAGGCGAGAAGCCTGAAAAAAAAAAGTATAAAATACAATACAATACAACATCTTATCTTTCTATTCTTAGTTTTCGCTCTAAAGAGGCAAAATATATATATTTACTGTAAGTTTGAAATGTTTTGTAAATTTGGCCAAGTGTGGCCATATGTAAGCAAACGCGTAAATGTTTGCATCACCCACCTTCAATTAATAATAAGGTATTTCACCATATGTTTTTCATAAGCATTTTAAGCTAAATGCTTTCGTATTTTCAGCATAGAATTAACAACCTTTGTAAAAAAAAAAACTTTTTAATTTTGAATGCCTAATACTTCAGAAATGCAGAAAAGTGGCCGTCAGCTTGTAATTTGCCAAACAGTTAATATGATTTGATTTTAAATCTTTACAAAACAGTGGACAGTTAGCGAAGATATAATAGTGATGATACATTAAAACCGCGATTGTCGATGGGTCTTATGACAGCGTGTTGTAAAGACTCGCGCGAAATTGTGCGTACGCTCTGCACTGTCTTACCCAACACGCTTTCAACTAGCTGTATCATGGCGTTTCCAGAGTAACTTACCAGTACTACTGGTCCATTTACCATAACATTTTGAATTTATAGCATATTTCTACATAAAGTCCAAAATTCATGTTAGATTTACAGCATTTCATGGATACTTGACCTAAACATTTAATTGAGTTTTTAGATGTTTGTGCGTATCTCCATCAAATACATGTTCTTTAGAAGCGAACTATTCACACAACTATAATATCACACCTTTTCGACTCATTATTTACAAGCGAAATCATTTCAGAATACATCAATGTTACTTCTGAAGCATAGGAAATATTTTAAATTAGTTCACCAGGGTTTTATGCCGATTCTAACAGTTTTTCCATTTATCACGGCAATAATACATATAACCATGAACCATGTGTGGCTCACCAATAGTAGGATTGAAAGTACGTAGTGCCCAATCGAGTTTTAATAATTATGTGTGCATGTCATATTTTATTTGTTCTGCTTAACATTCTATAACATAGTCCGCCTTCAATACTTCGAGTGCTTACAATAAAACGAATGCCTACAACACTTCGAGTGCTTACAACAAAACGTATGCCTACAACAAGTCGCATGTCTGCTATTATAGTATGTACATGATTAATAGACATCTAATTAGCAAATTGTAGGGTTTGCATATTTATGCTGATAATCTAGAGGGGTTCACTCTTTCTTCTTTGTAAATTTATTCCTATTAGGAATTATCTTTTAAATGTTTTTGTTTTATAATTTACACAAGGCGGATGGCTTTACAGTGCGGATACAATACAATACAATACACTTTATTTGTACATAAAGGCCACAGATGAAAAAACATAAAGATGATCATGCGCAGTTCAAACACGACGGATTGAAATTCCGCATAAATACGTTACCAAATATGGTAATGGTACGTCTTTGAAATTTGATGCGATGTCATTGAAATATGTTTTTACGCCAATCATACATTATATTTTATGTATAAATTATGTTATTTTTTAATTTAAAACATTTTTTTTCTTTATTCTGTTTACATGATATATACTAAAAGGAAGTTATGTTGCAGTAGAGATACAGGTTTTAGTATTGTCTACTTGGGGCATGGACCATTTGACAACTCCTCGCGAGATATCAATTGTCTACGCCCCTCATAGAACAATACTAAAACCTGTTTCGCTACTGCAACATACGACTCCCTATAAACAGAGTTGTCATATAATACATGTACGCAGTTTTAGGAATTACAACAAGTGCAGCAATAATAGATGCAGTCCCGTACGTCTATTATGTCATGCACACTCACTTGCGTCTGAACCGTTTGTATTCGCAACACAGACCCCATTGAAGCGGTTCATTTTCTTGCTTTATTGACTTAAATAATAGTCAAATATTAGCGGTGTACCTTTCTTGCTTTGGTTCGACACATTCCTCTTCAAATTCTTTCGGAGAACTGACATCCCGTCCATCAACGTATAAATAATTGACATCCATTGGCAACTCGTCTCCGAAATCTGTCGACATACTGTAGGCACTGCAGGATGCAATGTCTATTTTACACAGTGCCGGTTCCGAGACGTCTGCTATGCTGTCGACACATGGTCCCGATTCCAATGACAAGTATCGCGGTACTCGTGGAGCACTATCGCTTCCGCATGACGCTGAATCAATAGAAGGGATTCGTGATACTGGTCGAGTACTTTCATCATATGATGTGGAATCTGTAGAAGGGTATCGTGGAACGCTTCCGACACGATCAACCACTGTATCGTTTACTTGTATAGTAATCTGAGATGAGGTTGTCTCTGGTTTTATCGGTGTCTTGTTCAGTTCTGTAAAGTCAGCTGTGTCCCCGTTTAGAGTCAGATTCTGTACACATGTTCTTATTGGTTCTGTATTCGCACTGTATGAGTTGAGTTGATTATCAACTATGCTCTCGTCTATTGTAGCATTGTTCACGATTGTTTCGGTGTCGATGTGTGTCCCATGTATTCGTTTTAACATGTCCAACGTCCTCGCTAAGTTCGCCGGAACAGTGTTTCTCTTAATAAGCTTTTTATTATGTTTGCCTCCATTGTCAAGTTTCCCGATCAGTTCAGGATCAGTTTCCCTTCTCTTCAACTGAAAACCAGAACACTTTCCATTGCTTCCTTGACTTTTAAGCCCACCCAGTCCAATATCCTCTTTCTTGGATCCTGTTTGATGACCCTTTACTGTTTCCATTTCGGTGAAGTATGTATGATTATTCCTGTTACCTTGTGGAGAGGCTTAGGACTATTCGTTTGTTAAAAATAAGATTGTATATTTGAAACGATCCTTCTTTAAAATCTAGATATGTTATTAGCGCACATAGTTTTCGTTAATAAGTATCCATTTTTTTTAAAGTGTCTCTGTCTTAAAAAGCATTTACAAAACAAAAATCAAGTAGTGTTCTCTGAACTAAATCCGTAATACTACGTCGTAGACGAAACGTAAAGTGGTCACTCAGACATATAATTAACACTGGGAGATAATGTTACCTGTTAACACACATGCTTCTAAATAGAGACTGAGGCTACCAATGAGAAAATGTGGTGAAAACATGAAAGAGGATTCTCTGATTGAAGTCATTGTCTTATCAGATATCGGATTCAAAGAAACTCAAGTATGCATCCTTAACCTTCTTTTGGTTATCCAACACCTTCGTCCTTTTATCAATTATTTAAAGACGACACTGCACATTGCTTGAGTATCTTGGTGGACGCAAAGACATGTTGGTCTATAGAGGTGTTGTTTTGAAATGAATGCTTGTGTAGCAGATGCATAACTTTGGAAAAACGAATGAAATGTGTTCTAAAAAGGTTTTCACCTCTCAGAAGTTCCATTTTGGTAGGTATTAGTATTATTGTAGGCAGATTTTCTGCACTGGTACAGACATTTCTAAGGCTAAATTGCTCATACCAAACAAATCCTGAATACCCCATGTACTCTCTCATCCCCATTCTTGTTCATAATTATACACTGTATTACCTTCTGCAATTCCGAATGCCTTGCCTTAACTAGGAATACAAGAAAAACGTTTTAAACAGTTTTGTAACTGTAAATATAAAAAAATATTGAAAAACTGTGAGGAAAATAACAAATTAAATAAAGTTATGTTTACAATTATAAATTTACTTTTAAATACGGTATATTGGTCGACGAAATGGAAGGGTATGATTAAAGAAGCTAATTATGTCTAGTCATAAAATGTCTCTCTGTGGTATCCTTCGTGGGAGATGTAGGTCTGATAATAATTGTTTCCTGCTCTTCAGATGTTAACCTTTTCGTACTTTATTAGACTTGACCGGGAAGAATAAATCCTAAGCTTAAAGGTGCCAGGCCTACACACTGATACTTAGAAGTATCTTCAAGATATAATTCTAAATAATAAATATAGACACATTTTACGCTTCATCATCACTTATGTAGGTCACACATATAGTTTTTTACCGCTTCCTTCGGGTCCTTTTTATTTTATAAAATGTTTTGATGCATGCAATACTTTCGGGGGAAAGATAATTCAACAGAAACTGCCTATTCTTATCCACTGAAATCACGGGAGTTTGATATTAATGTCGTCATGAGTTTGATCAAGTAAGTGTGTTATTATTTATGATGAGGTCAATAAGCAGGTTCGGCATTGGCCTATGTTACTCGTGCATTTAACTCTTTCAGCGCCGAATTGTTTAAAGTAGACTCTTTCATGTTCAAAATCTGGTGTGTCCTTTTCCCTTGTAATAAAAGTTTGGACTATTTTGATAAATAAAAGGCAAACAATGCTGATTTCAGGTGAGACAGCTCGTTAAGCGCTGACTCGCCTGAATCAGTATTGTTTGCAAAAACCTCAATATTGCCTTTGGCGCTGAAAGAGTTAAATCATTCGATACTGCTGTATTATAATAATTGAATGCAGTTTTGTGTTCACTCGTTAAAAATAAATATGGTACCTACAAGAGTGTTCATGTGTCGGTGTATATGTGGTTTTTACGCCGTTTTCAAAAGCTGAAGATATATCGCAGCGGAAAGAAAGGATGCTATTGGTCCCACACCTTATATTTACATCGATCTCAAAATATACAAGGTATGAAACCAATACCAACCCAACCTGCTGGAGCTCAATGGATGCATTGCCTCCAATCATTCAGACCCATTTAGCCGGCCCAGACGGTGGCTGACATTCTTTTTAGCGTCCCCCAGTTACATAGGCAAGATTTGCCGAGACGAGGTAATACGAACATTCACGCAGGTCTCAACCTTTTTTTTTCAAATGCCAGGGTCATGCTTAGGTGTGTTTCAAAGGCTGCCTTTGAACCTGTTTTGTATTAAAATAATAGGGAGAATTTCAAATGTCAAGGGACATGAGCGATTTTTGGTGGGTAAACTGTCCCCCAGATTCGCTTTTGGTTCAATACTAAATGCAGTTGTAGGATTGATGTACTCACCAGTCTGAGGCCAAGTACTTTCCACAGTACGGTCTCTTTACGGGAGAAAGTTCCTTTTTCCTCGCGATTAAACACGGCTTTATTGCTCCAATTGATTATTTATCAGCCCTAAAATCCGATTGAAGTCAGTTTTTGCTGACGATCGACAGAATAAGTAAACAGTCGACTTTACTTTGACTGTGTCTGTCCAATAACTCACGCGAAGAAATTGACCTAATTGAATTGAACTGTATCTGTTTCTATGTCGTTTTACGACGCTTTCAATAATTGTTCAGTTATATAACGGCATTTCCTTGGTAAAATTATAATACTACGTGTCCATGTATCCTGACAGCAGCGTGTCAGTCGTAACCCAACAATTCTCAAGGACGGTATACATAACTACCCTTTACTTTGTTTTTAGTATCACCCGGTCGGGGATCGAACCTGCTACCTCCCGCACCCGGGGCGGACAATCTACCACTGTATCATCGAGGCAGTATGATTTTACCTTTAACGTGATGCAGGGATGAAGGTCATGAGATAATCTGATGTTGGTGCTACAACTTTAATCTTCATCATACCACAAAAGTAGTCAATAGGGAAGCTAAAAAAGAGTTTTGGTCATGGATAGTCGCATATAAACATAAGTGTGTGAAGTTGGCAGAGCATTAGACGTTAGACATTAGACATTCAAATTGTTTTATTGAAAACTCAATCTATACCCAATGTTAAATAATGATAATGTAGGAAATATGACACTTGTATTCTAAATCAAGTCATAACCTTTTAGAAATAATGCACTTAACACATAAACTGTTCTTATGGTGTTATATAATTCATTCAGTGAAAGCAAAACCATGTGCATTATGTTCCATCGCTATTTTATCTACTGAGTTTGGAAATGATTGATTTTAACATATTGATTTAGAGAGGTCATGTCTCCCAGGTCGAATTCTATATATATATATGTATATTAGTTTTCGCTAAGACTCGACCTCCACAACAAAAAACAAGACAATCACAGGCATATTTCAACAGAGACATACATTCGACTTGTAATTCAGAACTACCAAAGCTGGCGCTACGTCAACCAGTATCAGAGGCAATTCAATACGCTTTCATGCCAACAATTCGTTAACGCCATTTTCAACAATATTTCAGTTATGAATAGCACGGCGTGTCCATGGTAGTTCATGAGTACTTCATAATGTTGATTCAGATCGATGTATTAGTCGTTATTATATCCCCGCAAGCCTGAAGGCCAATGTGGGAAGCCATTTCTGCCATATTTAATGAATTTGGTATGACGTTAACTAGGACCGAACCCGTATCTTCCGCGCTCCACACTACTACACCATCAAACACACTCAAAACGAACGTGATGTATTGTTTTTGGTGAAACATGAGTTTGTTTAGTGATGCATTAGTGTGTTTAGTGATACATGAGTGTGTTTAGTGATTCATGAGAGTGTTTAGTGATACGTGAGTGTGTTTAGTGATACATGAGTGTGTTTAGTGATACATGATAGTGTTTTTAGTGATACATGAGTGTTTTTAGTAATATGAATTTAAAAACGTTTTTTCATATCTGGGCGGAACAACCGCCTAAGTGAAACTTTTCTGTAATGAATTGAAGTAAATTTAAGGCATTTTACATCCTAAAATGCCCAATTGCACCTCCAATTACTTTTCTGTTTTATCCTTTACCCACACTAGTCCGGTTACCTGCTCCTTGTCATAATATATGGAGATGTATTATATGGAAACAATGGAACATAACACAAATCATATACTGTACCTGTCTATGTGTACGCTTGGTAAAGTCGTGGAAGGCATCCCTAGAGTTTGTTGTAGATAATTAGACGGGAGGTCGTATGCTGAAAAGATATTAACACAATGCAATCTCTCCATAACAATACATGGCAGATGTAAGTAAAAGTTGTTGTTCTAGAAAGGCTTTGCTGTTTAAAGGTTAAATTTATTCCCTGATTGACAAATCTACATTAGTAAACGTAGGGACAAATTGTAGGACAAGGAGAAAGAGCAATTTCTCCTTTGTAAACATCATTTCCACTCCATCCAAAAAATTAGTCTTGCTCAAGTCGAGGTTCCGTTTTGAGAGGTTACACAGTATTATAAAAACATTGCACGTGGAACGTTATGTTAGCTAGCAACATCGAAACTATCTTTAATTTCATGTAATGTTTCTGTACAATTAAACTGAACCGAATTTTTAAAAAGCCATCTACTTTCAATACATCGTGGTAAATAGTTTTAATGGCTTAGAGGATTTGAAAACATTACTGGATATGGAGAAAATACAGGGGGAAAAACATATGTAGAATTCCAATCGTTAACACTTTGCAACAAAGCTGAAATTCCATAAGAATGGTAGGTATCTCATTTATCATAGTCATGCGATATGGGCTAAATTTAACCCATATGGCTTGGAAGTTGGTCACTTATAAATAACAATTTACTTTTCAATGCTCTTTAAAATAGTAGGAAATATAGCTAAATAGCAATAAACAGAGAGTTATTGAAAACAAATCAAAGAATTGAGTAAATTACAGTTCAATTACTGTTTAATAGAATATCAATTTAAGAATTAAACATATCTTATTTGAACAGGCTGACGTTATTAATATATTTAATACAAAATACAATTAAAAAAGTAATACTTATTGATTAACGTCATTATTCTTCTGTATAATATATTACTTAGGTTCGTTTTCCTAGTCTATATTATTCAAGTTAATAGAATAAAGAAATTATAGATTATTTGAACAGACTCGTGTTATTCAATTTTAATGGGAAATGGTTAATTTAACTCTTTCAGCGCCAAAGGCAATATTGAGAGTTTTGCAAACAATGCTGATCCAGGCGAGTCAGCTCGTAACGACCTGTCTCACCTGGAATCAGCATTGTTTGCCTTTTATTTATCAAAATACTCCAAACGTTTATTACATGAGAAATGGAGACGCCCGATATTGAATATGAAAGAGTTTACTTTAAACAATTCGGCGCTGAAAGAGTTAATATGAGCAATGCTGTATGGAATCCAACCGCTGTTATTCCAATTGACCATGTGCAATCCAAATAATCACAGAAACTTCAAGCGAAATCAGTTTATTTGGATAAGATGGCAAAGGTAAACAGGCAGATATCCATCGAAATTTGCTATAAATACGCAAAGGATGGTTGTCATGGAGTATGGCTGATTTAAACATAACATACAAACCTTTGGGCCTATGTTTGCGTTTCTTTATTCTTATTCGCTCTTTGTTCTTCTGTCTCTCCATAAGTGTTCTTTCCCGTAAGTCCTCATTATCTTGCTGTAAAATGAAAGCAAGTAATAAATGTTTTTATATTCACCTAGTAAGAAGGGATTTTGAAGTAGAAAAGATGGAGGTGAAAAGGAAGACGAAGAAGATGACAACACGAAGAGGAAAGGATTTGATTTAATTCATAAACTTAATTAACTTAATCTTTCATTCGTTTGACAAGATATAAGTCCGCACGCCCGAATGTCTGGGACTGCGTGCATTATTACTTAGTGCGCACGTTTCTATCACACATTCCTTCAATAATTTAATAATGTCTTAATTAATCCATTCATTCGTGCATGCATTCATTCGTCCATTCATTCTTCCGTTTGTTCGCTCATTCACTCGGTCATTTTGCCATACATTCATTCAATGTTTTTAGAATAAGTAATATCATTATTGATGTTAATATGTCGATGACTCTTTGATCAAAGACTGCGTTTAACCAAAGTTTTGAATCGGCAATACAATCTGATGATTTAATGTTATTATGCAAATGTTTGATCGTGACGTTTTGTAACATAGCTATAAGAGCCGTCACAAGGGAAAACCAACATTGTGGATTCTATGTAATGTATCGACCCAAATCAGCCTGCGCATTCCGCGCAGGCTAATCAGGGCGGACACATTCCGTATCAGGGGAATAGAGGTATAGAGTAATGATTACTGAAACAGAAAATCCACAGGAGGCGAACATTTTCTGTCCGGGTTAACCTGCGCAGCATGCTTAAGCTTACCCGGGTCGATGCTTTACGCAGAGTCCACAATGATGGTTTTTCTCGCGGGACGGCTCAATATAGCTATGATTATTCAGAATTGCGTAATACTGTCGCAAAGGAAACACATTAATCTTCTAATCAAGAACGATACTTAACATCGACAAACCAACCTTCGAAACAAACCAATCATTGACGACAAACTAAAGCAAACCACAGTACATGCATGAACTTACATCAGAAAAACTAGATTGTAGAACTTGGTATTTGTTTGAGTGTGATCTTGACCGTGAATCTACGTTGTCGATATAATCCACACCTTGGTAAGAACGATCTGAAATCATAGAATAAATAAACAGTTGATCAAACGAACCGACATTATAGACTCTGCGGACCGACACATTCTGCCTAAGGGAGATAGAGGCATGGTAAATGATTCATGACACATACAATTTACAAGAGACGAACATTGTCTGTCCGGTTTAGCCTGTGCGGCATGCTTAGGCTGATCCGGGTCTATAATTTACGCAGAGTCCACAATGTTGATCTTCGCGTGGGATGGTTCATATGATCATTGAATGATAAGGGTTTAAAGTCGTATTCAACACAAGTTTAATCCCGGCAGTAAGCTTCTCTCGTAATAGTATTTACATCATTTTTCCAGGCGATTAACTACCCATCCCACATATGTTAAACGCATGTGTGTAAGACGAATAAAGGGATTCACAATGACTTGTAAATTATCAGACAAAATAAATTAGCCAACCCGAGCTTCGAACTCACAACTGTTGGGTTGATGTCCCGCGTCGTCACCGACTGAGCTATCACTGATCAACATATATAAGTAACTGTAGTCACCACTTTGCTAACCAGCAGTGGTATTTCAGATAAGCACGTGCATCCGTGCAATCTGATCAGAATTATGACTGTTCACACCAAACTTACAAAATACTGTCCTTTTCAATTACTTACTATATTGTGATTGGTTATATCATTATTACATAACGCGAGATTCGTAACCGAATTAGTTTTCCAGTTAAAGATGCATTGTTAGTAGATATGGATATATTTATCGTTATTTACATAATAAGAGCGACGTTTAACGTAACGCCTTATACCAATACCTCATATATAAACCTTATTAGCATATAGTAACAAATAAAACCAAATAGCGGACCTTTATGTCGTTAAAATGAATCAATATCGTGTGATACTTTCGAATATGTACAACTGTATTAATGCCCTTATTGAAATATTTAAATTTCATCACAGTTTTATCCCAATGTCACGCCCTTTCCAGGTGTGTCTTGTCCTTCATTTAAAAACAAAGGACAATCAAATAATTAAACCGCAGTGCCACAACAGCTACATTTATATGGTTTTCGATGGTGTTTTACATCACCTTCAACAGTATTTCAGTTATATAACTTGATTACCAGTTATATAACTTGATTATCAGTTACATAACTTGATTATCAGTTATATAACTTGATTATCAGTTATATAACTTGATTACCAGTTATATAACTTGATTACCAGTTATACTCGCACGCCGGTGCATCAGTCGTAATACTGTTCCGGTAATCATGAGGCACGCCTTGAATACCAAGTTTAAGGTCTTTGAAATCTATCGACCGGGTATCGAACCTTGTACTCCCGCTCCCTATGCGGACGCTTAAGCCACTACACCACGGAGACGGCCCCCTTTCCTGAATATGTCTGAGAATATTAGTTCAGTGTATTTGAATTGAATTCGATTGGACCTTATCAGCCATTTGGTAAAAAATACAACAAAAAGCAGTATGAAATGTATGAAGTATATAAATGAATGTATTTTTCGCTGCCAAAGGCAAATCATTTCTTTTGCAAACAATGCAGATGCAGGTGAGACAGCTCTTAACGGCAGTGAAAGAGTTCAATGAAATATAGCAATCAACATGACGACCAGCACGAAAGTCAATATGAAAAGAAAGCATGAAATTGAACATTCATACACAATCCTATTCCAGTCGTCAATCCCCTGTCATCGAAGCAACATGATGTATACAATGAAGCAATTATAATTACCATAACCAGTAGGAACGGAAACAAATTAACCCAACAATAACATGTTCATCTAGGAAACCTATTCGAATATGGTGAACCAGCAGCGAAATGGCCTTTTCATCAGACTTGTTCGACTATGTAGGTCAGGTTACACCAATTAAATTCCTTCTTTGATGCATTATGAATGAAAGAAGTCATCCTGCGAAGATGGTTATCGTCATATTTAACGAAATCGAGCTCTACTTTCACTTTCAGTCAAGTTCAAAATACTTAAACTGATCAAACCAAACACCCCCAGTGCATTATACACACATTCACTATGAATTTAAAATCAATTTAATATATTTAATGCATTCTGGTATAAGGTATACATTCATTTCCATGCATATAAATGTATTTTTAGGGACTATTTGTCGTACCTTGACCTATATAGTATAAATTGTCTAGAACTAATGTTAGATGGTATTGTATTTTCTAAACTAATGAACCTTTTTTCTTCATTGAAAAATATATTTTTTATTTCACGCTAGGACGGGTTAATAAAGCCCTGTGTTCTGTAAATTGTTATGATAGTAAACGGTAGTCAATCAACCAATTATATAGGTGGTGTAGTGGTTGAGCGTCCGCCTAAGTGCGGCAGGTCGTCCGTTTTATCCCCGACCGGGTCATACCAAAGACTATAAAAGGTAAGTAATTACTGCCCTCGTTGGCACACAGGGTTGCGGGGTCAGCATAACGACTGACTGGCTGGTGTCAGGAAAATTGGACTAGTAGTACTGGTAACTTACCCAGGAATCGCCGTGATATAACTTGAAAGATGATTGTTGAAAGCGGCGTAAAACACCAAACAATCAAAAACCCACCAATTAAATAATAACTTTTTCAACTCTGATACGTACCTTTACAAACTGATACCCTAATTGCAAGCCAGAGCTCTGCATATTAGACATTTGATAAGGGGTCCGCCATGGCCGATTGGTCAGCTTCGGTCGGTGAATTTGGACCGGGAGTCCATGGTTCGATCCCCAATCGCGGCGTTTATGGTAGAGTGCGCATAGGCAAAGCATATTTCCTAGCCTAGTACTGGTTTGCTTAACAAGGGAGCATGAATATGTGAACTGTTTCTGCGTTATAACTAAAATAATGTTGAAAACGGCGTAAGACCCCAATAAATAAAACAAACAAACAAACAAAAAATCTTTGAATAAAATTCTTTAACGAAGATAGTCAGTTATAATTGAATCTAACCTTTTGTTCATTCAAGTTGAGTGAATGTCGAAAACGCACAAACGAATACGAGCGATAATGATGATTGTCACTGTCAAAAACTAAACAAATCTTATCCTAAAACCGCAAATATGCAAATATTCGTAATAAGCCCCGCCCTGACGAGATATATAAACAGGACAGTATTTTAATGAGAAGTGTCATATATATTTATAATTTATTGTTTAACTGTTCTTTCCATATATACATATACTTAGTTTACTACATTTACATATACATACATCTTGTAATACAAAACAAATAAAGAAATACTTCCATAATTTTAACAAAAACGAAACAAAACAAAGAGTTTAAGGAAAAAACCTGCTATTTTTCGAATTAGTAAGTAAAGAATGAGACGTTTAGCTACTTCGTTGATTGATCAGTCGGACTGGTGTTTTGCTTCAGACTATGAGTAAAGCAATATTTAGAAAAATAAGTATAGGTTATAAACATTTAACAAACATGAGCCGTTTCATGAGAAAACCAACATTATGCATTCTGCGTAATGTATCGACCCAGATCAGTCCGCGCAGTATAATCCGGGCCGACACATTCCGTCTCAGGGGGTAGAGGTATAGAGTAATGATTCCTGAAACAGAAAATCCACACGAGCCGAAAAGTGTATACCCGGGTACGCCTGTGCGGCATGCTTTAGCTGACCCGGGTCGATACTTTACGCAGAGTCCACCATGTTGGTTTTCTCGCGGAACGGCTCATATCAATATATCTGCGTAATGTATCGACCAGATCAGCCTGCGCTGTCCGCGCAGACTGATCCGGCCGACACATTCCGTCTAAAGGGGGATAGATTGAGTAGCGATTCCTGAAACAGAAAATCCGCAGGAGATGAAAAGAGTCTATCCGGGTCAGCCTGCTCGGCATGCTTAAGCTGACCCGGGTCGATACTTTACGCAGAGTCCACAATGTTGGTTTTCTCGTGGGACGGCTCACATGATGTACGTTCGACTCACCTACGCTCTTCCTTGTCGACAACTTTCCAGCTTTTCGAGAGGTTGTGGGAGGCTGTAAATCATGTTTATATGACAGGCTTATGTTAGAGCCAGTGCCTTCGTGTCTGAAAGTAGGGAAATCATATATAGCGTAAACTAACCATAAATAATCCAAACATCTCATCTTCGGTGACGTTATGCAGTATTGCGTGGATGTAATTTGATGGAAAAACAATATTAACCCTTTCCCACATACAGACGCTTTCTGACGCCTCTGCAGCAGACGACTTTTGAAAACACTGTGGCAAAAGGAGAAATTGCTCATGATGAGATATTTCTCAATTTGCCATAATGTTTTCAACTCTATTTGATAATTAAACTCTTATTTATATAGATATTTCAAATTTTGTCAATACGTTTTCAAAGTTGTCTGCTGCAGATTTGTTGTATGTGGGAAAGGTTAAACGAATCCGATGTATGGCTTTATCCCGTAGGCTATTCGTGGATCCTTCCAAATTGAATCTATCTGTCTGAAGAATGACTGGTATATGTTGATGTATATGTTTTTTTTTTTTTTTTGGCTCTTACGTCGTTTTCAACATGATTTCAGTTATAAAACGGCGATTGCTCGTTTATTCTTGATCCCTGAATAAGCAAACCAGTACTAAGCTAGAAAATGTGCATTGCCAAAGGGCACTCGACCATGACAACCGCGACTGGGGATCGAACCCGGGACACAAATCGCCGATGATAATCACTCTGCCAAGGTGGACTACCATGTTGATAAATCAAATAATAACCAAGAAATACAAATAAAGGCGTTTGGACAAAAGCGAAAATACAACAATTCATGAACTTTTCCTGGCTGAATTCGACTGAACTAGAGGGAATAATTAATTAGTTTTTAACCCTTTCCCTCATATAGACGCTTTCTGACGCCTCTGCAGCAGACGGCGTTTTGAAAACATAGTGACAAAAGAAGAAATTGCTCGAAACGAGCAATTTCTCCTTTTGCCACAATGTTTTCCACTTTTAGTCATAGGTTACATATATCAATTCAATTATAGAGATTTTCTTTTTTTTGACAAAATATGTTCAAAGTCGTCTGCTGCAGAATTGTCGTATGAGGGAAAAGGGTTATCTGGAAATTTTATTACCACCATGTGGTCCAATTTCAATACGTTTGAAGCCTGATGCATACGAAATGTGACGCCTTTTGTACCAGACGACTGCGGCAAACATTGTGGGGAGAGGAGAAATTGTTTATCATGAGTAGTTTCTCGTTTTTCTTTAACTCTTTCAGCGCCGAATTGTTTAAAGTAGACTCTTCCATGTTCAAAATCGGGCGTTTCCGTTTCTCATGTGATAAAAGTTTTGGACTATTTTGATGAGTAAAACGCGAACAATGCTTATTTCAGGTGAGACAGCTCGTTACGAGCTGACTCGCCTGAATCAGTATTGTTTGCAAAACCCTCAATATTACCTTTGGCGCTGAAAGAGTTAATGATTTAAACTCTGAAATATTCCAAATTTTACTTTTGTGCCCTTTGAAGTTTGAAGGAATACAACTGCAGACAAATTGTTTGTACATTCCTAAGAACATTTTTAACAGTAAATCGTTGACAACTATTGTTGACAATACTAGCAAAGCATGAACACTTTTCATAAGAAAACGATCAAAGAACTAGAACGCAATTACAGATAACAACGTACAGGTTGTTTATAATCAACCTTTTCAGTGCTGAATGTTTCGAAAAGACTGGTCCAGCTTTGCATGTGAGAGAGTATAATGCTTTGCTTTTTTTAAACTGTTATCCGCCCACCGGCACACAGACTTTGATTGATCTTTGATACTCTAATACATGTATGTACAAAGTAGACTTTCCCACATTCGATGATTGTATACAGACTAAAGAAACGATACACACCATTAACTCTTTTACTGCCGAATTTCACAAAGTCGAATCTTCCATGTTAAAAATTGGACCACTCCATTTTTCGTTCAACATGAACTTTAGTACAATTTAATGTCAAAGTTGCAAACAATGCAGATTACAGGAGAGACAGCCTGTCACGAGCTGGCTCACCTGAATTTGCATTGTTTAAAAGATCCTTTAATTACCTTTGGCAGCGAAAGAGTTAACCCTTTCCCTCATACAACAATTCTGCAGCAGACGACTTTGAACATATTTTGTCAAAAAATAGAAAATCTCTATAATTGAATGGATAACCTATGACTAAAAGTGGAAAACATTGTGTCAAAAGGAGAAATTGCTCGTTCTGAGCAATTTCTTCTTTTGTCACTATGTTTTCAAAAAGCCGTCTGCAGCAGAGGCGTCAGAAAGCGTCTATATAATGGAAAGGGTTAAATGAAACACACACAAGAAAATAATCCATCGATCAGACAACTTCATACCTTGAAGGAGATTTAACTCTAGGAGAATAGTGATTGTTATCATGGACCTTTACCGGTGTCGGTACCGTGGTCTCAATCGCCGAGTTATCTTCAGGGACGTTTTCAACGAGAGCCTCTTCGTCAGCCTTGTTTACTTGATATGTAAACGCTTTCATCATGTTTGTTTTACTGTTTTGTCCGGATTGGGCACCGCCCGATGTAGATTGACTTCCTCTACCATTTCTCCCGTTATCTGGGTTTCGTCTTGGAGTTTCCTAAAAACCAACACAATTATTAACACGGGTATTTAAATTCATTGTACAAACAACGCAGTGTTTTCTACTCACTATGTACTCTTTATTTATTGAAATTGTTATTTTTCGCCAATTTGCTGCATCGTTCATTCAAAATGCTTAAAAATGTATCTAACACATTTCGATCCGTAAATTAAAATCGATCTAAATAACTTTGCATAATTATTTTAAGGTAAAACAATAAGAGTAGGTCTGAACTTTTCAGATTTTTAGTTTAAATCATATCAAACGCTTTTTACGGTTTTAGAGGAAATTATCCATACAAACACTAACTAGTTGATCATTGCTCTACGAAACATTTTATAAGCGTAGTAAACGATCAATTTGTCCAGCTTTCTAGTTGTAACTCATAGCCAGTCCAGATAAAAATGTTGACTTGAGAAGCCAACACTATAGAGTCTGGTCAGATAGCTTGGATAAGCCAGCTGGTCTGGATTTATCTAAGTTTTACAGGCTTTACAAATTATGTTCAAGCAGTCAAAGGGTTATTAGAAGTACAAACATGCCCAGATTGATTGATTGATTGTCTGGTGTTTTACGCCGCTTTTAACAAGTGTTCAGTTATATCCTGAGTAATTTACCAGTACTACTGGTCCATTTATCCTGACACCAGTCGTAATGCTTACCCGGCAACCCGGAGCGCCAAGGAGGGAAACTATTGCTACCATTTTTATAAAGTCTTTGGTATGACCCGGCCGGGATTCGAACCAACGACCTCTCGCACCCGAGACGGACACTGTACCTCTACAATACCGGCGCGGTCGCATAAATGCTGAAGATTGAACATGCCCAGAGCGAACTCATCTAATTTAACCATTTTAAACAAAGGTAGATAACTTCACAACTGTTTCTTTAAACACTATCCAGTATAGACTCCCATGAATTTCTATTTTCCACATTTATCTTATCTACAACAGTGGTGTTTACAAACTTTCATAGAAACACTTTATAAATATAAGTAAAATTATGCATAAAGTTGAAAACATAAGTGTTAATAAACGTAACTGTTTTTCATGAGCAATCTAATCATTTTGTCTCAATATTTATAAAGGTCGTATACTGCATTTATTAAATGGGGGTAACAGGAAGGGAGATAATAAACTACCGATTTCTTAACCAACAACCATTATAGACTCCCTTTAATTAAGTTGAACAAATTGAAAGCGTGTTTAATTTTGATTTTCCGCCGTGTACAGCCGTATTTCAGTTATATTGCGGCCAAAGTACGCACAGCCTTGCTCATAAATCCTAGGTGATTTTAAACCTGTACAGGGCTAGGACATATGCTTTCCCCAAATGCACAAGCACTAACGATGAGCAAGCATTGGTTTATATATATAATTGCCGGTGTCTGAGAACACACATTTATGGTATACATGTAGAAATGTATGCACAAGATACCTGGTGTGGACGAGTTAGTTATCGTGGGGGACTTGAATCCGGATTGCGACAATCGTAATGAAACGGGCAAGTCACATTTGCCAGCCGAGTACTGTAAAGTATACCAATACATTATGAACAAGTACTGACAGTTGCTCTCCTTTAAACACTTAAAATGGGTTCGCAAGAAAAGTTAACTGTCTTACTACAGCACGCGACTCAAAATGACAATTTGTCATGTTATGCCCTGCTTGAAAAAATCTGGTAGTCTTATTTTGTTATACTTTGTTCGATACTATTGCAGCAGTATTATTTAGTCAATAAAGATGTTAGTAATTGTCAAATACCGAAACAGTTTTAAGGTAAAATGGATTTTCTTTCCCAAATACTTACACCTCTGCAGCAGAAGACTTTGAAAACATTGTGGCAACAGGATTAATTGCTCCTTTTGTCACAATGTGTTCAACTCTATTAAAGGAATGTTCTTTCATTTAAAAAGAGAGAGTTTTCCTAGATTCTTTGAAAATCGTCTGCTGCAGCTTTGTTGTACGTGATAAAGGGTAAATAGCGAGTAATTTATACACTTACATACAATAACAATTTATGACAATGTAAAACAGTTTTGTTATGGTTGTTGTATCAATTACTTATAAACCCAAATTATTTGGGAGGTAGGAGCTTAGGCGTAGACTGCCGGTTTCATGATCCAAAGATTCCGGGTTCGTTTCCCGTGAGAGTTGGGGATGTGTTTACCCCTCAATACATGCGGCGGGAGTACTGCATGAGTATCCATGAATCACACACACACATGGCGAGGGCTTGGCGTGAAACGGTTGTAACTAAAAACCTATTTTGAAAACCCTGGTTTAGGGGCAATTTTGACCCCTTTGTAAACAATGCAAATTTAGGTGCCATTGCTCAGAACGAGCAATGGCACCTAACTTTCCATTGTATACCAAGACAAATTATTCAACGCTTATAAAGACTTTATGGCGAGGTGATTAATCTTGGTAAAAAAATAACGATTTCAGTTACAACCGTTTCACGCCAAGCCCTCGACGTGTACTCTTATTGGCAAAACTATGGAAAGTCTCTGTAAGTTAATAATTAGAGTGTACACTGTGGTGCTCCTCATGGATACTATCTCCTTTATACATGTAGCTCGTCTGATTTTCGAAGAAAAAACAAGTCGGAGTATTTTAATACCCTTGGCGTCGTCGTCTGCTTCGTCAGAAATGTTTAACTTTACCTCATAACTCAAAAAGCGTTCAAAATAATCCAATGTAACTTGGTACACATGTTCCCGAGGGGAAAATACGCATGTCTATACCAAGTCACATAACCCTCGCTAAAATAATTATCCCGCAATGCCAAATGTTCGCTCTTGTTTACAATAATATCCAAAAAAACTGTCTGCAGCAGATGCGTCAAATTGCGTCTACATGTGGGGACGAAAAGGTCAGACCTTTACTCACGTTTGAACTGCTGGCATGTTGTATCCCCGTCAGTTCGGGCTCACCTTGCTTCTCCATTTCCTTCTTCTCTCTACAGCATTTCACGTAAACGCAAACAAACAGCCATACTAGTATGATCACACCAGCTACCGCTCCAGCAATGGTGGCTATTAACCATAATGGTATCCCTCCATCATCGGTATCGTTGGGTTTGCTGGTAGATAGATATGCTGAAAAAAAGTGATCATCTGTTATATTGCACTCATACTAAATCCCTTTCCCATAAAATATATGGTCAGGAAAGAAATTAACTATAAAATTTAAAGTCTTTACCATTTCCCACATATAGAAAGTTCTTAGCAACTCTGAAATATTGTTGTCTTCGTTCGGGGATGCAATAACTGCATCTTGTACAAACTGTAGCTTCGGCCTGCTCGAACGAGACCATCGATATAATTATAGATGCCGAAATTGAAAATATAAAAATCTGTAACTTTAATGTGTAAATAAGTAATTATATATCAATGTATGTATAGCACAATAATCTATACTAGTTAAAGAGTTTCAGATGCTTACGCAAACGCAAGCGATCTGCTTCTTTATATATAATACAATATTGATCATTATTCTTGTAACGTGGAAGAAAAGAACTAAATGAAAATCTCGAAAATGAAAATAAACTTTGATAATACATTTCACACATATATACATATTCCTTTTTACAGATATGTATATAAACTGCAAATGTCACTTTAATAAAAGATTTACTTACTTACTTACTTTAGACGTTTTCTGACGCCTCTCTGCAGCAGACGACTTTTGAAAACATTGTGACAAAAGAAGAAATTGCTCAAAACCAGCGATTTCTCCTTTTGCCACAATGTTTTAAACTTTTTACAGTAAATATACATTCATGTATAGGGATTTTACCATACTTTTGTCTACGTGTTTCCAAAGACGTCTGCTGCAGATTTGTTGCATGTGGGAAAGGGTTATATATTGAATACGTTAATGGTTAACTTACGTTCAGCTACGGTCTGCACGATTTGTCGAAGTATGATGGCAAGTTCCTGTGTACTGAGAACGTTAAGTGAGGAGGCCGCCTCTTCCGGCGTAAGGACAGTTCCGGTCTTTTCGACAGCGTACACCACGTTGACTGACGTTGAGTCGCCGACACGTGTAATGTCGTGAATCTGTGGTTCGAAATTTAAAGAAGAAAGATGTTATTTTCATGCTCATAATTAATGTCAAATTACGCCAAATACATCCGCGGTCATGCTGATCTAGCCAAATAGTCCATAAAAAACCTTTGTTTGCGTAGAAATGAATGATACCATCACCAGAATGCATTGAGTTTAAATGCATTGTAAATATGTATAGGATGCACTGGAAATGATTGATTTGATCACTTTTAGTATTTTGACCTTGTTTAAAAGTGAAAGTAGAGAATGTCGTGAAAAGCTTAGAAAATGTGACAATTGAGGACTGAAAATGGTCGATTTACATGGAATCGAAGAAGCAATTTATTTGGTGTATTGTAACCTTAAAAGTTTGCAATGGAAAGGAGGTATACGACTATAATTGAGTGGTTATTAACACTTTCGCTGGCAAAGGCAATAAAAGGCTTGTTTCAAACAAAGCAGATTCAGGTAACGAGCTGTCTCCCCTGAAATATGCATTGTTTGACACGTAGACATTTTATTTTTCCAAGTGTCCTATTGGACGAAAAATCGAGTGGTCAAACTTTCAACATGGCAGAGTCGACTTTGTGAAGTTTGGCAGTGAAAGGGTTAAACAAGTTAACGGTGCTATTTGAAAATCAACAATAAGGCCTTTGTGATCAGCCACTGCAGTTGCCAATTAGTCATTGAATGTTTTAAGACATTTCTGTATTGCTGCATATATTTGGATCCTTTATCATGGATGCGCAGACAGGTCTGTTTCACACATGTAATAATTGCGGTACAGTTGGTTATCGCAGATGCGCTTGCTGATATGAATTAACAATGGCTACATTTGCCATGCGGTTGTTTTTTACATACGTCGATTGTATTATTTATATTATATATTTAGTTCGTTTTAGAAATTGTTTTCATTTTATTCTTGAAAAGAGAAAATATCGCAATACAAGTTATTTACTTACGTGGATTGAAGCTTCTCCGACAGTTGCATAACGTTTGCGCCGTAAATGTTCAAATACACCTTGTGCAATGAGACGTTCTCTTTTAAAGGCTTCGTAGAAAGCTTCGGCCATTCTCGCTTCTAAATCGGTACGAAACGTTAACCCAGATATGTCCGTAGTTTTACGAGCCACAAGAACTACACAAAAGGAAAGTATAATGAAACACAGTTTTAAGATGCAAAAGAAACTATTTGAATGTTTGTCATGAAATTATGAAGATCAAATAGCAATTTTAAAATTGTTTATCTGTATTTGCAATATGAATTATTAGAGGGAACTCTTTACTCACTTCTTTCTACAAAAAGATTTCTCATAATTAAATTTCTTTATCATTGATCGATAACATTTCTGAAAAAGACAATATTACATGCAGCTGGAGTTGACAATATCAGATTTTAAAATTATAACTGTTTTAGCATGCAGTAAACTTAGATAGCAATTAATTACTAAAGTTCAATTAAATTCTATTTTCAGTGATACATATGTATTTTTCATCGAAAATTATCAGCTTTTGAAGTGCGTATTTAATCGGTTTAGAATGGTTATTCTTGTATCTAGAATAAAAGCGAATTACCTGTTTTGACCCAGAAGGTTTCTTCAGAAGCTGTAATATTGGGTGTTGTCTGTGATGGAGGCTCCGTTGTCGTGTCTAGCGGTCGGGATGTCGTTGTCGAGGAAGTTACTGATATTTCAGTAATCGGTGTTGATGCATTGATTGACATTTCCGGAAATGTTGCTAAAGATGTTGATGGATTGATCGACATATCCGTAGATATTGTTAAAGATGTAACTGATATGTTCGAAATCGATGTTGCGAAAATTACGTTGGTAATGGACATTGTCGTTGAGGGGATTAATGACGTATCAAAAATCGTTGTAAATGTGGACGACAAACCAGAAACTGTTTCAGTTGGTAAAACAGAAAGTCCAGATCTCGTTGATGAAGCATCTACTGATGTATTGAATGGTATTGTTGAAAGGTCAAATGCCATTCCAGACGTCGTCGTAGTGGCGGTAGCTAATGTACTGGTAGTTGCTGTTAGTAGTTCTGACGATACATGAGAAGTAGTTGCTGTGTCATTGGGTTGTATTGTTATAGGGTAACTGGATAACATTTCAGTATTCATAGAAAAGGACGAGAAGAGTGATTGAATGATAGACAGATCGTCAACGTCGCTTCTTTTTGATAACGTTGATACACTGGATAGATAACGTGTTGAGTATAATGCTGGATTTGTTGACATATCGACATTCGAGAATGCTAACGTGGAAATATCATCGAACGTCATCGAGGATAGTTCGAAGGAAGGACCTAATGAAGAGTGTGCTTCCATAGATGTCTGAAGTTCATGGCTGCTCGAAGAAGAAAACTTATTTGAGTTTTCTGTCGATGATGATGGGTAAATCTCTGATGTAACAATCGGAAGAAATACGCTGTCCGAACTAAGAGTAGATGTTAAGCGAGGCGACAAGGAACTGTTTTCTATCGAGGGTGTTGATACTATTTTACTTGTCAATTGCGGGGTTCTGGTTAATGTTAAAGCATTGTCTGACGGAAAATCAGTGGAAAGTGCAATAGTGGAAGTCAGTGATCCATGCAGAGATATAGAAGTAGACGGCTTTATATTTAAAGACTCGTCAGATGATATTGAAATTAAAGACATAGAAAGGTCAATACTATCTAGGGATTGTGTGAATAATGAAGATGGAAGCGATCCTTCTGATATAGATGTTGAATATAGGATTTCAGACAGTTCGGTTGTTGAAGTATATATCAAGCTTTTTGATGAAATATAATCATCTTCAGACACAGTTGGAAACATACCAGTTGTTAATGTTATAGTATCAAACTTGGACGTAAGTGATGTTGATGTCGGCAATGGTACGATTTCTGACATTAAAGAAGTCCTCGGCGAATCTAAAGATTCGGACACAGTTGTTATGTCCAAAAATGAATAAAGTGACAAAGGTTCAGTTACAATAATGTGACTTGATATTTCAAACGAATTCGTGGAATCGAAAGTGTCACTTGAGTCAGCAGTAGATAACGAACTTGTGAATGGCTTTGTATCCATTTCGGAAAACATGCTCCGGGTAAAGGAAGATTCGGGCTGATATGTGACTGACGTTATAGTGGGACCAATTCCGTCTGAAGTTAATGATATAGTTGAAATAATACCCGATTCTTCCGTAGTATTGAACACAACACTTCCGGAGTATGCTTCCGTAATATTACTATATGATGTAGAAATTGACACACTTGGAGTTAATGATTCTAGAACCAAAGATGATTGGTCAGTTGACAAAGGAAATTTTGACAATTGGTCAGTTTTTGAAGTTACACTTACTGTTTGGTAAAACATATCACTAGAATTCAGGGAATGCACGTCTGACATAGTTTCATACTTGAAAGCACTACTTTGAATAATTTTGGTAGATGAATAAGCTGACAATGATACAGACGCGGCGGCCTCTTCTGTAAAAATGAATTCAGAAGACAAAGATGGAAGAACAAGGACCTCGTCTGAAAGTGTGTAATCGGACAACCAACTGACGGAAGGGGAAGTGCCAATTGTAGAGATAGATGTAAATTGAGAAGGTGTTGAATCAGAAATGACTGACAAATCTGACATTGCTACAGAAGAACGTATCGTTGATGAATCAACAGAGCTTGAAGACGATATTTCAGTTGAAATAGAATATGGCAATAAAGGCAATGTTGGTAATATACTATTAACATATGTCGGAGAGAT
Organism: Serripes groenlandicus; assembly: GCA_031761405.1. NCBI lineage: Eukaryota > Metazoa > Mollusca > Bivalvia > Cardiida > Cardiidae > Serripes > Serripes groenlandicus. Next base: position 214,893,601 of record JASEVX010000001.1, on the reverse strand, counting down.
TGAGTAGGGTAATGTAACAATAAATAGATCACTGGTATAATCAGAGGACAAGGGACTGAATGGGGATTCTAATTGTGTCACTTTATACAACACCGATGTTTCAGTTGTCATCGGTTGAACAGACGTTTCTCCATCAGATCCAGATGAGTTTAAATAGCTGTTGGATGAAGTTGTAATAGATTCATAGACATCTGACGTTGCTAAAACACTTTCTGTCGACGAATACATATCCATTTCCGAAGTAAGATGTGACACTCCATCTGAATTGGGAATTTCAAAAGTAGGTGAATTTGTTTTATCGAAGACATCTGTTGAGCGAATAGTGGCACTGAACATATTCGATTGTTGGTAATTGGATGAAGCAATCTGATCGCTTAAATCAAACGTTTCTGTTGTGATCAGTGGAACAGTCGTTTCGCTAACAGATCCAGACGACCCATCGTAGCTGCTATAAGAAGCTGTAACTGATATGTTTATATCTGTCATATCCGAATCGTTTTCTGTCGATGAATATTGATTAGTTTCAGAATCAATAGTCGGTGAAAATTCCGATTGTGATATATCAATGATAGATGTCTTTGTTTTGTCAAGTATATCTGATGATGGAACTGTGCCACTGAATATATTCGATTGTTGGATACTTGTTGAAACAATACGTTTGCTTGAATCAATATTAACTGAAAACATATCGGACAATTCACTGTCAAATAAGTTCGACGATTCAGATTGCTTTGAGAAATAACTTGATTCCACAGTTTCCCGATTTCTGTAGCAATTATCTGACTCTCCGAGAGCATTGGTGTTTCGTTGTCTGATAGAGACATTACAGAGTCGAATTCCGAAGAAGTACTCAAATATACGAATTCGCAGCTACGTTAGTTGATATTGAAGGAAACAAACTTATTGTAGTTTCCATATACTTTGACGATAACATATATGAACTTGAATAAAGTTTATCTGAAATAGTATTTCTACACTTGTAAAATCACTGTTTGTAATACAAATGAGCTAGTATCTAACTGGTAAGATTGTGTGTCACTTGGGAACCCATACGTGTTAGTAGCTTACCATATCGATGTAATTGTATCACTCACAGCGTATGTCTGAGTTGGAGTAAGACTAGATATGGCAACCAACGTATCTGTTTGGATATATACAGTTGTGATGATTCAACTGAAAAACTGACTTCATTGCTATTAGAACACGTCTTTAGAAGAAATGAGACTTTGAAGAACAGAAATGTCTTCCGTCAATGATGCCGTTAATGCATCTGGCGCTTCAGACGATGTACTGCTACAATCAAGAGTTTGTAAATATGTTCTAATGACAAATTATCAGTAATAGGAGATATCACAGATTGAGAAGGGAGCATGGAAACAGTTGATATGTCTGAGTTTTCTAATTGCACTTTTTCTGACATACTATTTATTAAGGCACTTTCTAAGCTTCTGACATAATCATATAAGATGTCTCTAGAAGGCATAATTACTGTACTTGATGAATGAGTTTGTAATGAAGATAAATTATTGAAAATGGAATCTGATATGGACGAGGGTATTATAACTGTTACGGTTCCTTCTTCGCTTTTCACTTCACTTTGATATATGTCACTTTGTTAAGCTAGCTGTGCTACTGTAAAAATCCAACAGCATCAATCGTAGATTGATAGGAATTCTCGGTGTCATGAACTGGAGAAAAATTCACTAGCTGATGTTGCTCGTATAGAAAATGAATCAAGGAAGTTCCTCGGAACTAGATACCCAAATGCTCTGATGTTGATATGGTCATATGGTTAGTTTGAAATGAATCATTTGATGGAGACGGTGGGTCTATAGTAGTTCCAGCTGTATAGAATAGTGTTGATGATACTGTTGAACTGTCTTTATGTGCATTGGTCGGGTGGAAATAACTGAAAATAGAAGAACATTCACCTTGAATTCATTTGTTTATAATTAATTGAGTCATATCACACGATACCCAGCCTTCAATTTATAAAGTCGTATGGCCATACAGTCAAGTAATTGACGGATTTGATATGTCACAGCATGCCTAAAAGTGTGTTTTGTAATGAATTAATTTCAACGAATACGAAATGTTCGCTTTATCCTGAGATGTTGTGTGTGTATCATGATGTAATCTGTCTTGAACTCTTGAATATTTAATGAAGATGGATACTGGGTTCACGTTCGTCACATATTTTTATTTATCTAACCATTTGCTGTTGGTATACATTAGGTATATCCCAGCAGGATTTTTAACTCGTCTTACTTTATACATGAACTATTAGGAAATGATATAAATAGATAGTAAATTTTTGTATTGGCAAATAATAACATCGCGTGCATTATAATCGTAATTTCTTGCGAAAGATGATGTTTAATGAATGACAGTGTGGTTGGCCGATTGCAGGTATACGTTTCCAGAAATTCGATAAGTGCACATATCAATATTGTTCTTAGTATAGCATTTCACACCTTCATAGCAGACGACATGGTTTAAATGTTAATGCAAAAGGCTAAATTTATCATTATGTTTCATCTCTTTATCAAAACTAATCTTCCAGTTTTAATTGGAATGTGGCTCTGAGAGGACAGATAGTGGATGCGAGAGAGAGGAGGAGAGGGAGGGGAGAGGAGAGAGAGAGGAGAGAGAGGAGCGAAGAGAGAGAGAGAGAGAGAGAGGAGGAGAGAGAGAGCAGAGAGAGAGAATCCCAAAATAGGTGGGGAATGGATGAGGAGAGAGAGAGAGAGGAGAGAGAGAGAGAGAGAGACAGACAGACAGAGAGATGGACAGAGAGACCGACAGAGAGACAGAGAGACAGAGAGAGGACAGAGAGAGAGAGACAGAGAGAGAGACAGAGACTGAGACATAGAGACAGGAGAGAGAGAGACAGAGAGAAAAAAAAAGATGGATGAGGAGAGACAGAAACAGGACAGAGAGACCAGAGAGAGAGGAGAGAGAGACTAAGAGAGAGAGAGACAGAGAGAGAGAGAGAGAGAGAGTGAGAGGAGAGAGATAGTGAGAGAGGAGAGAGAGAGGAGAGAGAGAGAGAGAGAGAGAGGAGGAGATCGACAGAGAGAGAGAGAGATGAGAGGAATGAAGACACATAAAGACAGAGAAACAGAGCAAGAACGATAGTGAATCACACACCCACATATACATGAGAGAGAAGAGAGAGAGAGGGAGAGATTGAGAAAAGGACGGGGGGAGATAGAGAAGAGAGAGGGGAGATAGGGATGAGAGAGAGAGATGAGAGAGAGAAAGGAGAGAGAGATGAGAGCGTTAGAGAGAGCGATAGAGAGAGAGAATAGGATAGAAGACATACACATAGACATATATAAGGAGGAGGAATTTGAGGAAAAAAGATATATCATGTCATATATATATATGGAGATTGAGAGAGATATATATATTGGAAAAGACATACACACATAAATAGACAGACTGAGAAACAGGAGAGAGAGAGAGAGATGAGAGAGAGAGAGAGAGAGAGAGAGAAAAGGCCTTAGATTAATCGAGCCATCCAGTGTACATGTACAATGATATGTTTCAATCATTTATGATATCAATTTGGACAAAGATGATTGCCTTTAGTCCACTTACAACTGAAATATGCAAAGACAGAAAAGTGAATATAAGCAAAAATATAAAAGAGATACTAGTAAACATAACAGAATAACTGTAAACAAAATCAAATTAAAGAATTGAAAACACGCTAAAGAACCAATGTTCTTTTTTATATATAAAAATACATTTTTATAGATTAAAACACATTTCATAAGGGAAAACTAAG
>JASEVX010000001.1:214839827-214889608 GCA_031761405.1 Serripes groenlandicus | reverse complement strand
AACAAGCAATAAATAGACCTACGGGAATCTGAAACGGGCGAACATTTAGATTACAGTCTGCGATTTTGAGCAATCTGGTCCTGCAGGGACTTCCCTGTTAACTATTTAGTGGCAAAGATATCTGTGAAACGTCTGAAAAACAGTTATACTCTTTACACTTTGATCAACTTTGCCATTTATTTTTTAAAAAAATACGAAAATCAGTTTTCTGTTTACTTGGCCCAAATGTGAATCACCGTTTGATCAGATGGGCTTCTCTTATCCTTCACTGTAATAAATTGAATGACCAAGGCTTTACACTTTACGAATTAATTGTGTGCACATGTAGAAAAAGAAGTATATATCCGTTATTGTCATGAACAAGCTCATATGAATTCAAATAGATATTTCAGGCCATACATTTGACAGTTTGTAACTACACGTATCAGCTGCTCATTATTATCTTAAACAAGTTCATAAAACAAAAATAAAATATGTTTTACCTAAGTCCCTATTTGTCTTTTCGAATCTGAAAAGAAAAAAAAAAAATGATTATGTAAACATGTTGATACAAATTATTCGTAATAAAATGCTCTATTTACATTATGATATTCTTTTTTGACAGTTATTGTAATTAGATGGCCGGAAACTGGTACGCCAATTTACTTGTGATATGCCACATCCTGTTTTATTATAAATGATTTATAGTCTGGAATATACTTTAACACTGACTACGTACAACAAATCTGCAGCAGAAAACTTTAAAAATACCAAAATGGAAAATCTCTTTAATGAACATGTACTTATTAAACAAAATGAGGTATTGCTTACTATAAGCACTTGTCATGATGGTCTAAAAACCCAACTACTGCAGATGCCTCAAAAAGCGTATGTATATCGGAAAGGTTAATATAAACCAATTATATCAAGTATCTACCATACCGCTTTCGGCCTTTTGCATAAATACACAATGGTCATCCACGAAACAACTTATGGCATTTGTAAATACGATTGTTTGTATAACTGGGTAAACGGAGCACTGCCTGTAAAAAGCTATTGCTAAGAAAGAAATATAGATTTCCAAACTGGGTTTGATCGATTGAAGGGTTGAAGGTTTCAGCGTTTTAAAACGTATTCAGTTAAATCACGGCGGTCAGTTCACCGACCCACGTGTTCCCAAGCTTTCTCATACCAGTACTCTATAGAAGAAGTTTTTTTCTTCAAATAATTGGCTGCCGTTCTACTTAGGCTGTAAATCCATTGGTGGAAGACGAGTGATGCTTATCGATGGCCGAGCTTGGGTTTGATATACAGTATTTAAACCCAGGATATCCCGATTTCAGGCACCGTGACTAACTACTAGATTGATTGATTGATTGATTGATTGGGGTTTAACGCCGTTTTTAACAATTTCTCAGTTATATCACGGCGGCCAGTTCACCTACTCATGCATTTCCTGGTTTTCTCACACCAGTACTCAACACAACAATCTTCCTAAGCAACTGGCTTAGCCCATTGGTGGGAGACGAATGACGCATGTCGCATTGACTTTTGTCAATCGTCGGAAAGAAAGTTGGCCGACCTGGATTCGAACTCACAACCCCTGGATTGACATCCCGCGTCGCTACCGACTGAGCTACCGGGGCTACTGGGGCTCGGCGACGAACTACTAGACGTGTACGTAAATGTTATTAACCCTTGCAGCGTCGAATTGTTTAAAGTAGACTCTTCCATGTTCAAACTCGGACAACTCTATTTTCATGTTATAGGATTTTTGAAATATTGTTATAACTCACAGCCAAACAATGCAGATTTCAGGTGAGACAGCTCGTTACGAGCTGACTCACCTGAATATGTATTGTTTGCAAAAAGCTCAATATTGCCTTTGGCGCTGAAAGAGTTAACTCTCAAACATAAAAATGTTTAGAGGAAAACAAATGTGGACGTTCTTTTGTATTTATAACCTCAAACCTGATATATTATTTCAGTGGTCGTTTAATTTGATAATATACGACCAAAAAAAGGATGATAGCTGGAAACAAATGGAAATTAATTTCTGATAAAAAGTTCTTAACAATGTTTCACAATTAGAAATTGATAGCTTTCTCCCGTTTTTCTACAATGTTTTTTAAATGCTGCAAATATTACGATATGTGTCCGTATCATGAAAAGGATTGAATCAGATCGTTTACTCAAACTATGCCAATGTATTATTAATGTTAAAGGACCTGATTGACGAACATTTAATATACCCATTCTGTTTAAATCAAAATCCAAGATTTGCATACATTGCCCATTTTTCACAAACAATACTAGATACTGAATGATGGATGAACATTACACGTTCTTGTTTAGATATAAAGTTCCGCATGCCAGACTCATTTTGCAATGTGTTTTTGTTAGAGGCGAATTCTCCGCTAAAGAATGAGAAAGGTAGTAACTTCATACACATGCATGTTTATATAGCTACTGTATTCCATATCTCTAAAATCTTGCCTAATCGACCGGACCCTGACATTTACTATGATATTTATCATATTTTAGAATGGACCAAAACCAAAACAAAGTTAATGAAAAGATCGATTATTGTCGCATATCTGAAAACAATGACAATTTGAGTTATTAAGTAATTTAAATGTTTTGCTTTAATTTGTCTTAGACTATTACATGTAATACGGCATCGGCCTATTGATTCAAAGGTGTTGAGAACGAGGCGAACCTTCGAGTTATTGCTAATTATTTTGATGGGAGTACTGGTTCAGAATCCCTAGTGTCATGATCTATAACCAGAAGGACTTGTTCATGTTGAATAAACTATCTGCAGTAGACGACTTTGAACGTATCTTGGGAAAAAGCATGGAAAAGCTCTATAAATGCAGGTATGATTACTGAAAAGATATGAAACATTGTGGCAAAAGGAGAAATTGCTCGTTTTGAGCAATTTCTTCTTTTGTCAACATGTTTTCAAAAAGCAGTCTGCTGCAGAGGCGTCAGAAAGCGTCTATATGAGGCAAAGGGTTTACATAAATGAACTATTCAATGTTTTATAAGAAATGTTTAATGTGTAGGGCACAGTAACGACCGCCAGCCGACCAGTCGATATATAAGCTGTGCTCCGGGAATAACGTCAGAGTAATCAATACACGTAGGATGAATTGATTGATTGATTGTTTGGTGTTTTACGCCGCTTTCAACAACTGTTCAGTCATAACACGGCGTTTCCTGTGTAAGTAACCAGTACTACAAGACCATTTATCCTGACACCAGCAAATTAGTCGTAGTGCTAACCCGCCAGCATCACTGAGCACGGCGGAGGACAGCCATTACTACCATTTTTAAAGTCATTGGTATGAACCGGCCGGGGATCGAACCCACGATCTCCCGCACCTCAGGCGTTCGCTATACCACTTCACCATTGAGGCGGTACACATGTGGTCTAAGAGCATTTCTTTAAATCTTCCATGACTAACATTGGCGAACACAACAGAACCAGATCAGATTGCGCGCAAATGTCTAACGGTTGGTTTCGGCACAGCTCCGCTTATATGCATTTCCATTGAAACATGCAAGTATTTGAAACCTTAGATTTTGTAAGAAGTTTTAAAATATTATCACGTACATTTTGCTGTTGGGTGCAGAGGGAACTTCGTTTGGTAACAGTGTCTGAATATCCTGCGATGATCTGAAAATATGAAAGAAAATAGATGATTTTAAACGTACATGTGTTCTTTATCATTATCTTAATACGAAAAAAAAACATAAATGGTTTTTTTTCGCTCATAGGTAACAGGTATTAGAATTTTTTTTTTTTTTTTTTTCAATAACCCATGAAGCTTTCTGAAATGAAACTGGAAACATCCCCGGGGGCTGCCATTTTGGATATGTATAAAAAGCAGACGTAAATTATTGTCGTCTATTTAATCTTTTTAAAAAAATATAAATCGACATTTAAGATCATAAAAGTGCTGTGTTATTTTTGTGTGATCTAACTTTTATACAAAAAAGTTAAAAAATAAATGAAAATTTGAAATAAACGACCGCAATTCGACGTCAGAACATAAGTTTTGACTGTACCGTAGCCAAAGAACGATGTGACGTCATTTCCGTAAACACTTCATTTGGCGTAACGTCAAATGGAGCGACGTCGTTTCCCGCCAAAAAAGTGGTATGAACATTTTAAAAATACCTCAAATTCCTAGGCATGAGCTATAGATTCACTCATACAAAGTATAAGCATTTATCAAATATTGTTGAAAAACGATAACTTTCACATATCGAGCAATTGTACCTTTGGCGACAATCTTTTCCTAAGTCGTCTGCTGCAAAGGAGTCAGAAACCGTCTCTATTAGGGAAAGGGTTAAGCAGACATGTGACCCCATACATAATTTGTTCCAGTCATATTGACTGGTTGAAAAAGGTAGTTCCCAGATGGTATCAGAAAAGGGCTGTTACACATTTGCTTCTTTACCATAATATAGGTAATTGTTTAAGGACCTTAAGCATCTTGGCTCTCATGTTTAAACCGCGTTCATTATAAATGTTATTCATTGATTTTATGAAAGTCTTTACTTCATTATTTTCTGTTCGTAATAATAGACGACAGCAAAACGAACTCTCTGAACGAATATTTTGTGATCATGCAGAAAACATGAGATTAACATTATTATCGTCTAGTCAATTACTTATAAATCATTTTTTATTGCCAAAGTATGCTCTTAAGTTTTTATTTACAATCATCTTACTGTTTTTTTCGTAAATAGGTAGCACCTATAGATATATTATTTCAGTATTTCATGATAATTCAATAGGTGTCAGTATACGATTTGTTGAACGCGATAATGATTAGTGTGCAGACGCTTGGACATATCTATATATAGATAGTACCTTGAAACACATCATTGTCATGTAATTGAGCCCGTATGTTTGGAAAGGTACAAGTTGACACTTCTGAATAGTGTAGATTCAGCTTAGTCTTATCCGGATCTACTAGAGTCGACCAGGACCTATGGATTATACATTCACACTTGCAAAGTCGGAAGAAGAGATTGGTGATGACGCTTTTCGGATCTTAAATATACGTTTATTATATCTTGACTCTTCAAAAACTTGGTCAATGTACTTTGGTCACAGGAAAACGCTCTTCGACAACTGAATCTCTAGATTGTAGTTTGCCACTTCTCACTCAGATCATTCACGATCTTCTCTTAACACTTTCACAAATACAATTTATTTTAGCAAACTGCTAGGCAACAGTTTGGAAAGTCTCTATAAGTGGAAACATAATTCTTAAAAAGGGGTTTTTAAACATCGTGGCATTAGAAAAATAATCTCATCAGGAGCAATTTCGCCTTTTGCGACAATGTTTTCAAAAGTCGTCTGCTGCAGATACGTCAAAATACGTCTATAGGTAAGAACATGTTAAAATTAAAACTTTCTAATAAAACAGGACGTTTCTTGAGATAGGTTGTGCTTTCAAATCAAAAAGTGCAATGTATTTTTAATCCACAATGCACACTTTCTAATGCCTGAATGTCGTTTTTATGCGACGTGTTTCATTTGGAATTCGATTTATAACCTACATGTAATTAACATTCTTGAGGTACGTGTTATCAAGGAAGTATTCCTGTCCATGACTCACGAGTGAACATAAGATAAAGAGTTGGCATTGCTTTGCTGACATTAATACCTGTTGACAACATAAATAATTATATAAAACTTTAGACAATAAGACTTAGCGATTAGCACATGTCTCATGTGTCATAACTTCCATTATTCCACGATTTATCTCCAGTTGATTGTTTTTTTTTACCGCGGATGTGTGAGCTACCAATGGCATATATTCTTTAAATAGACAAAATAGTATTGAATTGCATCTGAGCTGCTATGGACAAAGACTGTAATTTGAATTGCATCTGGTAGTTTTTTCATTTACGAACATTGATAGATTCAGTGGACGACGGTGGTGGTACTGTGGTAGGGCGTCGGCTTCTCATACCAAAGATACCTGGTTCGAAACGTGTGATGAGCGGGTTCTGCCTTTGGGTTTCTTCACACAAACGGCGCAAGTACTGACTCCAGAGAGCAGACACGAGCGTGAATAATATAAGCTGAAAGCTTATTTCGCAATCGATGAAAAATAAATAAGTTTAAACTAAACTAAACTAAAATAAACTCAAAGACTCAGCTGAGCATGTGTTTCAACACTGTCTCAACAGAGCCTTCACTGTCAGCAGTCGTGTTACGCAATCCTAAATGCCTCTTCTGACTTAAAGTTTTCTGTATAGTGTTACTGTACTATACCTTTATGTATGCGATGCAGTGACGTAGAAGCGATTTAGTAACGTAGATGCGACGCAGTAACGTAAATGCAAAAAACACAAATTGTTTTCACTTTGCGAGACATATCTATGTATAATTCCTTAAATTTTCAACACAGCTAATCGTTATACTCATACTTCGCTGTCGTCGCCATAAAGCGTGTTATTTTGCCAGGCGCCCGCAATGTTTATGATACCATACGATTAGACGTAAATGACATATCAAACAAGATGAAATTACTCAACGGAAGTACTTTTTATCGTTTTATAATTATGAGCACTAATTATGAAAACCACAAACAAATTAGCAAAACGGGATCGTCGCATATGTGAAACCAACCATAATTGAGGTTAGAATTGCGTCTCCAGCTTGTCTTAGGTATGAGGTATAGCCTGAGTCTCGTGATCCAAAGACCCCGGACACAAACCCCATTGAGACGAGGGTAGCTTTTAATATCTTAATACATATGTTGTGCGAGTATTTGTTGACTTGATACTCTTCTGGTGCGATTACACGTGGACTTTCCACACGTTTGGCGCGAGTACTGGTGGACTTTCCACACGTTTGGCGCGAGTACTTGTGAAGTTTCCAGACGTTCTGCGCGAGAATTGATGGACCTTGCACACGTTTGGTGCGAGACGGCTACCAAAGGAACGTGTTTGTGAAATTGTTTTGAAATGGAATCGTTAGTTTCAGAGATTTTTGAACGTACATCGAGTGGGGTATAATCAAAATAACTCACCGGGCACCTTGCGCTCCGGTGAGCTCAGAAGAGATGCACACACGTAATGTAATTGCCAAGTCAAATCTCAGTGTTTCGCCTGAAGAACTGCCGTTAGTAGTTGTTACGATTGTTACATAATTCTACAATTATTAATATCAATTCCAAAATACTAGTGATAAACCAATTAATTTATTTGATTATAATTCCTTGGTGGCCCGAAATTAGAGAATACGGAAGTCAAAATAAATACTTTGATAAATTGAATCATGGCCTGATTGACAGTCTAGTTTGACATGTACTTTTTAATAACCCTTGAATCACTTCTTAATTAAAAGTATGTGAATTCACAAATGACATTCATTGATAATCAAATACAATGGGAACAAAACCTCCAGTTTAATGACCTTGTAAACCCTTACGCCACACACGTCAAATCTTTTTTCTTTTCAAAAAGGATGCAAACAGTGATCCTTATGATACGCTTCTGACACGTTAATTTAACAATTGCCTTATTGAAGACTAAACATGGGCAAAGTATACACAGTGATTGATAAATGAGCCGTCCCGCGAGAAACCAACAGTGTAGACTCTGCGTTAAGTATCGACCAGGATCAGCCAGCCTAATCATGCCGCACAGGCTAACCCGGATTGACACTTTTCGCCTCCTGTGGACTTTCTGTTTCAGGAATCATTACTCTATACATCTAGTCCCCTGAGACAGAATGTGTCGGCCCGGATTAGCATGCGCGGCCTGCGCAGGCTGATCTCGGTCGATACATTACGCAGAGGCCATACCGATGGTTTGTTCGCGGGACGGCCAATATTACGTTTTTCGTTTTTGTTGAAAACTTACGAGATAACAAAGCTGTTGTAAAGTGGAAGGATTTGTACTGAAGTTTTGTCTCACACCTTTTATGATGAATTACAGTCAATTTTTTTTTATTATGTAGTTTCAACATAAATGTTTACGATGCTCGTGCCATTATGTGTAGCTACTTCCAAAAGGGCTTAACCACTCAATGAGGACAAATGCAGTTAACAACATTTTGGAATTAGCCAGTGGATCCTTCTTGTAATTTCGTGTACCGGTAGGATATAACGACGTCAAAATATTCTGATATATTAGGGTTAAGTGTTCTCTAAGATTCCGTTTACTCATTCCCACATGCAGGCGATTTTGATTCAAACGCAGAAGACGACTGTCAAATGATTGGATTAAAAGGAAAAATGCTCATAATATGACTTTTTCTCATTTTTCCACAATGTGTTCAGCACTTTTCAATACTTGTTAATGACAGTTTCTATACTTATGCTTAGATCTTTCTAACTATTATTATATATAGATAGTAGTTTGGACATATCTATCTATAGATAGTAGCTTGGACATATCTATATATAGATAGTAGCTTGGACATATCTATATATAGATAGTAGCTTGAAATACATTATTAACACGATTTATCTTCAGTTGATTGTTATTTTACCGCGGATGAGTGAACTACCCATGGCAAAACTATTCTTTAACCCTTTCCCTTATACGACAATTCTGCAGCAGACGGTTTTGAACATATTTTGTCAAAAAATGGAAAATCTCTATAATTGAATGGATGACCTATGACTAAAAGTGGAAAACATTGTGTCAATTGGAAAAATTGCTCGTTTTGAGCAATTTCTTCTTTTGTCACCATGTTGTCAAAAAGCCGTCTGCTGCAGAGGCGTCAGAAAGCGTCTATATGGTTATAGGGTTTCTATAGGACAGGGTTAAATAGACACAAATAGTACTGAATTGCATCTGAGCTGATATGGACGACGACTGTTATTTGAACTGCATCTGGTAGTTGTAGCATATGTGAACATTGAGAGACTCAGTGGAAGACCATGGTGCAGTGGTAGAGCTTCGGCCTCTCGAACTAAACGTCCCGGTTTCGAATCGCGTGATGAGCGGGTTCTGCCTTTTGGAGTTTTTTCCACACAAATGGCACAAGTACTGTCTCCAGAAAGTAGACACGATCGTGAATGATATAAGCTGAAAGCTTGCTTCACAATCGATATAAAATAAATAACTAAACCAAACTTAACTTAACTCAAAGATTCAGCTGAGCATGTGTATCAACACTGTCTCATCAGAGCTTTCACTGTCGGAATACGTGTTACGGAACAACTTCTGACTTAAAAATTACCTTATTTGTCGCCGTATAGAAGCCCGCGATTATACTTTTAAAAGCTTTTCAGAGATCACATGGGAGGATAAGTTGTTATCAAAAAGACAACATGTAAATTCCTCGAAAATATTAAGGTTGTGATTGTTTAAATCACTAAGTTATGATATATTTGAAAAGAAATTCGTGTTTCCAAGGTTATAAATTTGTGTTTGATTAACTTCGGAGTTTATTTTATTTCAAGCTTTTCGGGATTATTTATTCGTCCCCGATTAGACATGCAGCAGACGCTAATGCAAAAGTGTCATTACAATATCAGCATTATATAAAGCCATTTTCTCTTTTTAGTAGTTGTTCCGTATTACTACTAAACGTTCTTTTCAAATTAAAATATATTTCACGATGTGTGTAGTTCGCATAAATTGTTATTGCATAAATCTCTTAAATTTATGGACTGTTTCTTGTAGTTTTACTGTGATAGACGTTTCGTTGTACGATGCGGTGACGTAGAAGCGGTCCAGTAACGTAGATGCGACGCAGTAAAGTATCTCGAGGGCTTGGCGTGAGACGGTTGTAACTAAAATCCTATTTTGAAAACCCTGGTTTAGGGGCAATTTTGACCTCTTTGTAAACAATGCAAATTTAGGTGCCATTGCTCAGAACGAGCAATGGCACCTAAATATTCATTGTTTACCAAGAAAAATGAGTTAACGCGTATAAAGAGTTTATGGCAAGGTGATTAACCTTGGTGAAAAAATACCAATTTGAGTTACAACCGTTTCACGCCAAGCCCTCGATATGTGACACAAATTAGTTTCACTTGGCGCGACACATCTATGTACACTAATCGTTATACTCATACTTCGCTGTCGTCGCAATAAAGCGTGTTATTTTGCCAGGCGCCCGCAATGTTTATGATACCATACAATTAGACGTAAATGACATATCAAACAAGATAAAATTACTCAACGGAAGTACTTTTTATCGTTTTATGATTATGAGCACTAATTATGAAAACCACAAACAAATTAGCATAACGGGATCGTCGCATATTTATGTGAAACCAACGATAAATGAGGTTAGGATTGCGGCTCCAGCTTGTCTTAGATATGAGGCATAGCCTGAGTCTCGTGATCCAAAGACCCCGGACACAAACCTCATTGGCACGAGGGTAGCTTTTAATATCTTAATACATATGTTGTGCGAGTATTTGCTGACTTGATACTCTTCTGGTGCGAGTACAAGTGGAATTTCCGCACGTTTGGCGCAAGTACTGGTGGACTTTCCACACGTTTGGTGCGAGTAATGGTAAAGTTTCCAGACGTTCAGCGCGAGTACAAGTGAACTTTCCACACGTTCGTCGCGAGTACTGGTGGACCTTCAACACGTTTGGCGCGAGTACTGGTGAAGTTTCCAGACGTTCAGCGTGAGTACTGGTGGACATTGCGCACGTTTGGCGCGAGTACTGGTGAAGTTTCCAGACGTTCAGCGCGAGTACTTGTGGACCTTGCACACGTTTGGCGCGAGTACGGGTGAAGTTTCCAGACGTTCAGCGCGAGAATTGATGGACCTTGCACACGTTTGGTGCGAGACGGCTACCAAAGGAATGTGTTTGTGAAATTGTTTTGAAATGGAATCGGTAGTTTCAGAGATTTGTGAGTGTACATCGAGTGGGGTATAATCAAAATAGCTCACCGGGCACCTTGCGCTCCGGTGAGCTCAGAAGAGATGCACAAACGTAATGTAATTGCCAAGACAAATCTCAGTGTTTCGCCTGAAGAACTGCCGTTAGTAGTTGTCACTTTTGTGAAATGTTTTAATCAGCTGACAACGATTGTTATATAATTCTACAAATATTAATATCAATTCCAAAATACTAGTGATAAACCAATTAATTTCAATTTATTTGATTATAATTCCTTGGTGGCCCACCGAAATGAGAGAATACGGAAGTCAAAATATATACTTTGATGAATTGAATCATGGCCTGATTGACAGTCTAGTTTGACATGTACTTTTTAATAACCCTTGAATTAATCACGTCTTAATTAAAAGTATGTGAATTCACAAATGACATTCATTGATAATCAAATACAATGGGAACAAAACCTCCAGTTTAATGACCTTGTAAACCCTTACGCAACACACGTCAAATCTTTTTTCTTTTCAAAAAGAATGCAAACAGTGATCCTTATGATACGCTTCTGACACGTTAATTTAACAATTGCCTTATTGAAGACTGAATATGGGCAAAGTATATACACACAGTGATTGATAAATGAGCCGTCCAGCGAGAAAACCAACATTGTGGACTCTACGTAAAGTATCGACCCGGATCAGCCTAATCATGCCGCACAGGCTAACCCGGATTGACACTTTTCGCCTCCTGTGGACTTTCTGTTTCAGGAATCATTACTCTATACTCTATGGCCAATATTACGTTTTTCGTTTTTGTCACATGTGCTGCTGTTGAAAACTTACGAGATAACAAAGCTGTTGTAAAGTGGAGGGATTTGTACTGAAGTTTTGTCTCACACCTTTTATGATGAATTACAGTCAACTTTTTTTATTAGGTAGTTTCAACATACTTGTTAATGACAGTTTCTATACTTATGCTTAGATCTTTCTAACTATGATGCATATGTGTTGCGTGTAAGCGTTAAAGCCCCTTAGAGTATTACTGACAGTTATTGTGAAGTAATTTTACGATAAAATGTTCGACGAACTGAAAATACTTCCTTTTTGAAGACATATAGTTTCGTATCGCCTAGGGAAATCCAAACGTTACTCTTTTCCACATTTAGACACGTCTTGAACCGTCTACAGTTGGAGACTTTTCAAAACATTGTGGCATTTTATTCTTACCTCACAATGGTTTCAGTACTGTTCAATTATTACACTTTCATTTATAACCATGTTCTTTATGTTTGCTTAGATGTTTTTTTCCAATGTAGTCTGCTGCAACAATGTTGTAGGTGGAAAATGTTAAAGGGACCGTCTATTGAATTTTTGGAACAAATTTCAAACAATGAAGATGTTCCAACTATTTTGTAACCCTTTCCCACTTACAAAAACTATGTAGCATAGTATTTATCCGCAAAACTATCGAAATCGTCTTTATAAAAGAAAGTACAGTTATTGAATAGAGTTGAAAACATTGTGGCCAATGAAGAAACTGCTCATTTTTATAAACTAAATTCTCTTTTTGACACAATGTTTTCACTGAGACGATTCTTTTGAGTACCCGCTACATAGGGTTTGTTTGGATAATAAGTGAGGTATTGAAGAGAAGATACAAGTCAACTCCCCGTATCTAGACCTCTGACCTGTTACAGAAAATCACAAGTATAAGACACAACTACTCAATAATCAGATATAATTTTATGTTGAGGCTCTTTGTTTCGCAAATGTAATCTCTATCAAAACTGTTCCATGTACGTTTAGTTGGTGTACCTTGTAAAGCGTGTAACTGATAGGAAAATTGTTAAAATGACTGTCTTGCATTCTTAAATCTTATAGTTTGCAGAACTATAAGATTTAAGAATGCAAGACAGTCATTTTAACAATTTTCCTATCAGTTACACGCTTTACAAGGTACACCAATATTGTGTTTGTTTGCCTTTTTTGGACTTACATGGTCTTACAGGCATGATTTAATCCGTTAACTGGACCGCCTCGGTGGTTCCGCCATGCGCACTGGAGGTCGCGCGTTCGATCCCCGATTGTGTCATACCAAATATTTTAAAAATGGGAGTAATGGAATTCACTCGTTGGCGCTCAGGGTTGTGGGATTAGCAATACGACTGACTCGCTGGTGTCAGTATAAATGGATCAGTAGTACTGGTAACTTACGCAAGAAACGCCGTGATTTGACTGCACAATTGTTAAAAGCGGAGTTAAACACCATACAAGCAAACACAATTCATTAACTTTTTTATTTTATATATTTGGGGTTTACGCCGTTTGCAACATTGTTTCAGTTATATCTCGACGGCAGTATATTTGGGCACTCTTCTCGGAAAACAAAACTTTACCTTTTATGTGACAAATATCTATAAAGAAGTAATGCTAGTTTATTTATATACTCTGATATAACAGCACACTTTGAGTTAGAGGTTACTTAAGACATTGTGTGACTTATATGCGAACCGTGGAGAGTTAGATTCAACTGTGCAGGTTAGTTTGTTGTTAGATGTACGCTGTTCGCAAACGTGTTAATATTTTTCTAGACAGCCGCTCATTTATAAATGATCCTTATGTGAATAACCAATACTGGAACTATACTAGGAGATGTGCCTTTATCGTGAGGGATTACACCATGTCGGCAGCGAGTGAAATTGAACATGATATCAAATCCCGCTCAAATCGACACCCCACTTAGGCTAATTCACCCGTGACCTAAGTTGTAAGTCTAAGAGGCATTGGATAGATTAATGGATACATTTTTAGAGAGAATTGAACATTATGTAAGGACGATGGCGGAATACTTGTAAGAGCAAAATTCCATGTCAACATAATCGTTTCAAATGCTGTTTGTCGCAACAACAAACAAAAAATCTATATAAATACTAGAGGGCTGTTTGTTGGGACAAAAGCATATGTCTCCCATATGTGTGTAAGTAATGGCCATACTGATACAAGTTGTGCGAATACAATGATTATGGAAGAGACATTCGCTCTTCACTTCGTCTCAATATGATTGATAAACATTTTTTCTAAATATTTCGAGCGATACAAGACATCTGGAGCGGAAACGAAATAAAGTCATATGAAAGTTCACCTCTAATTGAGACCTTGACTTTCAACTGCGCTGGTAAATACATGCGTTCTGCACATCGTCTCAACATGGTTAACATTTATGGCAGATATTTTCAAAATGTCCTTCAAGCGGTTTGAAAGTTAAGGAGAGGACACGATTTGTGACAGACAGACAGCTAACACAAGCAAAAGCAAATAGATCTCAATCATTTTAGTGAGAGACATAATAAGTTTAACGAGATTGCATACAAGTTAATATAGTTTGGTTCCCGACATACTCAAGACTATGTAATAACTATTTGCTCGCCAATAGTGGGACTAGTAAAAGAGAAGCAGTTGTAATTTCTGACCAAATTCTGGTTTCTGGCCTTTTGTCCTTAAATGGATGCTACATGATCTCCGTTTTGCCCTCCGCCTCAAACACATTTACAGTTTCTTTATGTTGACACCTTTGGTGTTGAAATTTAAACAAGGACGTGAATTAGGACACGTTCTACATTGAGAAAGTAGATTGAGTACCTTACGTGACAGATTTATTTTGAATACTTTACATCGCGTTTGATCAAGGTTAGTTAATTGTGAATCAAGTTTTGAACGTCGAGATCACCATCGTTTCTTATTGATGGCCATAATGTTGTGTAACACGTGGTACTCCCATTGGAGTTACCCCTCATTAGCATAATGAGTTTATTAAACTTTATTTAGATATATTGATTGATAACAGTTGTGCACCGCCTACTTACAGAAATGTTACGCATGACAATTCAAGCACGAAATAATGTTAACAGTTTTAACGACGAAAACAATAACAACAAAGTCTTTGTAAATTAGGTCTTCCAAAGGGAAGTAAGTCAGTAAAACACATTGTATCAATAACACTCGTTGATTATCAAATGGTCGACCACTTGGTCTTTTTCAAGATTTAGAATAGTAATACTAACAAAACTAATCAACATTGGTAATAATAAAATCCAACATTAATATCACATATAATTATCAAATATTAATATCTATATAAATACTGCCATATCCCCTTTTGTCATTCCGTTGTAGACACGCAATAAGAACCCAAACCCCCAGAAGTGGCTCATACATATATCCAGTTAAATACCGTATAGACAGATGTAACCTGTTTATTTGTCACTTCACAATCCTGATTCATTGAGGAAGGTAAGTTGGTAAATTTGACCAGATCAATTAAATCAAGTCATCACATCATTAGCATTGATTTTAAACACCGAAATCGTTATAATTACTTCTCCTAGTATACATTCGTCATGTGACCAATCCATTTTGAAGATGCGTCTAGAGCGCATTCAAGCATCATTCGCATCCAGGCACTATTATCAGAAGCCGTACTGAATCGAAATTGTATCAGGGCATTGTATATAACATGCATTGATGCCCGTTGTCATAATATTTTAAGTCGAGATACGATAGTTCAGTCATTAACGATATTGACTATCGATTTAGGGTCGAAACCCTGCTTAGCCATTGCCAAAACGCGTTTATATACGCATATTATCTATATGTATATGTATCGAACGTTTTGAAATAATGACATTATCAGATGACTACATGTAAAATAAACTACAATTGGGTGTCATTTTTTTTAACAGCAGTATTTTCTTTTCATGTTACAAACAAAAATTGCCTTTGTCTAGAACTCACATTGATTTCATTTCCAAGCAACTGGCTGCGTTTCAACATGGACTGTTTTGCCCATTAGTGGAGTAAGAATGACTTCCGTCGCCGTTTTTGTCAATGTCTCGGAAAGAAAGTTGACCGAGCTTGGATTCGAATTCACAACCCCTGGATTGATAGCCCGGGTCGACTGAGCTACCGGGGCTCGGTAATGACTGTGATTTGAAATGGTCCATAGCGCTTTAAAAACATATAGGCAATACTTTGAAAACTCTCATGAAAGTAAACCAATTGGAAAGAACTGAAAACATTGTTGCAAAAGGGATATTGCCTCATGTTGTCACAGTTTTCAGAGAAAGTGTGCTGCAGACGGGTAAAATACGTTTGCATGTAAGAAATGATTAAACTCAATTAAAATGAAATAAATACGACGAGACAGACACTTTGTTTCACATGTCAATTTAAAAGGAAGATGTTATAAGTATCATTAATGTCTTTTCAGATAACTATTGAAGTTAATAGTATACAAAGCTTTCATGACGGCCTTTAAAGAAATGTTAATATCTAAGCTATAAAACATAGGATAGTTTGATTACCATATCAAATAAATATTCAGTTGCATCCGACAAAAAAGGGCTATATCAATTATTGCGATCAATTAGGCTCGATTTATTGGTGTTAACACCGTAACCAACGTGATGGCGTACATACGACGACTGCGGTAGCCGATATGGGTATACACTGATTGCCTTACGGTTTGTTTTTTCGCATATCGCCACTATCGCCACGTAAAAATGTATGATGTTATCGGTATACATTGCATACTAGCAGAGTCGATTTTAAAGTCTCGACGTTCGTCATATGATTTTAACTCTTTCAGCGCCGAATTGTTTAAAGTAGACTCTTCCATGTTAAAAAGTCGGGCGACTCTATTGTATATGGTTTAATAGTTTTGGAATATTTGAATAACCATAAGGCAAACAATGCTGATTTCAGGTGAGACAGCTCGTTACGAGCTGACTCACCTGAATCAGAATTGTTTGCAAAAAGCTCAATAATACCTTTGGCGCTGAAAGAGTTAAAGGTGCTGAACTCCAGATGGTGATCAACATTTAAATCTATATTGAAACTTCTGCAAATATTGCTAAAAGTGACAACAAAGTAAGGAATAAATAGTTCAAAACTATTTTAGCAGTCAATGTTGAAAAACAGTCAATTAAAATTGCATGAAAACGTACAAAATGTGCTTACTGGGTATGTTTATCCAGTGAAAATGAAGCATACACGATCACATTTATATGTTTATTGGAAAGTAAAATTATTATTCTAATTTGTTCCCAGAGTTATGATTCTTATATTTCAAGACAACTTTTAAACAGTTTTAAAACTTTGACTATACTATTTATAATCTGGGGTTCGGCACCTTTAATATGCATATCTGACGATATAGCGAACGTCAAAGGTCCTGAGCATACTAAGTGGTTACGCAGACTAATTTAGATCTTCGGATGGCGTGTTCCATCTAACTTAAATCATGGTAAATTATTTGCGGGGCGTCGGGCAAAAATGATCTTGTTCAATACGCCTACAGGGTATATACGAGAGTGCTTTTTGAATCGGTCAAATTGAAATCATTTGCACAAACAATTGTATTTACAAAAACATGTTTAAGCATGAAAGAAATCAAACATGGTGGCGATATAATTAATCCCTTGGTCATCATGAAAATTCATTCTTTATTCAATGTCTCATAATGTTCCAAACTTAATTTGCATAACAGGCTTGACAAGCCCGAATCAGGGTAAAGGTTTGAAGGAAAAACACAAAGGGCTTCCTCATACCTGTTTTGATTGATTTATCATTGATTGTGGTTTAACCGGCACAATCTTATTTTCCAGTTGATTGACGTTTAAAAGAGTTATGTCAATATTTCCTTTCATCAATCTCTAAAAAGCAACTCAATAGTTGTCATTCAAGAGATTCTTGTGATTCATCTTGTACTTTTTTATAGCATAGTATTACATTTCAGATATTTGAGACATTTTTTCAAGTATCAGTCTCTTCAGTTAATATTAAAACCATTTGCTTTTCAAATATCCATGGAAATAAAGGAAACTCTTGAAAAATATATAGCATGCACGTAACTGTTTTTAAACCATTATCGGTTTAATGGTAACCGTTCTCGTCTGTATTGGGAAGACGCTTACACAATTCAGTAACGCTTATATATCAGCAGTATGAATTATTCAAACGGTGTTTTACATGATCGCCGTTTGTACAGTTTTTCAACTATTTCACGGCGTTACCAGTACAAGTTTACCAGTACAAGTTTACCAGTACAACCGGTCGTATCTTTTCTGGCATCGATGTAATGTTTAGCACGCCACAGTAAGCGTGAACTTGGGAAGCCTCTGCTACCATTTTTAAAGTCTTTGACATGACTCGATCGTGGATCGAACCCCAGTCACCCGCTCCAGTGGCGCAGGAGCTAGTATTATATCAGATAAGTGTCTGGAGTGTTATTAGTTAGGTGTTGGTTGTTTTGTCCATGAATTTGATTATTCTAATTTATTACTATATATTTATTATAGATTTTCTTTAACCATTTCCCTCATACACCAATTCTGCAGCAGACGACTTTGAACATATTTTGTCAAAAAATGGAATATCTTTAAATGGATAACCTATGACTAAAAGTGGAAAACATTGTGGCAAAAGGAGAAATTGATCGTTCTGAGCAATTTCTACTTTTACCACTATGTTTTCAAAAAGCCGTCTTCTGCAGAGGCGTCAGAAAACGTATATATGAGGGAAAGGGTTAATAAAACAAATGACAATAACACAATACCATTTGCCATGATTACTAAGATCGAGTCTTCATTGAGGGCTGGTCCAGGAAAACCATCCTTTGTATATGTATCAAGTCTGGCATAACGCAATGCCAAAATAACTCTTTCCTTAAACGACAAATCGCATCAGACTACTTGAAAACATCTACAAACAATATATAAATGTTGTATTTATAAATGAACGTATGTTGATTCAATTTAATTGAAAACATTGTCGAAAAAATGTGACATTGCTCATTATGAGAGACTCCTCATTTTGCCACACTAGTTTTATAAGTCGTTAGCTGCTAATGCGTCAAACTGGATCTACAAATGGTAACATGTTGTGGGTACCCACATCATAGAGCTCGGTTGAACGATAAGATAGTTACAGTGTGAAAAGTGTTGGTTACTGGGCCTACTGTTGACGCCTGTTTTGTGGTAAAGCATGTTAGACTGTGACAATCTTGTCCCAGCATCAAACCGGGCGTGTTTGGTCTCGAAGAGAGACGCACCCACATCATAGCTTTTCCCCCCGCATTCCCGGACAACTATAGCGCGACACGGTGGTTTTGTACCCCTGTAGTGGCGGTCGGCGGGAGTTAAGCTAGGCGTAAGTATATATATATATATCGTCCCTGAAAATTAATCCACATGGACTAAGTTTATCAGATAGTTCTGTGAACATTCTGGTACTTATTGACAAACAGTGCAGAGCAAGATCAAATAGCGTTGATGCACAGGTTGATCCGGACGAGCAGTGGTGGTTGGTTGTTGTGAAGCACACTTGTTATCAGTACTTTCTTCAGCAGATTTATCATAATAAAACTCGTGTAACACAAACATTCTACACGTCTTGATAAATTCCAATTACCATATATAGGTCAATTTGAACTATTTACCGATATCAAAACCCTTTAATGTGAAAGATCGTGACTCTGTTTTATGGTTGTTTATAGTGATATATTATGTATGGTATGTGACCCTATTGGTTTCTATTTATGGAGTCGTGCAGCGATATCTCTGTCGTAATAAATCCAGGTAGCAGTTGCCTGGGAAGATGTCGTGTTTGGTGTTTGAGGCCGCTTTAAACAATTCATTCAGTTTTATCACTGCTTGAGGAATTCATCCAGGAACTTGTTCACACAATGATAAAAACCAACGTGAAAACAATATGTTGCCAATTTAGTATGATGACTAAATTATTGATATTATGCATGACGGGTGTCTAATCGATGCAATTTGTTGGTTTGAAATAGCAATTGTTATAATCATTGTATATATTATCTGAATAATTAGTTAATATTCATTATTTACTTCATTTTTGTTTGTTTCTCTTAAAGGGATTACGTTTTGTTAATTGTACATAATTGATTGTTATTTACTGTAGACAAATTTGCCTGAATGTAATAAAATATATTGTATTGTATTGTATTGTATTGTATTGTATTGTATGTCATTGATTGAAACTGAGCCTCGTCTGGTGATTTTGTGGCTGTGATTGCATGTTTGTTTGGTGACGACTAGGGATGGCACTATGCGTGTGTTCATAGAGTCGTACCCCCGATATCGTTATCAGGCCAGGTACCAATTGCCTGGGAAGAACGCATCCAGGAACTAGTTCAATAAATGATAAACCAACGTGACAACATTATGTTGCCAATTTATTAGGATGACTGATTTATTGACATTTATGTCATTGATTGAAACTGAGCCTCGTCTGGTGATTTTGTGGCTGTGATTGCATGTTTGTTTGGTGACGACTAGGGATGGCACTATGCGTGTGTTCATAGAGTCGTTCCCCCGATATCGTTATCAGGCCAGGTACCAATTGCCTGGGAAGAACGCATCCAGGAACTAGTTCAATAAATGATAAACCAACGTGACAACAATATGTTGCCAATTTATTAGGATGACTGATTTATTGACAGTTATTTCATTGATTGAAACGGAGACGCGTCTCACGATATTGGGACCATTAACACCAGCCAGAGCATTCCCTGTTCGCATAACTGCAATATAGCTTCAAAGTGTATTATTATTATATTTAGTTAACCCTTTCAGCGCCGAATTGTTTAAAGTAGACCCTTCCATGTTCAAACTCGGACGACTCTATTTTCATGCTATAGGATTTTTGGAATATTTCTATAACTCGCAGCTAAACAATGCAGATTTTAGGTGAGACAGCTCGTTACGAGCTGACTCACCTGAATCTGTATTGTTTGCAAAAAGCTCAATATTGCCTTTGGCGCTGAAAGAGTTAATAATTGCTCGACTAGTGCTACGGCATTACTCCTTTATATGATAACCGGAATCGAAGACGCCATTAAATCCCATTCGCTAAATAAGGCTCACATTTATATATCAGCCGTGCCACGAGAAAACAAAAATTATGGACTCTGCAGTCCGCGCAGCCTAATCCGGACCGACACATTCCGTCTAAGGGATATAAAGGTATAGAGTAATGATTCCTGAAACAAAAAAATCCGCAGGAGGCGAAAAGTGTCTGTCCGGGTTAGCCTGCGCGGCATGCTCAGGCTAATGCGTGGTCCATAGTTTACGCAATGCTGGTTTTCTCTCGTCGAACGGTTCATATTTAGCATATTCTTTTCATTTGTCTTGATATGTCCGTAGCAGGTGTTCAGTACTATATTTGTCTTATATGTTGACAAGGTAGCTTACAACTGTATGTCAAATCATGTGATTGATATTTGCATCAATTGATTGATATTTGTATCAACTGATTAATTGATTGAGTTTATTATAATAATATTTACATACTTTTGCTTGATTAATGGCGATATTATTTATAAGGCGTCCTTTGTTTTTAATGCTTAAAATAATTCACAAAATAATGTCAAACAATTCGGATCAGTTCGGATCAATTCGGATTATGCTTTATTTCTACTTCCTAGTAATTGTAACATTTCTCACAAGAGGATAGTTTCTTTTATTTACGCCGTTTTCAACATTCTTTCCCCATTTATATCCCAGGCAATATACAAGCATTCCCGGTCCGTTTTATCCAGACAGCAGAGAATATAAAGCCAGATTTCCATGAAGCCTACTATTTCGGCGCAGATTTTTATCGGCGACGGGATGCGCGCCGAGTACGCGCCGAAAAAAACTGTTTCGATGACGCAGAAACCAGACGCGGTTGTCGGATAAAAACGCATATGTTTTATTGACTTGTTATCGACTTCCAAGAACAATGGCCGTTTCCAAGTTAAAACAAACACTGCATTATTCAACAATATTCAGCGCCCAAAAGAGCTTCAATGGGATCGTCATCATGCAATATAGACTGAAGCGAATTATATTTAATTGGCGCGTGTTCGGCGCCGAATACATCCGCGCCGAAAACGCGTAGGTTTTCCGCTTCATGGAAACCGGGCTTTAGTCTTGATGCTCATCCAATAACCCTGAGTACCAAAGAGTGAAGGCCATTACTACCATTTCAATGAATTAGTTATGACCTAGGCAGGAGTCGTTTCCGCGACCTCCCGCACCCTTGGCGGAGCATTATGGCGTAATCTTATCCTAAACCCTAGTTTACATAGCACGACTATACGAATGAGTTTTTCATCTGTTCAATGCACTGACTGATGCTCTCGTCTGAAGAAACCATTGTCCTTATTCCAACATAAATTTCAACATATGTCAAACGTGTTCTTGCTGTAAAGCCAGAAAGATACTAACGCCAACAGATTGATTAGGCAAATCCAAAATCCAACGCTGAGATTTTCCGATCGGCGTAATATCAGAGCATCATTTGCCTACCTATGTGCGCATGCAATTACCGAATGTATCAAAATAAATCCCAATCATTCGGAACTTTATTAACGTTTTATGTAAAACCCGGGAGCAAATCATTGTTTGTGAGTTACTGCGTATTTGTGAGATACTGGAAGACTTCAAATGTGTAAGAAGCAGATTATTTATACGACTTTGAAATCATCCTAACAAAACAAAAATGAAAATCTGTAAGAAATAAAAGTGTATATAGAGAAGAGTTGGAAACATTGTGGCGAAAGAAGAATTTGCTCATCATGAGCAATTTCTTCTTTTGCCAAAATGTTTTCAAAAGTCGCCTGCTGCAGTGGCGTCAAACAGCGTCTGCATGTGGGGAAAGCGTTAATCGTGCATTTGATAATCAAAGGTTACCTTTGGTTTAAATCTGTAAAGGAAGCGTGCGGTGTAATGAGAGAAAATGCATCATCCAGGAGCCTGTGCATTCGTGTTCTAGCTTCCACCAGACTGTTTTCACCAGAAGGGTTAGCACTCTGAAATCACACACAAAAAAAAAAAAATATCAAGAAAGGTCCTTTCCAATTCTGACAGTAGGAACTATTTCGTAGGGTTTGTCCGGTAAAACACCACGATCGAATAACATTCTTGCTTATAAACAAGGAAAATCCTGATCAGACTTCCCAGATCCAGATCCCTGGTCGCAAATTCAACCAAGGTCGGCTTTCTTGAGGTTTTCATCGTACG
Source organism: Serripes groenlandicus (assembly GCA_031761405.1). Classification (NCBI taxonomy): domain Eukaryota; kingdom Metazoa; phylum Mollusca; class Bivalvia; order Cardiida; family Cardiidae; genus Serripes; species Serripes groenlandicus. Next base: position 214,866,703 of record JASEVX010000001.1, on the reverse strand, counting down.
ACGAATCTTGTATTGATTATAATGACTTGCGTGTTCAAAACTTAACAATGTCCTGTCTTGTCGCCCTCAACCTACTAACCCAGATGGTGGATAACCACAAAGCGATGTATTCATAGATGATATATGTTAATAAGCATGCTAAAGGGGTATTTCAGGCTGCAACCGCAAAGCACGTTTTTAATAATAAAGCTCGAATATGTTAAGTGGCGTTTTACTAACCTACATGACAGACAACCACAAAACAATGCAAGTATAGTTAATATATTAACTAGCACGTTAAATGGTTAATTGAGGCTGCAATCGAGAAGCAATGATTCATAAAGTCAATGTATGTTAACTACTAACCACGATACAGGGGTAATTCAGGCTGCAATCGAGAAGCAATGTATTTAAGTTAATGAATGTTAACAATCAAGATATTGGGGTTAATTCAGGCTGCAATACCACACTATTAAACATATTGGTTTAGCGATTACTTTGGGTCTAAGATCAGTGCAGTCTAAAATCCGACTTCATCGTTTGTTCGCTTTTCATAAAATATGAATTATACCATTCACAGGAGTATGCCAACTATCAGTGTTGATAAAGTATATTTAAATTCAGAGATCATGGGTTTGAGTCCCACTTCAACCAATATTCTGTCTGATAATTGACAAAAGATATCCGGCATTATTAGCCTCCTTGTTAAAATTATTTGTAGAGAGGCAACATGTTTTCCCGGAAGATTTGTGTTTGGATTGGAGTGCTGGGAAGTGATGAAAGCCATACATAAGTGAAAATGTCTGCCGTCACAATTTGAACATGGTTGTTTCACGTTGATAAGCCGACGGCCCGCCGGCCGAGTATAAGAAAGCAAATGAGATTCGATAAACAGCAATACGTACAGAGACTACTGTTCCTTTACTGAGAGGAGGTTTTATTTCCACGTCTTCTTGAACTGGACTTCCACTGAAAAAGAAATAAGATTAGGTGTGCCATATGTCACGAAACCGGACCTCAACTGAAAACGTGATGAACATGTGCAATGTATCATCAACCTAGCCTTACATGCACAATTCGCAACCAATCGGAACTCCATTGTACTATAAATGAACATGGGCATAATAATGTGTCACCCCTAAACAAAAGACGTATGAAATATGGCAACAAACTAGATTCTGCTATAAAATAATCGAACAATGCCACCATTCGTGGTCTCTTCATTGTTTGACATGCTTTTAAAAACACAGAAAAAACTGCTGTCAAGTGAACAATCTATATATGCGTGTACTATTTTGAACACAATGTCTGCTACAAACACGTAACATGTATTATGTATTAGTTATATATGTCGATTCAATTCAATTCATTTATTAAGTAATAAGTACATGATACTTCTTACAATAACATAAATGTAATGGAAAGACAAAAAAGTCTTTAAATTAGGCGAGAAGCCTGAAAAAAAAAAGTATAAAATACAATACAATACAACATCTTATCTTTCTATTCTTAGTTTTCGCTCTAAAGAGGCAAAACATATATATTTAGTTAAATTTAACAATTCTTTAACATTGTTTGACATTAGTAAGTTTGAAATGTTTTGTAAATTTGGCCAAGTGTGGCCATATGTAAGCAAACGCGTAAATGTTTGCATCACCCACCTTCAATTAATAATAAGGTATTTCACCATATTTTTTTCATAAGCATTTTTAAGCTAAATGCTTTCGTATTTTCAGCATAGAATTAACAACCTTTGTAAAAAAAAAACTTTTTAATTTTGAATGCCTAATACTTCAGAAATGCAGAAAAGTGGCCGTCAGCTTGTAATTTGCCAAACAGTTAATATGATTTGATTTTAAATCTTTACAAAACAGTGGACAGTTAGCGAAGATATAATAGTGATGATACATTAAAACCGCGATTGTCGATGGGTCTTATGACAGCGTGTTGTAAAGACTCGCGCGAAATTTTGCGTACGCTCTGCACTGTCTTACCCAACACGCTTTCAACTAGCTGTATCATGGCGTTTCCAGAGTAACTTACCAGTACTACTGGTCCATTTACCATAACATTTTGAATTTATGGCATATTTCTACATAAAGTCCAAAATACATGTTAGATTTACAGCATTTCATGGATACTTGACCTAAACATTTAATTGAGTTTTTAGATGTTTGTGCGTATCTCCATCAAATACATGTTCTTTAGAAGCGAACTATTCAAACAACTATAATATCACACCGTTTCGACTCATTATTTACAAGCGAAATCATTTCAGAATACATCAATGTTACTTTTGAAGCATAGGAAATATTTTAAATTAGTTCACCAGGGTTTTATGCCGATTCTTACAGTTTTTCCATTTATCACGGCAATAATACATATACCCATGAACCATGGGTGGCTCACCAATAGTAGGATTGAAAATACGTAGTGCCCAATCGAGTTTTAATAATTATGTGTGCATGTCATATTTTATTTGTTCTGCTTAACATTCTATAACATAGTCCGCCTTCAATACTTCGAGTGCAAACAATAAAACGAATGCCTACAACACTTCGAGTGCTTACAACAAAACGTATGCCTACAACAAGTCGCATGTCTGCTATTATAGTATGTACATGATTAATAGACATCTAATTAGCAAATTGTAGGGTTTGCATGTTTATGCTGATAATATAGAGGGGTTCACTCTTTCTTCTTTGTCAATTTATTCCTATTAGGAATTATCTTTTAAATGTTTTTGTTTTATAATTTACACAAGGCAATTGACTTTACAGTGCGGATACAATACAATACAATACACTTTATTTGTACATAAAGGCCACAGATGAAAAAATATAAAGATGATCATGCGCAGTTCAAACACGACGGATTGAATTTCCGCATAAATACGTTACCAAATATGGTAATGGTACGTCTTTGAAATTTGATGCGATGTCATTGAAATATGTTTTTACGCCAATCATAGATTATATTTTATGTATAAATTATGTTATTTTTTAATTTAAAACATTTTTTTACATGATATATACTAAAAGGAAGTTATGTTGCAGTATAGATACAGGTTTTAGTATTGTCTACTTGGGGCATGGACCATTTGACAACTCCTCGCGAGATATCAATTGTCTACGCCCCTCATAGAACAATACTAAAACCTGTTTCGCTACTGCAACATACTATTCCCTATAAACAGAGTTGTCATATAATACATGTACGCAGTTGTAGGAATTACAACAAGTGCAGCAATAATAGATGCAGTCCCGTACGTCTATTATGGCATGCACACTCACTTGCGTCTGAACCGTTTGTATTCGCAACACAGACCCCATTGAAGCGGTTCATTTTCTTGCTTTATTGACTTAAATAATAGTCAAATATTAGCGGTGTACCTTTCTTGCTTTGGTTCGACACATTCCTCTTCAAATTCTTTCGGAGAACTGACATCCCGTCCATCAACGTATAAATAATTGACATCCATTGGCAACTCGTCTCCGAAATCTGTCGACATACTGTAGGCACTGCAGGATGCAATGTCTATTTTACACAGTGCCGGTTCCGAGACGTCTGCTATGCTGTCGACACATGGTCCCGATTCCAATGACAAGTATCGCGGTACTCGTGGAGCACTATCGCTTCCGCATGACGCTGAATCAATAGAAGGGATTCGTGATACTGGTCGAGTACTATCATCATATGATGTGGAATCTGTAGAAGGGTATCGTGGAACGCTTCCGACACGATCAACCACTGTATCGTTTACTTGTATAGTAATCTGAGATGAGGTTGTCTCTGGTTTTATCGGTGTCTTGTTCAGTTCTGTAAAGTCAGCTGTGTCCCCGTTTAGAGTCAGATTCTGTACACATGTTCTTATTGGTTCTGTATTCGCATTGTATGAGTTGAGTTGATTATCAACTATGCTCTCGTCTATTGTAGCATTATTCACGATTGTTTCGGTGTCGATGTGTGTCCCATGTATTCGTTTTAACATGTCCAACGTCCTCGCTAAGTTCGCCGGAACAGTGTTTCTCTTAATAAGCTTTTTATTATGTTTGCCTCCGTTGTCAAGTTTCCCGATCAGTTCAGGATCAGTTTCCCTTCTCTTCAACTGAAAACCAGAACACTTTCCATTGCTTCCTTGACTTTTAAGCCCACCCAGTCCAACATCCTCTTTCTTGGATCCTGTTTCATGACCCTTAACTGTTTCCATTTCGGTGAAGTATGTATGATTATTCCTGTTACCTTGTGGAGAGGCTTAGGACTATTCGTTTGTTAAAAATAAGATTGTATATTTGAAACGATCCTTCTTTAAAATCTAGATATGTTATAAGTGCACATAGTTTTCGTTAATAAGTATCCACTTTATTTTTAAGCGTCTCTGTCTTAAAAAGCATTAACAAAACAAAAATCAAGTAGTGTTCTCTGAATTAAATCCGTACTACTACGTCGTAGACGAAACGTAAGGTGGTCACTCAGACATATAACTAACACTGGGAGATAATGTTACCTGTTAACACACATGCTTCTAAATAGAGACTGAGGCTATCATTGAGAAAATGCGGTGAAAACATGAAAGAGGATTCTCTGATTGAAGTCATTGTCTTATCAGATATCGGATTCAAAGAAACTCCTTAACCTTAACTTGGTAATCCAACAACTTCGTCCTTTTATCAATTATTTAAAGACGACACTGCACATTGCTTGATTATCTTGATGGACACAAAGACATGTTGGTCTATAGAGGTGTTGTTTTGAAGGGAATGCTTGTGTAGCAGATGCAGAACTTTGGAAAAAACGAATTAAATGTGTTCTAAAAAGGTTTTCACTCCTCAGAAGTTCCATGTTGATAGGTATTAGTATTATTGTAGGCAGATTGTCTGCACTGGTACAGACATCTTTAAGGCTAAATTGCTCATACCACACAATTCCTGAATTACCCATGTACTCTCTCGTCCCATTCTTTTTCATAATTATACACTGTATTACCTTCTGCAATTCCGAATGCCTAGCCTTAACTAGGAATACACGAAAAGCGTTTTAAACAGTTTTATAATTGTAAATATAAAAGAATATTGTAAAAATGTTGAAGAAAATAACAAATTAAATAAAGTTATGTTTACAATTTTAAATTTACTTTTAAATACGGTATATTGGTCGACGAAAGGGAAGGGTATGATTAAAGAAGCTAATTATGTCTAGTCATAAAATGTCTCTCTGTGGTATCCTTCGTGGGAGATGTAGGTCTGATAATAATTGTTTCCTTCTCTTCAGATGTTAACCTTTATGTACTTTATTAGACTTGACCGGGAAGAATAAATCCTAAGCTTAAAGGTGCCAGGCCTATACACTGATACTTAGAAGTATCTTCAAGATATAATTCTAAATAATAAATATAGACACATTTTACGCTTCACCATCACTTATGTAGGTCACACATATAGTTTTTTACCGCTTCCTTCGGGTCCTTTTTATTTTATAAAATGTTTTGATGCATGCAATACTTTCGGGGGAAAGATAATTCAACAGAAACTGCCTATTCTTATCCACTGAAATCACGGGAGTTTGATATTAATGTTGTCATGAGTTTGATCAAGTAAGTGTGTTATTATTTATGATGAGGTCAATTAGCAGGTTCGGCATTGGCCTATGTTACTCGTGCATTTAACTCTTTCAGCGCCGAATTGTTTAAAGTAGACTCTTTCATGTTCAAAATATGGTGTGTCCTTTTCCCTTGTAATAAAAGTTTGGACTATTTTGATAAATAAAAGGCAAACAATGCTGATTTCAGGTGAGACAGCTCGTTACGCGCTGACTCGCCTGAATCAGTATTGTTTGAAAAACCTCAATATTGCCTTTGGCGCTGAAAGAGTTAAATCATTCGATACTGCTGTATTATAATAATTGAATGCAGTTTTGTGTTCACTCGTTAAAAATAAATATGGTACCTACAAGAGTGTTCATGTGTCGGTGTATATGTGTTTTTTACGCCGTTTTCAAAAGCTGAAGATATATCGCAGCGGAAAGAAAGGATGTTATTGGTCCCACACCTTATATTTACATCGATCTCAAAATATACAAGGTATGAAACCAATACCAACCCAACCTACTGGAGCTCAATGGGTGCATTGACTCCAATCATTCAGACCCATTTAGCCGGCCCAGACGGTGGCTGACATTCTTTTTAGCGTCCCCCAGTTATATAGGCAAGATTTGCCGAGACGAGGTAATACGAACATTCACGCAGGTCTCAACTTTTTTTTTCAAATGCCAGGGTCATGCTTAGGTGTGTTTCAAAGGCTGCCTTTGAACCTGTTTTGTATTCAAATATTAGGGAGAATTTCAAATGTCAAGGGACATGAGCGATTTTTGGTGGGTAAACTGTCCCCCAGACTCGCTTTTGGTTCAATACTAAATGCAGTTGTAGGATTGATGTACTCACCAGTCTGAGGCCAAGTACTTTCCGCAGTACGGTCTCTTTACGGGAGAAAGTTCCTTTTTCCTCGCGATTAAACACGGCTTTATTGCTCCAATTGATTATTTATCAGCCATAAAATCCGATTAAAGTCAGTTTTTGCTGACGATCGACAGAATAAGTAAACAGTCGACTTTACTTTGACTGTGTCTGTCCAACAACGCACGCGAAGAAATTGACCTAATTGAATTGAACTGTATCTGTTTCTATGTCGTTTTACGACGCTTTCAATAATTGTTCAGTTATATAACGGCATTTCCTTGGTAAAGTTACAATACTACTTGTCCATGTATCCTGACAGCAGCGTGTCAGTCGTAACCCAACAATTCTCAAGGACGGTATACATAACTACCCTTTACTTTGTTTTTAGTATCACCCGGTCGGGGATCGAACCTGCTACCTCCCGCACCCGGGGCGGACAATCTACCACTGTATCATCGAGGAAGTATGATTTTACCTTTAACGTGATGCAGGGATGAAGGTCATGAGATAATCTGAGGTTGGTGCTACAACTTTAATCTTCATCATACCAAAAGTAGTCAATAGGGAAGCTAAAAAAGATTTTTGGTCATGGATAGTCGCATATAATCTTAAGTGTGTGAAGTTGGCAGAGCATTAGACGTTAGACATTAGACATTCAAATTGTTTTATTGAAAACTCAATTTATACCCAATGTTAAATAATGATAATGTAGGAAATATGACACTTGTATTCTAAATCAAGTCATAACCTTTTAGAAATAATGCACTTAACACATAAACTGTACTTATGGTGTTATATAATTCATTCAGTGAAAGCAAAACCATGTGCATTATGTTCCATCGCTATTTTATCTACTGAGTTTGGAAATGATTGATTTTAACATATTAATTTAGAGAGGTCATGTCTCCCAGGTCGAATCCTATATATATGTATATTAGTTTTCGCTAAGACTCGACCTCCACAACAAAAACAAGACAATCACAGGCATATTTCAGCAGAGACATACATTCGACTTGTAATTCAGAACTACCAAAGCTGGCGCTACGTCAACCAGTATCAGAGGCAATTCAATACGCTTTCATGCCAACAAATCGTTAACTAACGCCATTTTCAACAATATTTCAGTTATAAATAGCACGGCGTGTCCATGGTAGTTCATGAGTACTTCATAATGTTGATTCAGATCGATGTATTAGTCGTTATTATATCCCCGCAACCCTGAAGGCCAATGTGGGAAGCCATTTCTGCCATATTTAATGAATTTGGTATGACGTTAACTAGGACCGAACCCGTATCTTCCGCGCTCCAAACTACTACACCATCAAACACACTCAAAACGAACGTGATGTATTGTTTTTGGTGAAACATGAGTTTGTTTAGTGATACATTAGTGTGTTTAGTGATATATGAGTGTGTTTAGTGATTCATGAGAGTGTTTAGTGATACGTGAGTGTGTTTAGTGATACATTAGTGTGTTTAGTGATACATTAGTGTGTTTAGTGATACATGAGTGTGTTTAGTGATACATGATAGTGTTTTTAGTGATACATGAGTGTGTTTAGTGATACATGATAGTGTTTTTAGTGATACATGAGTGTGTTTAGTGATACATGATAGTGTTTTTAGTGATACATGAGTGTGTTTAGTAATATGAACTTAAAAACGTTTTTTCATATCTGGGCGGAACAACCGCCTAAGTGAAACTTTTCTGTAATTAATTGAAGTAAATTTAAGGCATTTTACATCCTAAAATGCCCAATTGCACCTCCAATTACTTTTCTGTTTTATCATTTACCCATACTAGTCCGGTTACCTGCTCCTTGTCATAATATATGGAGATGTATTATATGGAAACAATGGAACATAACACAAATCATATACTGTACCTTTCTATGTGTACGCTTGGTAACGTCGTGGAAGGCATCCCTAGAGTTTGTTGTAGATAATTAGACGGGAGGTCGTATGCTGAAAACATATTAACACAATGCAATCTCTCCATAACAATACATGGCAGATGTAAGTAAAAGTTGTTGTTCTAGAAAGGCTTTGCTGTTTAAAGGTTAAATTTATTCCCTGATTGACAAATCTAAATTAGTAAACGTAGGGACAAATTGTAGGACAAGGAGAAATTGATACTTACGAGCAATTTCTCCTTTGTAAACATCATTTCCACACCATCCAAAAAATTAGTCTTGCTCAAGTCGAGGTTCCGTTTTGAGAGGTTACACAGTATTATAAAAACATTGCACGTGGAACGTTATGTTAGCTAGCAACATCGAAACTATCTTTAATTTCATGTAATGTTTCTGTACAATTAAACTGAACCGAATTTTTAAAAAGCCATCTACTTTCAATACATCGTGGTAAATAGTTTTAATGGCTTGAAAATCAGGATTAATAATGTGTTAGAGGGTTTGAAAACATTACTGGATATGGAGAAAATACAGGGGGAAAAACATATGTAGAATTCCAATCGTTAACACTTTGCAACAAAGCTGAAATTCCATAAGAATGGTAGGTATCTCATTTATCATAGTCATGCGATATGGGCTAAATTTAACCCATATGGCTTGGAAGTTGGTCACTTATAAATAACAATTTACTTTTCAATGCTCTTTAAAATAGTAGGAAATATAGCTAAATAGCAATAAACAGAGAGTTATTGAAAACAAATCAAAGAATTGAGTAAATTACAGTTCAATTACTGTATAATAGAATATCAATTTAAGAATTAAACATATCTTATTTGAACAGGCTGACGTTATTAATATATTTAATACAAAATACAATTAAAAAAGTAATACTTATTGATTAACGTCATTATTCTTCTGTATAATAGATTACTTAGGTTCGTTTTCCTAGTCTATATTATTCAAGTTAATAGAATTAAGAAAATATAGATTATTTGAACAGACTCGTGTTAATCATAGAACAAATCAAATATAATTAAAAAATATTATTGATTAGCGTAATTATTCTTCAGTAAAATGAATAATTTTTTGTTTTCACCCTCGTCTGTATATATATCAAGTTTCAGCTGTTATTCCAAATGACCATTTGCAATTCAAATAATCACAGAAACGTCAAGCGAAATTAGTTTATTTGGATAAAATTGCTCCGTCGACTTTGCTATAAATTTTCATGCAGTATGTCTGACTTAGACAGAACATACAAACCTTTGGGCCTATGTTTGCGTTTCTTTATTCTTATTCGCTCTTTGTTCTTCTGTCTCTCCATAAGTGTTCTTTCACGTAAGTCCTCATTATCTTGCTGTAAAATGAAAGCAAGTAACAAATCATTTTATATTCACCTAGTAAGAAGGGATTTTGAAGAAGAAAAGATGGAGGTGAAAAGGAAGACGAAGAAGATGACAACACGAAGAGGAAAGGATTTGATTGAATTCATAAACTTAATTATCTTAATCTTTCATTCTTTTGACAAGATATAAGTCCGCACGCCCGAATGTCTGGGACTACGTGCATTATTACTTAGTGTGCACGTTTCTATCACACATTCCTTCAATAATTTAATAATGCCTTAATTAATCAATTCATTCGTGCATGCATTCATTCGTCCATTCATTCGTCCGTTGGTTCACTCATTCACTCGGTCATTTTGCCATACATTCATTAAATGTTTGTAGAATAATTAATATCATTATTGATGATCATGTGCCGACATCTTTTTGAAAAATGATTGCGTTTACCCAAACTTTTGATTCGGCAAGACAAACTGAAGATTTAATGTTATTATGCAAATGTTTGATCGTGACGTTTTGTAACATAGTTATATGAGCCGTCCCATGGGAAAACCAACATTGTGGATTCTATGTAATGTATCGAACCAGATCAGCCGGCGCAGTCCACGCAGGCTGATCCGGGCCGACACATGCCGTATCACGGGAATAGAGTAATGATTACTGAAACAGAAAATCCACAGGAGGCGAACATTTTCTGTCCGGGTTAACCTGCGCAGCATGCATGGGGAGATCCGGGTCGATGCTTTACGCAGAGTCCACAATGTTGGTTTTCTCGTGGGACGGCTCAATATAGCTAGGATTATTAAGAATTACGTAATACTGTCGCATTTAGGAAACACATTAGTCTTCTAATCACGAACGATACTTAATATCGACAAACCAACCTTCGAAACAAACCAATCATTGACTACAAACTAAAGCAGACCGAAATACATGCATAAACTTACATCAGAAAAACTAGATTGTAGAACTTGGTATTTGTTTGAGTGTGATCTTGGCCGTGAATCTACGTTGTCAATATAATCCACTCCTTGGTACGAACGATCTGCAATCATAGAAAAAATAAACAGTTGCTCAAACGAACCGACATTATAGACTGCGGGCCGACACATTCTGTCGAAGTGAGATAGAGGCAAGGTAAATGATTCATGAAACAGAAAATCCACAGGAGGCGAAAAGTGTCCGTCCGGTTTAGCCTGTGCGGCATGCATAGGCTGATCCGGGTCTATACTTTGCTCAGATTCCACAATGTCTGTTTTCTCATGAGATGGTTCATATGATCATTGCCTGATTAGGATTTAAAGTCGTATTCAACACAAGTTAAAATCCCGGCAGTCAGCTTATCATTCCATGTGTTTCTTTCCATGGCTCTCTCGTAATAGTACTCACATCCTTTTTTCCAGGCAAATAACTACCCTCCCACATATGTTAAACGCATTTGTGAAAGACGAATAAAGGGATTCACAATGACTTGTAAATTATCAGACAAAATGAATTAGCCAACCCGAGCTTCGAACTCACAACTGCTGGGTTGATGTCCCACATCGTTACCGACTGAGCTATCACTGATCAACATATATAAGTAAATTTGAGGCTAGTCGTTCGGCATCTGAATAAATTTAAAAAGGTATTAATGCCGTTACGGGCATACGGGCAACTGTAGTCACCACTTTGATAACCAGCAGTGGGGTTTTTTCTCCAGATAAGCATGTGCATCCGTACAATCTGATTAGAATTATGACTGTTCACACCAAACTTACAAAATACTGTCCATTTCAATTATTTACTATATTTTGACTGGTTATATCATTATTACATAACACCGTGCTCAACAATTCTGTAGATTTATGTCTCGGCGACCAGTTCATCCTATTCGTGTGTTTTATATATGGTTTATATATAAATGTTTTAAACCCTTGGTTGCGAACGAATACAGTCAAGCATAATGGTTATTGACAATCATCGGCATTATTGGCAGATCCGATCGAGATTCGTAACCGAATAAGTTTTCCAGTTAAAGTCGTTTTTAACAATTTCTCAGTTATATCACGGCGGCCAGTTCACCTATTCATGCCTTTCCTGGTTTTCTCACACCAGTACTCCACACAACAATCTTCCCAAACAACTTGCTACTTTTCCACATAGACTTATAGCCCAATTGTGGAAGACGAATGACGCATGTCGCATTGACTTTTGTCAATCGTCGGAAAGAAAGTTGGCCGAACCGGGATTCGAACTCACAACACCTGGATTTTCCAGTTAAAGATGTATTATTAGTAGATATGGATATATTTATCGTTATTTACATAATAAGAGCGACGTTCAACGTAACGCCTTATACCAATACCTCATATATAAACCTTATTAGCATATAGTAAACAAATAAATCCAAATAGCGGACTTTTATGTCGTTAAAATAAATCAATATCGTGTGATACTTTCGAATATGTACAACTTTATTAACCCTTTCAGCGCCGAATTGTTTAAAGTAGACTCTTCCATGTTCAAACTCGGACGACTCTATTATCATGGTATAGGATTTTTGGAATATTTTTATAACTCACAGCCAAACAATGCAGATTTCAGGGGAGACAGCTCGTTACGAGCTGACTCACCTGAATATGCATTGTTTGCAAAAAGCTCAATATTATCTTTGGCGCTGAAAGAGTTAATGTCCTTATTGAAATATTTAAATTTCATCACAGTTTTATTCCAATGTCACGCCCTTTCCAGGTGTGTCTTGTCCTTCATTTAAAAACAAAGGACAATCAAATAATGAAACCACAGTGCCTCAACAGCTAAATTGATATGGTTTTCGATGGTGTTTTACATCGCCTTCAACAGTATTTCAGTTATATAACTTGATTACCAGTTATTTAACTTGATTACCAGTTATATAACTTGATTACCAGTTATTTAACTTGATTACCAGTTATTTAACTTGATTACCATTTTTTTTAAATTGGATTACCAGTTATATAACTTGATTATCAGTTATTTTACTTGATTACCAGTTATACTCGCACACCGGTGCATCAGTCGTAATAATACTGTCCCGGTAATCATGAGGCACGCCTTTACTACCAAGTTTAAGGTCTTTGAAATGTAACGACCGGGTATCGAACCTTGTACTCCCGCTCCCTATGCGGACACTCTAGCCACTACACCACGAAGACGGCCCCCTTTCCTGAATATGCCTCTAGAGTTATTAGTTTAGAGTATTTGAATTTTATTCAAGTGAACCTTATCAGCCCATTCGGTAAAAATAAATACAAAACAAGCAATTATGAAATGTGTGAAGTATATAAATTAATTTACTCTTTCGCTGCCAAGGCAATTAATTCCTTTTGCAAACAATGAAACAGTGAAAGAGTTAAATAAAATATAACAATCAACATGACGACCAGCATGGAGGTCAACATGAAAAGAAAGCATGAAATTGAACATTCATACACAATCCTATTCCAGTCGTCAATCCCCTGTCATCGAAGCAACATGATGTATTCAATGAAGCAATTATAATTACCATAACCAGTAGGGACGGAAACAAATTAACCCAACAATAAAATGTTTATCTAGGAAACCTATTGGAATATGGTGAACCAGCAGCGAAAATGCCTTATCATCAGACTTGTTCGATTATGTAGGTCAGGTTACACCAATTAAATTCTTTCTTTGTTTCCATATTAATCAACCAGCTTCAATCCTCAATTGTCAAACTTTTTAAACGATTTACAGGTAGAACACTCCATATCATTGAAAAGGGTTACCTCTAAGCTTCAAAATAATCCAAAGAAAAAGGAGGGGGGGGGGGGGGGGGGGGGGGGGTCATGCATTATGAAAGAAAGAAGTCACCCCGCGAAGATGGTTACCGTCATTTTAGATGAAATAGAACCGGGACGAAACTGGTTTTTCACAAACTCTACTTTCACTTTCAGTCAAGTTCAAAATACTTAAAATGATCAAACCAAACATCCCCAGTGCATTATATACACACTCACAATGAATTTAAAATCAATTTAATATATTTAATGCATTCTGGTATAAGGTATACATTAATTACCATGCAAATAAATGTATTTGTAGGGACTATTTGTCGTACCTTGACCTATAGAGTATATACCTTGTCTAGAACTATTTTTAGATGGTATCGTATTTTCTAAACCGATGAACCCTTTTTCTTCATTGAAAAATATATTTTTAATTTCACTCTAGGACGGGTTAATAAAGCCCTGTGTTCTGTAAGCTGTTATGATACTAAACGGTAGTCAATCCCCAATCACATAGGTGGTGTAGTGGTTGAGCGTCCGCCTAAGAGCGGCAGGTCGTCCGTTTGATCCCCGACCGGGTCATACCAAAGACTATAAAAGGTAAGTAATGACTGCCCTCGTTGGCACACAGGGTGCGGGGTCAGCATAACGACTGACTGTTGTCAGGAAAATTGGACTAGTAGTACTGGTAACTTACCCAAGAATCGCAATGATATAACTTGAAAAATTGTTGAAAGCGGCGTAAAACACCAAACAATAAATAAAAAAAAAAAATTAAATAACAACTTTTACAACTCTGATACGCACCGTTACAAACTGATACCCTAATTGCAACGCATAGGCAAAGCAAGTTTTCTAGACTAGTACTGGTTTGCTTATCCAGGGAGCATGAATATGTTAACTGTTTCTGCGTTATAACTAAAATAATGTTGAAAACGGCGTAAGACCCCCAATAAATAAAACAAACAAACAAACAAAAAATCTTTGAGTAAAATTCTTTAACGAAGATAGTCAGTTATAATCGACTGTAATCTTTTGTTCATTCAAGCTGAGTGACTGTCGAAAACGCATAATCGAATAATGATGATTGCCGCTCTCAAAATCTAAAAAAAATCCTATCCCAAAACCGCAAATATGCAAATATGCAAATATTCGTAATAAGCCCCGCCCTGACGAGATATATAATCAGGACAGTATTTTAATGAGAACTTTCATATATATTTATAATTTATGTTTGTTTACTGTACTTTCCATACATATATATACTTAGTTTACTAAGTTTACATATACATGCATATTGCCATACAAAACAAATAAAGAAATAATTCCATAATTTTAACAAAAACAAAACAAAACACATAGTTCGAGGAAAAACTGCTATTTTTCGAATTATACAAAAGAGTAAGTGAAGAATGAGACGTTTAGCTAATTCGTTGATTGATCAGTCGGACAGGTGTTTTGCTTCTGAATATGAGTAATTGTTTTATTGTTTTATTGGGGTTTTACGCCGTTTTCAACATTATTTCAGTTATATCACGGCGACAGTTCACTTATTCATGGTCCCTGGGTAAACAAACGAGTACTAGGCTAGAAAAGGTGCCTTGCCCGAGGGTACTCCACCATGACCGTAGTGCCAGACTATGAGTAAATAAATATTTAGAAAAATAAGTATAGGTTATACAAATTTAACAAACATGAGCCGTTCCACGAGAAAACCAACATTATGCATTCTGCGTAATGTATCGACCCAGATCAGTCCGCGCAGTATAATCCGGGCCGACACATTCCGTCTCAGGGAATAAAGGTATAGAGTAATGATTCCTGAAACAGAAAATCCACACGAGCCGAAAAGTGTATACCCGGGTACGCCTGTGCGGCATGCTTAAGCTGACCCGGGTCGATACTTTACGCAGAATCCAAAATGTTGGTTTTCTCGCGGGATATATACATATCTGCGTAATGTATCGACCAGATCAGCCTGCGCTGTCCGCGCAGACTGATCCGGCCGACACATTCCGTCTAAGGGGGGATAGATAGAGTAGTGATTCCTGAAACAGAAAATCCACAGGAGGCGAAAAGTGTCTGGCAGGGTTAGCCTGCGCGGCATCCTTAAGCTGATCCGGGTCGATACTTTACGCAGAGTCCACAATGTTGGTTTTCTCGTGGGACGACTCACATGATGTACGTTCGACTCACCTACGCTGTTCCTTGTCGACAACTTTCCAGTTTTTCGAGAGGTTGTGGGAGGCTGTAAATCATGTTTATATGACAGGCTTATGTTAGAGCCAGTGCCTTCGTGTCTGAAAGTAGGGAAATCATATATAGCGTAAACTAACCATAAATAATCCAAACATCTCATCTTCGGTGACGTTATGCAGTATTGCGTGGATGTAATTTGATGGGAAAACAATATTAACCCTTTCCCACATACAGACGCTTTCTGACGCCTCTGCAGCAGACGACTTTTGAAAACACTGTGGCAAAAGGAGAAATTGCTCATGATGAGATATTTCTCCATTTGCCTTAATGTTTTCAACTCTATTTAATAATTAAACTCTTATTTATATAGATATTTCAAATTGTGTCAATACGTTTTCAAAGTTGTCTGCTGCAGAGTTGTTGTATGTGGGAAAGCTTAAACGAATCCGATGTATGGCTTTATCCCGTAGGCTATTCGTGGATCCTTGATTGGTATATGTTGATGTAAATGTTTGTTTGTTTTGTTTGCTCTTACGTCGTTTTCAACATGATTTCAGTTATAAAACGGCGATTGCTCGTTTATTCTTGATCCCTGGATAAGTAAACCAGTACAAAGCTAGAAAATGTGCCTTGCCAAAGGGCACTCGACCATGACAACCGCGACTGGGGATCGAACCCGGGACACAAATCGCCGATGATAATCACTCTGCCAAGGTGGACACGCATGTTGATAAATGAAATAATAACCAAGAATAATACAACTAAAGGCGTTTGGATAAAAACGAAAATACAACTATTCATGAACTTTTCCAGGCTGAATTCGACTGAACTAGAGGGAATAATTAATTAGTTTTTAACCCTTTCCCTCATATAGACGCTTTCTGACGCCTCTGCAGCAGACGGCGTTTTGAAAATATAGTGACAAAAGAAGAAATTGCTCGAAACGAGCAATTTCTCCTTTTGCCACAATGTTTTCCACTTTTAGTCATAGGTTACATGTATCCATTCAATTATTGAGATTTTCTATTTTTTGACAAAATATGTTCAAAGTCGTCTGCTGCAGAATTGTCGTATGAGGGAAAAGGGTTAACTGGAAATGTTATTACCACCATGTGGTCCAATTTCAATACGTTTGAAGCCTGATGCATACGAAATGTGACGCCTTTTGTACCAGACGACTGCGGCAAACATTGTGGGGGAGAGGAGAAATTGTTTATCATGAGTAGTTTCTCGTTTTTCTTTAACTCTTTCAGCGTCGAATTGTTTAAAGTAGACTCTTCCATGTTCAAAATCGGGCGTTTCCGTTTCTCATGTAATAAAGGTTTTGGACTACTTTGATGAGTAAAACGCGAACAATGCTGGTTTCAGGTGAGACAGCTCGTTACGAGCTGACTCGCCCGAATCAGTATTGTTTGCAAAACCCTCAATATTACCTTTGGCGCTGAAAAAGTTAATGATTTAAACTCTGAAATATTCCAAATTTTACTTTTGTGCCCTTTGAAGTTTGAAGGAATAAAACTGCAGACAAATTGTTTGTACATTCCTAAGAACATTTTTAACAGTAAATCGTTGACAACTATTGTTGACAATACTAGCAAAGCATGAACACTTTTCATAAGAAAACGAAAGAACTAGAACGCAATTACAGATAACAACGTACAGGTTGTTTATAATCAACCTTTTCAGTGCTGAATGTTTCGAAAAGACTGGTCCAGCTTTGCATGTGAGAGAGTATAATGCTTTGCTTTTTTTAAACTGTTATCCGCCCACCGGCACACAGACTTTGATTGATCTTTGATACTCTAATACATGTATGTACAAAGTAGACTTTCCCACATTCGATGATTGTATACAGACTAAAGAAACGATACACACCATTAACTCTTTTACTGCCGAATTTCACAAAGTCGAATCTTCCATGTTAAAAATTGGACCACTCCATTTTTCGTTCAACATGAACTTTAGTACAATTTAATGTCAAAGTTGCAAACAATGCAGATTACAGGAGAGACAGCCTGTCACGAGCTGGCTCACCTGAATTTGCATTGTTTAAAAGATCCTTTAATTACCTTTGGCAGCGAAAGAGTTAACCCTTTCCCTCATACGACAATTCTGCAGCAGACGACTTTGAACATATTTTGTCAAAAAATAGAAAATCTCTATAATTGAATGGATAACCTATGACTAAAAGTGGAAAACATTGTGTCAAAAGGAGAAATTGCTCGTTCTGAGCAATTTCTTCTTTTGTCACTATTTTTTCAAAAAGCCGTCTGCAGCAGAGGCGTCAGAAAGCGTCTATATAATGGAAAGGGTTAAATGAAACACACACAAGAAAATAATCCATCGATCAGACAACTTCATACCTTGAAGGAGATTTAACTCTAGGAGAATAGTGATTGTTATCATGGACCTTTACCGGTGTCGGTACCGTGGTCTCAATCGCCGAGTTATCTTCAGGGACGTTTTCAACGAGAGCCTCTTCGTCAGCCTTGTTTACTTGATATGTAAACGCTTTCATCATGTTTGTTTTACTGTTTTGTCCGGATTGGGCACCGCCCGATGTAGATTGACTTCCTCTACCATTTCTCCCGTTATCTGGGTTTCGTCTTGGAGTTTCCTAAAAACCAACACAATTATTAACACGGGTATTTAAATTCATTGTACAAACAACGCAGTGTTTTCTACTCACTATGTACTCTTTATTTATTGAAATTGTTATTTTTCGCCAATTTGCTGCATCGTTCATTCAAAATGCTTAAAAATGTATCTAACACATTTCGATCCGTAAATTAAAATCGATCTAAATAACTTTGCATAATTATTTTAAGGTAAAACAATAAGAGTAGGTCTGAACTTTTCAGATTTTTAGTTTAAATCATATCAAACGCTTTTTACGGTTTTAGAGGAAATTATCCATACAAACACTAACTAGTTGATCATTGCTCTACGAAACATTTTATAAGCGTAGTAAACGATCAATTTGTCCAGCTTTCTAGTTGTAACTCATAGCCAGTCCAGATAAAAATGTTGACTTGAGAAGCCAACACTATAGAGTCTGGTCAGATAGCTTGGATAAGCCAGCTGGTCTGGATTTATCTAAGTTTTACAGGCTTTACAAATTATGTTCAAGCAGTCAAAGGGTTATTAGAAGTACAAACATGCCCAGATTGATTGATTGATTGTCTGGTGTTTTACGCCGCTTTTAACAAGTGTTCAGTTATATCCTGAGTAATTTACCAGTACTACTGGTCCATTTATCCTGACACCAGTCGTAATGCTTACCCGGCAACCCGGAGCGCCAAGGAGGGAAACTATTGCTACCATTTGTATAAAGTCTTTGGTATGACCCGGCCGGGATTCGAACCAACGACCTCTCGCACCCGAGACGGACACTGTACCTCTACAATACCGGCGCGGTCGCATAAATGCTGAAGGTTGAACATGCCCAGAGCGAACTCATCTAATTTAACCATTTTAAACAAAGGTAGATAACTTCACAACTGTTTCTTTAAACACTATCCAGTATAGACTCCCATGAATTTCTATTTTCCACATTTATCTTATCTACAACAGTGGTGTTTACAAACTTTCATAGAAACACTTTATAAATATAAGTAAAATTATGCATAAAGTTGAAAACATAAGTGTTAATAAACGTAACTGTTTTTCATGAGCAATCTAATCATTTTGTCTCAATATTTATAAAGGTCGTATACTGCATTTATTAAATGGGGGTAACAGGAAGGGAGATAATAAACTACCGATTTCTTAACCAACAACCATTATAGACTCCCTTTAATTAAGTTGAACAAATTGAAAGCGTGTTTAATTTTGATTTTCCGCCGTGTACAGCCGTATTTCAGTTATATTGCGGCCAAAGTACGCACAGCCTTGCTCATAAATCCTAGGTGATTTTAAACCTGTACAGAGCTAGGACATATGCTTTCCCCAAATGCACAAGCACTAACGATGAGCAAGCATTGGTTTATATATATAATTGCCGGTGTCTGAGAACACACATTTATGGTATACATGTAGAAATGTATGCACAAGATACCTGGTGTGGACGAGTTAGTTATCGTGGGGGACTTGAATCCGGATTGCGACAATCGTAATGAAACGGGCAAGTCACATTTGCCAGCCGAGTACTGTAAAGTATACCAATACATTATGAACAAGTACTGACAGTTGCTCTTCTTTAAACACTTAAAATGGGTTCGCAAGAAAAGTTAACTGTCTTACTACAGCACGCGACTCAAAATGACAATTTGTCATGTTATGCCCTGCTTGAAAAAATCTGGTAGTCTTATTTTGTTATACTTTGTTCGATACTATTGCAGCAGTATTATTTAGTCAATAAAGATGTTAGTAATTGTCAAATACCGAAACAGTTTTAAGGTAAAATGGATTTTCTTTCCCAAATACTTACACCTCTGCAGCAGAAGACTTTGAAAACATTGTGGCAACAGGATTAATTGCTCCTTTTGTCACAATGTGTTCAACTCTATTAAAGGAATGTTCTTTCATTTAAAAAGAGAGAGTTTTCCTAGATTCTTTGAAAATCGTCTGCTGCAGCTTTGTTGTACGTGATAAAGGGTAAATAGCGAGTAATTTATACACTTACATACAATAACAATTTATGACAATGTAAAACAGTTTTGTTATGGTTGTTGTATCAATTACTTATAAACCCAAATTATTTGGGAGGTAGGAGCTTAGGCGTAGACTGCCGGTTTCATGATCCAAAGATTCCGGGTTCGTTTCCCGTGAGAGTTGGGGATGTGTTTACCCCTCAATACATGCGGCGGGAGTACTGCATGAGTATCCATGAATCACACACACACATGGCGAGGGCTTGGCGTGAAACGGTTGTAACTAAAAACCTATTTTGAAAACCCTGGTTTAGGGGCAATTTTGACCCCTTTGTAAACAATGCAAATTTAGGTGCCATTGCTCAGAACGAGCAATGGCACCTAACTTTCCATTGTATACCAAGACAAATTATTCAACGCTTATAAAGACTTTATGGCGAGGTGATTAATCTTGGTAAAAAAATAACGATTTCAGTTACAACCGTTTCACGCCAAGCCCTCGACGTGTACTCTTATTGGCAAAACTATGGAAAGTCTCTGTAAGTTAATAATTAGAGTGTACACTGTGGTGCTCCTCATGGATACTATCTCCTTTATACATGTAGCTCGTCTGATTTTCGAAGAAAAAACAAGTCGGAGTAGTTTAATACCCTTGGCGTCGTCGTCTGCTTCGTCAGAAATGTTTAACTTTACCTCATAACTCAAAAAGCGTTCAAAATAATCCAATGTAACTTGGTACACATGTTCCCGAGGGGAAAATACGCATGTCTATACCAAGTCACATAACCCTCGCTAAAATAATTATCCCGCAATGCCAAATGTTCGCTCTTGTTTACAATAATATCCAAAAAAACTGTCTGCAGCAGATGCGTCAAATTGCGTCTACATGTGGGGACGAAAAGGTCAGACCTTTACTCACGTTTGAACTGCTGGCATGTTGTATCCCCGTCAGTTCGGGCTCACCTTGCTTCTCCATTTCCTTCTTCTCTCTACAGCATTTCACGTAAACGCAAACAAACAGCCATACTAGTATGATCACACCAGCTACCGCTCCAGCAATGGTGGCTATTAACCATAATGGTATCCCTCCATCATCGGTATCGTTGGGTTTGCTGGTAGATAGATATGCTGAAAAAAAGTGATCATCTGTTATATTGCACTCATACTAAATCCCTTTCCCATAAAATATATGGTCAGGAAAGAAATTAACTATAAAATTTAAAGTCTTTACCATTTCCCACATATAGAAAGTTCTTAGCAACTCTGAAATATTGTTGTCTTCGTTCGGGGATGCAATAACTGCATCTTGTACAAACTGTAGCTTCGGCCTGCTCGAACGAGACCATCGATATAATTATAGATGCCGAAATTGAAAATATAAAAATCTGTAACTTTAATGTGTAAATAAGTAATTATATATCAATGTATGTATAGCACAATAATCTATACTAGTTAAAGAGTTTCAGATGCTTACGCAAACGCAAGCGATCTGCTTCTTTATATATAATACAATATTGATCATTATTCTTGTAACGTGGAAGAAAAGAACTAAATGAAAATCTCGAAAATGAAAATAAACTTTGATAATACATTTCACACATATATACATATTCCTTTTTACAGATATGTATATAAACTGCAAATGTCACTTTAATAAAATATTTACTTACTTACTTACTTTAGACGTTTTCTGACGCCTCTCTGCAGCAGACGACTTTTGAAAACATTGTGACAAAAGAAGAAATTGCTCAAAACCAGCGATTTCTCCTTTTGCCACAATGTTTTAAACTTTTTACAGTAAATATACATTCATGTATAGGGATTTTACCATACTTTTGTCTACGTGTTTCCAAAGACGTCTGCTGCAGATTTGTTGCATGTGGGAAAGGGTTATATATTGAATACGTTAATGGTTAACTTACGTTCAGCTACGGTCTGCACGATTTGTCGAAGTATGATGGCAAGTTCCTGTGTACTGAGAACGTTAAGTGAGGAGGCCGCCTCTTCCGGCGTAAGGACAGTTCCGGTCTTTTCGACAGCGTACACCACGTTGACTGACGTTGAGTCGCCGACACGTGTAATGTCGTGAATCTGTGGTTCGAAATTTAAAGAAGAAAGATGTTATTTTCATGCTCATAATTAATGTCAAATTACGCCAAATACATCCGCGGTCATGCTGATCTAGCCAAATAGTCCATAAAAAACCTTTGTTTGCGTAGAAATGAATGATACCATCACCAGAATGCATTGAGTTTAAATGCATTGTAAATATGTATAGGATGCACTGGAAATGATTGATTTGATCACTTTTAGTATTTTGACCTTGTTTAAAAGTGAAAGTAGAGAATGTCGTGAAAAGCTTAGAAAATGTGACAATTGAGGACTGAAAATGGTCGATTTACATGGAATCGAAGAAGCAATTTATTTGGTGTATTGTAACCTTAAAAGTTTGCAATGGAAAGGAGGTATACGACTATAATTGAGTGGTTATTAACACTTTCGCTGGCAAAGGCAATAAAAGGCTTGTTTCAAACAAAGCAGATTCAGGTAACGAGCTGTCTCCCCTGAAATATGCATTGTTTGACACGTAGACATTTTATTTTTCCAAGTGTCCTATTGGACGAAAAATCGAGTGGTCAAACTTTCAACATGGCAGAGTCGACTTTGTGAAGTTTGGCAGTGAAAGGGTTAAACAAGTTAACGGTGCTATTTGAAAATCAACAATAAGGCCTTTGTGATCAGCCACTGCAGTTGCCAATTAGTCATTGAATGTTTTAAGACATTTCTGTATTGCTGCATATATTTGGATCCTTTATCATGGATGCGCAGACAGGTCTGTTTCACACATGTAATAATTGCGGTACAGTTGGTTATCGCAGATGCGCTTGCTGATATGAATTAACAATGGCTACATTTGCCATGCGGTTGTTTTTTACATACGTCGATTGTATTATTTATATTATATATTTAGTTCGTTTTAGAAATTGTTTTCATTTTATTCTTGAAAAGAGAAAATATCGCAATACAAGTTATTTACTTACGTGGATTGAAGCTTCTCCGACAGTTGCATAACGTTTGCGCCGTAAATGTTCAAATACACCTTGTGCAATGAGACGTTCTCTTTTAAAGGCTTCGTAGAAAGCTTCGGCCATTCTCGCTTCTAAATCGGTACGAAACGTTAACCCAGATATGTCCGTAGTTTTACGAGCCACAAGAACTACACAAAAGGAAAGTATAATGAAACACAGTTTTAAGATGCAAAAGAAACTATTTGAATGTTTGTCATGAAATTATGAAGATCAAATAGCAATTTTAAAATTGTTTATCTGTATTTGCAATATGAATTATTAGAGGGAACTCTTTACTCACTTCTTTCTACAAAAAGATTTCTCATAATTAAATTTCTTTATCATTGATCGATAACATTTCTGAAAAAGACAATATTACATGCAGCTGGGGTTGACAATATCAGATTTTAAAATTATAACTGTTTTAGCATGCAGTAAACTTAGATAGCAATTAATTACTAAAGTTCAATTAAATTCTATTTTCAGTGATACATATGTATTTTTCATCGAAAATTATCAGCTTTTGAAGTGCGTATTTAATCGGTTTAGAATGGTTATTCTTGTATCTAGAATAAAAGCGAATTACCTGTTTTGACCCAGAAGGTTTCTTCAGAAGCTGTAATATTGGGTGTTGTCTGTGATGGAGGCTCCGTTGTCGTGTCTGGCGGTCGGGATGTCGTTGTCGAGGAAGTTACTGATATTTCAGTAATCGGTGTTGATGCATTGATTGACATTTCCGGAAATGTTGCTAAAGATGTTGATGGATTGATCGACATATCCGTAGATATTGTTAAAGATGTAACTGATATGTTCGAAATCGATGTTGCGAAAATTACGTTGGTAATGGACATTGTCGTTGAGGGGATTATTGACGTATCAAAAATCGTTGTAAATGTGGACGACAAACCAGAAACTGTTTCAGTTGGTAAAACAGAAAGTCCAGATCTCGTTGATGAAGCATCTACTGATGTATTGAATGGTATTGTTGAAAGGTCAAATGCCATTCCAGACGTCGTCGTAGTGGCGGTAGCTAATGTACTGGTAGTTGCTGTTAGTAGTTCTGACGATACATGAGAAGTAGTTGCTGTGTCATTGGGTTGTATTGTTATAGGGTAACTGGATAACATTTCAGTATTCATAGAAAAGGACGAGAAGAGTGATTGAATGATA
This sequence comes from Serripes groenlandicus, assembly GCA_031761405.1. NCBI lineage: Eukaryota > Metazoa > Mollusca > Bivalvia > Cardiida > Cardiidae > Serripes > Serripes groenlandicus. The sequence continues at coordinate 214,842,212 of JASEVX010000001.1, read as the reverse complement.
GACAGATCGTCAACGTCGCTTCTTTTTGATAACGTTGATACACTGGATAGATAACGTGTTGAGTATAATGCTGGATTTGTTGACATATCGACATTCGAGAATGCTAACGTGGAAATATCATCGAACGTCATCGAGGATAGTTCGAAGGAAGGACCTAATGAAGAGTGTGCTTCCATAGATGTCTGAAGTTCATGGCTGCTCGAAGAAGAAAACTTATTTGAGTTTTCTGTCGATGATGATGGGTAAATCTCTGATGTAACAATCGGAAGAAATACGCTGTCCGAACTAAGAGTAGATGTTAAGCGAGGCGACAAGGAACTGTTTTCTATCGAGGGTGTTGATACTATTTTACTTGTCAATTGCGGGGTTCTGGTTAATGTTAAAGCATTGTCTGACGGAAAATCAGTGGAAAGTGCAATAGTGGAAGTCAGTGATCCATGCAGAGATATAGAAGTAGACGTCTTTATATTTAAAGACTCGTCAGATGATATTGAAATTAAAGACATAGAAAGGTCAATACTATCTAGGGATTGTGTGAATAATGAAGATGGAAGCGATCCTTCTGATATAGATGTTGAATATAGGATTTCAGACAGTTCGGTTGTTGAAGTATATATCAAGCTTTTTGATGAAATATAATCATCTTCAGACACAGTTGGAAACATACCAGTTGTTAATGTTATAGTATCAAACTTGGACGTAAGTGATGTTGATGTCGGCAATGGTACGATTTCTGACATTAAAGAAGTCCTCGGCGAATCTAAAGATTCGGACACAGTTGTTATGTCCAAAAATGAATAAAGTGACAAAGGTTCAGTTACAATAATGTGACTTGATATTTCAAACGAATTCGTGGAATCGAAAGTGTCACTTGAGTCAGCAGTAGATAACGAACTTGTGAATGGCTTTGTATCCATTTCGGAAAACATGCTCCGGGTAAAGGAAGATTCGGGCTGATATGTGACTGACGTTATAGTGGGACCAATTCCGTCTGAAGTTAATGATATAGTTGAAATAATACCCGATTCTTCCGTAGTATTGAACACAACACTTCCGGAGTATGCTTCCGTAATATTACTATATGATGTAGAAATTGACACACTTGGAGTTAATGATTCTAGAACCAAAGATGATTGGTCAGTTGACAAAGGAAATTTTGACAATTGGTCAGTTTTTGAAGTTACACTTACTGTTTGGTAAAACATATCACTAGAATTCAGGGAATGCACGTCTGACATAGTTTCATACTTGAAAGCACTACTTTGAATAATTTTGGTAGATGAATAAGCTGACAATGATACAGAAGCGGCGGCCTCTTCTGTAAAAATGAATTCAGAAGACAAAGATGGAAGAACAAGGACCTCGTCTGAAAGTGTGTAATCGGACAACCAACTGACGGAAGGGGAAGTGCCAATTGTAGAGATAGATGTAAATTGAGAAGGTGTTGAATCAGAAATGACTGACAAATCTGACATTGCTACAGAAGAACGTATCGTTGATGAATCAACAGAGCTTGAAGACGATATTTCAGTTGAAATAGAATATGGCAATAAAGGCAATGTTGGTAATATACTATTAACATATGTCGGAGAGATTGAGTAGGGTAATGTAACAATAAATAGATCACTGGTATAATCAGAGGACAAGGGACTGAATGGGGATTCTAATTGTGTCACTTTATATAACACCGATGTTTCAGTTGTCATCGGTTGAACAGACGTTTCTCCATCAGATCCAGATGAGTTTAAATAGCTGTTGAATGAAGTTGTAATAGATTCATAGACATCTGACGTTGCTAAAACACTTTCTGTCGACGAATACATATCCATTTCCGAAGTAAGATGTGACACTCCATCTGAATTGGGAATTTCAAAAGTAGGTGAATTTGTTTTATCGAAGACATCTGTTGAGCGAATAGTGGCACTGAACATATTCGATTGTTGGTAATTGGATGAAGCAATCTGATCGCTTAAATCAAACGTTTCTGTTGTGATCAGTGGAACAGTCGTTTCGCTAACAGATCCAGACGACCCATCGTAGCTGCTATAAGAAGCTGTAACTGATATGTTTATATCTGTCATATCCGAATCGTTTTCTGTCGATGAATATTGATTAGTTTCAGAATCAACAGTCGGTGAAAATTCCGATTGTGATATATCAATGATAGATGTCTTTGTTTTGTCAAGTATATCTGATGATGGAACTGTGCCACTGAATATATTCGATTGTTGGATACTTGTTGAAACAATACGTTTGCTTGAATCAATATTAACTGAAAACATATCGGACAATTCACTGTCAAATAAGTTCGACGATTCAGATTGCTTTGAGAAATAACTTGATTCCACAGTTTCCGATTCTGTAGCAATTATCTGACTCTCCGAG
>JASEVX010000001.1:214372327-214834827 GCA_031761405.1 Serripes groenlandicus | reverse complement strand
CTCAGTCTACAGTAACCTAATTCTTAAAAAAATGCCCCAAATATTTGAATCAGAATTCAGTGAAGATTGGGATTTTCCGCACAAATTGGGCGAGAACTGGTTGTATCTCCAGAACATTGAGCGTGATTAAAGCTTGTTTCACAATTGATGTAAAAAGATAAGTTTAAAGTCATTGGTTTAAAGGAATAATCTAGATAAGACTGCACAGGGGTACAAACTGGTCTAAAACAAAACTGGTTGCAGAACCCAAAGCTTGGCTTTTTGACATAACTAATATACATGTATACTGTTTTCAATTCTGGTCTACTTTTTAAATATTAGGCTATTTAAAAGGAAAAAGGTATAAATAGTGTTTGTAATCTCATTCTTTAATTTATCATTTTATTTTATATAAAGCCACTTTTATTTGCAGTTATTGTCTGATGTCATTTATTATAACAGAAGTCAGTCATATTCTGCATCAAGTTTTATTTTAAAACAGAATGGATTTAGAACATCCCATACAATCATGGAATAACAGTTTTGATGGCGATTACTGGAGAGGAAATTCATATAAGCAGTTAGTGATATACCCCTTGGTCATTGGTACCTGTCTATACAATGAAAATATCATGCATCTTTGACTGTGGGGTAATATTCTTTCCTGCATACACATCAAAACAGTAAATGGATTGAAATCAACCTGTACAATCATGGAATCACAGCTGTTATGGCGATAATGGGAGAAGAAGTTCATATAGGCAGTTAGTGATATACCCTTTGGTCATTGGTGCCTGTCAAAACAATGAAAATTGCATGCATCTTTGACTGTGGGATATAACTTCCTGCATCAACATCAAACAAGGGAATATATTGAGAGAAACCCATTTACTGATGGAATTACAGCTGTTATGATGAGGACAGGAGAGGAACTTCAGCTGATTACATATATTACTAATGGATTCATACAAGGTAATCTTTATTAATGGATAAACCAGGATAAGTTTATCAAAATCATATCAAGCTTGTTTGCCATCAACAATTGCCTTGTGAACAATCTACAGGCAACATTTTACAACATCCAATATGAATGAAAGTTTATCAGAAAATCATCTCCATCAAATCTTGGCCAAGTTATAGACTGGGTCCTGTGAGGTGAAAAACTAGGTTTCAATGTCAATTTGAAGGAACATATTGAAAACACTCTGGATGCCTTATTTTAAACTTAAGCATGTTGAAATGTTTTCAGAATAACTGTTTTGATGATTTCTAGGCTAAGTTTAAATATATTAGGTCATAAACTAAGTCACTCCACCAAATTGAAGGAAAATCTTGTTAGTCTAGAAACCACACTTTGCCTTGAGCAGCTTGAGGCTTTGTCAGAATGTTTGTCTTGACAATATCTAGACCTAGTAAGAATAAGGGTCATGGTGGGTCAAAAACTAGGTCACTAGACCAAAATGAAGTAACATTTTGTTAACACTCAGACATTTTAAATGCTGCATTTTTAGCTCACCAATGCACGAAGTGCAATGTGAGCTTCCGTTCACATTTTCCTACAAACGACTTCTCCTCCTACACCAAATTCAAAATAATTTTACAGGAATGTTCCTTGGGTGGATCTCTTTCAAACTTGTTCAAAGAATTCTATTCCATGCAGAACCTTGGCTGCCACGGCAACACAAAAGGGGAAATTAACCAAAACTTAAAAAATCTTCTTGTCTGAAAGTAGAAGGCCCATGCCTTTGATATTTGGTATGTAGCATCATCTAGTGAACCTCTACCAAGATTGTTCAAATTATAGCCCTGGGGTCAAAAATGACCCCCTACCCAGGGGTCACTTGTTTAACATAGACTCATATAGGGGAAAAAATTAAAAAATCTTCTTGTCTGAAAGTGGAGGGCCCATGCCTTTGATATTTGGTATGTAGCATCATCTAGTGAACCTGTACCAAGATTGTTCAAATTATAGCCCTGGGGTCAAAAATGACCCCTCCCCGGGGGTCACTTGTTTTACATAGAATCATATAGGGGAAAAAGTTTAAAAATCTTCTTGTCTAAAAGTAGAGGGCCCAGGCCTTTGATATTGGGTATGTAGCATCATCTAGTGGACCTTTACCAAGATTGTTCAAATTATAGCCGAGGGGTCAAAATGACCCCTCCCCTGGGGTCTATTGTTTTACATAGACTCATATAGAGAGAAAAATCTTCTTGTCTAAAAGTAGAGGTCCCAGGCCTTTGATATTGGGTATGTACGTGTAGTATCATCTAGTGGACCTTTACCAAGATTGTTCAAATTATAGCCCTGTGGTCAAAATGACCCATCCCCTGGGGTCTATTGTTTTACATAGACTCATATAGAGAAAAAAATCTTCTTGTCTATAAGTAGAGGCCCCAGGCCTTTGATGTTTGATATGTGGCATCATCTAGTAGACCTCTACCAAGATTGTTCAAATTATAGCCCTGGGGTCAAAAATGACCCCTCCCCAGGGGTCACTTGTTTGACATAGATAGGGGACAAACTTTAAAAATCTTGTTATCTCAAAGTAGAAGGCCCAGACCTTTGATATTTGCTATGTAGCATCATCTAGTGGACCTCTACCTAGATTGTGCAAATTTTATCCCTGGGTTCAAAATTTACCCCTCCCCAGGGGTCACTTGTTTTACATATACTCATATAGGGAAAAGACTTTAAAAATCTTGTCGAAAAGATATTTGGTATGTAGCATCATCTAGTGGACCTCTACCAAGATTGTTAAAAAAATGACGCCTCCCCGGGGGTCACTTGTTTTTCATGGACTCATATAGGGGAAAGAACACTGAACACTTTTTAAGTTTGATTAAATCAGGTGAGCGATGTAGGACCATCATGGTCCTCTTGTTTATTTTAACATGTTGAAATTTTGTCAGAATTGGTGTTTTGGTGAAATCTAGACTAAAATATAGGTCATGTTGGATAAAAACAACAATGAGGTCCAAAGAAAAACATTTGAGAAAAATCTTGTAAACAGCTTGACCTCAAGGTTTGATTCAGCATCTTGAAACTTTGTCAGAATGTTCGCCTGATGATTATTGATATCTAGACCAAGTTCAAATATTGGTCAAGTCGGGTCAAACATAAGGTCACTAGACCAAATTAAAGGAAAATCTTGTTAACACTCTGACAGCTGTTCTTTTAATGTTAGCATGTTGAAACTTTGGCAGAATAGAAGTTTTGAACATTGCTTTTAACCCAGAAACTATGTCACTAAGCCTAATTGAAGGAAAAACTTGTTTTCATTATTTATTTGTTTTACCTTTCTGTATTGATTATGTTCATGTGATGAATTGAATGTTAAAATTGTTGAAGATTTGACTTTGCACCAAAAGATAAAGTAGGAATAGTGTACAACAGCGGTCTCAGTTCCGACAGCTTGAAACAGATTCCTTTATCATGGTAGTCATATACCTACAGGCTAGACCCATTATTGACGCTGTGCTCGTGATGAGGCTTTGCCTTTTTCATATTATTAGATAAATTTGAAAAGGATAAGCAGTATCATTGTAATAACAATTCATACAAAGTAATTCATGAAATCAGAATGTTCCGTACTTGTTTACTAATGGTCATTGCTTCATTTAAATATTTAAATTCTTTCAATAATTGTTATGGTATTTGTACAAGATATTAAGCCAAAAAACAAATATTTAATAAGTTATGAAGTAGTTTAACTCTGTCCGATATATGAGCGCTTTCTGATGCCTCTGCAGCAGACGACTTTTGAAATAATTGTGGCAAAAGAAGAAATTGCTCATAATGAGCAATTTCTTCATTTTCCACAATGATTTCAACTTTACTCTTCTTTATTTTGGACTTGATACTTTCTAAGTCGTCTGTTGCGGATATATTGTATGTGGGCAAGGGTTAGGCTTCTGTTACTGATAGCTCCAGTTTGAATATTGCACCTAGAACCTTCTGAACAATTATCTTCTACCCTTATTTATACTCAACGTTTGATGTATTATGATCAATTAATTTATTATGGACACCCGACTCAATAAGTATAACTACTGCTTTTACCGCCTCGATGATGTCGCCCCGAGTGCGGGAGGCCGCGGGTTCGATCCCCCGTAGGGTCATACCAAAGACTTAAAAAAAACCCGGTAGTAATGGCTGCTCACCTTTGCCCTCAGGGTGGCGGGGTAAGCATTAGGACTAACTGGCTGGTGTCAAAATGAATCGATCAGTTGTCATGGTAACTAACCAAGGACACGTCGTGATAAAGCTCAAACATTGTTGATGGTGTTAAACGCCATATCTTCAATCAACTAACTACTGCCTTCGAAAATAGGTGAATACGGTATTATCGCGAATGATTGTTTATATCTTTAGCAACTATAGGTTTACCTGTACCTACATTTAGCTTAACCATTTTACAAATGTAGACGGTTTCTGACTACTTTTGAAAACGTTGTGACAAAAGAAGAGATTTGTCAAACCGAGTAATTTCTCTTTTTGACACAATGTTTTCAACTCTATTCAGTAAGTATATCTACATTTAGGGAGATTTTCCATATTATTGTTGAGATGTTTTAAAAGTCGTCTGCTGCTGACCCGTTGTATTTGGGAAAGGGTTAAGTTAAACGTGATGGAGATGTTTATACACGGTATGTGACTGTATTATACGAACATTCACGAAGGCCTCTTGTTTTCCTTGTTTCAAAAAATGTTTAGGAAATGTTGAATATATATAAGAAAGTATTTGTGTTTTGCCTTTTTAGAGCAAAAACTAAGACTTGAAAGATAATGTGTTGTAATATAATTTACACCTTTGCTAGGCTTCTCTCTCTAATTTGATGAGCCCCGGTAGCTCAGTCAGTACGACGCGGGCTGTCAATACAGGGGTTGTGAGTTCGAATCCCAGCTCGGCCAACATTCTTTCCGACGTTTGACAAAAGTCATATTGTGACCTGCGTCATTCACCAATGGACTGTTTAACAGTATATGTGGAAAAGCAGCCAGTTGCTTGGAAGGTATGTTATGTGGTGTACTGGTGTGGGAAAACCAGGAAACGCGTGAGTTGGTGAACTGGTCGCCGTGATATGACGGATTTTTTTTTGAAAACGGCGTTAAACCCCAATCAATCAATCAATCTAATTTGATGACGTATGTGTGTCTGTCCATTGTATTTAATTTATGATAATGTAAGAAGTAAAACATACGTATTACATATTGAATTAATTGAATTGTAACGGCAGTGTTCCGAATAACGACGTGAGACGTCTACTGTCAGTTAATTTTCACAACAGATTCCAAAGGGTACTTTAAGAATGTGTTGATGTAAATAAATAATTACATCAACAACTTTTTGTTAAAGATCAAGACCGCAGGGAACACATGTAATCAGCAGATCGAAATCATAATTAAAGTGACCTTTTTCCATTCTTTCGTAAGCAGTACTGATTTAATTATCAAGTTTGAATAATTAACGAATGTAACACGCCATGACACGAAGTGAAAAAGGGACCCATAAATTACTTCGACTTATTGATATGTTCGAGAAATCGATGGATGTATTGTGAATGCAATTATGCATTGTCACCTTTTTAAATTCCTTTATACTTAATTGAACCCTTTCCCACGTACAACAAATCTGCAACAGGCGACTTTGAAATCAACTAGGCGAAAACACTGAAAAGCTCTTTTAATGTAGGTTTAACTAATAAAAAGAGTTGAAAACATTGCGGCTAAAGAAGAAATTGCTCATCTTGAACAATTTCTACTTTTGTCACAATGTTTTCAAAAGTCGTCTGCTACAGAGGCGCCAGAATGCGTCTATATGATGGTAAAGGGTTAAGTGCGTATACTAAAGCAATCCAGTGATAAATCATATCACGAAAACTACTGCTTAGCTGTTTTCAAAGGACAGAATCGTTCCAGAAAATGATTCGAGTTAAACGATATTTTCGAATATCCACATGTTTGAATAAGCGCTAGTTCACTGTATTAGAGTTTGCAAAATTGATTGATCGATTGATTGATTGATTGATTGATTGATTGGTTGATTGATTTGGGTTTAACGCCGTTTTCAGTCATATCACGACGACCAGTTTACCCACTCAGGTGTTTCCTGGCTATATCATACCAGTACTCAACACAATAGTCTTTCCAAGCAAATGGCTTCTTTTCCATATAGACTGTTAGCCAGTTGATGTATTACGAATGACGCTTGTAACGGTGACTTTTATCAAACGTCGGAAAGAATGTTGGTCGAGCTAGAGCTGGAGTTCGAACTCACAACCCCTGGATTGACAGCACGCGTTGCTACAAACTGAGCTACCGGGGCTTGGCTAGTTTGCGAGAAGGTCAAGGTCACCGACTGCGCTATTGTAAGGTGCTCCTGTATGTCCTGTAATACCCCCAGTAATTTGTTTGAAGTCGGGAGAGTGCAATTATCACGCGTACACAGTAATACATGTCTGCGCTTCCACGCTTAAAAATCTAAATGAAAGTTTATTTAAACCCTTTCCCTCATATAGACGCTTTCTGACGCCTCTGCAGCAGACGACTTTTTAAAAACATAGTAACAAAAGAAGAAATTGCTCAAAACGAGCAATTTCTCCTTTTGCCACAATGTTTTCCACTTTAAGTCATACATAGGTTATCCATTCAATTATAGAGATTTTCTATTTTTTCAAAAAATATGTTCAAAGTCGTCTGCTGCAGAAATGTTGTATGAGGCAATTCATGGAGGCAGATAAGACGACTCGGATGCGTTAGGTATGGCTGTACACTATCAGCAATTTCTTCCCGGCTTATTTTCGCGTATATATCTGAATTAGAGGTAGGCCCTACGGTACATATCCACTTATTGCTTAAGTAAACGAAATCTAGATTATAATGCTTTTATTGCGTAACAATGACCACAGATGTCGGGAACAACATGTTACTTCATACGTACACAATTTATTATTTAGTATTGCTGTGAAATCAATTTACCCACGTCAGAGAAAAATACTGTCTTCTCTGCGTCCCCAACACCTTATTAGGATAAGCGTTTCGCCAACTTCAATCCATACGCTGTTTTGCCTGTTAGTAATGGTTTCATTCTTTTAGTATGTAAATTGTATCAATCGACCGGATTAAAATGTTTATAAAATTAGGTTAATCTTGTAGTAGACTTTGGTGCAATGGTAGAGCGTCGGCTTCTCGTACCAATGAGTTCTGCCTTTGGGATATGTCCACACTGACTGATCAAATACTGGTTATGTTTAAAGGTAGCTGAATGCGTGTTTCTCACAATGGATGTAAAATAAATAAGTTTAATCTTACGTTAAACTAAAATCATACAACTCGTTATATACGCTTACTTATTAGTATTATGGCAGTGCTTTATTGTCGTAAGCAAACTGTTATTAAGATGATAACTAAATCATAAAAAATAAAACACATTGATAGTAACCTTGCCAAGAATAAATGTTTGTTATTTATGGGAAAAGGAACAAGCGATCGCTTTTGTGAACAATATAGATCCGGATCGGCCTTTGCATCAGCATTATATTATCAAGATTTGCACATTTCGAATATTACTTAAGCAAGTTTAAAAGATACTTCTGTCCTCTTATGTAGACACTGATAAGAGCAGATGTACAGGCTAATCTATTCAGAAATACCAACCTTTTCTCACGGATGGGCTGATAAAGTGTCCGAGGTATTAACGGAATTAACATTCGGAAAGCCAATGATAAGTACATTTTTGGTAATAGTGATATATGCATGGAGATTATGAATATAATGGTGATGATTCATCATCACCATCCCCAGTGTTCCTGAGTGCCCTCTATTTTATTCATCTGAATGATTTCTGACTACGCCTCGTCGAGAATACCAGCTGTGACAGTGGTTATCTGATAATCCCAATAATCCTATATTCTGTTATTTACATGCACTTGATACAGACGACTATTGACGTCGCTTTAGAAGACGTCATTTTGGTTTGGAAACATTGTGGACGAGGGAGAAATTTCTCTTATCAAAATATTTCACCATTTAAAAAAAACAAAACTTTTCTGTTAAATTGAACTATCCATAAGTTTATAGGGTCTTTTCCTAGAAAGTTACAGCATATTAGTTTTAGTAAACCATATCATCACATGAAAGCAATTAAGATATTTACTAAAATGAACAGAAGAAAATTGTTTTACATATTCTTCAGTGGGTTATTTATATTATATATTATATCCTCATAACGGCTCTGATATTGATCAAAATTAATGATTAGGTAAAGCTCGTCTATTTTTTGAAGAAAAAAGTTATTGTGATACCCTTGTCGCCGTCGTCGTCGTCGTCTGCTGCGTCTTCAGCGTCATAGGTGTCGTCACAAAACTTTAACCTTACCTCATAAGTCAAAGACCGTACAATATTTTCAAATGGAAATTGGTACACATGTTCTTAGGAACAGTACGCATGTCTATACAAAGTCACATAACTCTGGCTTTAATTATTATTCAGAAATGCCCCTTGTTCGACTTAGAGTAACGCAGACGAGCGTTGGTATTGCCTTGCGGCGCTGTTGTCACCGTTAATTGTGTCTATTTGCACCACGTCAGCAGTAATTAAAAGCATGACATGATCACATGTATGGGTATATGAGCCGTCCCGCGAGTAAACCAACAGTGTGGCCTCTGCGTAAGGTATCGTTCCAGATCAGCCTGAGCAGTCCGTGCAGACTGATCCGGGCCGACACATTCCGGCTCAGAGGGATAAAGGTATAGAGTAATGATTCCTGATACAGGAAATCCACAGAAGGCGAAATGGGTATATCCGGGTAAGCCTGCGCTGCATGCTTAGACTGATCAGGGTCGATGATTTACGCAGAATCCACACTGTGTGTTTTCTTGCGGGACAGCTCATATGGAAGATCAAGATATACATTCACTCTTCTACACACATAATCCCTTAATAAGTACATTAATGGGAAAGGTATATGGCTGATGTTGTGAGCAATGTAGAATCAGGTTGTGCATCCAGACCATCTAATGAAGATCTCCACTTTTCACAATTCCTTACATAAGCTTATTAGAAGCTCCCGTCTGCTTGTGGATACTCTTACAATACGGGGCATGTAAGACCTTATTTGTCCCAGATCATATTCTTCCCACCTGGGAAAAATAGGATCCTATTCCTCACAGCTGGGACAAATAAGATCTCATTTGTCACACATTTCGAGCATATATGTCACAGGTCCTGGGACATTTATGATCGAAGTCGGTTTTGTATGTACCATAGAATCACATTCCTCACAGGTCAAAAATTGCATGATTTTTTTAGCAACAAATTACCTTTTTAAAACTGAGTCACATTTGTCACAGATTGCTATTGTCGATATTGCAGACATATTTTGTTGCTATACATGTATGTGTTTATATTATAGTTACAAAGAATCATCGATAATGTTGTTGTTGTTGTTGTTGTTTTTTTGTTTTTCGCTGGAGCTGCTGTTAGTTCTCGACTTGACTGATGCTGTAAAAGTGGAAATAGTAATCATTCTTGTTGGCAGCGTAATAGTAAGTGTAAAAGTAGTGATATATGGCAGAATGGTTGTTGTTGTGAATTGTATAGGCATTGTTTTGCTTGCTATCGATAAATGGTGGTTGATGTAGGCGCAGACAAGGTAGTTGTTGGCTTTTTTTGTTGTTATTATAGCAGTCGTTGTATTCGTATATAGTCTATACCATTTCATATTAGCTCCATTGAAATAGAAAGCTGGCAGTTTCTTTAATCACTCTCGAGCCCGCTTCCTGGGTCAAACTCATCATTACTGAGTGCGCATGAGAAAAGTTCTATGAGAACGTTCACCTACCGAGGATAGAACCCGGGACCTCTACATATGAGTGCCTGTATAGATAAAGTTAAGATGTGTTAAATGAAATAATTATTGTTGTTGTTTGTTTTATTGTTGGAGATATACGTGCCGTTGTTGGGCGCAGTACTTCCGCAATAATTGGAGGTGGCACTTGTTTGTAATGGTACTCGTAGGCGTAATAGTGGTAGTTGTTGGCGTTGTTGTTGTGGTGTTTGATCGCTTAATTGTTTTCCGCTCACCTGAGTACGAAATGCCAAATGTGAAATATTGTGATCAACATATATCCGATGTATATTCGTCGTCAATATTTTTTAAACATATCGTCTTGTATGAACCCATTTATATTTGGTAAATTTGTAGCACGATAAAGTGATCCTTGACAACGATTTTCAAATCTGGCACCGCCCCAGAGGTCAAACGTTTCATTTATACTTGTATATGAAAATCTCCTTGTCTACAACTGCAATGTCCGTACCTTTGATATGTGGTATGTAGCAATACAGTATATGTAGTGATCTTTTACCGACACTGTTCGAATTAGGTCCGATCCCTTTGATTATCGAGTGGGAAATTCAGACGCCCTGTGCTTAAAAGAAATGCTGGAAATAAGTTATCATGAATAGGATTTGCAAAGATAGACTGGTTCCTGAACTAAATCAAGACTTTTCGATGGTGTATACGGGTTACGTATGTGTTTTTAAAAACAGACGCGGGAATGTGTGAAATCCGTCCATCCCCGCAACGTATTGTCAACCACTCTACACTCGTATTTACTATTTATATATTTTTCTACTGTAATTATTAATTAATCATAATACTGTTGGTATGTTATAAAATAGCAGACTATGTACTTTGTACGTTAATAAGAAATATTCTCATTGACCGAGACAACCACAACCCACTGCGGCTGATCCTCCTCCTTATACTACTTCTACCACTTCTTATTATTTTGTGTTGGTGTTGTTGTTTTTGTTGTTGTTATTATTATTACTTGTTTTATACTATTATTATGATTATTGTTTATTTCCTTTTATTATTATTATTGTTTATTTCCTTATATTATTATCATTGTTTACTTCCTTTTAATATCATATTTTTATTATTTAATTTACAAACAGCAATGCATCGACACAATTTGTGAAGAATATGTTTCTCTTATTAACGACCATTTTGGTCAATCATATATGACACAGTTTGAAACTGTGAAGAAAAGGATCCTATTTGTCCCAGACCTGTGAGGAATATGATCTGGGAATAATAAGGTCCTACATCAAGACCTTATTTGTCCCAGATCATATTCTTCCCACCTGGGAAAAATAGGATCCTATTCCTCACAGCTGGGACAAATAAGATCTCATTTGTCACACATTTCGAGCATATATGTCACAGGTCCTGGGAAATTTGTGGTCGAAGTCAGACATCAGACATACGGTGATGGCAGATTTTCAATATGTGTGTTGTTGATAAAAGTTTAGATGTGGTAAATGTACAAATGATTGTTTTTGTTTTTGTTGTTGTTATTATTACTACTTGTTTCATACTATTATTATGATTATTGTTTATTTCCTTTTAATATCATATTTTTGTTATTAAATTTACAAACAGCAATGCATCGACACAATCTGTGAAGAATATGATTCTCTTGTTAACGACCATTTTGGTCAATCATATATGACACAGTTTGAAACTGTGAAGAAAAGGATACTATTTTTCCCAGACCTGTGAGGAATATGATCTGGGAATAATAAGGTCCTACATCAAGACCTTATTTGTCCCAGATCATATTCTTCCCACCTGGGAAAAATAGGATCCTATTCCTCACAGCTGGGACAAATAAGATCTCATTTGTCACACATTTCGAGCATATATGTCACAGGTCCTGGGAAATGTGTGGTCGAAGTCAGACATTACACATACGGTGATGACAGATTTTCAATATGTGTGTTGTTGATAAGAGTTTAGATGTGGTAAATGTACAAATGATTGTTGTTGTTTTTGTTGGATAAATACGTGCTGTTGTTGTGCGCAACACTTCCGCAATAATTGGAGGTACTTGTAGGCGTAATAGTGTTAAGTGTTGGTGTTGCTGTGGTGTTTAAATGTGTTCTGCTCACCTGAGAACGAAATGCTCAATGTGTGGTGTTTAATTAATCATAATAATGTTGGTATGTTGTAAAAGAGCAGACTACATTCGTTGTACGTACAAGATATCGTCATTGACCGAGAATTCATACATTATAACATCTCTGAAATTATAAGTAAATTGCACAAACTAAGTATGGCATACTTAAAATTTGAGAGCTTCTTACTAAGCAATTTATATTCATAAAAATATGTACTGGAAAATGTATTTCCAACACTTTCAACGGATACATTATGTGCCAACAGTGAATACCACAATGCAAGCAGAGCTTTGGTTTAAAGATAGTTCAGTTCTGAGCCTGCCTGATATGGTCGAGCTTTAACGTTAGTGTAACAGTTCAACCCCCGGGGTCACAATCCGATTAAGATAGATAAAGACAAAATTTTAGAAGATTTATTGGTGTTGTTGTTGTTTTTTCAATGGAATAGTAGTGGTTATTGTAGGTGTTTGGCGTTGGGGGACATATGATATAAACTTCTTAGCTGGCCCAAATATAACGTACAAATAGTATAAGGCTTTCGTTAGAATAAATAAATCATAACATTAATTATGCATTTTTAAAGAAGTGCATACAGTTTTATTTTATTGTGTACATGTCAGTTGGTCGGTAGGTGGTCGTCCCGTCGGTCGGTCAGCCGGTATACCAAAGCCTGTCCGATTGAAAAAATATGTCTTTAACGTCAGTTAAGCCGGGCAGTTATAATGTCCCTGCAATATGCACCCGCAACTTTTTTTCTCGAATCAGTTCAATATACGACTACTACTATTACGTGTGCTACTACTGCTGCTGCTGCTGCTGCTGCAATTACCGCCGCCGCCATCACAACCACTACCAACTACTGACGATCCTCCTCCTTATACTACTACTACCCCTTCTTATAAACATTGTTGTTGTTGTTGTTGTTATTATTATTATTATTACTACTTTTATCATACTATTATTGTTATTAGTGTCTAGTTCCTTTTATTATTATATTTTTATTATCAAATTTACAAACAGCAATGTCACCGACAAAATCTGGGAAGAATATGATTCTCTTGTTTACTACCATTTTGGTCAATCATATATGTCACAGTTTGAAACTGTGAGGAATAGGATCCTATTTGTCCCAGACCTGTGAGGAATATGATCTGGGACAAATAAGGTCCTACAGGGCATATTGAAAGGCTGATCTAAATCCACAATTATAATATATATGCACATGTAGTACATGTTACTTGTGACGATATCACTTTCGGTGATCATTCAATTGAAAACAGATTTCGATCAAAACAAACCATTATCCTCTGAATGATTCCTACATGTAGTGTGCATCGTTCAGAGGAGAGGCACTTTCAGTGCATTGTAAACATACTCGTATAAGCCGGTTTAGCTTAGGGTTTTGGGGTCTCAATGGCACTCAACAAAAGACATATCGACAAACAAGTAGTGGTGCTACCCTTCCAGTATTTTGTCAGAAGGTGCATGTAGGTATGTATACTATGTGTTTGGACGGTGGAGACGCTGGTGAGACAGTGCGGATGCAGAGGCTGACCCGGGTCGTCAGTTTAACCAGAAACATTAAGTCCATAATGCAGTACAGCCTTCTTTTTTCTGGAAATGCGCAAATACGAACCAAACTATAAAACATGCAATTACCACTGTGGAACTGCTAACGTGTAGCAAATATAAAAAAGAAGAATCTAGCCTTTGCAATCATTGTCAATCAAATGTTAGTGATATAAGAATACAAATTATATCTAACTGCTCTCGATTTTCGAGACAACGTAACAATCTCATAAACAATATCGGACTGCACTGCTCGGAAGACTTGTCCTTATTTTTAAGAACATTCGTGTCATAAAATGAGGCGTTTGCTAGGTATTTATTAGATATCGAGTTACCAGCAGTATTCAGCATAGACAACACTAAGCAAACTATGTTTATAAAGTTATGTATTCAGTACATACACATAGTGCTTAAAGGATCAGAGGTCTTGTATGAAAACAGCAGATATATTGATGATTAATCATAACCAAATATTCACATGCGCATCTGTGTTTCTCTCTACATTTAATCATATGTTTTCACACATGAGTCATATAAAGTAAAAAGAAGTAATGAAGTAATACTTTTGGTTCAATGAAATGTGCATCAGTTGATAGAAACATTCATACATGACCATACAAACGCATATGCATATATATACAAACTGCAATTGGCCGATGTAATTGGATATCTGTCAACCTGTTGGTATACATTCCTTTTCGTTTCGTTGAAAATGTTCTAAATGGGTGTTACAGATATAAACTAAAAACAAAACACGGAAAATCCCAAATTTAACCGTTTTATTTGAGACATGTACATATTCATTTTATGACGTAAACGATGTTTATACATTCTATTTATATTATTCTGTATTAGAAAATTCATGTAAATCTCCTACTGCTTGTAGGAAAAAAATATAAACAAAATAAAACAATGACTAATCGGCAATACATGCAGGTGATTAAAACGACTCGGATGCGTTAGGTGATCTGGCTGTATACTATCAGCAATTGCCTTCCGGCTTCTTTTCGCGTATATATCTCAATCAGATGTACGGTACACACCCACTAATTGCTTAAGTAAACACAATCTAGATTATAATGATTTTAATGCGTAACAATGACAACAGGTGACGGGGACAACATGTTACTTCATACGTACACAATTTATCATTTAGTATTGCTGTGAAATCAATTTAACCACGTCAGAGAAAAATGCTGTCTTCTTTGCGTCCGAACCGCCTTAACACTCGACCGGATTAAAATGTTTATAAAATAAGGGTAATCTTGCAGTAGATAGTGGTGCAATGGTAGAGCGTCGGCTTCTCGTACTAATGAGTTCTGCCTTTGGGATATGTCCACACTGACTGAGCGAATAATGGTTATGTTTACAGGCAACTGAATGCGTGTTTCACAATCGATGTAAAATAAATAAGTTTAAATGTTTAAGTAAAATCATACAACTCGTTACATACGCTTACTTTTTATTATTATGGCAGTGCTCTATTGTCGTAAACAAACTATTATTGAGATAATAACTAAAATATGAACATAGTAACCTGTTCACGAATAAATGTTCGTTATCAGTGAGGCCAGCCCGTCTATTGGAAAATGTACAAAGTAGCTTTAGTGAACAATGTAGATCAAGATCGACCTTTGCATCAGCATTATATCATCAATATTTACATGGTTCGAATAACACTTAAACAAGTTTGCAAGTAACTTCTGTCATTTTGTGTAGATGTACTGATAAGATGAAGCAGCTTGACAGGCTCATCTGAACCTACACTATTCAGAAACACCAACTTATACCTTTTCTCACGGATGGGCTAATATAGTGTCCGAGGTATTTGTTACTCTGACACCGATACTACATCAGGCGTAAGGCTTTCCCAGCAACCCTGAGCGCCAAGGAGGAAAGCTATTATTGCCATTTTTAAAATCTTTGGTATCACTGGATCGGTGATCAAACCCTGATTTCCCGCTACAAAAACGAAAGCTCTAACTACAACTACACCACAGATACAGTCATACTGTTGTTTACGTGATCACCCGGTCTGGTGTGTTTGAAAGCAGTTCAAGGTTAAACACGTAACATATTATTGAGGGATGATAACCTGTTGCTATGTTTACGAATAAAATGTAAACTTTAAAAAAAAAAAAAAGATATTCACGAAAGAACCTTTCCCACATACAACAAATCAGCAGCAGACGACTTTGAGAAAACATATAGACAAAAACACAGACAATCCCTTTCAATTAAAGAACAATAATTGAATAGAGTTGAACACATTGTGACAAAAGATGAAATTGCTCGTTTAGAGCAATTTCTTCTTTTGTCGCCATGTTTTTGAAAAGCCGTCTGCTGCAGAGGCGTAAGAAAGCGTCTATATGAGGGAAAGAGGTAATTAAAAGATAAAAACAGAGGCGTCAGAAAGCGTCTATATGAGGGAAAGGGGTTATTCAAAGAAACACGATAACCATGTTTAACCTAGCTACCGATGGGAAATATAATTCAACAGTTTGAGATAGTTATATATATGAGAGCAGACTGTTTCTGACTCAACATGTGAACCAATAAAACTGCTTTGACATTTCGTTAATGTACATGTATACTATGTAAGAATACAACGCCTCGTCGAGAAAATCAGCTGTGACAGTGGTTATCTGATAATCCCAATAATCCTATATTCTGTTATTTACATGCACTTGATACAGACGACTATTGACGTCTCTTTTTACCTTTTCAAAAAATGTTATAAATGTGCAGTAAAATTTAACTTCCTATCCATTGTGTTTATTGTTTTGTTTTTCCTAGAAAGTTACAGCAGATTATTCTTAGTAAACCATATCATCACATCTAAAATCTGATGGAGAATTGTATCCAAATAAAATGTCCTGGTTTTCTTTACTTAAGAAATTATTGTCATCATTAGGTTTTTATGAAGTTTGGTTAGCTCAGGGTGTTGGTAACGTAACTGCTTTTATGAGTCATTTTAAACAACGTTTGCGTGATACTAATGTACAGAGCTGGAATGCAAGAATTAATCATTCACAACGCAGTACCTTCTTCAAATCCATTGTACCCTTCAACTTTCAGTTTTATCTAAATTGTAATTTCAGTAATAATTTAATTTCTGCAATGTCAAGGTTACTACTCTCATCACATAATCTTTCCATTGAAACTGGTAGGTGGCATCGCCCAAACTGTATCTCACGTGAAGATAGAAAATGTATAACATGCACTAAGATCGAAGACGAATACCATTTTATGATTGAATGCAATTTATATTCTGACTTCCGTAAAAGATATATTTCTAAGTAGTATTGGTCCAATCCTAGTATGTATAAACTAAAACAACTGTTCGTATGCACTAATGTTTCTAAACTCAGAAATGTATGTACATAGATAATGAAAGCTTTTCAATTAAGATATGATTTGTAATGATAATATAAAATGTACAAATAAGTTGTTAATATAAATGTTGTGCTGTGTTTACATTTTATGAACAGATATCATTTTCATTTACTGATATGAATGTGTCATACTTGTGTCAATATGCCCCTTGCCTATTTTGGACATATTATATTATATTATATTATGTTATGTTGTATAATATTATATCATATCATATTATATTATATTGTATTGTATCATATTATATTGAATTATATTGTGTTGTTTTAAATTGTATTGTATGGTAAGCGTGTACATGTATATATGGTGATGAGGATATGGTATTACGTTTGAACGACACCTTCTCCGTCTATGACGCGACATTTTACCTCTTTCGAATGTATGTACATGTACTTGTAAATTGGTAAATGTGCTCCACTTGCTATGTCATTTGTAATGTTTATTTGTGTATTTTGTTTTTCTCACGGGTCACGTTGCCTTTTGATTTATATTTAAAATAAAGTGTTCACGTAAACAATTAGCAAATTACCAAATAAAGAATAGAAGAAAATTGTATTATATACATTTCAGTGGGTTATTAAGAAATAACAGTGAATGATATCCTCATAAAAGCACTGTTTTAAACAGGGATATTGATCAAATGATCAGTTTTAGCTGGTGGCACTGTTTATTGTGTCTATTTTCACCATGTCATTAGTAATTAAAAGCATGCCATGAACATGACCATCTTTATGAGTATATGTAAGATTGAGATATACACACTTCTACACACATAATCCCTTAATTAGTACGTTCATGAGAAAGGTACAAGTCTGTTTTTGTGAACAGTGTACATCCTTATCAGGTTATGCAATAAGACATTCTGATGAAGATCTCCCCTATTCACAATTCCTGAAATAAAAAGCTCCAGTCTGCTTGTGTATATTCTTACAAAATGAGGCATATTTAAAGGCTGATCTGAATCTACAATGGACGATCTCATAGAATATATATGCACATGTAGTATATGTAATTTGTGACGATATCAATTTCGGTGATCACTCCATTGAAAAACATATTCCGATCAAAACAAACCATTACCCTCAAAATGATACATAGTACATCTTTCACAGGAGAGGCACTTTCTGTGCATTGTAAACATAATCCTATGAACCGGTTTAGCGAGTTTGGGGTCTCAATGGCACTCAACAAAAGACATATTGGCAAACAACTAGTGGTGCTACACTTCCAGTATTTTGTCAGAAGGTTCATGTAGGTATGTATACTATATATTTGGACGGTGGAGACTCTGATGAGACAGTGCGGAAGCAGAGACTAATCCGAGTCGTCAGTGTAACCAGATGCACTGAGTCCCCTACTCGCTAGACGCGGTACATATTCAGTGCGTGTACACGAACAACGAATATGAGCCGTCCCGCGAGAAAACCAACATTGTGGACTCTGCGTAAAGTATCGACCCGGATCAGCCTAAGCATCCTGCGCAGGTTTACCCGGATAGTCACTTTTCGCCTCCTGTGGATTTTCTGTTTCAGGAAACATTATTCTATACCTCTATCGCCCTGAGTAGGAATGATGTTTCGGCCCGGATCAGTCTGCGCGGACTGTGCAGGCTGATCTGGGTCGATACATTACGCAGAGGCTATTATGGTGGTTTTCTAGCGGGACGGCTGATATGTAAAGTTTGTTAGTATTGGGCTTTACGCCGCTTTCAACACTGTTTCAGTAATATCACGGCGTTTCCTGTTTAATTTTCCAGTACTACTGGGTCCATTCATCCTGACACCAGCGAGTCAGTCGTAACGCTTACCCCGCAACCCTGAGCGCCAAGGAGGGAATGCCATTATTACCATTTCTTTAGTCAATGGATTGACCCGGCCGGGGATTGAACCCGCGACTTACCGCAGCCGAGACGGACGCTCTGCCCCTACACCATAGAGGCGTTACAATATGTAAAGGAGATCATCTTAAAGGTGCTGAATTCCATATTATTGATAGTAAAGTCAAAGTTTTAAAACTGTTTAAAAGGTGCCTTGAATTATTAGAATCATAATTCTGGGATAAAACAAGAGTAATAATTTCACTTTTCAGTACAATAAACATCTAAATATTGATCGTTTATGCGTAATTTCTACTGGGTACATATACCCAGTAACCCAAATTTTGTACATTTTCATGACTTTCAATTGACTGTTTTTCAACATTTACTGTTAAATAGTTTTGAACTATTTAACGTACTTTGTTGTGAGTATAAGCAGTATTTGCAGAAGTTTCTAATGTTTCTTCTTCCTCTGGAAGAGGCACCTTTAAGATGTGTACATATACTTTAATTTCATAGTCTCATGTTCATAACAATGGAATAATATAACAAATTGTATACTTACACGTACTTGTAAGAGACTGGCTTGAAAAGCATTGAAATTGCAAAATCCAGATGTGTATCCATATTAGGAAATTTACACTCATAATAAACACTTTATGTCAATATTTATGAAAAATACGCAGTGCTGTTATTATCCACAAAACTTGTAAAAATGAATAACAGTTTTAAACAGGTTTTAAAAGAGATAGGTAATCGTTAATCGAGATAAATATTATTATTTTTTTCCAGTTATAGACAACAATTGATTAATTTGAAGCACATAATTTTTAAAATGTTACAAAGAAAGCAAAGTTTCCCTAAACGAGACATTTCTCCTTTTTTAACCATTATTAAACTATATATATCAAGGACGTGGTTATAGTTTACCATATCTTAACAATATTTTCTTCAATTATGTCCAATGCAGACAACGTCTAAATATCATATCGGACATTAAAGACACCATTCACCTTTCTCGCCAGATATCCCTTACTAATTAACACAGTGAGAATATTAAAGAAACATAGACAGTTTGACACAATTCAATTGTTTTACCAAAATGTAATTTTCAAACAACCCAGTATACGAATTCACGATATAACTGACAGATGGAAATAAATCCGTTCTCACGTACATGTCCTATACAAGGTATTAACGAACATGTTAAGTGTCGATCGATGCCGAATTCAATTATTCTGTGTACGCAAAGGTATTCAATGTACACTTTACGACGTGTGTTATTGTGATGATCGTACTACTACTACTACTACTACTACTACTACTACTACTACTACTACTACTACTACTACTACTACTACTACTACTACTACTACTACTACTACTACTACTACTATTACTACTACTACAATTAACGATGCTCTATATCCATACTATTTGTTAATTTAACTTAAACTTGTGATTATTTGTTATTTATCAATCTCCACTAGGAGGAATTAAAATGAATAAATAAATACTACTACTACTACTACTACTTATACTACTATTACTACTACTACTACTACTACTACTACTACTACTACTACTACTACTACTACTACTACTACTACTACTACTACTACTATTACTACTACTACTACTACTACTTCTACTATTACTACTACTACTACTACTACTACTACTACTACTACTACTACTACTACTACTACTACTACTACTACTACTACTACTACGACTACTACTACTACTACTACTACTACTACTACAACTACTACTACTACTACTACTACTTCTACTACTACTACTACTACTACTACTACTACTACTACTACTACTACTACTACTACCACTACTACTACTACTACTTCTACTACTACTTCTGATGCTACTACTACTACTACTACTTCTACTACTATTAATATTACTATTACTTCTACCACTTCTACAACTACTATTACTACTACTACTACTACTTTTACTACTACTACTACTTCAAATTGATTACAAAATGAATGAGACTACTACAAATACTACTGTTACTTCTAGTGCTATTACTACTGCTTCAACTACTTCTATTACTACGTATACTTCTAAGAAAAGAAGAAGAAGACATACATAAGTAGAACACGAAGTAGAAGAAGACGACGATGACGAAGAAGAAATACCAACTGAATTTTGGAAATCCACTAGATATTCGTCATCTTAGATATTCATTCATGGTTCTTCACTTGGGCACTTACAAGTGTACATTAGTTTGTGTGAATGGTACTTTACGACACTCTCAACATTGTTTCAGTCATATCACGGCTTTTAAAGGGTAATGTACCAGTACTATCGGGCTTATTTATCCTGACATCGATTCGACAGTCTTAAAGCTATCCCCTCAACACTCTGAGCGCCATGGAGGGAATCCATTTATACCATTATTAAAGTATTTAGTACGAGCCTTAATGTGTCGAATGGAAAAAGTGAAACAATATTAAAATTGGCGCATCTAAGTCTTATTCCCTGTCAAGCATATTTTGCTGGAAAAATGCGTTTAATAACGGACATGATTATAATTATCATGTTATTCCACGTCACAGGTGACATCATTAACATTGTTTTCTTTCTATTACATATACCTGGACTGATTTAGTCATGTATACATACCATTTGATAATGGTTGTTTTATCAAAAGCTTTTTCCTCACGATAAAGACATAGATATTTGGTTTTTAAGAGTTTGAATTGTTTTTATTGAAAAGTATTCATGCACCTCTTCACAATTTGTTACGATAAAGTTGACAGTTCGCGCCTGATTGACACATACTGATTATTGTCTTGTTTTGATAAAGCAAACACAATCGAAGGTAGAATTGAAGAAAAAAAACCACAAACATAGGTTATACATTAGGAAGACGTGAACCCTGCACCCCAATTGGGAGCAACAAGACCGACCAGTCCACGTGAAAGCAGAGCAAAGCCTGGTCCGATCGACTAGTCCACAAAAAGGTCAACGGGTCAATTCCTAAACCTTTGAGGGCCAACCTATTGCCACCTCCCGATCGACCAGTCCACATGAACGGTCAACGGTTCAAATCCTAAACCGTGGAGGGCCAATCCATGCTCCGTACGGATCGACCAGTCCACATAAAAGGTCAACGGTTCAAATCCTTAACCTTTGAGGGTATAACCCACTGCCCCGTAAAGATCGACCAGACAACCTGCAGGTTAATATAAAGCTGTCCCGTGGTACAGTTGCGGTACAGGTAAACACGTTATATTGATCAAACACTTTATCTGGTCGGTGGTATGTATGATTTTCTTAGAATCTTCGTCTATTAAAACGTCTGATGAAAACACACAGATACACAGATAATTCAAAATCATGATAATTTTAATATGTCAGATGGATACATCGTTGAATATATTATTGGAAAAGGAGAAATTGCTCAATATGAGCAATTTCACCTTTTCCAAAAATATTTTCAAAACTCATTCTGTGGCATTTTGTCGTCTGTATCATGTAAAGGGTCAATCCTAAGATGTTGTTGTCTTGGATGGAGAAAGTCATCCGTGGTGGGTGTAACTCAATCTTAGCTTTATTAATTATTTATTCTGTGAACCAAGTCATGGAAAAACGATCCAAAATGCGCTGATAGCGTATTACGCGCACGAGCTTTCTACAAAGCTTCTGTCGAACCAGGTGCATTTATAATATGGTGTTTTACGCCGATTTCAACAATTTTTCAGTTATTTTACGGCGTTTCCTGGGAAAGTTACCAGTACTTCTGGTCCATTTCTCCTGACAACAGCCATAATTCTCTATAATTGAATGGATGACCTATGACTAAGGGTGGTAAACATTGTGGCAAAAGGAGAAAATTGCTCGTTTTGAGAAATTTCTTCTTTTGTCACTATGTTTTCAAAAAGCCGTCTGCTGCAGAGGCGTCAGAAAGCGTCTATATGAGGGGAAGGGTTAATACAATATTTGACCATACTCTGACTTCATGTTTACATATTATTTGTATTCACCCGGTATCACACCGATGTCGCAGTTCGATCTGAATATACTACACTGGTCACGCTCAGTGTATTTTCATACAATGCATTCACATGGCAGGCTGGTGAAAACCCATGCAATTATTTTACTATATAATTGCATGATCGCTTAAATTTTGAATATTCTCGACATAAAGACGGTTACAAATGCTATTTCTGAATTATGTTAACATGTTTAACTTAAATGATAATGTATAAATATTCTTCTTTAAATTGGACATTCCACTTAATTTAAAAGATGAAATATCACTCCTGTGAAAACAACCAAATTAGTCACTTAAGCGAACAAACAGTTTGATCGTAAGCCTTTCATATACACACCCACACGCTTTTAATGCCTCTACAGCAGATGACTTTTGAAAACATTGCTGATAATGATCAATTATTCTATTTGATTTGACCCAATATTTTCAGTAATTATACTTTTAGTTATAGATATATATCACATTTTTGCCTCGATAATTTCAAATTCGTCTGCTGCAGATTTGTGTATGTGGGAAAGGGTAAATACCGAACCAAACACTTATTCTCTCTAACTTAATCGTTCAGAAGCCTTTAAATGCCATGGAACCTTTTCACATTACTCGGCCGGGATTGCTTCGTGCTATGATTACATTGTTTCTATGATTTATTTTACTACGTTGGTACAATTAATCCGAAATTAGCAGTTTAATGGTCACAAGACGAGTAAGCCATGTACCCTAGCATTGTATTGTAAGAGTACTTTTTGTTGATACTATCTAAGAAAACATTCTTTAACAATCGGAAAACAAAAACAATTTACTTTTGATTACATGTTACGTGAAATTAAGAAATTACAATGTGTCCTTTTCTTAACAATGTTAATGTTCAAAAGTCCTCAGAAACAAAAGAAGGAAATGACATCAGTATCAGACAAAGGGCTACATGTTTAGTGTGTGTGTGTGTGTGTGTGTGTCCAGTGTAAAATAGATATAGGTGAACAAATAAAGCAACCGAAATTAGATCTTATTGAACGTGTTAACACCAAACAGAATAACTGTTGTTTTTGGCCTGGGGCTTTAGCCCCTGGTCATAATAGTAAAACCATTAGTTCGGAGTTGGAAGCCTGCCAATTGCTGTTAACACCCAACAACGCATTTAAGGGTGAGACTGCGCGAGAAAAATCTTTATCATGGATTCAACAAAACTGCAATTAAAAGGTTAAGGCGTGAGTATTCCGCGAAGTGGAACGGAAAGGTACAAATAAGAGGGCCCCGTGCTCCCCCTCCCACGAGTAGTTTACGACGTATTTCTAGGCATTTACTGCTGGAATCCTTAGGGACTCCTGGCGGGCATCGAGTTACTTTTAACTTGGACTTAAAACATCATATGACACATATCGGGCGAGCGCCGGGCCAACTTTTGAACTACCCAGACAATCCAGACGCCGCTCACAGCCCGGCCGGAAGTCGGGCAGACATTGACCGAGGACAGCCCGGGGTCTGGCCGACCACCAACGGTGGCTCGCAGATTATGAAAGCCGGCTCATCGCATCATTCATCAGATCATCCAGTCGCGCTCTTCACATAATGTAACAAGTTAATCACAAAAGTGTCAGAATAACAGTTCTATAAGATGACCTAGAAAATATGGAATAAATGAAGGAGAAGGAGAGTGCAGAACCCACAAGAGAGGGATAGTGGCACTGAAGTGAATGAGACCATGCCTTTCCTCTTCAGCCACCAATGCACCAATAACTAAGTTGTAGCGGTAAAGTTCAAACGCCAACCTCTCCCTTAACCGGGCAACCCGATTGCGCTGTGCAGGTGCCCGTAAGCGCTGTGGAGGTATCAACGGCATTCTCGTAAGAATGTTTGCCTTAATACTATATATCTAAGTCAAGTTCGAATATAGGTCATATTGGGTCAGAAACTAGGTCATTTGGCCGTATTGAAGGGAAATCTTGTTAACACTCTGGAGGCTGCATTTTTAACTTGAGCATGTTAAAATTGTATCAGAATGTTTGTCTTGATGATATATAGGCCAAGTTCGAATATTGGTCAGGTCTGTTCAAAAACTAGATCACTAGACCAAATTGAAAGAAAATCTCGTTACCCACCGTACAAGGCGCATTTTCTGCTTCAGTAGTTTAAAATTAGGTCAGAATGTTGATCTTAATGATTTCTAGGCCAAGTTTGAATATGGGCCTAGAGGCCGCAGTTTTTCTGCAGCAGATTGAAATTTTGTCAGAATGATATTTAGGTCAAGTTAGACTAGTGGTCATATTTGGTCAGAAACTAGGTCACTACGCCAAATTGAAGGGTAATCTTGTTAAAACTCTGGATGCTGCATTTTTAATTTAACCATGTTGAAACTGTTTCAGAATGTTTGTCTTGATGATATGCAGGCCACGTTTGAATATTGGTCATGTCTGTTAAAAAACTAGGTCACTAGGCCAAATTAAAGGAAAATATTGTTAACACTGTAGAAGACACATTTTATTAAATGTTGTCAGAATGTTTATCTGTATGTTATCTAGGCCAAGTTCGAATATGGGTCATGCAGGGTTAAAAACTAGGTCACTAGGCCAAATTGATGGAAATTGAAGGTAATAGTCTAGAGGCCGTATTATTTGCTTCAGCAGCTTGAAATTTTGTCAGGATGTTTGTATTATTAATATCTGGCCCATTTTTGATATGGGTCATATCAGGTAAAAAAAATAGGTCACTAGGCAAAATGTAGGAAAATCTTGATAACACTCTGGAGGTTAAATTTCGAATCTATGTCGGAATAATTGTCTTGATGAGTTTTGCATTGATCAAACACTTTCTTCCAGTCTAGATCTTGGTTTGGAGAATTATTTCTACTTAATGAAAGTTGATTTAACATTGACCTATTTCACAATATAATAAGGCAGAAACTTCAAAATATTATACCTAAACCTGCTGTCAAATTTTCTTTTGATTCTTCATGTCTTAAATGTGTATACTTGTAAGCTTTTGCACTCAGATGAGCGATATAGTGCCAACAAAGTCCTCCTGTTTTCAAATTGGCAGTTTCATCATATTTACTATTTTTGATATGATCTTTCAACTTCTTAACAATAAATACATAAACATAAGTGCAATTGTTATTTCCGTTCACATTTTCCCTACTTCTCCAACCTTTCTGCAGCCCCAAGGCCGCTGCACTTTCAGTGCTTTGATTAAGCCGAATCCAACAATTAAATATACCGTGCAAACGTATTTGCATAAGTCGTCGTTTGAAAACATAATGATTCCATTTTTTGACACAATGTATTTATCTCTTTTTAATAATTTTATTTTCATTTAAAGAGATCTGCAAAGCAAAATCCTTGTCTAAATGCCTTTAAAAGTCGTCTTTGAGTGCAGATTTGTTGCATGTCGGGAGGACTTAATGATTTAACTAGCATTTACTCTTTCAGCACCGATGGCAATTATTGAGGTTTTTGTAACCAATACAGATTCATGAGCGTCAGCTCGTGACGATCTGCCTCACCTGAAATCAGTTTTGTTTGCCTTTTAGTTAACAGAATAATCACAAACCCGTATTACATGTGGAATGAAGACGCCCGATTTCGAACACGGAAGAGTCTACTTTAAACAATTCGGCGATGAAAGAGTTAAACCGAATGCTCGATGTGTTAGGTAAACATCCGTGATTAACGTACCCAATGTATGCCAGTTAGAAGCTGTAATTTCACTGTTTGATTCGGCTAACAAACAGCTAACAAAAATAGGATTACACATCAAAAGCTTAGAATCACAAGAGACTTTAGTTAAAACTTATTATACATCGATTGCGAAACGAGCTTTCACTCTAGATGTCTGCGTCCTGTAGGCTTAAGTATGTGCACCGTTTGTATGAACACATCTCAAAGGCAGAATTCACTTATCACTGGATTATTTTACCTTTAGTTTGACAATCCGACGTTCTATCAGTATACATATGAGAAAACCAGCATTATGGACTCTGCGTAATGTATCGACCGAGAGTAGCCTAGGCAGGCTAATCCGGAACAACACAGTCCGTCTCAGGGGTATAGAGGTATATAGAAATGATTCCTGAAACAGAAAATCCACAAGAAGCGAAAAGTGTATTTACGGTTTAGCCTGCGCGGCATGCTTTATCCGATCTGGGTCGATATTTTACGCAAAGTCCACAATGTTTGGTTTTCTCGTGAACCGGCTCAAATGTCTTCCCAAGTAGAGACATCAATGTCCATCTAGAGGTAGTATAGCCTTTTGACCAAACGTGCGGCGAAACAAAGGAAGCGAGGGTCCATTAGTTATGATAAGGCTATATTAAAAGCTATCTACATTGATGCATTCCAAACATTTTCGAATATTGGAATTATCATTTTGATCTACAGTGAAAACATTGCGTAAAAAGGAAAATTTGTAGTGTTTACTTATCAAGCAATGTTTCATAAATGCATTTGATGTAAAGGAGTGATATGTCGTCCGAATACTGTTCCTGTTTGAACGTTGTAACGGAGATGCTATGTGACTCACGTTTGTGTGTCTTTCGTATTGGATTTACATGCAGTATAGGGCCATGTAACCTATCTTCATCTCGA
The DNA here is from genome assembly GCA_031761405.1 of Serripes groenlandicus. Classification (NCBI taxonomy): domain Eukaryota; kingdom Metazoa; phylum Mollusca; class Bivalvia; order Cardiida; family Cardiidae; genus Serripes; species Serripes groenlandicus. Next base: position 214,807,495 of record JASEVX010000001.1, on the reverse strand, counting down.
ACGATTGAAATGTAGCAGCTGGTTATCTAGAGTAGACAATGTTTGCAATTCGATAATGCAACACTTTGTTTACGAAAAAACTACTCTTTCGTACATCATATTTGAACCAATTAACGCAATGGATTCTAGAACCGGGTCCTTTAGATCATATAGATCAATAGATCGGTGCCCTTTTACACCCCAGTCACATCATTCCGGAAAATTCCCATAACAACAGATAAACAGGTCTGACAAAATAAAGGGAGCCAACCGATTCGTGTTTGTCGAAGAGAACAATAAATATGAGCCGTCCCACGAGAAAATCAACATTGTGGACTCTGCGTAAAGTATCGACCCGGATCAGCCTAAGCATGCCGCGCAGACTTACCCGGATAGACACTTTTCGCCTCCTGTGGATTTTCTGTTTCAGGAATAACTACTCTATACATATATCCCACTAAGACGGAATGTGTCGGCCGGATCAGTCTGCGCGGACAGCGCAGGCTGATCTGGTCGATACATTACGCAGATGTCTATCGCCGCAGCCTCACGAGAAAACCAACAGTGTGGACTCTGCGTAAAGTATCGACCCGGATCAGCCTAAGCATGCCGTGCAGACTAACCCGGAAAGACACTTTTCGCCTCCTGTGGAATTTCTGTTTCAGGAATCACTACTCTATACGTCATGAGACGGAATGTGTCGGCCCGGATTGTCCATATTGTTGGTTTTCTCGTGCACATTATTATGTTTGCGAATATAAACTGAAGGCGGAAAAATCCGTGTGACTAATTAATCATGCGATGACCATCTGTTACCATAAAGTCAATACATGACTACCTGGAACCCTTCACAACTTGCAGATACACTTTGATGGATCTACAGAAGACAAATCTTGAAACATTGCGGCAAAAGAAAGAAAAATACTCATAATGAGCAAATACTCAATTTGTCACAATGCTGCATAATTACATATTTTCCATTAATTTACATACACAGTGTTGCCCAGGTGTTTTTCCAAATTCACATGTTTATTTACTGTAATTTGGAAAGGGATAAAATGTCAGCCTGCACAGCAACCGTTCGACTGATATGCTATATTCGAGCCTGCCCACACCAAAAGGTACATCAATGCCTTTTGCAAACAGAGTCGATCCAGACCAGCTTACACTCCCGCGCAGTCTGATATGAATCGACACCTTCTGCAAAAAAAAAATCAAATGCTTACTTTGAATCATTTGTTGAGTTGTGATTTTGATACCGATGATGAAATGCACATACTGATCAGAATCTACTAAATTCACAAAAAACAACGTCTATTTCTATGCATGGGCCCATTAAGTCTTCTACATTGATACAAATATCTGGAAAGTTAGAATTATCATTCATTGATAAAATTAATTTAAAAAAAAATGGAAATTACTCGAATTGATCATATTCTCCTGTTCCAACAAAACAAGTCATATGTCGCAGTGGCGCTGAATATCAGGAAAGGCTATTTAATCCGTTTCCTCCACCAATTTGTAATCAAAGTAGCCACATATCTATCTATTAACGGAACTTGTTCCTGGTCACTCGTTTTTCTCTAATTAACCCTTTCCCTCATATAGACGCTTTATGACGCCTCTGCAGCAGACGGCTTTTTGAAAACATAGTGACAAAAGAAGCTTTTGCCACAATGTTTTCCACTTTTATTCATCGGTTATCCATTCACTTATAGAGATTTTCTATTTTTTGACAAAATATGTTCAAAGTCGTCTGCTGCAGAATTGTCGTATGACGAAAATGGTTAACCCTACCGAACTTACTAACACTATCAGAGATCTAGGATATATGTTTGTTTTCGATACGATCAAAATATATTTGCACTGCATGAGCAACATTAGTGATATTTACGCGAGCGGCGGTTACATCGCCTTCGTGGTATCGTGTCAGAACGCCCGCCTGATGTATGTGGTCGGAAGTTTGATCCCCGGCCGGATCACACCAAATACTTCACACATGGTGGTAATGGAGCTCAGGATTGTTGGTTCAGTATTATGACTGGTATCAAGATAAATGGACCTGCAATACGAGTACTTCCCAGTTAAGTGGCGTTGTAACGTGTTTAAAAGAGCTATTTGGGTGTTAACGAATACAAAGATAAAATGTTTATAAAATCGTATATAATTTTCACACAATCTTTCCCAGCAAATCCTTGCTAGAATGTAATATTGAAAAGCGTCAGTGCAGAAAAAAGATGAGCATATTATCAGTGTGTTCACATTCGATTAAGTTTACGGAATAATTACGTTAGCTAGTTTACATCTTATTTTGTGAGCAAGTTGCAACTATTTGTTTTATCGATTGTTGGTTTGATTCAACCTGAAACGGAATCATTGCTAACAATGACACCACCAATAAAGGGAAATGGCCTCTCTCGTATCAATATACATGATATCATATGTTTACACGCATCTGCTCTGAAAATATATATAGGGAAAACATAATTCATTTTTTAAAAAACTGCAGAATAATTTTGAAATTGACAAACATCGTAGGAAATTCCTAGTTATGAGAATCTCATAACTGAGTCATTCTCAAAATCCGTCACTTTTTCTGTCTTTTGCTTATACGGTTTAGGAAAATCCACTATGCCCTTAAATTACGGTTGTGATTAATTGTTTGTACCAAGTTATGTATGATGAAAATTAAATAATTTCATAATTGTGGCAAATTCTTTGCAAAAATGTATCTCAAATAGAGACAATTGTATAGAAACACTCTGTCTTTAGTCCTGTGAGGTAGAATTAAATGTAAAATAATACCATATATCTTACGATTTCAAATATAAAATTTCATTCATTTGATGAAACAAACATTAAAAATAAATAATAAGAGCAAAAAAGTATTGAATTGATTGATTATGATATAAAAAAATATTCATTTGGGTCTGTCCATCATTTATTGTTCCTTCCCATAACGCTTTAAACAGCATGTAAATAATGAAGGATCCCCTGGGTTGCTGATGTTGGTACTTCCTGTAAACCTCACTCTGATGTTCATGAATTTGATGAATGCTGCTTTGTAAACACTGCGATGAAGTGAAAAGATATCGGACATTCACAGTGAGTATTGCTGTAAAATATATTCTAATGAGTTCTTTACTGTAACTGCTTCAAAGTCCTATTTAAATTTCAGTGATTTCATACACATAAAGATGTTTTAAACCTTTGGTAGTTCTAAAACTTTCCAGCATGTTGGGAATCCTCTACAGGGACCATTCATTTTTTAATTTGGAATTGACTTCGAGTTCTTCCTTCCTGTAACTTTCTTTCCTGTATCGCTATTTTATGTTATAGGAAAGTTCGATTTTGTTATTGGAAAGAATAAATAAAGAGTATTAAAAGATTTTTAAGATTTCACTATTATATATATTTTGGAGATAATGTATACATAATTGTTGAAACAATGTTCTGTTAATTATAGGTGATGTGTAGTTATATAAAGATATCCTACCTCTGAATATTTCATAATCTAATATTTATGTTACAGGAAAGAGTAATATTGTTACAGGAAGGAAGAAAAATGACATAAATAAGAATGGGTTGATTGTCATCTTTCATTGTTTTCGTTATTACTGCTATTAATTGATTTATTATACATTTGTTCTTGTTTGGTACCATGTGTGTGTGTGTTTAAAGCTTGTGACAATCAGTACTCTTTTGTTCCTGCATATTTCTGTAACAGGAAAGAATAAATTTGTTATAGGAAGGAATATAAAAATAATAGTTTTCAAAAACTGTTACAGTTTAAAACAGTTTGGTTCTTCTTATCTTTTAAATAGTTTCCATGGTATAATGGAAATGTTTCAGAAGTGAAAGTTGTAACATTAAACATTCTATAACAATAAATTTGTCATTTCACTATATTTTGGGTTACGGGAGGGAATCGCTTCATTACTAGAAGGAAAATTGGGGAACATTTATCAACAAAAATGTCAAATGTGTCCTTTTTTTTATTAAATAAATTTCCAAGTAACAGTATTTGACCATTTTGACCATTTCCCCTAAAGGTGTGATATTACATTGAGTGAGAATTCAATCAAATTGTAAATGTAATTTTGTTATGGGAAGGAAATGTTATGTTACTGGAATGAAAATTCAATAATAATAATAGTATTACTAAAATTGCATAAGGGGTGTTCCAGGAAAACAAAACACCCCAATTCACCAAATTAAAATAGTAAGTCGTACCACAACCCCCCCCCCCCCCCCCCCCCCCCCCCCCCCCCCACACAGAACAGACCTATTAAATCATTATGATAGTAATATAACAACAAATATCTTGCATTTCAGGCATAATGGCAATGTCAAATGCTGAACAACAACGAAAGTTTAGAGAAAACAGATAAAGATCCAACTATTTGGTCAAAGAACAGCAAAGATATAAAACAGATAAAACATCAAGGAAAAAGAATGTAGAGATTGAGCATAGACAGACTGAGAATGTAGAAGTTGAGCATAGAGAGAATGTAGAAATTGAGTATAGAGGGAAACAGAATTTAGAAGTTGAGCATAGAGAGAATGTATAAGTTGAGTATAGAGAGACTGAGAATGTAGAAGTTGAGCATAGAGAGAATGTAGAAGTTGAGTATAGACAGACTGAGAATGTAGAAGTTGAGCATAGAGAGAATGTAGAAATTGAGTATAGAGGGACTCAGAATGTAGAAGTTGAGCATAGAGGGATTGTAGAAGTTGAGCATAGAGGGAAAGAGAATTTAGAAGTTGAGCATAGAGAGAATGTAGAAGTTGAGTATAGAGAGATTCAGAATGTAGAAGTTGAGCATAGAGGGAATGTAGAAGTTGAGCATAGAGAGAAAGAGAATTTAGAGGTTGAGCATAAAGGGAATGTAGAAGTTGAGCACTGAGGGACAGAGAATGTAGAAGTTAAGCAAAGAGGGACTTATGAGAATGTAGAAATTGAGCATAGAGGGACTGAGAATGTAGAAGTTGAACATAGAGAGAGTGTAGAAGTTGAGCATAGAGGGGCTGAGAATGTAGAAGTTGAGCATAGAGAGAATGTAGAAGTTGAGTATAGAGAGACTGAGAATGTAGAAGTTAAGCATAGACGGAATGTAGCAGTCGAGTATAGAGAGACTGAGAATGTAGAAGTTGAGCATAGAGAGAATGTAGAAGTTGAGTATAGAGAGACTGAGAATGTAGAAGTTAAGCATAGACAGAATGTAGCAGTTGAGTATAGAGAGACTGAGAATGTAGAAGTTGAGCATAGAGGGAATGTAGAAGTTGAGCATAGAGAGAAAGAGAATTTAGAGGTTGAGCATAGAGGGAATGTAGAAGTTGAGCACCGAGGGACAGAGAATGTAAAAGTTGAGCATAGTGGGGCTGAGAATGTAGAAATTGAACATAGAGAGAGTGTAGAAGTTGAGCATAGAGGGGCTGAGAATGTAGAAGTTGAGCATAGAGGGACTGAGAATGTAGAAGTTAAAAATAGTGAGAATGTAGAAGTTGAGCATAGAGGGACACAGAAGGTAGAAGTTGAAAACGAAAGGAGAGTGAATGTAGACATTGTGATTAAATCGAAGATAGAAGTTGAGAATAAAAGGACAGACAGTGCAGAAGTTGAGCATAGAATATGGAAGTTGACAGAGAATATGGAAGTTGAGAATAGAGGGAAAGAGAATGTGCAAGTCGAGAGAAGAGGGATAGAGAATATGGAAGTTGAGAGTGGAGGAGTAGAAGAAGTTGAAAGCATAACAGATACTAAAATGGTTCGATCTAGCTCTGAATATATTGGGAAATAAGTTATTGTTGAGTATGAAAGAACGCATTTATTCCACAACCCTAAAAAAAATTCTGGATCTTATTTTGAGGTTGATAAAGAAATTTGGGCATCTATTGCAGTAACAAATAAAATAAATTTCAATGTAAATGAAGTCCTGATGATGAAAATATAGGTACATGTACATGCAGAAATATAAAACAGAAATATAAAACAGACGTTGGGCATGAATAATAAAATTATCATAAAGTGATTATGCAATTAAACTCTGAAAAGTGTTTGAATAACCCTTTCCCACAAACTGACGCATCTGCAGCAGAGGACTTTCAAAAACAGTGTAGCCAAAGGAGAAATTGCTTGCAATAAGCAATATCTCCGTTTCTCACATTTGTTCATCTTTATTCAAGAGTTATACTGTCAGTTTTGCGGATTTTCCATAGTTTTGCTTAACCGTTTTAAAGAGTAAGTCTGTTGTATGTTGTAAAAGGATGATCAATTTTGAAAAGAATGTCAGATTATCATTGGAATATAATTTGTTTTCGATATTATTAAAAGAAGAATTGTTTGTTCTTTGTTGTTGTTAACATTATTTTTGCAGTCTTATGATGTTATATTAAGTGAATATATTGTCTGTTGTTTTTAGATATTTCACAGACAATTAATATTGATTATGTTAAAAACAACTATAGACAAATTGTTTGTTGAAGAATATAACTTTCTTTACTATAACAACTGAAATTCCTTCCTGTAACACTTTGTTTCCTATGAGTATATAGATATATCAAGCAGTTATTACAGAAGATTTTGTCAGCTGTTCCATGACATTTAAAGACTCTCAAATACTAAATGTTTCAATTGCTACATTGCGTAACAATTAATTTATATCTTTATGGGGGAAATTATTTCCAGTAACAAAGCAGTTCCATCCTGTAACATCACTTTCCTTTCTGTAACACAGCATATTTTATTATTTTTTGTCAAGCTTGTGATCTTAAAATAAAAGATAAGTATAAAATAAGATGCATCCCAAGTTGCATTTCATAATCATGTAACATAACACATTGAGTTTTAGTTTTATTGAATTAAATTTGGATAAAAACATCTCGATTTTTCAAAGTATTGTACATGAGTTTATGGTTTTTTAAAATTTAAACCTTTAAAATGACATTTCAATCCATTTTTATTTCCCAAAACAATTTTTTGAGTTATTTCTCTTAATCAATCATGAAAATATGGATTTGGGAGAAAAGTTACAGTTTTACTGCACTAATAAAAGAGTGTTACGGTAAGGATATTTTTAAAACCCGATGAACTATAACTGTTTGTTATTCACTTAAATTAAGTTTTTTAAGATATCATTTTAATGTTCATGTATTCTACAAATGTTCCGAGTTCATATTTTATCAATAAAAGTTAATTGCAAACAAATTTAGTTTTTAGTCTTTGTCCTTTTCAATTTTGACCAATTTTGAGAATGACTCATCTAGGAATTTCCTACGATGTTTGTCAATTTCTAAATTATTCTGCAGTTTTTTAAAAAATGATATTTCTTCAATAAATATGAGCCGTTCCATGAGAAAACCAACATTGTGAACTCTGCGTAATGTATCGACCCGGATCAGACTAAGCATGCCGCGCAGGTTAACCCGGACAGACACTTTTCGCTTCCTGTGGATTTTCTGTTTCAGGAATCACTACTCTATCTATCCCCCCTTAGACGGAATGTGTCGGCCGGATCAGTCTGCGCGGACAGCGCAGGCTGATCTGGTCGATACATTACGCAGATATATTGATATGAGCCGTTCCACGAGAAAACCAACATTTTGGACTCTACGTAAAGTATCGACCTGGATCAGACTAAGCATGCCGCGCAGGTTAACCCGGACAGACACTTTTCGCTTCCTGTGGATTTTCTGTTTCAGGAATCACTACTCTATCTATCCCCCCTTAGACGGAATGTGTCGGCCGGATCAGTCTGCGCGGACAGCGCAGGCTGATCTGGTCGATACATTACGCAGATATATTGATATGAGCCGTTCCACGAGAAAACCAACATTTTGGACTCTACGTAAAGTATCGACCTGGATCAGACTAAGCATGCCGCGCAGGTTAACCCGTACAGACACTTTTCGCCTCCTGTGGATATCATTACTCTATACCTGTATCCCTATTAGATGAAATGTATTGGCCCGGATTAGCCTGCGCGGACTGATCCGGGTCGATACATTACGCATAGTCCATAAGGCACATTAATATGTATGCGAATATAAACTGAAGGCTGAAAAATCCGTGTGACTAATTAATACATGACTCCCTGGAACCCTTTGCAACTTGCAGATACACTTTGATGGATCTACAGCAGACACATCTTGAAAACATTGCAGCAAAAGAAGGGAAAATGCTAATAATTAGCAAATACTCCCTTTGTCACAAAACTGCCAGTTCTATATTATAATTTCATTGTCAATTTTAGAGATATTCCAGTAGTTTGCATATACAGTGTTGCCCTGTGTTTTTTTTTAAATTCACATGTTTATTTACTGTAGGTTGGGAAGGGATAAAATGTCATATCCTGCACAGCAACCGTTCGCCTGATATGCTATATTCGAGCCTGCCCATACCAAAAGGTACATCGTGGCCTTTGCAAACATAATATATCTAGACCAGCTTGCACTCCCGCGCAGTCTGATCTGAATCTACACCTTCCGCCAAAAAAAAGAATTAAATGCTTATTTTGAAGCATTTGTTGAGTTGTGATTTTGATACCGATGATGAAATGTACATACTGATCATTATCGACTCAATTCACAAAAACCAACGTGTATTTCTATGCATTAACTCTTTCAGCGCCGAATTGTTTAAAGTAGACTCTTCCATGTTCAAAATCGGTCGTCTCCATTTCTCATGTAATAAAAGTTTGGACTATTTTCAAATCTAAAAGGCAAACAATACTGATTTCAGGTGAGACAGCTCGTGACGAGCGGACTCACCTGAATCCGTATTGTTTGCAAAAACCTCAATACTGCCTTTGGCGCTGAAATATTTAAGTCTTCTACATGGATAACATAGCTTGAAAAATATCTGGAAAGTTAGAATTATCATTCATAAATAGAAATAATTAAAAAAAAAATGGTAATTACTCGAATTGATCATATTCTCCTGTTCAAATAAAACAAGTCATACGTCGCAGTGGTGCTGAATATCAGGAAAGGCATTTAATCCGTTTTCCTCCATCAATTTGTAATCAAGTCTCCGGTTTTATGAAGATTAAAACAGCATTTGTGAAAAATCAAGGAAGCCACATATCTATTAACGGAACGTGTTCCTGGTCACTCGTTTTTCTCTAGTTAACCCTTTCCCTCATATAGACGCTTTATGACGCCTCTGCAGCAGACGGCTTTTTGAAAACATAGTGACAAAAGAAGAAATTGCTCAAAACGAGCAATTTCTCCTTTGGCCAAAATGTTTTCTACTTTTAGTCATAGGTTATCCATTGACTTATAGAGATTTTCTATTTTTTGACAAAATATGTTCAAAGTCGTCTGCTGCAGAATTGTCGTATGAGGGAAAGGGTTAACCCTACCGATCTTACTAACATTATCAGAGATCGAGATATGTTTGTTTCCGATACGATCAAAATATATTTTCACTGAATGAGCAACATTAGTGATATTTACGCGAGCGGCGGTTACATCGCCTTCGTGGTATCGTGTCAGGAACGGATCACACCAAATACTTCAAGCATGGTAGTAATGGAGTTTCCTCCTTGGCGCTCAGGATTGTTGGTTCATCAATATGACTGGTATCAGGATAAATGGACCTGCAATACGAGTACTTCCCAGAGTTAATTAAGTGGCGTTGTAACGTGTTTAAAAAGGCTATTTTGGTGTTAACGAATGATGTTTATAAAATCGTATTTAATGTTCACACAATCTTTCCCAGCAAATCCTTGCTAGAATGTTATATTGAAAAGCGTAAGTGCAGAAAAAAGGATGAGCAAATTATCAGTGTGTTCACATTCAATTAAGTTTACGGAATTATTACGTTAGATAGTTTACATCTTATTCGTTGAGCAAGTTGCAACTATTTGTTTTACCGATTGTTGGTTTGATTCAACCTGAAACGGAATCATTGCTAACAATGACACCACCAATAAAGGGAAATGGCCTCTCTCGTATCAATATACATGATATCATATGTTTACACGCATCTGCTCTGAAAATATATATAGGGAAAACATAATTCATTTTTTAAAAAACTGCAGAATAATTTTGAAATTGACAAACATCGTAGGAAATTCCTAGTTATGAGATATTTCTTCAATAAATATGAGCCGTCCCACGAGAAAACCAACATTTTGGACTCTGCGTAAAGTATCGACCCGGATCAGACTAAGCATGCCGCGCAGACTTACCCGGACAGACACTTTTCGCCTCCTGTGGAATTTCTGTTTAAGGAATCATTGCTCTATATCTCTATTCCCCTGAGAGACGGAATGTGTCGGCCGGATCAGTCTGCGCGGACAGCGCAGGCTGATCTGGTCGATACATTACGCAGATGTCTATCGCCGCAGCTGCATTGTGGACTCTACGTAAAGTATCGACCCGGATCAGTCTAAGCCTGCCGCGCAGGTTAACCCGGACAGACACTTTTCGCCTCCTGTGGATATCATTACTCTATACCTGTATCGCTATTCGATGAAATGTATTGGCCCGGATTAGCCTGCGCGGACTGATCCGGGTCGATACATTACGCATAGTCCATAAGGCACATTATTATGTTTGCGAATATAAACTGAAGGCGGAAAAATCCGTGTGACTAATTAATCATGCGATGACCATCTGTTACCATTAAGTCAATACATGACTCCCTGGAACCATTTACAACTTGCAGATACACTTTGATGGATCTACAGCAGACACATCTTGAAAACATTGCAGCAAAAGAAGGGAAAATGATAATAATTAGCAAATACTCCCTTTGTCACAAAACTGCCAGTTCTATATTATAATTTCATTGTCAATTTTAGAGATATTCCAGTAGTTTGCATACACAGTGTTGCCCTTTTTTTTTTTCAAATTCACATGTTTTGTTTAATGTAGGTTGGGAAGGGATAAAATGTAATTCTGCACAGCAACCGTTCTCCTGATATGCTATGTTCGAGCCTGCCCATACCAAAAGGTACATCATGGCCTTTACAAACAGAATATATCTAGACGAGCTTGCACTCCCGCGCTGTCTGATCTGAATCTACACCTTCCGCAAAAAAAAAAAAAAAAATCAAATGCTTATTTTGAAGCATTTGTTGAGTTGTGATTTTGATACCGAAGATGAAATGCACATACTGATCAGAATCTACTCATTTCACAAAAACCAACGTGCATTTCTATGCATGGGCCCATTAACTCTGTCAGCGCTGAATTGTTTAAAGTTGACTCTTCCATGTTCAAAATCGGTCGTCTCCATTTCTCATGTAATAAAAGATTAGACTATTTTGAAAACTAAAAGGCAAAAAATGCTGATTTCAGGTGAGAAAGCTCGTGACGAGCGGACTCACCTGAATCCGTATTGTTTGCAAAAACCTCAATACTGCCTTTGGCGCTGAAAGAGTTAAGTCTTCTACATGGCTAACATAGCTTGAAAAATATCTGGAAAGTTAGAATTATCATTCATAAATAAAATTAATTTAAAAAAAAAATGGAAATAACTCGAATTGATCATATTCTCCTGTTCCAACAAAACAAGCCATACGTCGCAGAGGTGCTGCATATGAGGAAAGGCATTTAATCCGTTTTCCTTCATCAATTTGTAATCAAGTCTCCGGTTTTATGGAGATTAAAACAGCCATTTGGGAAAAATCAAGGTAGCCACATATCTATTAACGGAACGTGTTCCTGGTCACTCGTTTTTCTCTAGTTAACCATATCCCTCATATAGACGCTTTATGACGCCTCTGCAGCAAAACGAGCAATTTCTTCTTTTTGCCACAATGTTTTCCACTTTTAGTCATAGATTATCCATTCACTTATAGAGATTTTCTATTTTTTGACAAAATATGTTCAAAGTCGTCCGCTGCAGAATTGTCGTATGAGGGAAAGGGTTTTAACCCTACCGAACTTAATAATAACACTATCAGAGATCTATATATGTTTGTTTCGGATACGATGAAAATATATTTTCACTGAATGAGCAACATAAGTGATATTTAGCGAGTGGCGGTTTACATCGCCTTGGTGGTATCGTGTCAGAACGCACGCCTGGTGTATGTGGTCGAACGTTTGATCCCTGGCCGGATTTCACAAAATACTTCAAACATGGTAATAATGGAGTTCCAACCTTGGCGCTGATCAGGATTCTTGGTTCAGCATTATGACTGGTATCAGGATAAATTGACTTGCGATACCAGTACTGCGATACCAGTACTTTCAACGTCAACTTTCTAAATAATTGTTTAAAGCGGCGTAACAAACAGTATAAACAAAATGAAGTGGTGTTGTCACGTGTTTAAAAGAGCTAATTTGGTGTTAATGAAAAATAAAAGAAAATGTTTATAATATCGTTTTTAATTTTCCCACAATCTTACCCAGAACATCCTTGCTAGAATGTTATAGACTTTAACTTATTAAAAAGCGTCAGTGCAGAAAAAAGATGAGCATATTATCAGTGTGTTCACATTCGATTAAGTTTACGGAATAATTACGTTAGATAGTTTACATCTTATTCGGTGAGCAAGTTGCAATTATCTGTTTTACCGATTGTTGGTTTGATTCGACATGAAACGGAATCATTGACCTAACAATGACACCACCGATAAGGGGAAATGGCCTCTCTCGTATCAATATACATGATATCATATGTTTACACGCATCTGCTCTGAAAATATATAAGGGAAAACATAATTCATTTTTTTAAAAAATGCAGAACAATTTTGAAATTGACAAACATCGTAGGAAATTCCTAGTTATGAGATATTTCTTCATTTTCCGACAACGCCTTTTAAAAAATGCCGTTTGTACCAGGAAGAGGGTCGGTAATGAAAATCACTATGCTCCTATTCGCAGTCAAGGGTCAGGTTTCATTCCTTATCTCAATATAGAATGTTTACCTCTTTGAACTAACGCGTATTGTTTATTTACATCTTGACCATACACATAGTACAGATACCGTAACCATTCATGGCTATAAACGGCATTATTTATTTATCGATGTATGACGTGGTTCGACTGTAAGACGTATTTCATCACTATCTCCATGTCCAACCATATTAAGAAAAGCGTTGTAGGATTATGAGAAATTCTGTGTCCTACATGTATCTAGGATAAAAAAAAACTTTTGGTAATTTATATCGGAACATTGGACTTTATGAACACATTGATACAATTTTCCATCTTTGTCTATATACAGCCGAGCACCGATAGCTCTGTCGGTAGCGACGCGGGCTGTCAATTCAGGGGTTGTGTGTTCGAACCCCAGCTCAGCAAACATTCTTTCCGACGATTGACAAAAGTCTCTTGGATAAGCGTCATTCGTCTTTCACCAATTGACTAGCAGTCTATGTGGAAAAGCAGCTAGTTGCTTGGAAAGTATGTTGTGTGGAGATCTGGTGTAATAAATCCAGGACACATATGAGTAGGTGAACTGGCCGCCGTGATATGACTACGGAGTTAAACCCCAATCAATCAATCAACTATGTACAGCATTCCCCTTTTCTAAGCAAATGTAGAGGAAGGGTAACATTCAAAACAGTGTGAGAATGAGCACGACAACCCTCCTAGATTCGACACTGGAAACTGCTTATTATAATCATATTATTATGCTTCACCCGTGTCTTTAGCCCCTTACCAACACATAATAAACATGTAACTCATAAAACATCTAGGTGATTTTTTGTTATATAAATGAAATAACCATCGTTAGATAAAGTTGAAAACATAATGAAAAAAATTCGATTGTATGTCGGATATTGAACATTTATATATTTTTAGATTGGATGAATCTAAAACCTGGTTAAAGGAGCGTATGAATTGTCATTTTATTACAATTGAAGGCAGGGCTTAAACAGGGTTTGAACGAACAATTATCACGATGTGCAGTAAAGTACAAATGTATACATCTATCAAATGGAGTCCAATGGCAATAACTTCTGCTTAACTCTTTCAGCGCCAAAGGCAATATTGAGCTTTTTGCAAACAATACTGATTCAGGTGAGTCAGCTCGTAACGAGCTGTCTCACCTGAAATCAATATTGTTTGCCTTTTGGTTATCAAAATAGTCCAAACTTTTATTACTTGAGAATGGAGACGCCCGATTTTGAACATGAAAGAATTAAACAATTCGGCGCTGAAAAAGTTAAGATATTCCGGAAAGAAAAAGGATATTTGGACTTGGTCTGTATATTTTTTACAATTACACACTAAGCTTACGCATCAACTTTTTTTGGCGATACAGAAAAAAATAATAGATCAAGAATTGAGAAATATATAGATTCAGATCGCTTAGCGCGTGATCTTCGACTGATCTGCTTATGCGCTGTTCTCAAATTAATCTCAAAACGACCCATATACAGATCTCGCAGTATTGGTGAATATAATCTATGAGCCTAGGTTTAAACAGTCTAACCACTGCCTTCACTTTTAGCGTACTCATTGGTTATCTTAAATGCATCTCTTGACAAGAAACCAAAGCTGTAGCCTCAATAGTCTAACGCCAATTGACCTTGACCTGATCTTGTAACGGAGCATCAATAAGACCCCGACATCGCTAGACGAGTTGATCAGTTGGTTTTTAACCCCATTTCAGCAATTGTTGAGTTTATATCACGGTGTTTCCTGGATAAGTTACCAGTACTACTGGTCCATTTATCCTGACAGCAGCCTGTCAGTCGTAATGCAAACCCTATATCCCTGAGCGCCGAGAAGTGCTGCCATTACTTTTATTTTTGTTATGACCCGGTCGGGGATAGAAACCGCGACCTCCCGCATCTGAGGCGGACGCTCTACCATTATACCATCGAGGCGGTCCGCTAGGCGAGGCTCATATCTTTATACACGTGTGTAACAAATGTAGATCTTTCATATTTAAAATGAACTCACGATAGCCCGAACGTGTGATGCTCCGAATATTGCGTTAAACTCGAACCAAATACCGGAACTGATATGTCTTCTTAAAACAGCGTAGCAGCAGTTCTTGTCGCTCCGGTATACTCAGAAATGCCGATACGCTGTTACTGTCTATATTTCTTTTATAAGCGTGCTATTCGAAATACACATTTTATTCAGTATAAATTCCAATTCAGCAATCTTTTTGAAACATTCAACTTCGAATTATCGAGACTCCATTCCTTTTACTTGTTTATTCTCAGGCGGTTTCAATCAATCTAAAAATGCAAATACTAGAAAAAACTACCTTCTTTTTTAAGAACATTTACATTTGGATATTTCCATGAAATGGCCGTAACTACGGTGAGTTAATAGAGTAATAAGTTATCTATCGTAGTTTACTTGAATAAAAGTAGCTACACTGTATGAATGTTTGTGTATTCTAAATGTTCCCAACACAACAAGGATTGGATGCATTTTACATGCCATTTAGACGGGACATGTGTATGCAGTAGCACTCAGAAAAATATCCCTGATAAAATACGCACAGGCAAAGAGTACTGTTCATGTTCATGTTCTATGGTCACGAATGCTCAACGATAAGGTTACATGTTGTTTAATCCAATTGTGAGGTTGAAACCTCTTTTTGAGATTGCTTTGGAACGAATGTTCTGGTCATTGAACTAGTGCAGGACACATTGGGAAATCCATACAAATATATTGTGCAAACGTAGATGTAATTACGCTCTACGAAAGCACAGATAGAATATATGCATTAACAAATAAGATGCAATTTCAGTTTACAAACAAATGTAACTTCATAATGAAAAGAAAAAGGAACTTGAAAAACCACCATTCCGTCAGTTCCGAAAAGATCATTTAACAACCGACGCACCTTGCTCAATCGATGTAAAATCAATACGTTAACCTAACGAACCGTATTTCAGTAATATAACGGCTTTCGCTGGATAAATATCACAAACAGGCGGTTAGTTTATCAAGCCACCGCCCGCGCATCAGATCAGTCCCATTGCTTTCATTGCATTCAGGAGTTCAAATCAAGGAACGAAGTCGAAGCTGTAAACATGTAACCCGCTCACGGGGCACTATTATCACTTACCAACTGTGTCGGTTGTAGACATTACAGAAAATGCATTATTCTTACACACCCATGCTTTATAATTTATTGCAATTTAAAGAGAAAGAGAAACAGTCTTAATACTTTCTCTCATGCCTCATGCTCAAGACACTTTGAAATGGCACTATTTCAGATGGTGAAACCACGACCATTAGTGAAGCTTAGGACATATTTAGGTCAATAGGCAATTACGTCAGTGGTGTCTGTTAACAGTTGCTTTGCGTATTTCAACGGTAGGTATTTATTAAGTAAACTATTTTGCAGAAGGAATATTATTTATTATGTCTGGATGACCAATGAAACACAATAAAGAATATTTCTTTAAAAGCTAATAGTGTACCCGATCACCACTTAAGTATGGATTCCAAGGGAGACAACTCTGCTGTGACGGAAACATGCACGGTCAAAAGATGTTCTCGCTTTCATATGATTTTAATATGCGTTTAATACAGATCGTAAAACCAATCCTGATTGGTCTATTCTCTTAATATTTACCAATGTTAAATACAAATGAATTAATGTAACCAAAGATATGTCTTTCAAATCTTAGAACAAAACAATGTTGACCTCAGCATCCCCGTGCAATAACAGCGTACCATGCTTGTTTTTTGCGTTGTTGTTTTTTACGCCGCTTCGAAAAGCGGACAAGAAAGATGATATTGGTCCCGCACCCAATATGTGCATCAGTACATATATATAATAATATATACAAGGTATGAAACCAATACAATTACACTTGTTGGAGCTCAAGAACGGCATTCACTCTAACAGTTCAGATCCATTAAGCCGGCTCTTACGGTCCAAGCAAGGGTCAGACAGTGGCGTACATTCTTATTGAGTATCCCCCAGCCACAGGGGGCAATTGTTTGTTCGCGTGAATCCCCAAACAACGCATAAATACCTCGTATATCGGCGTTTTGCGAAAACGACTTTATTTGACTTAAGTTGAATCCTCTGAACGAATGTTTGACTTATCCCGAAACAAAAAGTCTACGTGATGAAATGTCGTATTTCCATTTGTTCATTTTGAACCTGTGTCAAATCCATCCGGATAATACTCTCAGAAGCTTACATGATTCATCAGTAAAAGCTCGTCAGTAACTTTTGTGTTTTGAAAAAACAAACAATGAACAGCTCAATGACCAACCACAATGAATATAGCGTTCTAAAACTTATATCATTTCATTGAGCTAAAAAAAAAACGTAGATACGCCGAATTTATCTTTTCTACATTACTAGGAAAAAGATTCCACTGTGGACAGTTCAAGACACTATCAAACATTTTGCTGGCGTAACTTTTTTTTTCAATTGTATTTTTGTTTAATTTTATTCGTGAGCATGGCTATACTTATTCATTTTTCATTTGAAAAATGAAAATTAAAAAAAAAACATTGTTTGAGATACGTAGCTGTTTAAGCTAAAACATTTAAAAAATGAAACCATACGTACTTAAAACATAATAATACACGAGAAATGTTCACTGTCTCTCTACTATGAGTAAATACGATAGTGATATGCACAATGAACAAGGTATTTTTAGATATTGATTTAATTGTATGAACCGTCAGGCCAGCCATGGTACAGATATCTGAATACCAGGATTTGAGATAGGTAGGATGGTATGCAAACTGCCAATGCTTTAAATGTGTAAAGTAATGCAAATAGTATATTTAAATGTAGTTGCTTCTTACAATACTAACCGACTCGGTGGTGCAGTGGTAGAGCGTCCTCCTCGGATGCAGGGGTCGAATCCCCGCCCGGGTCATACCAAGTACATTAAAATGTGAACAATGGCTGCTAACCTTAGCAGTCAGGGAAGTGGGGTTAGCAGTATGAATGAAGGGCTGGTGTCAGGATAAATGGAACAGTAGTACAGGTAACTTACACAGGAAACGACGTGATATAACTGAACAAAATCTTAAAAGAGGCGGAAAATACCAAACAATCATTCAGTATTATAATACAAATACACCTCAATTCTGTCCACTCTGTTAAAAGAAATAGTTTATCAGAATACCCAAATATTATTCTGTTTGACAATTTTCATTTCTACTAAGCACGTTGCTCCATAGATTATTCATATCATCTCTTTGCACCAACATCTTATGAAGAGGGTAGTTTATAATTGAGCTTGAAGTGCTTTTCAGGTTGCACGTAATAAGCAGTTTGAAATTAGTTCTGTTCTCCTTTCCACTGTTTGTACATGACACCCATTTACTACTGCTTAGCGATGTTGTTCTTTTGTTTTATTTTTGAGAATATGTACGAAGCAAACAATTAAATAAAACAATTCACGAACATCAAGAAATTAATCCATATCTGACTTCCAATATAGATTTATTTCTGATTTCTAGTCTGATTTTGTTTGTTTTCCTTGTTAACTTTCAGTCGTTGTAATGGTTTATAGCGTATTCCAGATCTGCTGATGATCAACAGATTAGACACATATTGAAACTGTTCATTATTTTTATTATTGTTTTGCATTAACCATCATTAAATTCGTAGCTGTTCATCAAAACATTCTTTTTGTTGTGCAATTTAAACCATTGAATTTAAATCATGTAGACAACTGGACTATGATGGTCCAGTGTCGCTCACCTGATTTAATGGTAATTTGTCTAGTTTTTAAAGATTTTAATGTTTACATTTAATCAAATCGAGCCTTGCTATGTGAAAACCAACATTATGAACTCTGCGTAATATGCCGACCCAGACCCGTCTGCGCAGTCCGCACCGGATAATCTGGGCCGACACAGATAGAGAAATGATTCAGGAAACAGAAAATCTACTAGAGGCGAAAATTGTCTGTCCGGGTTAGCCTGCACGCCATACTTAGGGTGATCCGGATCGATACTTTACGCAGAATCCACAATGTTGGTTTTCTCGTTATTCGAATCATATATGCACATAAGGAAAACAAGCTCCTCCCCCTGTTGGCCATGTTTTTCAACGAATCGGAATAATTTCATCAGTCTTGGAAGAAGGTTATCCAAGGAACATTTGTGCCAAATTATTTTCAAATCAGGAGAGTGCTTTTGCACAAGAAGAGTTTTAAAGTTTTCAATCTATATACATATATGGAAAACGAGCCCAGTCTTATTAATTTTCATGTCTGTCATTTAAAAAGGATAGCCATCAGGCTGCATCAAACAAAGTGGAAATGACTTTTAAACTTCTAACAACTTCTCTTCCCAAATCATTTGAACGATATCAACCAAACTTCACAGGAATAAATCATACTCCATAGAACACTTTTTGAACGAAAAACACATTCTAATAGACTTACTTGCAAAATGACATTATATGTTGCCACAAAACATTAAACAACATTTGAAAGTATGACCTACATAATGTCGACATCGAATTTCATATTGCTTAATTTCGGCTTTTCCTTGGACTGAATGCATCGTTATTAACCATAGAAAGCGCAAAAGTAAACTAATTATATAACTATATGTACTGTGATGATCTAGCGTACGTAATATGTGTATCTGTCTATATTAAGATGCTCTACACAAATCACCTTATCATCAGTTTGAAGGGTTTTCATGTTTTCCTAAGATTGATATAAGATGCTGCACTCGTTCTGTCTTTCAGATGTTTTGATTTCAGAAACTATGATTTTGGTATTTCCAACAAGGGTTATAATTTTGTATTGTTTTAGCGTTGTAAGAAGTCAATCCATAGGTCTGGGGCTCAAATCCCGATCCGGGTTCTGGATTTTTAAAAGATGCTTTATGTGTCTCCCACTGTACTATGGGTTAAGTACTGGTCCTTTCCAGGAAAAAGTGTTTCGCGTGTTTCAGTGCTATACACTGAGCATGTTAAAGAAGAAGTGGCTGTTTTCGAAATGAGCTAGGGTATCCCTTTTATCTAATCATGTCTCTTGAACGTATCTGTCAGATGCGTGTACATGATAAAGTGTACACTATCAAATGGGCTAATAGAAGATAAATAGAATATGTTCTATCAGAGCACCTAGTCTCTTTTATTGCATTACATTACGTCTGATAATGATTCCTTTTTGAACAAAGCATTATTGTTTCGCTTTGATTTTAATTCGGACGTTTTTTATGTGAATGTATCCCGAAGCAAAGTACCCAATCCCTCCAGTCAAATTTTGTTGACCATAAACTCCATTTAGATTCCCCAGCTTGTAACAATTGTTGAACCACCATCCTGCATCACCGTAGGTTAGAGAGCAGCTCGATGGCATGTTATCATTGTCCTTGTCAAAGGTCGAAAACCTCATATTGTCATGGTAGCTAAAGAGTTCGACAATAGAACCGTTGTAACCAAGTGCATCAACATTCATGCGATACAGGGTTGATGCGCCGTGTACTGTGAATGCTGAGTAATGCGCATATTCACGCGTGCCGTCGTAGTTTTCAATGTCGAAGTAAATCTGATACACAGATTTGGTCAGTCTGTGAATTTTATCCAGACCAAGCCAAGGATCTCCCGACATATCTCCAAAACCATTCACGTACTCGTCCCACGACCGGGAGAAGTTAACACCTCCGCTTTCTCTTTTTTGAATGAGTGTCCAACCTCCATTAATCATGTCGCAGTAAACGAGGAAGGGACATCGGCCATCCGGCGAGATAGAAAATACACCATCTGTATGAAGGCCGCGTCGATAGATATCATTACAGTCTGAAATAAAAGAACACAAAACAACGTTTGAATAGAATAGATGCAATTTAAATATAGCAAAATACAGCCCATACAAAGAGGTTGTATATTTCATTGGTGTAAGATAGGTAAGAAAGAACTACACATATATAGATGTTTTATTATTAATACATTGCGTACACGAGATATAAAACACAAGGGCTATGATGACCCTAGATCGTTCACCTGAAGGGATTTGACATGCAAACCACAATAACTCATAATGCGGTCAGGTAAGCTTATACTCGTGTCAACAAAAGTTTGGCCTAGTGACCTAGCTTTTAACTGCATATAACCCCTATGCAACTTATTCTGGATATCATTCATGCAAACATTCTGAACATGTTTCAACATGCTCACATTAAAAATTAGGACTTCCAGATCGACCCATATTCGACACTTGGCCTAGATATCATAAACGCAGATCTGACAAAATATCAAGCTCCTGGAGTTAAAGATGCTTAAAGATGGAGTTAAACAATAACACGCTTTAAAGTCTGAAACAAAAGTGAAATAATGTAAAGGTTGATGGACCGAAATAAATAGCAATAAAACGTTAATATGCGATGATTGTCAATTTATGATAATAATGTATGCATAAGATTTGCTCTCTAACCCTGCGCATGAATGCTGACTGGTATCTATTTGTACTGTTTGCTAGTTATAAAATGAGTAATAAGTCGCAGAAACATTCAAGAATCCTCTCACATACAGAATACACTTTAATTAAATAGTTTGAATTTGCAGATCGATCTTAACATGTCTTAATTGCACTGAGGTTGGTCGTCCTTGAATACTAGTACACCACATATTTGTAATATTCGCAGATCGAAAAAGGATCGGTTGTATTCCATCTTGAGCAAATATCAACGAGCCGTTTTGAATATGTGCCGAAGAAAATAATACTTAGTGCGCATCTCAGAAATCGACTATTCGCTAATAAAACAACACCTTTATGAAACTTCTGGATGTTCAAAATGACATTTTCGAAACGCGAAAAAAAAAAAAAAAATACAGTGTAATAGTTACATACCTTTAGGAATTCCAGTTATCCCTTTGTAAGCAGAAGGTCTGTGTGACTCCGAGATGATTTTTTGCAACTGAAGAACTCTTTCTTCTATAGCCTTGGTGTCCATAGCCGTTGTATAATTATCTGGGATCAGCACAGTGGCAGGCAACTGTCGACAGGTTTGATTCTCCGAACAGTATATGGTTGTAAACATTTGAAATACAATCATAACTGAAATAATTGGCGTCTTTCTGAACATGTTTACCCTCTGACGAATTGTATACGAATGGAGTATGTTATTGACAGACTTTAATTGAACCATAATTATATGTCGTGACATCCGGAAACCAGTTCATTGGGACATCTGTTTCAGTTCCGCATACAGGGACATCTCCGGATTTTCGTCAGAAATTAAAATTTAAAACAGTAATTATATATTTATGAAGACTGCTTATACACAGGCTCTTCTGAATCGTTACTGTTGTCTCAGAGGTCCAGATAAGGAGGGGTATTCTGCTCTTTTCCCACAATTTCTCTCTTATTATTTAAGCAAACCGAATGTTGTTGGTACTCAAAAGAATCGTCTCACTGAGACGCTTCTTTTGAGTACCCACAACATAGGGTTAGAGGGTCCAAAAAGGAACATTTTAGAACATGAAAAACGTTCCTTATCTAGATCTCTGCCGGAGTGATTGTTGACCGATGCAATATTAACCATGTTTTGAGTGACGGGGTTCATACGGTTTTATCGACTGTGCATAACTAGGTAAACAACGCACCTATTTTGTTTTCACTATCAATAAATCGACCAATGTCATTTTACCATTCAAAAACATGTAGGGATAATAATTGAATTGAGGTAACTGAATACAGTCCGGAATTAGTTATACTGTTAAACTTCAATGTATTGTCCGTTTCTCTTTTTATTCAGAACAAATGGAATTGTTTTACAGTATAAAGACTACTTAGAACAACTTCTGATCAATGTTTTTTTTATAAACATTGTGACTTAATTGAAAGCATAGTCAGTTTAAGCCCCCATAACGCTTATGCAGAATATAAAATAAAATGTGAAGAAAATGATTTCTGATAGAAATAACTCATCACGGGAAAAAAAAGTAATGCATTGTTTATAAATATATTCTTATCTTGCATACTAGTATGCAAATACTAGTAATTGACAATAACGTGACTCGGAACCGACAAACGCATAAGCTTATTCCTTTGTATACCACATGAATTGTGTTTGTAAGGGTATAATAACAGCTTTTCGTCATTAATGTCTCTGACAATTTGTCTACCTAAAACGGGACGACAAGGGTTGCAGAAAGAAGTATGGTTATTTAAGAAACGTATGTTGATTACTGGGGATTTCTTTTTATATTTTGAATACATATTGAATTGTTTTGTGTCGTTACTGTTTGAAACATGCAATAATATTATATATTTGGGGAAACCAAAAAACTGTTTTCAATTTGAAGCGCTGCTTTTATTGTTATAAATGTCATCGTGAGTAATTTCATTTATTTGTATGTGATTTTTGGCACTTTCAACACTTTATATTATCAAGTTATATTGAGTCAGAAACCATGGCCCCGTTTCATCAAAATGGTCGGATTTAATAACTTCATAACTATAACCGATATTTAAAACGGCACTTACGACTGAAATAAGACCGTTTTATCAACACGGTCCTAACTAACATCGATTTCGATCGTTACACAGCACAATAAAGTACGGCACAGTATATTATAAACTTCCGGACATGATTTAACTGGCAATGTTCGCCTGTTCTTGTAAACCAATGGCTAACCCAAGCATGAGATCACGAAAGTCGAACTGGTAAGGGGGCATGGGGGAGGGGGAATCGGAAATCAACACTATCGTGGAAGAGTGCGTTGATAACATCGATATCATTTATGGCAGTCAGGAGGATTTACAACAGACAGATACATCGGAGTTTTGGCAAACAAATCGCAGAAAGGTGGGTATCGATTTCGAGACCCTGCCCAGCTTTCTAACGTATACCACTGTGATCTTATGTATAGTCATCATATGGTTAAACATATTGAATAAAGTAAGTATTATTCATAGCATCGTTATTTACTTAAAAACAAAAGGATTTTGTAGAGGACATCGACTAGAGAAGATTTTCCACTTATGGAGTTTGATTGAGTATGTGAGGAAAGACCGTCAATTTATCATTTGATTCTTTTTTATATGCTATTTTCACATTGGTGGCAATCTTTTCTGGATTTATTCTGTGACTTTTAGGTGGTTTTTTAAGTAATTGGGTGTAATATTTTCACATATATAACGGCAACGGTTCACTTATTTATGACCCCTAAACAAACAAACTAGTTACAATGCTAGGAGACGTGCCTTACCCAATGGCACTCTGGTCTACCATGACAGCGGCGACAGTGGATCATACCACGCACGCCCGTTGCCAATTTCACGACTGTTATCTCTTGGCTTAGCAATTTCTAGGTTGCTAAGGGGCCATGACTCCACCATAATTGGTGATTTGTATCATAAAAACCTTGACCTGTAAGTTATGGTCTTAAATCCAATTATTTTAGTACATCCACCCTGTAATGAACTATCGTCCGGACAACGTAAAAACCAACAGACCGACTAACGAACGCTTAAGCTTAGTCCTATAATTATATACATGAACGAACCCGTAGTTTGTTTGTGAATAGTTTTTCATTTACAATGTCTTCCGCCAAATTTCCTCTTAAACGGGACGATAAGGGCTGCAAAAAAAAAAGAAGTATGCTTATACCTACCTCATGAATATTCATCTTAGTGTTGGTCACCCGTAAATTATATAAATGAAAGTACCCGAAACTGAAGCGACGCTGCCAAATACACATCAAAGACAAGGCGAGTAAATTGACACATTGACAGTTTACTAAAGCATATTTCCGATAATTGGGGCATAAATACAAAACAAAACATGCAACTTGTTGGGAATTTGAAAAGCTTTTACTTAACAATATTATTTCAAACTCAAACAGGTAATAAATATTTAACAAGAAATATGCCACACTGACCAGTTTTCAGCTAATTTTAAGATAAATACTAGGATTATCGGAGATAAGCTGGGGTTGATACCATTATATATTTTTCTAATGCATGCGAATAGCTTGAAATAACGCGCTATTACTAGACTGATATCGTTTGTTGATTTTCGTTTTGTCATGAATTAAAATAGCATACTGACAAAATCGTTCATGAAATAACAAAACTTGTTGTATTTTGTTAATAATCTCTTAATAAACTAATTTATTATCTATCGATGTACCAGTCGGTGACGTTGACGAACGCGATGTGCACAACCAGGTTGAAGACAAGCCATCACAATTTCGTCCTGGAGATATAAGCAATTGTGCAAGTGCCACCAGTATGACGACGGAGGACCGCTACCATGCTTAAATACGACTGGCCGGTGCCCAAGACATATCCGACTCGATTAGTTTGGTCCAAGAAGCGGTGTTTCGTTTCAACATGAATTGGTAAGTTTGAAAGCCGGGTATATAGTCCCAAGACCGACGGTACTTTCTGTAAGTGTTGTGTCTCCTTTCCATGTGATACCGATTTTAGGCGAGGTGGGCTAAGTACTACGGTCACCATACACCAACTGGAAAAATGCAAAAGAGGTTTTCTGGGATCACTTACATGAACGATCATCTACTAGTATCCTGCAATCAAAAATGTATGGCGGAAAGGGTTATGAGGTACACATGAATAGAAGGTGTCGGGCAAAGCAGTTTCTATTGCAAATATAAAGGAAAACAAATGTAGTTTTTGACATGGAAAATTTTGCTGCAGGACAAATTCAGAAGAATCGTAAGTTATCAATGCGAAGTGTGTGCTGTTTTGTGGACGCCAAAACAATGCTCGACGCGGTCATGGCGATGACATTAAACATTTAGACGATACCTGCAAAGATACTGACAACTTATAGGGTCTTCTTGATTTCCGTGTGGACAGTGGCGACGAAACCCTAGCTGTATATTATAAAACTGTGCCGCCACATAGAGCTCTAAAACAATCTTAAACTAGTAAGCTCATCGGTTAGCCAATTCAGAGGAAAAAAGTTTAAGACATCAATTAGCCGGAGGTCAGTTCAATATATCTGCTCTTGTCAAACAAAGAGAAACTGGAAGTTTGTGTACGATACGGTACGGATAATGGTATGCCAATTAATATATTATTTTTTTAGTTAAATTATTTAATAAAACTGATTAAGATGTAATTTTTCACATACTTATATTCCCAATTAATTCAGCAAAAATTGTAAGATATGTTTGTATTTGTAGCTCAGTCGGTAGCGACGCGGGCTGTCAATCCAGGAGTTGTGAGTTCGAACCCCAGCTCGGCCAACATTCTTTCCGACGTTTGACAAAAGTCATTGTGACAAGCGTCATTAGTCATCCAACAATGGGCTATTAGTCTATGTGGAAAAGCAGCCATTTGCTTGGAAAGAATGTTGTATGAAGTACTGGTGTGAGAAAGCACAAGGAAAAATATAAGTAGGTGAACTGACCGCCGTGATATGACTGAACAATTGTTGAAAACGGCGTTAAACCCCAATCAATCAATCAATTGTATTACTTATATTGTGTTCGGCCATTGTATAACTAAAGCTCTTTTACAAAAATGGCTAAACTAACTATGGCGATTTGTCAAGCACGCATATAAAGAGGAATGAACAATTTCCATTATATTAAAATGAGATGTTTGTTTGTATGATGTTGTGCGCATTGACATTTGTTCATTTAAATCACGGTGTTTCTGGGGTAAGTTACTACTGGTTCAATTATCCTGACACCACCGGGTCAGGTCAGTCGTCATGCTAAGTCGTTGGTATGACCCTGTCGGGGATCGAAACCGTGACCCAAGCACCCGAGGTGGACGCTCTAACACTACACCACCAAGGCGGTTAAACTGTAATTGAGTCCGAGCGCATTTGTTCTAACAAATATTACAGCATAAGAATAGACCATTATTCGTTTTTGTTTGGTTTATTCTATATCTAACAAAACCAAATAATACAGTTATATGCTAATAAGTCATGTAACAAGGATATACGAATTAACCAAAGTTTTTCCAAAGGCCATCGCTCCTTTACTTTGTAAAAATTAGATGTAAATTGTATTAAAAAAGCATCTATTTGAACAATGAAATGTACCCACTGTGTAGATATAGCTTTTCTTTCGTTTAGTTCATTAAAACTATATTATTACAATTATATCTGCAGGTTTATCCGGTACAAAAGCGTGGACGATGTACACTTGTTTTAACCAAACGTAATGCATACTGTGGGCTTCAACCAATACGGTCGCCACTGCATAATGTTCAGTATGTAATTACAATCGTTTTGCGTAAAGCAATACTTATTATAAAAGGTGAGGTTCTAGAGAAGCTGGTGGGACTACAGGATGTAAGTGGCGATACAACTAGTGCTGCTCTGTCTGCCGAGATACTGAATGTCATCGACAACCTGGGACTCGACCCCACCAAGATACGTAGCCAGTGCTACGAGAGGAACGGTATGTATTTCTAAAACTTATATAGTGCCATGCGTAGGTAAGTAAAGCTGTTATTTAAATGATAACATAGGAATGGTTTGTGCAGAGCTCTAGATAAGGGACATTGTTTATGTACTTAAATGCTTATTTGACATTCAAACCCTATGTTGGGTACTAAAAAGAATCGTCTCAGCGAGATGATTCTTTTGTGTACCCACAACATAGGATTTGGTTGAGTAATAAGAGAAATATTGCGGGGGGAAAGACCTGTTCACTCCCTCTTATCTAGTTCTCTGGGTTTGTGATTATATTATTTTAGTGAGAATGCTCAGTAAAGCCATTACATATTTTCACATATATTTTAAGCTCATTGGTGGAACAAAAATGACGCTTCTGACATTGACTTTTGTCAAACGTCGGAAAGAATGTTTGCATAGCTGGGGTTTGCTCTAACAACTGCTAGAGTGCAGTTCGGCATTACTTCCAATGCTCAAAACAAACTTGGCTACAGTCTTGCATACCTTGCACTATGTCTGTAACTGTTATGGACATTTAAATGAAAATTTAAAAGTTTCCGGTTTTATTACTCTTTCTCAATAATTGCAAGTGCTAGGGCTTTTAATCTTGGACCAAAGTTATATCTAATACTCTTCATCACATTGAATGCTGAGAGCCAGCTTATTTTCGGTTGAAAACACATAAGTTTTGTCTGATTATCAGAATTGGACATAGTTTCTTCTTTCTTCTTAGATCTACTTCGCATTTTTAACACACATTTTGTTTTTATCTTTTATACTTGCATTGATAGTCAAAGAGGGCAATGGGAAGACATTACGTTACGTGTGATTATTGTTTATTGAAGAGTTAATTTCAGGGGCGTAGCTTTGCAATAATCAATGTGTAGACCGTCTCGTGAGAGAAAAAAAATCAACATTGTGGACTCTGCGTAAAGTATCGACCCAGATCAGCCTAAGCATGCCACACAGGCCTACCCAGATAGACACTTTTCGCCTTCTGTGGATTTTGTGTTTCAGGAATAACTACTCTATACATCTATTCCCCTAAGACGGAATGTGTCGGCCGGATCAGTCTGCGCGGACAGGGCAGGCTGATCTGGTCTATAAATTACACAGATGTCTATCGCCGCAGCTGCATTTTGGGGCATTTTCAGGAAAAGATGTGTAGGCATGTGCCTACAGTGCCTAAAGGGAGCTACGCCCCTGATTTTAGTTTCTTTTTGTTTGTCCTTTGAATAGGTTCATTGATGCTGTTGTGCGATGGCCTGGCTCTACCCCGGATGCCTCTATTTTTGATAACTGTGGGTTAAAGGTATGAATATATATAAGCCGTTCCACGAGAAAACCAACATTATTGACTGCACGTAAAGTATTGACCCGGATCAGCATAAGCATGCCGCGCAGGTTAACCCGGACAGACACTTTTTCGCCTTCTGTGGATTTTCTGTTTCAGGAATCATTACTTTACACCTCTATCCACCTTAGACGGAATGTGTCGGCCCGGATTAGCCTGCGCGGACTGCGCAGTCTGATCTGGATCGATACATTACGCAGATCAATGTTAGTTTTCTCATGGAATGGCTCATATATATATCTGTCATTCTCCCTCTGTCTTCCTCTTTCTTTCTATCTCTCGCACTTGACTCTCCCTTCTCGCGTAATATGTTTGCAAACCAAACCGTCTGTAAGAATGGGTTCAGATCACGACCACTAGTTTATGTGAATGTGGTCTTAACCCTTTCCCTCATATAGACGCTTTCTGACGCCTCTTCAGCAGACGGCTTTTTGAAAACATAGTAACAAAAGAAGAAATTGCACAAAATGTGCAGTTTCTCCTTTTGCCACAATGTTTTCCACTTTTTTGTCATAGGTTATCCATTCAATTATGGAGATTTTCTATGATTTGACAAAATACTTTCAAAGTCGTCTGCTGCATAATTGTCGTATGAGATAAAGGGTTAACTCAATGTTATCCAAAACCCATCGCTTCAAATGCCTGAACATATGTCTGTAATGTCTGTATGTAGGAAAACGTTAACCTAAAATCAAGTTCATCTATTGGCCTGTTACCATTAAGTCAGAGTTCATCTATTGGCCTGTAACCATTAAGTCAGAGTTCATCTATTGCCTTGTAACCATTAAGTCAGAGTTCATCTATTGCCTTGTAACCATTAAGTCAGAGTTCATCTATTGGCCTGTAACCATTAAGTCAGAGTTAATCTATTGTCCTGTAATCATTAAGTCAGAGTTCATCTATTGCCTTGTAACCATTAAGTCAGAGTTCATCTATTGGCATGTAACCATTAAGTCAGAGTTAATCTATTGCCTTGTAACCATTAAGTCAGAGTTCATCTATTGCCTTGTTACCAGTAAGTCAGAGTTCATCTATTGTCCTGTAACCATTAAGTCAGAGTTCATCTGGTAAATAAACTCTTCTAACCGTTTACCATATTATAATATTTGTAGCGTTTGGTTAGAAAACGTCGAAGGAGATCAATAATCTTGAAAAATGGAATTTTTGTTCTAGTATAGAGTTAAACTTGAAACAATTATGGAAAATCTCTATATCAATAACATATAATTGTTGAGTAACTTAATACAATGTACATAACCATACTTATCCGCGTAATGTAGTTTTTTGTCGTACAAAGACTTACTTATTCGTACTTAACGGTGTCCCCCGCCCTCCCACAAGGACCAATCCCATCCGCACCGTACCCCATTGCAGGGACATAATATGTTACAGGGTCACGGCATTCGAAAGTTAAAAGTTCGGTTCTATCTATCAGAATTGTTTTCGTTCCGTAGCCTTACGAAATAAAATGTTATCTAGATGAGTTCTTGCAACCGTCATCATCAATTTTGAAACGGTATTGCACTTTATTTGAAAAGTTTTAATTTACGCTTTTCCCACTATAGACACATTCTGACGCATCTACAGCAGCCAACTTTTGAAAATAATTGTGGGAAAAGAAGAAATTGCTCATAACGATCAGTTTTCGCTTTTGCCACAATGTTTTTAAATCTATACACTTATCATACTATTTTTGCCAAAATCATTTCAACGTCGTCTGCTGCAGGTTTATTGCATGTGAGAAAGAGTTTATTTATAAAACAAAAATTAGACTGTACGAACGTTCATGCTGACCATGGTATTCATTAAGTCTTTCGCTGCCAAAGGCAATTAAAGGCTTGTGCAAACAATGCAGATTCAGCTGAGACAGCTCATACTGAGCTGTCTTTCCGGCAATCTGCATTGTTTGCCACTTAGGCAATATACTTTACCAAATTACCTGTTGGACGAAAAATGGGGTGGTCCGATTTTCAACATGGAAGAGTCGACTGATCTCATACAGAGAGATCACGTTTAATGTAACTGGTCAGGTCTAACATTTCTGTTAACTTATTAGGGCATTTAAGAAGTTATTTCGTTGACATTTATACATGTACTTCCTAAATTTAAGAGACCATTCACAAAGTTTTAGTATTAACCCTTTCCCACGTACCACAAATCTTCAGTAGACGACTTTGAAAGTGTAATTATTGAAAAAAGTGTAGCAAAAGGACAACTTGCTCATGTTGAGCAGTTTGATTTCCCAATTTGCTACAACGTATCCAAAAGTCATCTGAACCAAATTCAACTGCATGTGGGAAAGGGATAACCATTAAACTAAAAGCAAAATCGTACGGCATACTGTGTGTTAGGCCACTGTCTACTGCTGGCGGATTTAGAATACACTGTTTCTCTGGAAGTATACAATATTCAACCTTTTAAGCTATTTTTATATACACTGTGTTAAACCGTTAATACTAATAGTCATATGGACTTTAAATCATTTAACAACAAATCTGTCTGCTCTACGCTATCTGACATATTGAAAACTACAACATCACCAATATTCTTTATACTTTTATATTTTGCTATTTGTACTGTATGTACATATTTGCAATTAACATGTATTTGTATTGTATACAATTAATAGTATGCTGTATTATGGGCCGGTAGCCCAAATGGCGAAATGAATATCTTGTATCGTGTAAATATGCAGCAGGCGACATTAAAACACAGTTAGTCAAATTATGGAAACGTTAAATAAATGAGAGTTGAATTATTGAATAGAGTTGAAAACATTGTGGCAAAATGAGATATTGCTCATAATGCCACAACCTTTTCAAAAGTCGTCTGCTGCAGAGGCGTCAGAAGGTGTCTGTATGTGGGTTGTGGGTCAGATTTAAGGCACCATTTGAAAGTTTTATCTATAGTCAAATATAATTCAGATTGGTGTTTATAGATTGCGCAGTCTAATCTGGATCTGTAACGTCGATCGTTCTAAAATACAAACAAAACAACAACACTGGAATATATACGGAATTGGTCGAATCAAGACCGATTCATGCCGAAGACTACAACGACGGTAGTAATGGATTTCCCTTAATACGCGCTCAGGATTGTGGAGTTAGCATTACGACTGTCTCGCTCGGGAAACGCGATGATATCATTGAACATGTTTAAAAGCGACGTAAAACACCATTCAAACAAACAAAACTACATAAACGGACATCACGGCGCTCTTCTGCATGTATATATTGGAAACTATGTATAACGAGGAACCAGTTGAATGAAGTTTTTGTCCAGCTCTGGGACATAGTTTAAAAAAGAATCGGAGCTTTGGTTGAATTGATAAACGATTTCGTCATACTACAAAAAACGTTACTTTTAATATAGATTTTTTTTTTTAATGGAAATTTCCCCTTTTCCCACTTTGTTTATAGAAATATTCTATAGAACAGATAGAGTAAATACATTTACCGTTATAAAAGGTAAGGTGTGAAAATTGTATACGTATTCGCTAATCCTCTATTGTCACAAGGTGAGAATCCCCCATACTGTGATGAACGATTGGGCTGTGAAGACAAGCTTTTATACGTGGAAAATGGCGCCCATTTTGGTAAGCAGGTTTTTTTTTTAAAACTTGTATTTCTGATTTAAATCATATTTATTTATTTCACTATTTCATGTAAAGACAGGGACGTAGATTAGACTTACCTTAGCTTCTAGAGAAACTAAATAAGTTTCATTGTCGCATATATCTGTTTTCACTTGGCATTTGCTTGTGAATCGCAGATGTTAATTATTCAAATGTTCTCAATACATTCTATCAATGAAGTGAAAATGCTTTTATTTAAAATTTGAAATGGCGTGTCCTAGTGTTGGTATATGCATTCAAAACGGCTGAAGTCAAGAAATAAAAGGAAACAATAACAAAAAGTGTTATTGGTGGACTAATGTTTTAGTCTGGTTCCAGGTAATTACATCTAGCATGAACCAACAATGTCGACTAGATTGGTCTCCATCCCTTGTACATGTCTATATAGTAATGTGGTCAATATACAATTGATCTTCGTAAACTCTACAGTAGACCAATACACAACTAGATGTTTGGAATCAAAGTATAAATGGCGAAGCAAACTACTTTCCAAGTTTGAAAGGTTAAATCGGTTGTGTCCACAAAACGGTTGTATCAGTAGCTTTCGGCTTGTTTCACCATATTCGGACCGCGAGATAGCTCAGTCGGTTACGATGAGGGATATCAATCTATGAATTGTGGGTTCGAACCCCGAATCTGTCTTTCTTTCCGATGATTGATAAAAGCTACTTTGACTAGCGTCAACCGCCTCCCTCCAATGGACTAAATACTTTATGTGGGAGGGTAGTAAGTTATCTGAGAAGAAATTTTAATGAAGTAATGTTTCGAGAAAGCCAGGAAAAACAGATACAAGGTGAGTTATTGTGATCGACTTTTGTCCGTTGTGCATCCGTCAACATCTTCTCCTCAGTAACCAGTGGGTCAGTTTGGACGAAACTTCACAGAAAGCAAGTTTATTTAATCAGGTTGAAAATATTGGGACTAAAGAAGAATTTGATCATTTATATACAGTGGACTCGCGATTATTCTAACATAGGATATATAAAACACAGCGTTTAACTTGACCCCATTTCTTGAACAAATTTGTCTTTGAAAACAGAGAAGTTTCAGTTGTGATTTCTCAGTCAAGAATTGCTGCTGGGCTGTTTTTTGGATATGATTATGACACTGGCTTGCTTTTCATAATAAAATTCAGTATATACAAATAACGAAGCCGAAGAGACATAAATGAATTTAGCATACATTTAAGGATAACTTGAACATGTCCATAACTCCAAGCGGTCCCTGTAAACTTCGTCATTGCAAGTACAAAATTTCAATTCAACATTTGTATATTTTAGTCCAACTTGGTAAAAAGTCTGTGAAAATTTTAGTCTTTACTAAATATTAGTCTTAAGATATCTGTCAATTATCAAACATGTCATATGAAAAGTTGAATAAAAAAAGATATGACATATTTAAGTCTTATTGGAAGAATACTTTTGTGAACAAATTAAATAAATACTGAGAAAAGGAAACCAACAATAATTTCTTAAGACATTTGTT
This sequence comes from Serripes groenlandicus, assembly GCA_031761405.1. NCBI lineage: Eukaryota > Metazoa > Mollusca > Bivalvia > Cardiida > Cardiidae > Serripes > Serripes groenlandicus. The sequence continues at coordinate 214,773,788 of JASEVX010000001.1, read as the reverse complement.
ATAGAGTTTCAGATATGTCAAAATGAGATTCTATCATGGAAAGATTTTAGAATTTACTTGAAATTGTAAAAAAAGGATTTCATCAATGCCCTTTTTTTGGGCGATTGGTTTGACAATCGCCACAATGCTAACAGAAACAACAACAACGGAAAAAAAATACATAGTCGGTTTTGAAAAGCCCGTTGATATTGTTTTTCCTTACTGCAAACCAATTTACTTACATCCGTTATAGTTCCATCATTGGTGCAGAGACGCGATTAATAATAATTATGTCAGTGCTACGTTGGTACCGGATTTTTACTACTATTTGAGTTTTATCGAGACATTATCTACATAGAGTTAAAATATGTAAATATTATCTTCGTCATGATTGGGCAGATAATAAATATCATTGCGCGTTCTATCTGCCTTGCAAATAACTCTAGTGATACTCAAATCTTGAAATTCCAAAAGGTTCTATAAATAGCTCGCGAGACTGGTTATCGATCGTTTTTAAATCTCAATATTATAAACGCTTTATTTTGTAGTTGTTTAAATATATGAAAGCGTCTAGATGATAAGACTGGTTTACAAAGGTTTAAAGGACACATGATGTCAGTGTGTACACACGTTATGTATACAAGTCTGCATGTTCTAGAGTCAATTAGCAATCAAGGCTGTAAGTGTAGCCTAATTTAGTACATTATTCTACTGTCAAAAGATGCAGGGTTGATACATTATCAAATTTACCCGCACCAGAGTGCACTATTATTGAAAATCGCAAGCACACCTCCGATATACTGTTTGTTACTTTGCAGGATTTTCCATACGATCGCCACTACAGTGCCATTTGCGCTTTGATTTTATTTGAAAACACTGTAGGAAAAGAAGAAATTGTTCATCAAATGTATACATTTTGTAGGAAAAAAAAAAATACAGTGATATTTATGATTATTTATTTTTATGTTTCAGGCAAAGCAGCTAATGAAAAATTTAAACCTCACTGGTCAAGTTAATGCACAGAAAAAAACGGATAAAGAATTATCAGTTACTTCACAAAATGACCAGTCTCCTGTTGAATGTTTGACAAAACTGTAAATAATAGAGGAGAAAACAGTACATCATCTGAAACAGCGCAGACATCTCAGGAGAAAAGATCACAATATTGTGTACTTTAACCAAACAACCCTACCCCTCCTCCAGTGATTCAAGATCCTCCTCCTCCTCCTCCGGCAATACAAGCCCCGCCTCCACCTCCTTCTCCTGTGTTAAAAAGCTCAAATAAAGATAACAGTGATAGTAAACAAGTGGGCAGATTGGATCCGTCCAAAATATCATGGATGAATAAATGTTTATAAGCAGCTCATGCTGTGTTCATTGATTGGCTATCCTACTCTTTACTGAGCCTCCATTGCAGCCTTTGCTATCTCTGATTAAACCCTTTCCAACAAACAAAATACGTGCCAGGGGCGTAGCTTTGCAATAATCAATGTGTAGGCCGTCTCTAGAGAAAATCAACATTGTGGACTCTGCGTATAGTATCGACCCGGATCAGCCTAAGCATGCCACACAGGCCTACCCGGTAAGACACTTTTCGCCTCCTGTGGATTTTCTGCTCTATACATCTATCCCCCTAAGACGGAATGTGTCGGCCGGATCAGTCTGCGCAGACAGCGCAGGCTGATCTGGTCGATACATTACGCAGATGTCTATCGCCAAAGCTGCATTTTGGGGCATTTTGAGGAAAAAATGTGTAGGCACGTGTCTACAATGCCTAAAGGGAGCTACGCCCCTGTCTACAGCAGAACATTTGAAAACATCTAAGCAAATGTATGGAACAGTTTTTTAAAGGTAAATGTATTGACTTGAAAACATTGTGGCAAATGGAAATATTGATTATTATCTCTTTCCCACATACGGAGCAAATCTGCTCCAAACGATGTCTTTGAAAACATTTGGGCAAATTAATAGAAAATCTTTATACGGGAAACTTCAGTAATTAAAAAATATTCCAGACATTGCTCCATATGAATACATGTATAGGCATTTTTTCTTTCTTTTGCCTCGATGATTGCTGCAGATTTGTCAAAATGCGGTGGAAATGGGTTTTGAACAATTTCTCACTATTTGTCTCAATGCTTTAAGTATTTCCAACAAAAAGACGCTTTCTGACGCCCCCTGCATTAGGCGACTTTTGAAAACTTTGTGACAAAAGAATAAATTGCTCAAAACAAGCAATTTCTCCTTTTGTCACAATGTTTTCAACTCCTTCTGTAGCTATATCCTCATTTATACGGACTTTCCATATTTTTGCTCACATGATTTCAAAGTCGTCTGCTGCATATTTGTTGTATGTGGGTAAGGGTTAATAAGGTTGAAGCCATCTGCTGCAATTGTGTTAAAACACTTCTTCATGTGGAAATTACCAAATACTTTTAAAATGGTGGTAATGGCTTCCCTCAGGGTTGTGGGGTTAGCATGTTGACTGACTGGCTGGTGTCATGATTAATGGACCAGCAGTACTGGTAACTTACAGGTCTATGAAACGCTGTGATATAACTCAAATATTGTTGAAAGCGGTCTAAAACACCAAGTCATCAAGCATGTGGGAAAGGGTTTAACCCCTTCCCCCATACGACAATTCTGCAGCACGACTTTGAACAAAAAATAGAAATTTTCTATAATTGAATGGATAAGCTATGACTAAAAGTGGAAAACATTGTGGAAAAAGGAGAAATTGCTCATTTTGAGCAATTTCTTCTTTTGTCATTATGTTTTCAAAAAATCGTCTACTGCAAAGGCGTCAGAAAGCGTCTATATGAGGGACAGGGTTAAAGAGAGAAACTTGCCATCATTGAATTTTACTCTGGTGAGTTTCTTTAAACATTGTTCAAGGAATTATCACTTTCCCACATACAACAAATTTGCAGCAGACAACTTTGAAATCATATTGACAAAAATAGGGAATATTTCCATAACTGATAGTTAAATTATTGAATAGAGTTGAAAACATTGTGGTCAAATGTGAAATAGATCATTATGAGCAATTTCACCTTTTGCAACAATGTTTTCAAGAGTCTTCTGCTGCAGATGCGTCATACTGCATCTATATGAGGGAAAGGTTTAATTCCACTGAGAAGTCTGATTTCAAGATAAATTAGTACAAATCTTCAAGAAATCCGTTACATATTCATTTTGCCCCATATATTTAACAAGAGTTTTTGTGACAATCGAAGGTACGCTTCTCTTTTTGTCAGAATATTCTTGATATTGCCTCTGGCCAGATTAGATAAGGTGCAGTGCACATCCAGATCAGACATTTTATAGTTGGTTTTCGAAGAGCAAGGCTAATATATTTAACACTGTTTCTTTTGAATTGTCTAAGATGGTGCACTATTCATATGGTATCGAAAATTTAATTTAATATTAAATGCGCGTAACCAAGAGACTTGCTGATGGACAACCCTTTTTTAACTTTTAAGCTCAGCAAAAGTCAAAGTTGGTGATTGAGCATGAAGCTAGGCTAACTTTTATTCCACGGAAGCAGTTGGCTTACACATGAACTATGTACGATTTTACATTACTTTTAAAAAACAGATGATCCAATTAAGTTAATTCACATTGAAATAGTCTTTAGAGGGTTTTTTAACCGTCAATAGGTAATGTGTATGAACTTTGCTATACAATCAGGGACATAGATATCTTATCTACGTCCCTGATACAATGTATCAAAATATTCTGTCCAGGGTGGAATTTTCGATACAGTCATGATATACCTATGTTTTGATTGGATAAAAAGAAAATATCGGGGGAAAAATACTTTTAGAGGAAATAATTTGCGTGTAATAACACTCCTCGTCTTTTTTTAAAATGAGCTCAAATAAAAACTGGCAAACCGGATGTTATAAGATGACGTCAATCTATTATCGTCACGCAAATGATGAATAAATACCTAAAAGGAAAACGACAAATGATAGGAAGGATAGTTCGACTCGTCACAAATGTAGCTCCGTAAATTATCAAATAATTTCATTGGAAGTACTTTATCAAGGGCAAGTCGATTATTTGTGTACCTGTCATCATTATTTAATGGATTTAAAACCTTGAACATATTTTAAAGTTGAATATGCTCTTAACCAGATGAAGATTTTAGTTTATTTGCTTAGGACGGTAGGACTCGTAAATAACTTATAAACAAATCACTGATACTGCTGCAAGCAAGGGGCTAACTGCAATTCACGTAGAATGATTTACCGATTACACAAATTAATAAATGTTTACCCGAAATAGGTACCACCTGTACTCATATTATACTTTTTCACAGAGTTTGTGATTCAATGAAATACGTAAAAAATAAGCAGTAACAAGTAAACTAATGATGTTAGTGCATACAGCAAGTGTCTTAGGATTTTAACCAATCAGATTTCGTCGTCACGTTTGCTGCAGATTAAACATATATGACGTCAAACATTTCGTTTGCATAACTAAACACGATTTCCAAAGCGCTTCAAAAATGAATTCAATGGGTAAGTTTTACTTACATTTATACAATTGCTTTAGTCAGAATATTATCTTAAACATGTCTTCGATTAAAGCGTTAATTTATTTTTGAACTTATTAGGCATATCAAGAGATCAAGACAAAACTCATTGCATCAAGCTTATTGTAAATGGGTGGGTTGCGACAAAAACTGATAGTTTTAAAAACATGGAAAACTATTGAATATGTGTCACCGTTGCTACTCTGGCAATTAGAAATAGCCATCATTTACTAATAGTAAGACTCTCGTCCAAAAGGTCCCTGGTTTGTGTCCCGTGATGAGCGGGTTCTGACTTTTTCCACACAAACGGCGCGAGTACTGGTTAAGTATCCAGGAAGCAGACATCGAGCGTGATTAATATAAGCTGAAAGCTTGTTTCGCAATCGATGTAAAATAAATCAGTTTAAACTAATAGTAAGACTAGGATCGGGTCATATAAATAACTTTAAACTGGTAGTAGTGGCTTCCCGCCTTGGCGTTCTAGCAGGATTCCGGGGACACGACTTATTCTTACCAGCAGTACTGATTAATTACACAGAAAACGCCGTGATATAACTGAAATTAATATTGTTGAAAACGGCGAAACTACGTAACTGAACCTTTTCGAAATCCGGTAATCTTCACTACATATACTGATAGATAATATTTCACGCCAATTTCAATACAGTTCTATATGAAGCAATCTTTTCATAACAATTAAATTCCCTAAACTAGTAATGAAAATCAAAGTACAAAGTACTGAAGGTAGAATTGCGATCGTTTAAGAAGAGATACAGAAGTGCATATATGAATATTTATTTTACCGGTTAGTCGGCGGTTACCTTCAGGCAAAGTTTCAAGTGTGTAACCCTTTCCAGTGCTGAGATTTTGCCTCAACCTGAAACTTTAACCAAAATGTTGACGAACAGACAGACGGAGAGACAGACAACGCCAATCTATAGACCGGAATTGCTAGAGCAATCCGGCCAAAAATAAAAAAAAATCATCAATTTTAGCAGTAAAATCCTGCCAAGAAGTAATGAATTGAGAAAAAAATGTGCTGAGAGGTCCATAATTTCAAACTTGCTAAGATTTGGTCAATGAATGTACAAATTGAAAAATGTATTGTTGACATGTATTTTCTACACCATCATTGTAATGTTGTTTATCATAAATAAAATTATTCCTTTTTTTAAATAAACTTTTAATCACAATGTGTGTCTCAGTGTTGTCTTCTTCAGCAGTTTGACAGAAACAAAGCCTAAATCTGAAATTGTGTCAATGTGTTATTTGTCAACTCTGTGCCATAAGTTTTGCTTGTGATTTGAACTCTCATAAAAAAAGCACGGAAAGGGACAACTTTCCCAACTTTGATTAAATATGTTTTCAATTAAATTGTAAAAAATCTTTTTCTTGTTTTTTGAAAGTTTTGTCATTATTATTTAAGACGGACATTATATACTAGAATAGCCAACTGACTATCATTTGAAAAAGTGTTTCTTATTTAAACCTTTCCCACTTGCATACGTAATTGCAGCCGACGACTTTTGAAAACATTGATGCAGAAGAAGAAATTGCTCATAACAAGCTTTCTCCTTTTGCAACAATGTTTTCAACTATATTCAATGATTACACTTCCAATAAATGTGATTTTCTGTATCTTTGCTCAGATTTTTTTTAATTCGTCTGCTGCAGAGTTTTTATATTGTGGAGTGGGTTGTGATTTGTTAAAGGGCAAGCAGGATTGGGAATTGAGTGTTGCACTTATCCTAATGAAACACTCGCCTGCCTGTGCATGTTTTAGCTTAACTTAACTTGTTAATGTTCTTTCCATCATCAACTTAGTCATCTGTTAGTAATCAACTCTATGAACGAAATAATCGCGTCAAAATCATAACGAACAAACTGTCAAAATCTAATTTTGAACTGTGTAATACAAATTTAGAATAAAAGGATGAATCAGTTATGTTGTAACAACCAATATCCGCGGGTCATTTACCTGATTTTGGCCGAAAGAAATGATCGATTTCTTGCAAGGTTCATTCGTTATTCGTTCTGCCTATTATAATCAAAGTATTCTAAACGCTTTATAAACAAGTGATTTAAAGCGCTCAAATCATTTGATGAAATTTGTTTCTTTAGACGCGGACCTTGTCGAAAGCACCTATCCAAAATGCAAGTCATCGTTAATCGTTGTCGAAGGAATGGATGGACTGAGAGAAAGAGAAAGAAAAGGCTTAGCAATGCATACTATCTTTATGAATAAGGACATGAACGAATATGTATGGACTAGCGCCTAGAATTTCGTACTAGCCGATCCTTCATTCCACTCGCTTATGCTAGCGGGCGAGTGGATGTTTACATCTCTGCCGAGAGGGAAAAAAGGGTTACAATTTACAAAGGGTAATTGCGCGGTGCAGTGCTATATTGGCGTAGTGATATCTAAATAATTGTGTACACTTTAAATATGATACTTACACTTACAAGACTTGTTATTTTCTATTATAAGCTTGAATAATCGGATTTTTTTTCGTTACTCTATGTTTGCTTTTGTGAGCATTCGTAAATTAGTCAAACCAAAAATTGCATTTAATTGTTGGTGGTGAAGGGCATATACATCACGTGACTTCAATCTCACTATGACTATGGCAGCCTCTGCGCATGCGCAAGTCTACCAAAAATACTCGAATACAAATAATCGAAGACGGTGGAATATGTATCCCCCTTCTCTATCAATGAGCCCGTACATGGGAAAAAGGTACAACTTGGCATTTCTGTTCAGTGTACCTGTAGTCTTAGATCAGTCTACATCTGTTCCTTCTTAGAAGAAGAATATTATACAGAAGTTAACGGACGCTTCTAACACATTTTGGTTTATTATATGTCAATAGTGTATATCTTGATCAAATGTTGCCGTTTCACAGGTTGATCTTGATCTCCACTTTGAACAAAAGCCAGTCTGGGGCTACAACAATAACATTGGGAACGAGTTTTGGGAGATATTTTTAAAATGGTTAAGAACACTGAAATGTTGACAGTTGACAGATTTTGAATGCTGAAAGACGTTTACACGGTATTTCATTTATATCACGGTGACCGTTCACCTGACGTATTGGTTCCCTGACACGTTCGCGCCAATACTCTTCATAAACAGGTTACCGATGTGAATCGTAACCTTCCCATTTTGACATTAACTCTTTCAGCGCCGAATTGTTTAAAGTAGAATCTTCCATGTTCAAAATCGGGTGTGTCCATTTCTCAATTTATGAAAGTTTTGGACTATTTTGGTAACTAAAAGGCAAACCATGCTGATTTCAGGTGAGACAGCTCGTTACGAGCTGACTCACCTGAATCTGCATTGTTTGCAAAAACTTCAATATTGCCTGTGGCGCTGAAAGAGTTAAGAACATTGATGCAAGACGAAGTTAGAACACAAGCTACGTTTGCGTATACATGCATGCATTGTAATTCATGTAAACGGGTTGTTTGTATGGTATTTCACGCCGCTTTTAACATTATGTTCAGTTATATCACGGCTGTTATTGAAGACACCAGAACTGCCGGTCCATTTATCCTGACACCAGCGAGTCAATCGTAATGCTATCCCCACTATTCTGTACACCAAGAAGAAAAGCCATCACTACCATGTTTAAGTATTTGTTATTACCCGGTCTGGATCGAATCCGTGACCCTGCATGTAAATAGATAATATCAAACGAGTTTTGAGATCTTTTAGACAATAAACAATTACCAGAAAGACACATGCCTTTTTTTTTTAGTTATGTTATAATGAATTGATACTGAAACTTATGCCCCGTCGCCGCGGACATGGTGGTGTGCGATTGGACAATGCACATTGCATGGCCTAGTATTGGTTTGTTTACTCAGGGATGATGAAAAGGAGAACTGTCGCCGTGATATAAATACTGTTGAAAATGGCGTAAAAGACGATTAAAAATAAATTGAAAGATTATCATTCGTCACATTATATTGTAAAAAAAAATTCTTTTGCAGATTCATCTCCATTTTTATGGAGATTTATAGAAACCAGTGATAGTAAGAGCGACACTTGTCTGTTCCAAAAGAAATTCAAACAAAGCTCGGAGATTGATATTCAATCGTCTAAGTCTGACCATGATGTGACTACAGAACATGTACTGGATTCTATGAGCGGGTTGTCTGAACTGGTTAAGGTCAGAAAAGGTAAGTCATATTCCTATGTAACACGGGATTAAGTCTTCGTTATATTGAATCTTTTAGTCGTGTCATTCTATAGAACAAGACTGAAATATGTCAGCAAAACACAACATATAATCGTATGTACTTAGTTATGAACTGACGACCCCTGGACTGATAGCCCTCTTCGTTACCGACTGAGTTATCGCGGTTAGATTCTTTCCGGGCAATTATTGTATCCAGATTATCTGTCATCGTCATAAAGTGTTCAAAATGGCACTTTAACCATTTCAAACATTTAACAAACTGCAGAAGACTAGCCGAGCCTCGGTAGTTCAGTCGGTTGCGATGCGGGCTGTCAATCCAGGGGTTGTGACTTTCCAAGGTTTGACAAACGTCACTGTGACAAGCGTCGTTAGTATTCCACCAATAGGCTAACAGTCTATGTGGAAACGCAGCCTGTTGCTTGGAGGGAATGTTGTGTGGAATAATGGTGTGAGAAAGCCAGGAAACACATGAGTAGGTGAACTGGTCGCCCTGATATGACAGAAAGATTATTGAAAACCCAAACCAATCAATCAAAGCAGTAGACGAGCCTGAAAACATAAAGTAGTAACACATGTTAACATATGTTAACCGAAAACGAACCCGGGACACCCATTCACAAACATCCCATGCTTACCATTCGAGCGCAGCGGTTTCGTTTTATAGAGATGAACAGGTTTTTCATTCACTTTCAGCATCGACAAAACTTGTGAATGTTGAGGGTATTCAATCACATCCAATCAATGTCGAAACATCCGCTAAGCAGAAGGACAAGACTGTTGACCAACAACATACCGAACCAGTGTGCCTTATAACACCACATAGTTCTCTTCCACTCAAGAGATTAATGCCGGTAACTACAGACAATACTGAGGAAGTAGTTTCGAAAAAAGTCAAACCAGACTCTGTAAGAACCAGACCATTCAATACCACAGAAAAAGAGCTACAGGTAAAATACAAATGAATGGGTAGTTATTAAATTCTATAAATAGCATTGAAAATATGTTGACATTTTAGACGAAATGCCTTTTAGAAACAATTTCCCTTATGTCACAATGTTTACTAAAGACGTCTGTTTACAAAATACATCTGAATGTGGTGGAATGGTTGCCATTCCCTGCCATACGAAAGGCTACCTTTAAAGACTTTCAAATTAACGACGTGTCTGGTGCCGTTTGGGGATATTCTAGTTACCGTTGGACGAGACTATTTGCTTTGTTTAATTAAGAAAGGGTAAACGTTTGCTTATCTCAGAAGTGTAGATTTGGACAACATTTCGACATATGGTATAGCAAATTAACGACGTGTCTGATGCCGTTTGGGGATATTCTAGTTACCGTTGGACGAGACCATTTGCTTTATTTAATTAAGAATGGGTAAACGTTTGCTTATCACAGAAGTGTAGATTTGGAGAACATTTCGACATATGGTATAGCAAATCATAAATTGTGTGACGTTGACAATAAGACTATTCTTCAAATATAGAATTAGAAGGAATCTAAGATGGTTGATAAATGCGGATCCAGATCTGAAGAAAATCACAAGAAAAATATACATTTGACAAGAATCAGGTCAGGTATTTTGAAAGACAGTTCTATCTTGAATTTCATTTCTTCTCTTTTTCATTTCAGAAATATCTAGGAGCTCCCGCAAACAATCAAAATAAAAAGAGAAAACTAGACAACACCGACTTTCAAAACGATACAGCTGAAAAGAGATCCAAATTTCAAACATATGATAACCATCAATCAGACGACACTTCAGACATAAAAGTAGCAGACAATTATTCAGACGTAGAAGAAGCCGACGATTCTTTAGACATAGAAGAAGCAGACGATTCTTTAGACGCAGAAGTAGCTATGTATATGGAAGATGGCGGACCACCAACAGTCAAAGCATTTAGACCAATGCCACATAATTATATACCCCATCTTGCTAACAGGTACCAGACAGAACAAAGTCAAGTCATCATCGACCGGCCATTGTTTCAATGTACAGAAGGATGTATCCATCAGTTTAGTTCTCCGCTAATGGTAAGGATTGAATCATAGGTCAACAACGTAGACCATTTATGTATACCATTACTAGATACAACATATCTGAAGAAGACTTTCATTGAAAACATCTATGCAAACATATTGATCATATTTATATAATATTATGACAGTATAATCATTGGATAGAGTTAAACACATCATATAGGCGATTTCTGCATTTGCCACAGTGTTTTAAAAAAGTGTCCGCTGTCCCCGTGTTAAATTGCGACTGTATTAAGGAAAGGGGTTTAAGAGGGGCAGGCTGCATAGTGTCAACAGCAACCTTCTACAACAAAAGGTTCCGGGAAACAACCTTGTTTCTCTTCTTTTTAGAGTTTCGCCACCAAACTCCTTAATTCATTTTAATTATAGATTTAAAGAACATACTCAAGGGCGTAGCTTTGCAATAATCAATATGTAGGCCGTCTCGTGAGAAAATCACTCTGCGTAAAGTATCGACCCGGATCAGCCTAAGTATGCCACATAGACCTACCCGGATAGACACTCTTCGCCTCCTGTGGATTTTCTGTTTCAGGAATCACTACTCTATACAGTTATCTCCCTAAGACGGAATGTGTCGGCCGGATCAGTCTGCGCGGACAGCGCAGGCTGATCTGGTCGATGCATTACGCAGATGTCTATCGCCGCAGCTGCATTTTGGGGCATTTTGAGAAAAAATGTGTAGACACGTGCCTACAGTGCCTAAAGGGAGCTACACCCCTGATACTAAATTCTCAAAGTAACACAATCTGATTCACTTCAAGCATGAAGTCAATCATGAATTGTGATAGTTTTCAATTTTAATCGGTATTTAGAACGATTGGTTAATACGGACGCTACCATTCATGTTATGTAGTGACAAATGGGTGTCAACGTCATTGTTTGAGCGAGGAGATATGTTTTCAAAATAGTTTATTAAAAAGGAAGAACTATTCATATTTGATACGATTTAATTCCTAATCATTCTATTTTGAAATAATCTCAAATTGGCTTATTGTAAGATGATAGATTCACCGAAACAGTTTTTTGTTTTTTTTTATCTTTCAGATAAAAAGGGAACCAGATCAGGGCGCTATTCGAATCCTTAATCCCTGGCCATGTCGAAATAGAAATACCAAGTTTGTGGAGTTGAAGACAGTCGGTGTGTTGGACAAAGGGAACAGTCCAACTTTCTGGAGAAAGATCGGAACCGCCTCGCAAGCACCGTCCATGGTATAAGCTGATGCAGCGTTGAATGTAATTTTTTGCTAGTGAAATATTATGAATTATTTTAATGATTGATTTTTATATGCATGTATTTGCTTTTTTTAAACAATATTAATAGAAAACATAATTAAAAATATATAATATTTTAGTACACATTGTCGCGTTGTTGCTTTTTGGTGTCCTACGAAGTTGTTTGGCTTTTGCCAGACGCATAACCCTTTCCCACTTTCAGACGTATGTTGACTCATCTGCCTCAGATGGCGTGTGAAAAACATCGTGACAAAATGAGAAATTGCTCAATTATAAACAATAACATCCTTTTCAATATTGTTTTCAATAATTACACTTTCGTTTGATAGAGAAAGGTCTCCACATTATTGCCAAGATGTTCTCTTGGCCATCTGTTGCATATTTATAGTTGTATGTGGAAAATGATTGAATAATATAAGTCATATCCTGAAGTCATCCGGAAACCTCTCTCATATCAAAGAGTCTCCCGAGCATTCAGAATGAGTCGATTCTAATAAACACCAACCAATGAACCGCGTTCAGCGACCTTGGTCCTTAATTACAGATTACCAGATGTAAAGACATATTCGCATACATCTAGAAAGGCTACACTTCAATCTGTTTGTCCAAATGTGCATATGTGCGGACGGCGAAGAAAGTATTTTTTAAAAGTATCAGTCAACGCTAAGTAATGTTTTCTTCTTTACATTAAACCCTTATCTTTTGATTATTTAAGTATTACTTAGAGCTAAGTAAGGTTGGTGAAATTAAACCCTTGTAGGACTGTACAGATGAATAGGCTCGTCCTAATCTTGACTGTAGGCAGATTCATTAAGACTCATAATCGCCAGATGAGATTCATATAAAGCCCATTGTTAAAAGAAACGTATACATTTGAAGGAACTGTGTCTAATTCCACCTACCGTACTTAGCGTTAAGTAATACTTTAACAATTTTATCATTTTTGTTATTTTGTTATAAAAATGTCGAAATATTTCATTTCTCAAAAAGAATTGTTAGTCAGCAAGGTAGCTATTTATGTAAACTTAGTCATATACTTAAGTATTTAAGAATTACTTAACGCTAAGTAATGTTGGTGGAATTGGGCACTGTATGCCAAGTAGCATACCAAGTTTTCTCCTTTACATTAAACCCTTAACCCGCTATAAGCGACTAAAGAACATTTGTGAATGCCATAATGTACTTCTATATTTACAAACAATATAGACTAAGATCAGCTTGTGCACTTCTTCGGTATAATCTTTATATATATCGTTCGATACCCATGAATCAATATAAAGCGGACATTAGTGCATCAATTTGTCAAAATTTACAAACAAGGAATTAATAAAACATGTATAATTAAATGCTACTTTGCTTTTTTTGGTATATTCTTCTACCCTTTTGGACACTATTTATAATAGACCCTATTTTGTCCATACTTTCCCTAACCCTTTTAATATTGTGGAGTCAACCCAGTCATTTAAATATTTCCTGCTTGTCCGCAAGCTTCCTGACAAACATATAACCCAAGCAAACACAGTTTACATAGTTTCCCCATAACAGACCGCTAGCTCGCAACATAATTGGTGACAGATGTGGGATTCACAATTTTTTTAGTGAATCCAGAGATACGAATCTGCCTGATAACAAGTTATGGGAAGAAAGAAGAACGCAGCAGAACCTGTTGAGAAGTCGTACAGTTAGGGAGCATGCTATAATGCAGACACAGACCATATACCAACTCAAGGCTCAACCCAAGAACACCACACTGCCGACGGACTAATAAACATAGATCAGATGTTACTTATTTCTGGTGACACACCACAACAGGGCGCATGGCTCAGCCAAGATAATAACGAGATGACAGAAACTGAAATGCAAAGGTGCAGTCCCTATATTATTGCAGAGAAGGTGTTAAATCAAGAAAAGACAGAGGAATCAACTAGGTTACGGGATAATCATTTTGCAGCAAACCAATTTAGGCAAGAGAGTACCTATATGCCAGGAAATCAATCTGATCCAGACCTACAACATCAAAATGAGTTTGCTCATCCCTGCCATACGCAGCCTAGGTTAAACCAGGAAAGAGTGACACCTTTTACCCAAGTTACAGGGCCATGCGGGGGACTTTGTATTCACGCAGCTCCCAAGGTGGAAACTCTTCGATTACGGGGCACTTAAAAATGAACTGGAAAGCCAATTCAAGAAAATAGAAACACAGAGGTCAATGGCTTCAAAATTTAGTAAAAGGGATCAGAGAAACGGAGAAACAGCTGAGGAATATGCTGCTGAACTTAAACGCCTCTACGCAAAAGCATATCAAACAAGGGATAGTATTATTAAACAGGAAGATCTGGTAAGACGTTTTCTGGAAGGGTTAAGAGACAGTGAAGCAAGGTTTGAGGTCGAGTTCCATAAGGATCCGCAAACAATAGATGAGGCAGTTTTTCAGGTAGTGCGTTTCATGCAGACCAGACAAGGCAGAGATAGGGAACCATATATGAAAATTTTTACCAGACAAGCGTATGAAGAAGAACAATTCGATGATTGCTCAGGATCAGACGAAGATCTTTTTGACGAGAATGTGGAGGCTAGAGTATGTAGGGACAATGTTAGACCGACAAAACAAGTGAAAGTTGATAAGCCAACCCAACCGATAGAGCAGCCAACAAATACAATGCAAGCTGTTTTGATGTAAGTACTGGCGAAATTAAACCAACTTGCTGGAGCTGAGGTAAACCCCCCCCCCCCCCCCCCCCCCCCCCAAAAAAAAAGACGGAATATGTCTGCTACTTCTGCGGTGAGGCTGGACACTTCATTAGGGATTGCCCAAAGAAATCCGAACAAACAAGACAAGACAGAAGTGCCAAGCACAACAATGGAGGACGTCAGTCAAAATATCCGCACCAACAAGAAAAGGACCATTTAAACTATTAGGGGCCGAACCTAACGGTCAAGGTGAGGCCCACTCGGACCAAAGTCAAGACAATTTTAAGACCGAAACAATAAGGAGAAAACAACCTCTAACTAACAGCCTCTACGTCAAGGGATTTATAGAGGACAGGCCTGTACTATTTACAACAGATACCGGAGCTACCCAAACCGTGATATCAAGGAAAATATATGAACAGCTGAATCCTGACAGCAGACCATACCTGAGATCATCAAATCTGGTTAGTGCTAATGGGACGCCTATCAAGGAGATGGGAAAAGGGGTGTTTGAAATCAGCCTGGGCCCAGTCAAGCTTCAGAAAGAGATTATAGTGGCTGAAATTGAGGATGATGGCCTTCTCGGGATGGATATACTACAGAATGATGCCAGCGGACCAGCAGACATACTAATGAGCAAGGGAGTCATCAAACTAAGAGGTCATGAGGTGCCATGTATAAGTACCAGTATAAAAGACAAGAATAGAAAGGCCACAATAGCTGATGATTTCATCATTCCTGGCCTTAGCGAAGCAATAATTGATGTATACATAGAACGAAAAGAGGCGGATGAACTAAACAGTATTATTGAATTTATAATTGAGCCCTCCGAAAACTTTAGGGAGGCATATCCTTTGCACATGGCTGCTACATTAGTTGATAACAAGATGAACGTTACTAATAAAGTACGATTATTGAACCCCTTTCCTACAACAGTCTAACTACAGCAAAACTCAGTGGTAGGGACAGCAGAGCCAATGCCTGTACAGCCGATCACACATGTACCTCAAGAAAACCCAGAGGCAGAATCTGATAATGCAAGTATACGCAGAATTCAACTTCAGCAGACTATTGAAGGCTGCAGAGATACATTGAGAAACAACATGAAGGAAGAGGCATCTGAACCTGTTCCTAATCAATTGAAAGATCTACTCCAAAGAACCACCCGTAAGCTCGAGGTCAAAGAGAGAAACGCAGTTACAGATTTGCTGATACAATACAAAGACATATTTTCAAAAGACGAATGGGATATAGGGTGCACTCAACTCACAGAACACTCAATAGAAACAGGTAATGCGAAACCTATAAAGCAACCCCCAAGACGAGTTCCACTGGCTTATGCGGGCGAAGAGAAACGGGCAGTAGAGAAACTTCTAGAGCAAAACGTCGCAAGGAAAAGTACCTCGCCATGGGCCTCGCCTATAGTCCTTGTAAAAAAAAAGAACGGAAGTATCAGACCATGTATCGACTATAGACGGTTAAACAGTCTGGTCACACCGGATGCTTTCCCACCGCCGCGAATACAAGATTGTTTAGATGCCGTCTCAGGTTCTACTCTTTTCAGCACATTCGACCTTACAAGTGGGTACTTTCAAATACCTGTAAAAGCAGAAGACATACCGAAGACAGCTTTCGCCTGCAAATTTTGCCTTTTCGAGATGACACGTATGCCATTTGGTTTAAACAACTCTGCCAGCACCTTTCAGCGTACAATGGAACTGGCATTACAGGGCCTCCAATGGGAAACCTGCATCATTTACATCGATGATATAATCGTTTTTGCCAAAACAATAGAGGAGCACCTGAAGAGAGTAGAACACGTTTTCGAAAGACTAAAGCAAGCAGGTTTGAAGCTGAAACCTGAGAAGTGTGACATGTTACAAGAAGAAGTTACATTATTAGGACATGTGGTGGCTGCAAAAGGGGTTAGACCAAATGCAACTAACATATCTAAAATCATGGACTGGCCAGCACCAAAGACACCGAAGCAAGTGAAGCAGTTTGTGGCTATGTGCTCATATTTCAGGAGATTTATAAAAGGTTTCGCGCTAAAATCTAGGCCTATGGTAGACCTTACCAAAAAGGGGAGTAAATTTGTATGGAGTACTTTGTGCCAGGATTCATTTGAGAGCTTGAAAGCTGCCCTGGTCAGCCCAGAAGTAATGGGTTATCCATTGAATGAGGGTGGCGAATTTATACTAGACACTGATGCGTCTGGTGTTGCTATCGGCAGTGTCCTGATACAGGTACAGGAATGGAGAGAAAAGGTGATTGCTTATGCAAGCAGGGCGATGAACAAAGCCGAACGAAATTACTGCATCACCGAACAAGAACTTTTAGCCGTTAGATATTTTATTGAATATTTCAGGCAGTACCTGCTAGGTCGAACATTTCTAGTTAGACCGATCACCAGGCATTAGTATGGCTTTTCAGTCTAAAAGAAACTCGCAGTAAGGTAGCAAGATGGATAGAGATCCTATCTCAATATAATTTTGCAGTACAGTATCGCCCAGGTAAAAAACATGGACACTGCGACGCGCTATCTAGGTGTTAGAATCCCCGAGATTGTAGCTGCCCAGATTTTGATATGAGCGAACCTTTAAAATGTGGGCCATGCAAAAAGTGTATTAAACGAGCTGATGACATGTTACTAGATGGTAAATTTGATAAAGTTATATTTTCAGCTCAATGTCATGCTGATGCTGCAAAGCAGGAACTCCCGCATGTGGAAGAAATAAGGGCAGTGAATGAGGAAGACCTCCGAACCCTAAGCACATCAATCCTTCCGAAGAAAGCTAGCAGGGACACCCATGGGTGGCAATGGGAGGGTAGAGTGTCAAAAGGGGACTTAAGAAAAGAGCAGGAGAGTGACCCCGACATTGGGCCTATCTATAGAGGTTTCATGAACGGAACACGTCCAGACTGGCAAAACCTCCAAACCAGTGGACCAGCGACGCGACATTACTGGCTTATATGGGAATCCCTAGATCTAAAAGATGGCCTTCTTTTTAGGCAATTTACCAAGAAAAATGATACAGAGTGCCTCAGTCAGTTTGTTGTGACGAGATCACTTAAGGACATAGTACTCAGACAGACCCATGATGCAGTTTTATCTGGCCACTTGGTTGTTAAGAAGACACATGGAAAGACCTCACAGAAATGTTATTGGTATGCGATGAAAGAAGATGTCCAAGCTTATATTAAGGGATGCCAGATATGCGCTGCTAACAAGAAACCGTCTAAGACGCCAAAAGCCCCGATTGGGAGTATTAAAGTGGGAGCACCGTGGGACGTTCTAGCCATTGACTATGTAGGGCCTCTACCACTAACCCCTAGAGGCAACCGATACATCCTGGTTATGACTGACCTTTTCACAAAATATGTGGAAGTACTACCTGTAAAAGATCAGACGGCTGAGGAATGTGCAACACAAATTCTTAATAACTTTATAGCACGATGGGGATGTCCACTCACTATCCATAGTGATCAAGGCCGTACATTTGAGACTGGGGTTTTTAAACAATTAACCCGAATGTTAGAAATACGCGCACCAGTGCACGAAATCCAAAATGCAATGGCCAGTGTGAACGATTCAATAGGACCTTACTCAGTATGATCAGGGCCTACCTATGCGATAAACAAACAGACTGGGACGTGTATTTAGGATGCCTAGCAGGTGCATATCGGGCCACACCCAATGAATCTACTACCCTTAGTCCAAATATGATGACCCTTGGCAGGGAGGTCCGACAACCTGTAGAGCTAATATTCGGCAGCTACACCACCAGCCCTGACAGAGAAGTTACGTCATATGGAGATTATGTAAACAAGCTGAGAAATAGAATGCAATGGGCGCACGATGTAGCACGAAAATACCTGGGGTCTAAAGCCCAACGACAGAAAAACACACATGATCTGAAAGTAGCTCTCAAGACTTATAAGGCCGGGGACGTGGTATGGTACCTACATGAATGGAGAAAACCAGGGATTACTCATAAACTGGAAAAATTGTATGATGGACCGTTCCTAATTAAGAAGAAGATGTCGGAAGTGAATTTCCTACTGCAGATGGGTAGAGTAGGACAAGAAAATGTTGTTCATCACGACAAATTAAAACTATTCGAAGGGCGTGATCTCCCAAGATGGATCAAGGTAGCGAGAGAGAAACTCCAACAGTAGAAGAAATACCACTATGTTTTAAATTTCACTTGTTCATGTATAGTTAAGTTATAAATAATTATAAAATAACAATAATAATTGTGTTCTCTAATATAATGAGAGTTTTTTTACATAAACAAAATGAAGGTTTGATTTTAAAGGGTTAGTTTTATCAGAGATGGGGTAAGGGGTGGGATGTCATAAGTATATACAAAAGCTGCGTCAAATGATCAAGGAAGTTAGATGGGGCAAATAGATTCTTGACATCTTATGAGTAGAATACTAAGTAATACTAAGTTAGAGTCGAAGAAATCGCACAGAGAGCCCAGAGGTCGTTGGAGAAATAGCGGTTTGGCCAGAGGCTGGCCAAGGTATTGTGAGGCTATGTAAAATGACCTTAATGAGGGTAAGGGCCAGGGGCGTAATGACTAATAGGGTATGCAGCTGCGTAATATGTGACGTTTGAATAATGTCCGATTCCCAAACGCAAGTAAAAGTCGTTAATAAAATTTAAGAAGCTAATAAGCACTCCAGCAAGTAGAGAAAGGGTGCGAGTTGAAGAAGGTATAAATGTACTGGCATGCCTCATCCTAACAATTGTTCAAATTTTCATTCCTCAGTTTTTACAAACGAGACGAAAACAAAAGATAGATGTCAGCCCTGAGCAGTCCACATGGATCAGATGTGTCATTTATGTCACCAGGAAAGTCAATGGAGGAGACGGAGAAGACGGCACGGAAGAAGGGGAGGGCTTATGTATGCCTTAGGTGTCTACACACGGCCAATAAGGAATACATCGATGTGAAGTACCGGATGGAGGCGCACATTATAAGGGACCATTTGCGTCGAGATGAGGTCCCGTTTTACTGCTCCTTGTGCCAGTTCAGATGCACCAAGGAAGAAGAGTTAAGGGAGCAATGTGGTGCGATATAGACGGCATAGGATGGTGGCCGTGATTTCTCAAGATGACCCTGATGACATCACGTGTCTAAAAAGGAATCCAGAACCTTACATAATAGGACCTAGAGACCACCACGTGATGGAAAAGGAGGAATCATTTTAACATTGGAAGGCCTGTATACTAAGAAGGCAAGCAAACATGGAATACGAGCCAGATTCACTGGCAAAGGTAATGGCAGAAGTATTCCAAAAATAACTTATAGGCAACAAACAGAATGAGACGCCAAGTGCTAGAAAGAGCCAAACACAAAACCTTCAAACACTACCCTCAACCATGGTATCACTTAGTAGGGTAGAATTACAACAAGCCATATCCCCTATGTTGCAGCAACTCACAGCTATCATAGATCCCCTTGATCTGGCAGAAATGCTGACCACCAACCCTCCAGTGGAGACACAACAAGGTCTGCAAGACCAAACTGTCTGTCAACTAAATAGTATAAGCCCAGTGGTGGATCGAGCCGGCCCACTCGAAGAAGACGTCGACTTGCTCCTACAGCTACTTCCTGCCGAGGAACAAGCAATAACCCCAAAGAGGAGGGCAGAAGAGTGCCAAACAAGAGAATGAGGTCAAGATCACCCTCTCCAGCATCATCTGAATCCAGTGTGGAGTCGAAAGAAAACCTAAAACCCACTGCTGTACCATACGACCTGACCAGCCTGTGTGAAGAGGTCGGACAAAACACGAACAAAGTGAGTGGAGAGTTAGTTACAAACACGAGGGCAGTAAGATCATTAGAGCAATCAATATTGACCTTGGCCGAAGCGGTGACCGGATTGACTAAGACCATGAAGTCGGAGAGGAAAAAGACTGAATATGAACATGAAAGCGATAGAGTAGAGGCGAGTAAGACCAAAGATAAGGATAGAAAATTAAAAGAAAATAGGCAACGCCCTCAACCGTACGGGATCTCAAGAAGGAGGGAAGAAGAAACTAGAAAGAATAGCTCAACACTCCAAAGGCCGGGACATGGAAGATGGGGAAGGTCTAATCATTATTAAATAAATTAAAGTGTAATAAGTTAAAATTTAATCTCTATTCGGAAAAGTGTCTTAATATAAACAAAAAACCTTTCATAATCAACTTCCATTGTAATACTTACTTCACGTAAGAACATGGAACTATGGACAGCCAATGTTCGGAAATGCATAATACGTATTGCAATTTTAAAAAATAAAATAATGTTAGGATAATGTCATTAAGGTTTATATATATGCCAGACTCTGACAATCGACGCCATAACCAGTAAAAAGAAGGAACTCCAGCATTAAGCTGCTTTAAAATAAAATAAATAAATTCTAAACATTTAGCTTCTGAATCAGTGTGTTGATCAGATATTATTAGTCCAAATATTTGCTTGTTAACCAGTAACCTGAAATATTTCTGTAATTTTCTGCAGACAAGATAAACAAACCAAATAAAACGCAATTTGCCAGTTCGATTACAGGATGCCGAGACATTGCAGAAAAAGGGAGAAATTGTTTGCCAAGAAAGACATTCAGATCCATCCTTTTCCTGCAATTCTATCAGAAGGGGAACTCTATCAAAAGTCATCATATTCAGGTCATGATTAAATCTATAACTTTTAATCTTGGACATTTTGAGATGTCTTAAGTCTGTTGAAAATAACTATAATTATTTAAAGAGTTTTATGTTTTTTTAATGAAATGTGGGAGACTGATTAACATGAATGCTAACCAGGATCCTTCCTTTCCAGAAATGCTTCTGAGCTTATGAACTACAGCAGGGTCTTAGGTTGTCAAAACTAATTAAAGTTTGTGCTAAGTGTTTTCGTCGTGGAAAGAGGAGAAGTGTCTCTGTTTATTAAGGGCAGTAAACTTTCTTCTTTTCCCACAACGTGTAAGATATTGGTTATAAATGTGTTAATGAATTTTAAAAAACTGTTAGCCAGCAGTAGGATCTATTAAACGATAGATGCAGATTTTCCGTGATTAGTAATAAATATGGCAGCCGAGGGAGAGATCACTGGTCAATAAAGGCAGAATGATTTCTTGCTCTTCCGTCATGTTTCTACTTGTAGATTTTGTACATGATTGTGTCAATTAGTTAGAAATTTAAGCAAAGTTTAGCGTTGTTGGACTTGGTTGATCTTTTACATGGCAGAGAGGAGAGAAACCACTGGTCATGGAAGACTATGTGATTCCTCTTCTCTCGCAATGTGATTAAATACTACATTTACTTTGAATATTAATCCATAATAGCCATAGAAATCTGCAGAAAAGAATTTAAACTTTAAAAAATCTTAATTCTAGATGTGCTTCTCAGTAATAGACATCGCGGAAAGAGGAGGAAATGTCTTTGTCTAACGACAGCCCGATCCCTTCTTTTTCCACTTTGTAATTAAAAAAATAAACAATGAGTATGCTTCAGAGTCTTGTGAAGTCATTAGCCTCAGGCTTATATTATTTTTGTAACATGTTTGTTAAATAGTGTGCCAGTTGGAACTTTGGCACGCAAAGTGGGGGGTAATGTTATGCCCTGTGTTTTTACTGTTGTAAACATGTGACAAACTTCCAACCACTTTGTAGGCCATTTACTAGTCATCTAAACATTGTCAATTAATTTGGAATCTTTGAACCTTACATTTTATAACTGCATGCTAACCTGCAAACATTCAGAGTCGCTGACAATGCCCAGTCGTCATCGTATTTGCCTTTTCCATCGAATCATAACCACTGCAGTTTGAGTCGGCCGCCATATTTGTTGTTGTAATTTTGCAATGTATTGTGGGTAGTTTGACCTAGTAACTGGGCAAAGTCATCAGTAAATTAACCGGCCGACTCAGATCATTTAAAGTTATTATACATTCCCATCAGTTGTTACTATATTTTAGGTGATAATAGTTTTCTTTAATTAATGTTTTATCGATTTACTTAAGAACTTGTTTAACTTTCATTGCGTTTAATGGCGTATATGCAACTGTTGTGCACCACCATCGTCTGTTTCATACTTTCGCAACGCATCGGGAAAGATTTTCCCGACGCTGTGGGAAATTGCAGTCTTACTGACGTTTCGGGATATTTTCCCGACGTTGTTGGATTCCCGCAAGGAATTCTGTGGGAACAACGGTATAAAAGGCGTGGTTCCACCAGATTTCGGGACTCCAAGTCGTCATATCTTAGGTTAATTTATATTTATTTCCGTTATATTTCTGTTACTCATTTTATTCTTATTTCATTTAAGACTTAAGTAAGGAATTATTTTATCTAGAAGAACATTATTTTTAGTTAATAATTTAACACTTCGTATTCATAAAAGGCCAGTCATAGGAAGATTATTATTTTCACTCAGTCGTAACTTAGGATATATCTTAGAATTTTACTGTAACTCCATCACCTCCCTTTTCCCCCTTAGATTATATCATAAGAGTATTTATTTATTTATTACATTTGTTATCCTTTACTATTAAATTTTGTTTGCAATATTTAAGTCAGAGATTGCCATTTTTACATCTGTTATTTGTTATAAGATAGTTTAATGCATTTAGAATAATTTATTAATTAGGAATTAATAAAACATGTATAATTAAATGCTACTTTGCCTTTTTTGGTACATTCTTCTACCCTTTTGAACACTATTTATAATAGACCCTATTTTGTCCATACTTTCCCTAACCCTTTTAATATTGTGGAGTCAACCCAGTCATTTAAATATTTCCTGCTTGTCCGCAAGCTTCCTGACAAACATATAACCCAAGCAAACACAGTTTACACAGTTTCCCCATAACAGACCGCTAGCTCGCAACACATGTATACAGTTTGTTTGTATGGTGTTTTACGCCGCTTTGAACATTATATTCAGTTATATCACGACTGTTCCTAGTAAAGAAACCAGAACTGCTATCCTGACACCAGCGAGTCAATCGTAATGCTATCCACACTATCCTGTACGCCGAGAAGAAAAGCCATTACTACCATGTTTAAGTATTTATTATTACCCGGTCTGGATCGAATCCGTGACCCTGCATGTAAATAGATAATATCAAACGAGTTTTGAGATCTTTTAGACAATAAACAATTACCAGAAAGACACATGCCTTTTTTTTGTTATGTCTAAATGATTCTGAAACGTATGCTAAATCGCCACAGACATGATGATGTGCCATTCGGTAAGGCTAAATAGATAGATAGAAGGGGAAAATTTTAATTTAAGCTTCAAATGACATCTCATCCTTATCCACTGGACAACAAAACAAACGTCACAGGAATGTTCTTTTCTTAATTATGTTCAAATATATATGTAAAACTGTTGTTTGTGCGTATCAAATAGGGAGTTAAATGCCCAATATTTAAAAATTAAGCTCCTCTAAAATTGCTTGTCCGATTCCAAGGTTATTTAGTAGAAATCTTCGTTCAGTGACTCTCTACGAAAAATTTCCAGCCATATTAATTGATTGACAAAAAGGCAAGCGAGGCGGGTTCAGAAAAGGGAAACATTACAAAATTTTAAAACTCCATTCTTATAAAACTGCCTGTCTGATTGGTTCTTTCAGTGACTCTCTACATAATTCTTTAAGCCATAATGATTGGTTGAAAGACATAGTTACCAGGCGGCATCCAAAAAGGGGTAAATTGACCTTTTAGAATAAAATGGCATCTCATCCTAATACATTGGGCAATTTTCAACAAAACTTCAGATCCTTTTGTGGTCCTCTTTTATATTTGTACAAAGATATAATTTTTAAACCCAACTTTTGTTGCTTGTAAAATGCCTATACTGTAAAACTCTTCTTCTCTGAATTTCGCTTGTCAGAGTCCAAGATATTTTAGTACAATAATCCGTATTGATAACGACGGCATCAGAAAAGGGTCAAAATTACAAAACTTAATAGTTACATTTTTATTCAAGTTTTTGTCTTATTTCAGGATATATTTGTAATTTAGCGGAAATGTTCATTTAGTGATCCTCTACTTAATTTGTTCGAGCCATATTGATTGGTTTGAAAAGATAGGTGCCATGCGGCATCAGAAGACGGATAAAATGAACTTTTATCTTTAAACCGAATCTCCTTCTAAACCAATGGACTGATATCAACCAAACTTCACGGGAATGTTACTTTGGTGGTTCGCTTACAAACTGTTCAAAGATTTAAAACTATAACACATGTCCTTTATTGATAAGTGTCATATACAGTGTCCTGTCCTAGCAGCTTCCTTCACGCTCTTGAATACATTTTCTCCGATATTAGCAGTTACACATAGGCTACTTAAATATCACTCAGGTGATATATTCAGGGCCACGCTTGCCGTCTGTTTTGGAGATGCAAAACTCTTTTGTTAATTATTTCATTGTTTTTTGTTTAGGCCTTTTAGATCACTTGAAGGCTCAATGTGATATATTCTGATCGCTCTCTGTCCGTCGTCCGTCTTTAACTTTTAGCTTTAAACATCATCTCCTCCTTAAACATTGGATCAATTTTAACGTTGACAAACAGGGCAGCAAGGCGGCATCAGGACAGGTGCAAAATGAAAAAAACTTTATAATTCCATTCTTATTAAAGTTCGTTTTAGATTTCAAGATACAAATGGCCTTGACTGATAAGCCCTTTTGCTATTTCTTTAACAGTGTCCACTCCTTGCAGATTCATTTGCACTCCTGATAAAATGTTCCGAGATATTTACTATCACTCAAGTGATCGATTTAGGGCCATCTTGGCCCTCTTGTTATATATAACTGTTCTTTTTTATACATATTGTCTGTTAAAATAGAAGCTTGCAATCAATTTCGTTTAACAGCCACTTAAAGTAAAGTATAATACTGGAGATGAACAACCAGAAAATAATTCAAAACACAACTGTTTTTGATAGATTACACATCTAAGTTTACTATAATAAACATAACTATATTGCATTAATACATTGCATACTTTTAATGCATCAGTTGGTTCAGTACAGTAAATACATAGGAAAACGCTGTACTGTCATGAATGTTCACAGTGGCATTTCCAAAGAGCTATTTGGTAATATGATCATTAAATACGTACCGTGTGGACCGTAGGACATATTCGGAATTGGAGTCAATTGATTTTCACAAGACCAACAAGAATTTATTAGGTATTTCTTAAGACAAATATTTCTATATGCACTTCTGGATCTCCTCTTAACCGATCGAAATTTTGCCTTTAGTACTTTAAATACTTTGATTTATGGAAACTATTCAGTAAATGCAAAAATTGTCCATTCAGCACGGCCTACATTATGTCCTTTGTTTGGCTACTTTAGAAGCATCGTTCGTCTCCAACTAATCAGCTTTCTTGGTAAATGCAAATTATGTAACACATTAGAAGACGAATTTCATGTTTTACTTGAATGTCTATTATACATTGATCTAAGACAAATCTATTTACGAAAGTATTATTGGTCTAGTCCAAACATTCCTAAATTCATCGAACTCTTAACAAGCAATATAGAAATTTCGAAAAAAGAATAAAGTCACTTGTTTAATTATCTCATTTTTAAAATGTATATTTGTATTGTTGTTAAATGGTTTTCCAAAATGTAAAAAAGAAATATGTATATTGTCTGTTAAATGTTTATCAAAGTTTATTTCCATTTTTGAGATTTTCATTTTGTCCTATTCTTCTACGATACAAGGATAATGATTAACATTGTATCATATATAAAGATGCAGGTCGCTTGCGTTTCGTTTTGGTTAGCACCTGAAACTCTTGATGTAAATGACAAAAAATGTATATGTTCATATATATTTGTGTGTTTGTAAGATTGTAATACAGTACAAGATGGATATTTTGTCTTTTGTGAAAAAAATCTTGAATCTTATGAAACCGTAAGTGCCGACTGTATTGTGCATTTTTCTACCTTTAAGAATGTTTCCGATAGTGTATTATAACATTATCATAAGGTGCTAGGATCTCGAATATATATAATGACATTTTATATGACGGTATCTTTAATACATATATATTATGTACATCATATATCATATAAATGCTAACACATAATTAGAAAGACATTCAAGTAATAATGAGTTAACAACAAATCCTATATGAATATGGTATATAGATGTGCATTGACTGTGTGTAACACTCGAGTCCGCACATAACTTAAAATTGAGTTTCTAAAATTGTATATATATTAAAAAGTTATAATCCGTACGGAATTAATATATATATATCAAAATAAAAGCACTCTTTAAATCAATATTTCAGCCATAGGCCTTCTTCAGGTTATATTTTACAAATAGCGCACACATGGCTGCGTCCATTTTGAAAGTGATAATTGTAAAATATAACCTGAAGAAGGCCCATACGGTCGAAATATTGAATAATAGAGTGTTATTATTTTGATGAATAAATTTATATATATACCAGGATCTTTAAATGTCACATACTGCGATTGCCAGTTTACAAAATCGTGTATACAGTTTGCATTCATTGATCTTTCAATGTTAATTGGGCCTGTATTGTAAAAATCATTTGACCGAGAATTCGGAATACATCATTCGGTCTAACACACTCGAAATGTAGGCAAACGCGTTACTTTTGGTTCGTTCGTGCATAGAGAGACTAATAATACCAACACTCATGAAAGTACCTGTGTAACTAAGTCTTGGTACTGCTCTATAAATGTACCTTGTGTAACTAAGTCTTGGTGCAGCTCTATAAATGTACCTTGTGTAACTAATTCTTGGTGCATCTCTATAAATGTACCTTGTGTAACTAAGTCTTGATGCAGCCCTATGAATGTACCTTGTGTAACTAAGTCTTGGTGCAGCTCTATGAATGTACCTTATGTAACTAAGTCTTGGTGCATCTCTATGAATGTACCTTGTGTAACTAAGTCTTGGTACAGCTCTATAAATGTACCTTGTGTAACTAAGTTTTGGTGCAGCTCTATAAATGTACCTTGTGTAACTAAGTCTTGGTGCAGCTCTATAAATGTACCTTGTGTAACTAAGTCTTGGTGCAGCTCTATAAATGTACCTTGTGTAACTAAGTCTTGATACAGCTCTATGAATATACCTTATGTAACTAAGTCTTGGTGTAGCTCTATGAATGTACTATGCGTAAAGTATCGACCCGGATCAGTCTAAGCATGCCGCGCAGGCTAACCCGAACATATAGTTTTCGCCTCCTGTGGATTTTCTGTTTCAGGAATATTTACCCTATACCTTTATCCCCCTGAGACGGAATGTGTCGGCCCAGATCAGTCTGCGCGGAGTGCGCAGGCTGATCTGGGTCGATATATTACGCAGAGACCAAAATGTTGGTTTTCTCTTGGGACGGCTCAATTATGACGTTAAAAAAGGAAATTTGGTCTCATTTTATTGAACAGTTACATAGATTTTGTCCTTTAATAATTTGAATTTTACAATATTTACTTTTTAAATAATAAAGGACACAATGGCACTGTTTAACCCAGTATGTTACTTGTACCAGTATTTTGAATTCGCAATAAATTCGAGAACACTTTCCACAAAGTGAACAGCCAAGTTTTCAGCCCATGAACAACCATGTAAGCGCTCATAAAATGCACAATGCCCGCCTTTATTCAAAGTTACTAATAGCATATTTGGATAGAAGTTGAATAAATCAAATGGGATATTATCTACTGTCGACACCGGGTCATCTGTGCTATTCACACAGAGCACTGGTATGGCAATATCGTCAACATCTCTCATTGGATCGTTTTTCTTCCAAAATGCTTCAAACGTGGCGATACCGTTCATTTTACAATACACGTGAAAGTCAAAGTCCTTTAATGTCCAAGCCTTTAATATAGCCGCTTTGGTGTCAATGATTTTATGTAGTGCAGTGAAATAACGAAGAATCATTTTCTTCAAATGAATGAGCGCAAGTAGTTCGTAAAAGAAGGGGATCTGTTCGCACAGTTTCTCTGTGTTATCATATGACGGAGATATGCACACAGCAGCTTTCAACAATGATGACGATCCAAATTCACCGAGGTACGAGAATAAAGTTGCACATCCGGCTCCGAAGCCAATACCCACCATCGGAACATCCGGGTTATTGTAGAAGATATAGTCCAGTGCCTGTTTGGCGTCACCTGGGTCCCCCGCACTGGTCAGTTTCGGGGTTGTCAGAAAGGAATTCCCGTGACCCCGTCTATTAATGACTACAGTCCGGTACGATTTAGAAGAAAATAGTTTGCAAATATTTGCCACGCTCATAGCATCTCCCGTCAGCCTAGGAAATAGAACAACGACCGGACTGTTTCGTCTAATTTTCTGTGAGTTATTGCGATACCAGTCAATGGCAATAACTCCTTTATCAGACATTTGAATATATTCTCGTTCGAATCTGGCATCAGCTGTAGGTTTGAAAAAATAACCTACAAGCGTTTGAATGTATCGATTTCTTAGGAAGTATGGCGGATGAAATGGCCGATTTAACAATCCACATTTACGAACGAGGTATTTCTTTAAACCTGAATCCTTAGAATGGATGGTTGGGATGATGTCCTTACTGTACATAACTTGTCCCAGTCTCAAACACATGTGTGATACAACCCATGAAATAACGTCCACAATCCATTTTAAAACTCTTCCGAGGAATATCTTCATCGTTTCCTAAGGGATATAAATTGCAGGAATTTCAAACACTGGTAAACAAGTATTTCTTAATGAACGACATTGAAAGCAAAACATTTCTTATCAAGTTGAGGATCACCTAGTGCATAAATGTCACACATTAATGATTTATTAATTTGGGTTTAATGCCGTTTTTCAACAATTGTTCAGTCATTTCACTGCGGCTAGTTTACCTACACATGTTTTTTCTGGCTTTACATGCAAGTACACAACAGGCTTTCCAAGCAACAGACTGTCAGCCCATTGGTGAAAGACGAATGCCGATTGTCAAGGTGACTTTTGTTAAAAGTCGGAAAGAATGTTGGCCCGCCCAGCTGGGGCTAGAACTCACAATCCCTGGATAAATGTCAAATATAAGCGTTTTGATATAGTGAACACGAACACACCTGTCTACTGCCCTATCTATATATATATACAAACAATATCCTCATAACCTTTGACCATTTCTCACATAGAAACAATATTGAAAATACCTTGCCAAAACTATTAAAATCTCTAACAATGAAAGACTGAGTATGATAAGCAAATATAGTTGAGTTATTTTTCTGCTACAGACGCGTCAAAATGCATATGCATGTGGGAAAAAGGTTACGGCATAAATAAATAAAAATTGTTGATTTTTTCTTTATTTAAAGGTGCTGAACTCCAGATGTTTATGGTAATGGAAAGTGAAAGTATTACTCTAATTTTATCACATAATTATGATTCTATATTTTCAAGACAACTTTTGAACAGTATTAAAACTTTTACTATAATATCTATTTTCTGGAGTTCAGCACCTTTAATGCTTGTCTTGCTTTAATACATCTTTAAAATATGTAACCTACATTAAATAAAGCTATTATTTTATAGTTTTATTATTATTAATATTTTATCAATATTATTATTATAATTATTACTATTAATATAATTATTGCTTTACCGAGTCCAGTGCAATGTGATAATTTATGATTGTGAATTGCACAATGCTTTTATATAGATTACACTGAAATGAAGCACACATATCCTTAAATAATATTGTCCTAAGAATATTTATAGAAAAATCATAATGTCAGACACGGACATTTTCCGATAAAGCATAACCCACGTTGCTATACATGTATTTATTCACCTCTTTAAAGCACCACAAACTGATACGTTTTATATATTGTTTAGGCACAGAATGAATTTAATTACTCGACACTCGAAACCATATTCACGCACACACAGTCATCTTTAAGATAGCACGAGAAAACGAATTCGGAATTAATCTGCACGTCGAAAATGCTGTCAGGAGGCCTTATATTGCAAGGTGCCTGTCATCCTTGTACATCATTTGCCAATCTTACACTCTTCTCCAGGGAAACCATGTAACCTCTTCCCACATGCAGACACATTTGACGCATTTGCAGAAGAGGATTTTAAAATATTCTGAAAAAAGGAGTAATTGCTCACAACGAGCAAGTTTTTACTTTTATCACAATGTTTCAACTCTTTTCGCATAATACAACTTTTATTTACATGTATAATGATGTTCTATATATGTGTCATGTTGACTGCTGAAGACTTGTCGATGTAGGAAGCGGATAAACTATATGAAGTAAAGTATTGTATTATGAACGTGGTAACGCTATAACTGGTTGGCATATATTGTGGTAAAACGTTTCAAACGATCGGCTTGATAAGCTGTTGTTTTTCAACAAAGCTTCTAAGTGTTTAAGGCGTATTTTGACAACAAACATGTTGGTGTTAAAAAGTGTTAGCTGCCGCAATAGAAGCCAAACAACAATATTAATATCCGGTAGTATCACATAAAGATATCAAGCTTCTTTGTAATTATATGTTTAAAGTATAAACAAGCAAACAAGCAAACAACCAGGCTTTTTTATTTTGCCATGAGCTACATAATTATATAACGGAACGCCTTTACTGTCTTAGTATGTTGTATTGTATTATACGCAGTACATTTTCATGTATACGAGGTACATATTTCAGTCGACATGGTACTTTGTTCATGATATGCAGTGAATTTTCTATAATATATGGTAGTTATTTAACAATATGCAGTGCATAATTGTGTAAATGCAGTAGAATAACCATTATATGTCATATGCAGTCAGTTTATCGATATGTGTGGTGCTATTTTGATTATATACAGTACAGTATTTTATATGCGCTGCATTTTCATTATGGATGATCATACTTTCCGGCATTCTCCGGTAATTTACGGAAAATACCGAGTATGACAGATAGAGATTAACATTAACACCATCTAGTCTATTTTAAAACAACCTATAATAGAAGTGTAAACATTTTCAAAATATACGAAGTGCAGAATGCCGTCGATGCAGACGCACTTTGAGGCCTGAAGCAGACAATTCTTGAAATCATGTTGGCAAAAGGATAAATTGCTCATCTTAAGAATTTTTTATTTCCGGAAAGTTTCGAGGATGACAGATGAATCGCTCAACAATCTATAAATAGAAGTGTCACATGAGGAGCAGATTGACTGAAAACTGCACTGAGATGCTGAAATTAAAAATGTTTTCAAATCAGATGACTCCAGATAAGCAGTTTGTCCTTTTGTCACAATAAGTTCAATAGTTGTCTGCTTCAGGCCTCAAAAGCGACATTCTGTGTACACTGTCAATCTCGCCCCCCCCCCCCCCCCCCCCGCCCCCTTTTCTAGGCAAAAGTACAGCAAATCCCTTTAAATGAAAGAACAATAATTGAATATAGTTGAAAACATGGTGGCAAAAGGAGAAATTGCTCCATGTTTTCAAAAAAGACGTCCGCTAAAGAGGCGTCAGAAAGCGTCTATATGAGGGAAAGGGTTAACAAATCCACCACTGATATAATCAATTAAGAATTAATGACAATTTGAAATATAATGTTTCCGTAGGCTTTCCAAACTACAGGCGACTAAAGACGCTTTCGCAGCAGACGACTTTTCAAAGCATAGTTGTAAAAGAGATACTTATCCAACAACTTTTTTCATCCTTTTATCAAGAGGGCCATGATGGCCCTGGATCGCTCACCTGATTTTTTCCCCACACTTTAGCCGTATAAGCCCCGCCCCCTGGCGGCCATAGTTTTTGACCAATCAACATGGCTTGAAGGAATCTGATAGAGGGTCACCCTAGCAATATTTCTACAAAATTATTTTAAAATCGGCCTAACACTTTCAGAGAAGAAGATTTTTTAAGTTTTCACTATAGCCATATAAGGCAAAATAGCCCCGCCCCCTGGCGGCCATGTTTTTTCGACCAATCAATATGGCTTGAAGGAGTCTAATATAGGGTCATCCAAGGAACATTTCTACACAATTATTTAATTGATTATTGGAGAAGAAGATTTTTAAAGTTGTTTTCATTTCGTTGCCATGGAAACCAGAATTCTGCATGGATCCCAAACATTTGAAGGAACTCTGGTAAGGTCAATGTGAGGATGCTTCCTGTGAAGTTTCATCCTAATTGACCCACTGGTTACTGAGGAGAAAAAGTTGACGGACGACGGACTCATGGGAGAGTACTTGTGGGGTTATTTCGGTTGATGTTTTTTTGTGGGGTGCACCCCACAAGTATGCAATTCATACATGGACAACGGTAATCATTTGTAGGCCGAATGGTTATGTATATGGCTGATATAGGAATCGTTCAAAAGACTTGGCGTCCCCTGTTCGATTTCCAGTCGCAGCGATCATGGTGGAGTGCCCTTGGGCAAGGCACATTTCCTAGCCTAGTACTGGTTTATTTACCCAAGGATCATTGATAAGTTAACAGTCGCTGTGATATAACTGAACTATATTAAAAACGGCGTTACCCTCCCCCTAAACATAATATGGCTGATCTTACAATATATGAACAGCGCTATGCGATAATAAAATGTGAGTAGATTGCGACCAGCGACACAGACTAGCTAGCGCATCCGCGCAATCTGATATGGTTCTACACTGTAGGTCAAATGTAAAGCAGTACCCATTTGGATCCTGAGCAAGAGTGCACAGGCAGGTCTTTTTTCCTCACGATTTATAATTACGTTTAGTTTGTTTTTTATGGCGCAGCGATCATATAAAATGGCGAGTTCGACCATCAACCATAGCTTAGTACCGAAAGCCGCACTGCGCATTTACCTGATAGAACTGGCATAAGTCGAACAATGGTTAATTATTATGACCACGACTGAGAGTTTTTTCGCCCTTATTTGTGGGGGTATTCAATAATGATATTTACATTGGATACATATTGATGATATTCTTAAACGCAATCTCATTAAAGCCGGACCTATACTTCGCTGGTGTATTAATCGCTCGTATAGATCTTATAAAGGTCTGCTAAGGTTGACCTTTACACTCGTCAACAAAATTGTTATGTATCTACAGGGGTGATAACCCATATAGAAAAGAGATGATTCTCAAGCATTCCGATTGTTTAGCAACCAGTTTAGAATGTTAATATATTTTAATGCGAGAGTCGCCAATTTGAGACGACACTTTATGCCGTGTCGTTAGATCCAATAAACGTATGCGGCGAAGTATGTTGGTCTTATTTAAATAAGATTACCCCCGACGTAAATGCAACACGACCCTGTTTCGATACAATTTCGACGCGTGCGGCTTAGTTGTGATTCTACAGGATTTGAACTGCCGTACATTAACAAGGAAGGATAAAGTAAATACTTCACGTTTTGTACGCTTAAAATGTTTGGTTATTGTATTACCCACGTATCTGTACATTTCTTACCATAAAATGTAACATAATGAATGTGAATTATTATCAAGGTAAAGAAGAGTACCGCAAACGGTACATAATACGCCCGTCAGGAACTTCTTTGTAAGTTTCCTCTTTGTTTTGATATATTGTTTGTTTGTAAAAAGTTAATAAAGTCGTTCAGGAATAAGTTGTTAAAGAATAATGGGAAACTATGAAAAACCCTAACTCATGCAGAAACCCGAGGAAATGTGAACTTGATCTGTGACACATGATTACAAAGCCATATACAAAATTTCAGGTCAATAGCTCAAAGAATGTAGGAAAAAAGTGCGGAAAACCCGAACGGACGGACGGACGAACTCATGGGAGAGTACTTGTGGGGTTATTTCCTTTGATGTTTTTTTGTGGTGTGCACCCCACAAGTATTCAGTTCATTCCGTAATTAACCGCCGTTTACGGAATGAATAACATTAATATGCAAATTAGATACCCGTTTTAAAAAATAAAAAACAACTATTTATCTAAGTGTCTTTATAAGGGTGGTCGATGGGCTTTATCCACACAAACACGCACCCAACAAGTACTCTCTCATGCGGACGATGGACGACGGACTAAAAACTCCTTTCCAAATATTCGAGACATTATACTTTGTTATGTAACCGCCCTTCTTATAAAGGGGTACAGTGTCCGCGTCGGCAGCGGTTGGTCGCGGGTTCGATACCTGGCTGGGTCATACCAAAAACATTAAAAACGGTAGTAGTAGCTTTCCCTTTTTGTCGTTCAGGGTTGTGGGATTAGCATTACGAGTGAATCACTGGTGACAGAATATATGGACCAGAACTACGTGTAGCTTACCAAGAAAACGCCGTGATATAACTGAAAAATTTTCGAAAACGGCTTAAAATACCATCTGACCTTTTGTTTTAAGTATTTTTTAAAGCAGAAGAATATTAAAATATCTTACAAGTATCTGGTAAACAGTTAATGCTTGCTTACACTCCGTAAAATTTCCTTTATTCGAGGACTCTTATCATTTTTATTTAAATTAGTATATTGCCTGATTCAGACGCCATTGGTGCATCTGCAGTCGACGTCTTTTGAAAACATTGATTTAAAGGGAAATATCCAGAAAACAAGCTTCTTTTACCCCATCATGTTTTTAACATTGTTATATTTCATGTCAACTTTCAATGTGTTAAATGAGTGACGTTGTAATTGTTCAAGGCTTAATGTTCACCCTATACATAATACAATCATTTCGATTCGTTCATTTGAGCCGTTCCACGAGATAACCAACACTATGGACACTGCGTAATGTATCGACCCGGACCAGCTGAGCAGGCTAACCCGGACAGATACCTTTCGCCTCCTTTGGATTTTTTGTTTCAGAAATCATTACTCTATATCCCTACCCCCCTGAGACGGAATGTGTCGGTCCGGATTAGCCTGTGCGGGGTGATCTGAGTCGAGTCATTAAGCAGAGCCCATAATGTTGGTTTTCTCGTGGAACGGCTCATGTGTTGCATACGATATTTGGTGACGCTGGAGGCTCGTCGTACACATTCCGATTGTCGGGACTTTGTGAATAGCGGAGATCAATGTTAACATTTGTCGTCGACGTGCGGACAGACCGAGGTAGGCCCGCGTCTTCACTTTATCGTTCAAATGTCATTGAAGTTTCTCGAGAAAACCGAGTAAATAAATATTCTATAACTATCATCCGCACCGTCTCGATTTGTTATCTTGTTATTCCTTAAATTGGCTTTGGATTTTTCCATATGCAAAGCTGGACAAGTCAATTTTAGAATTTAAGCCTAGAACGGGCTAACAGGTCTTCTTGGTAATTGGACAAGGAGTTTCTATTCCCGGGACCTTCAACTAGCACAGTATTATGAACATATTCGTCTCACAAAATACACTTTTTTACGTTGACATTACATAGTGATCAATTGGTGTTTTATTGTTCGTTATTTGGTAAATAGCGCAACTCCTTTAAACTCAATTTTAAGTCTTGTTTGAATTGTTCAGGTTTTTTTTTTCAACATCTAAGAGTAAGGTAGACATAGGATTACTTCTATTCGACCCGCGTATACTCGTGGTGAAGTTTTTTTGGTGGTCATGTATAATGTCCTCATTAGGCGCTGAACTCCAGATTATAGATAGTATAGTCAGAGTTTAAAAACTAAACTGTTAAAAAATTGTCTTGAATTATTAGAATCATAATTATGGGATTAATTAAAGTAATAATTTAAATTTCCAGTACAATAAACATCTAAATATTGATCGTGTATGCTTCATTTTTACTGGGTAGACATACTTTTAATTTACTGATTTTCAACATTTACTGCCAAAATAGTTTTGAGATATTTATGACTTACTTTGTTTTCACTATTAGCAATATTTGCTGAATGTTCAACTTTTCAAAATGTTGATCTCCATCTGGAGTTTAGCACCTTTAAAGCCGTGTAGAGTATAGCATGTTTGGTCATTAGAGTCGTTTTGTCAGATTCCATAGAGTATAGCTTATGTATACGCCAAGGAAGTTGCAAACTGGCATTCGAAAAAGCATGACTGTTGTAATGAGGTCTACTTTCGATAGTTTAGAACTGACGAGTGATATGTTGTATTTTCCTTATATATAGGCCCAGTCTTTGTCGTTGACAAATATGACATGGCATGGTACGATGTCATTTTAATGGATGATTAATGATTTGTCACGAGAAAACCGATCTTTGTGACCAGATTGCTCTAAATCTGCACTATTTGCTGTAGTATTACTTCAACCACCATGGTAGCATTTGAGAACAGTTCTGACCAAAGAATCAATACCATGCAATTTGAGTGTCATTTCCATTAAATCCTTTTCCCGAACACAATAAATCTGAAAAATACGACTTTGAAAGCATGTAGGCGAAACAATAGAAATTCCCTATTAATGAAAATATGATTATTGGATAAAGTTGAAAACATTTTGATAAAGGGATAAATCGCCCGTCATGACTGTTGATTGCTTTAATTTAAAATCATTAAAACAAAATGTCATTTATCCAAAAATGTGTAATTGGGAAACTGAAAGTATACTAGCTTTGGACCTGGGATTGGCTATTCCAATGGGGGTATTTATAATAAGTTATCGACTGTTTATTACATTCATTTAAAACCATTAAATAGAATCATCCAACTATCCTTCTTTGCACAATATTTTCTTTACATTGGAAATGCTCCGTTAAACACTTATCCCCCAGAATTCCTGCAATCGCTTTTTTGTTCTCTTATTTTTGACAAGTTCTTACTAATTTAAGGACTATAATTAATTATTGATACATGTGTAGTGAATACTGATCGGTTTACAGGAACGTGCAGACTAATTTTGGTATACATTGTTCTCGATTGTGCAAGTTGTTAATACCTGTGTTCAAATGTTGAATAAACGTGCCTTCAGAAGGCTAAAGGATACAACGATAATTACATTCATAATGCATACACGCCTTCTGAATGGATTCTTTGTTAAACACTTATAGAAAAAAATAATGCCTGAAATGAGTTCAAACGTCCACGTCATATCGGTATCTAATTATATAAATCTACTTTGAATCATATTATCTCTCTTTGATGAGTAAGTTCATGTCAATAAAACTCATTAATTCGTGACCGAGAGCCTCAACTTTATCGATCTATCATAAATTTCTCGTCCTAGAATTTGTTCTCATTAGTACGACATGTATGTACATGAACACGCCACATGGACAACGGAAATCATTTGTAGGCCGAATGGTTATGTATATGGCTGATATAGGAATCGTCCAAGAGACATGGCGTCCCCGGTTCGATTTCCGGTCGCAGCGATCATGGCACATTTCCTAGCCTAGTACTGGTTTATTTACCCAAGGATCATTGATAAGTTAACAGTCGCTGTGATATAACTAAACTATATTAAAACGGCGCAACCCTCCCCATAAACATAATATGGCGATCTTACAATATATGAACAGCGCTATGCGATAATAAAATGTGAGTAGATTGCGACCAGCAAAGACACAGACCAGCTAGCGCATCCGCGCAATCTGATATGGTTCTACACTGAAGGTCAAATGTAAAGCAGTACCCATTTGGATCCTGAGCAAGAGTGCACAGGCAGGTATTTTTTCCTCACGTTTTATAATTACGTTTAGTTTTTCATGGCGCACCGGTCATATAAAATGGCGAGTTCGACCATCAACCATAGCTTAGTACCGAAAGCCGCACTGCGCATTTACCTGATAGAACTGGAATAAGTCGAACAATGGTTAATTGTTATGACAACGACTGAGTTTTTTCGCCCTTATTTGTGGGGGTATTCAATAATGATATTTACATTGGATACATATTGATGATATTCTTAAACGCAATCTCATTAAAGCCGGACCTATACTTCGCTGGTATATTAGTAGCTCGTATAGATCTGATAAAGGTCTGCTAAGGTTGACCTTTACACTCGCCAACAAAATTGTTATGTATCTACAGGGGTGATAACCCATATAGAAAAGAGATGATTCTCAAGAGTTCCGATTGTTTAGCAACCAGTTTAGAATGTTAATATATTTTAATGCGAGAGTCGTCAATTCGAGACGACACTTTATGCCGTGTCGTTAGATCCAATAAACGTATGCGGCGAAGTATGTTGGTCTAATTCAAATAAGATTACCCCCGACGTAAATGCAACACGACCCTGTTTCGATACAATTTCGACGCGTGCGGCTTAGTTGTGATTCTACAGGATTGGAACTGCCGTACATTAACAAGGAAGGATGAAGTAAATACTTCACGTTTTGTACGCTTAAAATGTTTGGTTATTGTATTACCCACGTATCTGTACATTTCTTACCATAAAATGTAACATAATGAATGTGAATTATTATCAAGGTAAAGAAGAGTAACGCAAACGGTACATAATACGCCCGTCAGGAACTTCTTTGTAAGTTTCCTCTTTGTTTTGATATATTGTTTGTTTGTAAAAAGTTAATAAAGTCGTTCAGGAATAAGTTGTTAAAGAATAATGGGAAACTATGAAAAACCATAACTCATGCAGAAATCCGAGGAAATGTGAACTTGATCTGTGACACATGATTACAAAGCCATATACAAAATTTCAGGTCAATAGCTCAAAGTATGTAGGATAAAAGTGCGGAAAACCAATATTCTAAGTCCAAAAAGGGGCATAACTCATTCAAAAATTCACGAAATCCCAGGAAGTATGAACTTGATATGTGTGACACATCACTACAAAGCCTTATACAAAAATTTCAGCTCAATAGCTCAAAGTATGTAAGAAAAAAGTGCGGAAAACCCGAACGGACGGACGGACGGACATGACCATACCATAATACGTACCGTTTTTAAGAAACGGTCAACAACAGCCAACCAACTTTTGTAATTGTTATCTGGTTATCAGACTGAAGGACACTACATATGATTTGATGGATTGGGGTTTAATGTCGTTTTTCGTATTACGGCGGCGAGTTCACCTACCTGTTTTTTTTTCTTGAATTTCACACACAAGCACTCCAAACAACATACTTTCCATACAACTGGCTGCTTTTCACCATATACCGTTAGCAAATTGGTGGAAGAAGAATAGCTCTTGTTGAACTATCTTTTGCCAAACGTCGGCCGAGCTATGGTTTGAACTCGAAACGCACGGATTGACACTGCTATAAAAGCTTTAGTCTATGAACAAACACATACATATGGGCATTTTCTGGCGATTTTATGTCGACCTATTGGGTCTACGTAACGGGATTATATGAAGATTAATAACTAAAACATAACTCGGCTACAATAGTAATACAGTAAAGACTCTGGTGAGACTATGCGGATACACAGCTCGATTGAGTCCTCACTTTTCACACTGTTACTGTACATACAATAAACCGCCTAGCTGATGCAGTCTTAAGGTGTCCGCCTCTGGGGTTGGACGTCGCTTGTTCGATCCTCGGCTGTGTCATACCAAATAAAAAATGTTAGTAATGGCGTTCCCTCATTGACACTCAGGATTGTGGTGAAAGCATTACGACCGACTCGTTTGTGTCAGGATAAATAGACCATAACAACTGGTAATTAACAGATGTAACGCCATAATATATTTTACTGAAAAAATGACAAACTGCCTAAAACACCATTGTCAAATACAACATATCTCCAGC
Organism: Serripes groenlandicus; assembly: GCA_031761405.1. Lineage (NCBI taxonomy): Eukaryota > Metazoa > Mollusca > Bivalvia > Cardiida > Cardiidae > Serripes > Serripes groenlandicus. The sequence goes on along the minus strand of JASEVX010000001.1, from coordinate 214,733,523 downwards.
AAACTATCATGAACAGATATTATCAAAAGTCTAAAAAATATATCTACAAATGATGGTATAATTAATAAATTTAATAAAAACTATTGTTAACAAAGAATGCATAAAAACTTCGTTTGCATGTAAGATTGATTTTAGCCAGAATTACACACATCAGATAAACAGCAAAACATTGGAGAGGCAATGTTAAAAGTGAACAGAGCGATATAGTCGCGACATATACGATGTAACAGCCATGGATACACTCCAACACAGTCTCTTATATATCAACATATTTGGTCTAGCTTACCATGGATCGAGTCCAACTCGTATATATCAACCTTTATAGTCGAGATGAACATCTGGTGAACGGTTAAACGAGACTAATATACATTAGAAAAACGGCAAAACTGAGCCCTGACAAGGTAGTAAAAGTGAACAGAGCGACATAGTCTTTAAGTATACTGTCCCTGATGTAACAGCCATGGATCGAACCCAACTCGTACATATCAACACATTAAATCTAGATGGGCATCGGGTGAACGGTTAAGCCAGACTAACATACATAAGGAAAACAGCAAAACTGAGCCCAGACAAGGTAGTAAAAGTGACCAGAGCGACGTAGTCTATCAGTATACTGATGTTCCTCCAGGTTACCGTCAGGGTTTCATTCTCACTCGTAGATATCAACCTCTCAAGACAAGTTTCTATCGAATACGGCTTGGCTTTTAAAGACGACCTCTTCTTTGTTAATGCAGCTGCATCCGGCATCACTTTAAGGGAAGCTCTTCTCTTTGCAACAGAAATCGTCGAAAGTACGATATCCGCATTCATTAAATCTCTGTCTTCAACATTATCATCATTTTGTGTTGGGTATATTTTTCCATGCATTGGTTTTGCTTTGCGCGGTTGGGAACGACATAACAGAGAATATGCATATATCAGCCATTTCGGTATCGGCTTCTTTTTGTCTTTATGATACAGCCGAAGGTTCAGGATCGTGACAAATGTAATCAGAGAGCTTATGATCATATCCAGCATAATTTTGTACGATATGACAGGCAACGGTTCCGAACTTCTAGGTAATGTGTCACTTACGATGGTCATAAACACTGCAATGGACAGCAACACAGTAATACAGAAAGATACGCGCTCTCCCGACTCCGGAATAAGCAAGAAGACCAATACGTTTATCAAGCCGAGGAACAGAATCGGCATCAGTATGTTAACGACAACAAACCCGGCTTTGCGTTGAACGTGAAATTCGACGGATACTTGTGACCATGAAGCTTCAATATATGTTATAACTCTGGTTGAATCAAGCTCCCATGCCACATTACCGGAATACAGACTCGTGTCTACTGTACTGGAGGTTGAGATTAGCTCAATCTCGTTAACCTCATAACCCCAGACGTTAAAATCCGACTTACATACCTGTTTGTCAAAGGGATATTTACCAACGTTAACGGAACAAGTCGATTTAAGTAGTCCTCCAGGGGTCCATTCCGCAAACCCATTGGAAAAGTATCTGATGAGCTGCCATGGTTTACCAAGAGTATCCATCTCGTCCGATGGTGTTGTCAAGATCAAATCAGGAGTCCACACCTTTCTGTAAGATACCATAACATACGAGATTCCTCCGAAGTCGGCTGGGTTCCACACCATTCCGGCATCTATCCACTGTAATGTGAAAGCACCACTGTATGCAAATATTTCGCGGACTTCGTCAAATTCTTGGATAGATTTAATGTATGCGATTACACTGACGTTCATTTTTAAATCCTGGTCGGACACTGGTCTGATGTTTTTATCGTAGTCCTTCATTAAAGCCTTCATCAATTGTCTCGTCACATTCAACGAGTTGCCATTAACAGCAGTTAGAAACAATAAAACAGTCCACATGTTAGAAGGTACCATTTTGTTTGCTTATCCAGAACGACGCAAGACCTTTAAGTACAGATGATGTGTTTTAGAAGACAGATTTGTATTGTCTTGTGTCACAAATTGATGCACTGTCAACACGCAGTAAAATGGTTCCAGTAATTTAAAGGTTGAATTTTATAACATTTTTCTTAAATAACTTTTATTGTTATATCAAATTTAATTGTATTTTTCCCGACACTCTATACCACATTTGCTTGCAATGCAATAAAACTATTCTGATTAGTGAAAACTCATATTAAATTGTTAAATAACAGTTGAATAAAACTGTTTAAACTGTACTCCGTTATTTTCATTAATCACCCAGAGTCCTTCGTTTAATTGCTTTCATGGCTCTAAAGAGTTCAATATCAATTAGTGTCATACAAGCACGTTTTGTTTGCAGATCTGATGACATGTTGGGTTCCTTTACTAGAACAATGTTGTTTGTTTTTCTGTGATTAACGCTTTATCCGATAAGTTGATTCTGGATAATCCAGTGTGATCTAAATGAACTGTTTGAACAGTTTATTTTAGGATATTATCCATTTCATACCCCCCCCCCCCCCCCCAAAAAAAAAACCCACAATAACTACTCAAAAACCAACAAACAGAACACATCACACACAATCTGACTCTATACAGGCTTGTCCATGAATAACTGGTACAAGTTGGCTTGTGTAGATCAAGATTAGCATACGAGCACAGGCGTCCGAATTTCTATTACAGCAAAAAATCACACAATACCACGTTAAAATACTCAAAACGTCTCTCTATATTGTCTATGCGCTTTAATAAAAATGATCGTAATGGTAATTTGGGGAATCCCACACGTGTTACTATAAATAGCCCCTCTATACGTCCATATAGTGTAATAATAATGACAAGGTGTGCAACGGCATTTTATCCCCTCGATCGATTCGGGCTATAATTTCCGCAGAAAAACGTCTAAAACGACCTGGTCCCAGGTAGAGACAGGTTCATAAATGATTTTTCTAGTGATCCACCACATCAATATTTGCCAACCGACAAATGCGCCGGCGTTTTTAAGCTTAATGTTCATTATATTTGGATATTTGCAGTTGTCCTTACCGCCATGCGCTGACGTCACAATAATCACGTTCCGCAGCGAATATTTAACGCGAAATGACGCGCTTTTTTAGAATATTGTACCTGAGCAATGTTTATTGGGGTTGGCTTTTAATCATTTCTCTACCAAAAATAATATTATTCATAAAAAATACGGTATTTATTTGTACGTTTTCGAAAGAAGTATAAAAAATAATTTTTAGACCGTGTTTTAAATCGTTGTTTGATTAATCTGTCGCTGCGGAATGTTGCAAATTATGACGTCAGCGCATGGCGGTAAGGACAACTGCAAATTTCCAAATGTCTCTGTGTCTGTCTCTGTCCCTCTCTTTCTCTGTTTCTGTATGTCTGTCTCTCAATCTCGCTCTGTATATGTATGTCTCTGTCTCTGTCTCTCTCATTTTCTCTGTTTGTGTCTCTCTGTCTGTCTCCCTCTAGCTGTATGTCTCTCTCTATGTGTATGTATCTCTCTGTCATAAATGACAAAGGTCAGAGAAAGAAAGAATGACAGAGACAGACAGAAAGAGAGACAGAGATAGCGAGTATACGTGAGTAACGTGATCGAACGAATCATAACATAACATCCAGGGAGAAAATGTCAACACCGCACGAAAACCAATTAAAGATACATCCATTACGAAACAAACTCAAACCTACATATACACTTACACAATTTAAAATATTCAATGTGTAGTTGCAAATAATCGAACTTTTATCTCCGCATGCAAGACACTTAATAGCAACAAATAACGTCTTTATAATGTAGCTCGCAATACTTACACCAGTAGTGAAAATATATTTCGGACATGCACACTCGCATTTCTTACGCTACAATGTCGCTTACCCCAACAAAGCACTATGACGACGCTCACAGCACATAATAAAATTACAAAAATGTATCCTTGCAAGATCTGCAACGTAAGCTTTCTACATAGACCGTCTCTTCACAGCTACGTCAGTCTCGCATCAAAGCAGGCGCATCGCATGAACACACTGTGGGAATACGTTTACGAAAAGAACAAACCTTAAGAAACACATGGGAGTCTGCGTGCAACAGAAATTATGAAATAACATTCCAAAACACAGGCACCAACAGACCCCAGCTTTCACTACAGAGACATTGACGCCAAAATAGATGACTGGCTAGACAGACTTACGTCCAACTTTGAAGACAAAAACTGCCCATCATACATCAACCCGGACGATGGACTGCCCATCCCACTACTCTTGGCCATTACCAAGCAGCGAGCCATTCGGGTCAGTGGAGGATATTAGCAAACTGTACAACGATCTTAGAACTTTGTGCTACGCAAGAATTTCGCTATTTAAACATTTATTCGATCGATAAACATATTACAACAGTAAATCATTGATCATTCATGGCATACACCGTATTGTCTTATGTATATAATATTATATACCCGTACCATTACCCCTCTCCCTAGCTACACCCATCCACCGTCCAACCTGTTTCGACATAACCCATAGTCAACGTCGCAAGACATCAATAATCTAATCATAGACTGGGCGGCTAACAATCTAAAAATAGATCACAGCACGCGACTCTAAAAATAGACAGGGTGGCTACACAGGGTATACTATATATAGCTGGTTTAATGAATTCAATCACTGTGAACAGAACCGGTCAGAAGTCCAGTCAGGAGCCGAGTAAGTCGAATCCAATGTTTAAAAACTGTTGATGCCGCGTATGAATAAACCGGATGGAATAAGAAGTTAAGTTTAATGCATCTATCCACTCTTTTTTGTATTTGGGCAAAATTCTGATAAATTATCGAAGCCATCAACTGCCCAAAAACAGGAATCGGTTTCGACCGATTTGTCTGCCTCTCCAAATGTTCACGCAACAGGTTAACTATGGCATATATGCCTGCTCTGGTTGATCTATGTATTCACCCCTTATATGCTTAAAACTGCGCCGACCCCGAAAAATATTAGGCTGTCTAACTCTGAGTCGAACGTTTGCCGCATCAATGTTCACCATATTTTGAAACAACCAAAGATCCGATCCAAAAATTCAAATGAAGTGCAGTTCGTAGAACAGACAGCGTAGGTCGAAATCATTTATTTGTTCTACATTAAGTCTACAGAGAATTTCGTACATGTCCTGTCTCATATAAAATCAATAGGTTTACTTATGAAATGTACCAAGGTCAAATTGTGTTTTCATAAGACATATTGGCGATAAAATCTAAGTTTAGAGTTGACACCACAAGAATCGCAAGTTGTGACGTTATACGTAGCAATAAAAGATATATTGGCGATTAAATCTAAATTTAGAGTTGACACACAAGAATCGCAAGTTGTGACGTAATACATATACGTTGCAATAGACCGTTTGCATGTGACGTCACAAATTCTCCGTCGGCCATCTTGGAGGTAGGATAATTTATACGGACTATCCGAACGAGTAGCTGTTGCGAAGGTAAACAACTGTACCGTAAACAACCCCCCAAAAAGGGGTCGGGGATAATGTCACCGAGTAGCATACGACCGGGGAAAAAAATCGTTGACATGCGCATTGCAAGGTTTAAAAATAAATTAATCGGAAAACACCTGTCATTAAATATAGCTATAAAATAACAAAGTAACGAAGCTCATAGTCGAAATATTACAAAGTAAAACTGAGAAAACAATACATTATGATCCATAACAACAAACCTTCAGTTAAGGAATGGAACAGAATAGAATATATTTATTTCAATAAAAGGGGCCTATACAGAGCATTTCTTAATCGTAAATATATATACTATAGTCCTATAATATATGACCTCTCACAAGGCCCATATTCTATATCTGCCAATTGGTAGAGTATGATACAGGACATATGTATACACAGCTCACCATATTCCACTTGTTGTAATCCATCTCTGTCAATGGTAGAGTATGATACAGGACATATATAATTCTTCTTGTTGTAAATTCATCTATGTCAATGGGTAGAGTATGATACAGGACATATACACAGCCCACCATATTCTTCTTGTTATAATCCATCTCTGTCAATGGGTAGAGTATGGTACATGTCATATACAAGGCCAACCATATTCTACTTGTTTAATCCATCTCTGTCAATGGGTAGAGTATGATATAGGACATATACACAGCTCAACATATTCTACTTGTTGTAATCAATCTCTGCCAATGGCTAGAGTATGATATAGGACATCTACACAGATCACCATATTCTACTTGCTGTAATCAATCTCTGCCAATGAGTAGAGTATGATACATGTCATATACAAGGCCAACCATATTCTACTTGTTGTAATTCATCTCTGTCAATGAGTAGAGTATGATACAGGACATATATGCAGCTCACCATATTCTACTTGTTGTAATCCATCCCTGTAATTGGGTAGAGTATGATTTCTGTCTAGTACCATATCTATAATCTATTTCAACTTATGTTTTAAATGCTGAAAAATGTGTGTCCTAGACATATTACCTTAAAAAATTAAAATTCATGTCACCAGTCTTTTACATTTTCTGCAATATCTTTGAGAGATAAGTAGACCCATATGATGTATTTAGCTTGATTGGAAACTTACTATTTTTGTCTTATACTGTAAAGGCGATTTTTTTCAATCAATAATTGTTTGCTGTATTTCCAGCTAAGCTTGACACAGTAATTACATACCATAAAACGTTGTCGATAGTCAATTTCAATCACCTCCATATTGATTGGAATTGCTTAATTGTCCTCTTTTACAAAGAAAAACCTCTTTATACAGTATATTAATAGCAGACTTATTTCTTAACTGTTTTAAGTACCATTTCATGGCAAAAATGATAAAAGACTCATCTAAGGAAGACTTAATGGAACAATTTAACACATACATGTATATATATTTGGACGATGTTTTGGTCTTAAATAATTCTGATTTCCATCAGTATTCCAGTGACATTTATCATAAAGAACTTATGTTGACTAAATCTAATAACAATATATAGCAAACATACATCCTTTTTGGACTCGGATTTAACTATTGAAAATGATACACTTACTTCTATTAAAATAAATGACAAAAGAGATGATTTTTCATTTCCTGTCATTGGATTTCCTTTCCTCGATGTTTATGTTCCTTTAGCTCCTTCTTATGGTATATATATTGATCAACTTGTTCAATTGTGCACGTGTTTTTAGTCTGATTTCAATGATCAAAATATGTTGCTTACCCTAAAACTTTTAAAGGTAACAGATACCATAAGCTTTTAAAAACATTCTCAACATTTTATTGCCGTTATCTTAGTTTGACTTATTCATGAAGGTTATAGATTCAACATTGTTGTTAAGACACTTTACGATGTTTTTACAGACACAAACATCGGCGATCTAGTAAGCACTCTTCACAAATAATAACCTTTCGGCACTGCACAACATCATGTTTTTCCTTCACAACTTGTAAAGCTGTGGTATTAAACAAGTTCAGAGTATCATGGGTGATGTCTTTTTTTGAAAGGCATGGTGTTTTTCCAGCCCCCTGTTTATCCTGAGATAGCTTTCAGTAACTGTGAGCATTCTTTGGACCTTTTGTGTAATGCTTTAAGTGTCATTTTCCACTGAATAGGATATAAGAGCAAAGAAGGAAGTACAACATTTCACATTGTTTAATATATCTCAGATATAGGTGACTGTTAGACTATCTAATTATTTTCAAGACATTGATATAAGTAGAAATATCTTGTGTTCACAACATTTTTTACCCCATGACCATTATTTGAACAATCTTGGTAGAGGTTCTTTAGATGATGCTACATACTAATTATAAAAGGCCTGGGCCTTCTGCTTTCTTACAACAACCTTTACTGAATTATGCACTATTGGCTGTTGGTGGAAGAAATTATGTTAAAAATATTTTTATAAGTGTTTAACCCTTTCCCTCATATAGAAGCTTTCTGACGCCTCTGCAGCATTATTTGTAATGGTTTTTAAAACAAGAGGGCCATGATGGCCCTGGATCGCTCACCTGATTTTTTTTTTCACTTTAGCTATATAAGCCCCACCCCCTGGCAGCCATAGTTTCTGACCAATCAACTTGGCTTGAAGGAATCTGATAGAGATTCACATTAGGAACATTTCTACAATTTCTTTTGAAAATTGGCCTGACGGAGAAGAAGATTTTTTAAGTTTTCACTATAGCCATATAAGGCAAAATAGCCCCGCCCCCCTGGTGGCCATGTTTTTCGACCAATCAACATGGCTTGAAGGAATCTGATAGAAGGTCATCCAAGGAACATTTCTACAAAATTATTTGAAAATCGGCCTGACACTTTCGGAGAAGATTTTTTAAGTTTTCACTATAGCCATATAAGGCAAAAAAGCCTTGCCCACTGGCGGCCATGCTTTTCGACCAATCAACATGGCTTAAAGGAATCTGATAGTGGGTCACTTAAGGAACATTTCTACAAAATTATGTGAAAATCGGCCTGATACTTTCGGAGGAGAAGATTTTTTAAGTTTTCACTATAGCCATACAAGGCAAAATAGCCCCGCCCCCCTGGTGGCCATGTTTTTCGACCAATCAACATGACTTGAAGGAATCTGATAGAAGGTCATCCAAGTAACATTTCTACACAATTATTTGAAAATCGGCCTAACACTTTCGGAGAAGAAGATTTTTTAAGTTTTCACTATAGCCATATAAGGCAAAATAGCCCTGCCCACTGACGGCCATGCTTTTCGACCAATCAACATGGCTTGAAGGAATCTGATAGGTCATCCAAGGAACATTTCTACAAAATAATTTGAAAATCTGCCAACCAGTTTGGGAGAAGAAGAATTTTGAAGTTTTTTTCATTTCGTTGCCATGGAACCCAGAATTCTGCATGGATCCCAAAAATTTGAAGGAAATCCGGTGAGGTCATTGAGAGGATGCTTTCTGTGAAGTTTCATCATAATTGACCCACTGGTTACTGAGGAGAAGAAGTTGACGCACGACGGACGCCGGACAAAAGGCGATCACAATAACTCACCTTGAGCAAAGCTCACGTGAGCTAAAAAGTGAATTGGTACAACAAACTTAACCAAAATTCTAATTAAAAAAAGGGCCATAATTCTTATAAATACCTTGACAGTTATGTCGTAGTGTCTGTTGATTGAGGTTATGATGATAAATAAGTTTTGTAAGTTTCAAAGCAATATCTGTAATGGTTTTGACAAAAAAATATGTGGTACAATCAACTTAACCAACATTCTAAATCAAATAAGGGCCATAATTCTTACAAAAACCTTGACAACTTGTCTGTTGATGGAGGTTATGATGATGAATAAGTCTTGTAAGTTTCAAAGCAATATCTGTACTGGTTTTGACAACAATTCAATTGGTACAAAAAGCTTAACCAACATTCTAAGTCGAAAAAGGGCCATAATTCTTACAAAAACCTTGACAGAGTTATGTCCTCTTGTCTGTTGATGGAATTTATGATGATGAATAAGTGTTGTAAGTTTCAAAGCTGTATCTGAAAGGGTTTTGACAAGAAATGGAATTAACAAAATAAGTCACAATTTTCTCACTGTTTTATCAATATAGAAGACGATGAAAACGAAATGCCACTGAAATGATGTAGTGATAAGTGTGGTAGAGTTTCGCTATCTGTAGGCATGGTTCCTCCTTAGCCATGAGGAGGATATGTGTGATATTTGTCTTGGGATGGTGATGCGAGTGCGTGCGTGTTCTAGTTGTATTGCTTTTGCTGTGTTTATGCTTGAGAGTGAGTTATCAGTCGTGTGTTTGTAAGTAGTTGATCAATGTGTACGCGTATTTTGCATTTGCGTATGTATGCGTGTAGGTGTGTTGATACATGTATGTGTGCTTTGTGAGTGAGTGTTTATGAGTACTTTTTTCTCTTTTATGTGCATTATACATACGATTACATTTTCTAAGTTTTGACAGATATTTTAAATGAAGTTCATCCTTTTATTGATTAATTTCATTTTTATTTCGGAGTTATGATTTTTTTTTATTATATTTAATGCTAATCTGCATTCGCTTCTTAATTGTTGTAAGTTCCAAATCTATATCTGTAATGGTTTTGACAAAAAATGGAATTGCTTAAAAAACCTTAACCAAAATTTAAATAAAGAAAAAAGCCATAAATCTTTAAAAAAAAACCACCTTGACAGAGTTATGTCCTCTTGTCTGTTGATGGAGGTTATGATGATGAATAAATGTTGTAAGTTTTAAAGCAATATCTGTAATGGTTTGGACAAAAAATGGGATTGGTACAAATACCTTAACCAAGGTGTGACGCCGACGCAAGGGCGAGTAGTATAGCTAGCTTTTTCTTCGAAAATGTGAGAGAAAACTATTTTTCTTTGATATGTTGATTGTTTCAATACATGTACTTGTATACGCACATCGACGTACATGCATATCAAGCAGACAACTTTTAAAGCAGACGTCTTTTGAAGCAGTCGACTTGTGAAAACATTGTGACACAAGGTTAAATTATTCAACTCAAAACAAGCAACACCTCCTTTTGCCACAATGATGACAAATCACAGAAGGATCTTAGAATATTATTACACATGAAGACGCACATTGACGTACATGAATATCAAGCAGACGACTTTTGAAACGGTTGACTTGTGAAAACATTGTGATAAAAGTAGAAAATGTTCAACACGAGCAAATGTTCCCTTTGGCACTACTCATGGACGATTCAAACACATTTATTTACCCTCTTCTACATGTAGACTCTTTTCTACGCATATGTGAAGTCTTTTTAACAATTGGTGTGGAACACGGCGAAATAATTCAAAACAAGCATCGCCTCCATTTACCACAATGATGACAAATCACAGAATCTAAGAACATTCTTATTCTTTCAACACATGTAGACGCACATTAACGAACATGAATATCAAGCAGACGACTTTTGGAGTGAAGCAGAAGAGTTTTGAAGCAGTCGACTTGTGAAAACAGTGTGACAAAAGTGAAAATTATTCAACACGAGCAATATCTCCTTTTGGCACAATTCAAGGAGGATTCAAACACATTTAATAACCTTTTACACATTTACCTTTTACCTTTTACACATTAATAACCTTTTACACATTTAATAAAACTTAAAAAATCTTCTCCTCCGAAAGTGTCAAGCCGATTTTCAAATAATTTTGTAGAAATGTTCCTTGGGTGACCCTCTATCAGAATCCTTCAAGCCATGTTGATTGGTCGAAAAACATGGCCGCCAGGTGACGGGGCTTTTTTGCCTTATATGGCCAAAGTGAAAACTTAAAAAATCTTCTCCTCCGAAAGTGTCAGGCTGATTTTCTAAATTTTTTGTAGAAATGTTCCTTTGATGACCCTTTATCAGATTCCTTCAAGCCAAGTTGATTGGTCGAAAAACATGGCCGCCAGGGGGGGTGGGGCTATTTTGCCTTATATGGCTATAGTGAAAACTTAAAAAATCTTCTTCTCCGAAAGTGTCAGGCCGATTTTCAAATAATTATGTAGAAATTTTCTTTGGATGACCCACTTTCAGATTCCTTCAAGCCATGTTGATTGGTAAAAAAACATGGCCGCCAGTGGGCAGGGCTATCTTGCATTATATGGCTATAGTGAAAACTTAAAAAATCTTCTCCTCCAAAAGTGTCTGGCCGATTTTCAAATAATTTTGTAGAAATGTTCCTAGGGTAACCCTCTATCAGATTCCTTCAAGCCAAGTTGATTGGTCGGAAACTATGGCTGCCAGGGGGCGGGGCTTATATAGCTAAAGTGAAAAAAAAAATCAGGTGAGCGATTCCAGGGCCATCATGGCCCTCTTGATTAAATTAAGAACAAAAGCACATAGGTGCTAGTGCGAAAAAAAAAAAGAAACATTAATAAGGAAAAAAAACATGAAGGTAATCCCAATCACATTATTCATAGTTATTATCCTCAACAAATAGACTGTGGTGAAAGTAAAAACTTAGAACAAAAACATATGGGTGCAAGTACAAAAAAAAGAAACATGAACAAAATAGATGGAAAAGGAAACAAGAGGGTCTATGCTCTACTGGCATGGACCTGGCTTGTTTTCGAAACAAACCAATCTGTCATCAATATTTAACTACCATCTAATTTTGGTGGATATCAGATAGTAATGGAGGCTCTATTGTGTTCACAAGCCGTATTATAGCAATTTTGACAATTTTAAGGGCTATAATCCAGTAGAGCATGAGCAGATATGGTTTTCGAAAGGAAGCAAGCTCTAATGGATATCTAACTACTGTATAAGTGTAATTGAGTTACAATAATGGATATCTAACTACTGTATAAGTGTAATTGAGTTACAATAAAAACTGAAGACTATTGTGTTAAAAAGCTCTATTATAGCATTTTTGACAATTTCAAGGGCCATAAGCCAGTCATGCATGAGCAGATTTGGCTGTTTCTAGAAAGGAACTGAGCTCTCATTGATATCTAACTACTGTATAAGTTTGATTTGATTGAGATACAATAAGAAATAACGACTACATGTTTATTGTGTTAACAAGCTCTAAAAAGGCAATTTTGACAATTTCATGGGCCATAATCCAGACGGTTTTTCGAAAGGAACCGAGCTCTCATTGATATCTAACTACTGTATATGTTTGATTGAGATACAATCACAACTGAAGACTGTATCGTGTTAACAAGAAATTGTTTAAGGACGGACGCACAACAGACAAATGGCCACGACATAATTACTTCTGGCCTTTGGCCAGTAGAGCTGAAAACCATGAAGGTAAGGCCAATCACATCATTCATAGTTATTATCCTCAACAAATAAACTGTGGTGAAACTTTGTGACCATCTTTTTGTCTGCTGGAGACCAGGGGCCGTATTCACAAAGCTCCTAAGGAAAAAAATATTCCTTAAATACCGAGATTTCCCTTAAGTTTCAAGATTTTCTCATTATCTTTAAGGAATTTCCTTATCTTTAAGGAATTTCCTAAGAAGCTATTCACAAAACTCCTTAGGTAAAAATATTCCTTAAATCGGACCATTTTTTCCTTAAAAGTTAAGGAGCACTGTACCTTCCCTTAACTTTTCCCTTAATGTTAAGGAAAATCCTAAATGAAAATTTCTCGAAATTAAATGGCCGCCATCTCGTCGCTTGAAATAATTAAACCGTTCTACAGACTTGGGTATGCATTTTTGATCATAAATAATATTGAAAATCGCTTAAAATAATTAATAAAATACAGATTGCGTAAAACAAATTGACGTATCGGTGCCTTTTTGCGCTGTAGACAACAACAACGATGCGATGGCCAGCGTTTCAAAACAGTGTGAGTATATTTGTTTTCATTAGCCCTGTGAAGCCAAAGAAATTGCTTATTAATCATCATAATGTGACATTATGTGACAGACCTCTTGATAATATATCATTAAGCCACTTTCCAAGTTGGAGTTAACAGTCCGAAAGGATCAATTTGGTAGGACCTTATCCCACCCAGTGTCAAAATAAACGTGTGTGTCAACACGGTTTGATTGCTCTTCATTATGCATTTAAATACAGTCTGATATTTTATTGATAGTTTTGTTCCTGAAATACAGGATTTAAATTTCAGAGGAGATAGTTTTTCAAATACGAGTGATGGAAAATATATCGAATTGTAAACAATACTCTAGATATTTGAACTTCAATTTATCTTTACAGCTGCCCAACAACACTATATCCTTATGTTAACCAAACGAACCAAGGACACGACGTAACTGGATGATTCACCGAATAAGAAGGCAATATAAATAGCAATAATCGGTGATTCTTCTAATTCAGACTAGTGAAACAGAATGGGGAATCTGACATGTGTAACTGTAAGTTGACAATGTCATTAAATTGATTGCTGCTTTATGACCAAAAATAAGGTTTGATACAAACTATGATTGAATGTAATAACAAAATATATATATAAAAAAGTTGATTTATTGCATTTTATTCCAAAAAGGTATAGTTTTTGATAATGTAAATTGTTATCCACTGTGTTTACATTCAAAGTTAGTCATTATGATTGAACTGATGAATGATAAACAATACAAATGTATAACTATTGGTTTTCATTATTATCTAAATACGAAATAAAGGAGAAAATATCTTAAATAGATGTCAGATGATGTCAGTTATATTTCTGTCTTAGTGTTCTGTTATAATAATAAACTCACTTTACTGTCTGTACTGTATGATGCAATAAGTGCATTTTCTTTATTTGAATGCAGAATTAAACTGGCATTAATAATGATTAATTAAACCGAAATGTGTTTTGTTTTCATTGTTCAAACAGTTATTACTTAATGATAATTTTAATATAGTTGAAATGCTGATGATGAATGGAACAAATTAACACATATTCTGTAGATCTATATTGACCAAATATGTGTATTTTATGTTTTCAGGTTTTTGATGAAACGAAATGCATTTATAGACAAGAAAGCAAGAAATAATGAGAAGAATCAAACTGCTGAAAAAGAACACAGAACTATAAAGACATTTTAAAATCAGTGTTTACTTGTATATATATGTATCGAAATGTTGTGAGTTATTAATTTATATCAGATGCTAGACATTATATCATAGATGAATAATTACTGATATTGACACATTGTGTTGATTGTTGGTAAGGTATATTGTTCATGAGATTGGACACGTAACCCTTTCCCTCATAATATGAGTGATATGACAATTATGCAGCAGACGACTTTGAACATATTGTGTCAAAAAGTAGAATTCTAAATCCTGTATTTAACCCGGTTGTTAAAAGTTATTATGCTACCCAATTTGCACAAAGTAACTATTTCTGCTTAAGAGATAATGAACATGTATTAATACTTTAATTAATGTGCATTAGGGTTTGTTTTCTCTAGAAATGCTGTTGTAAGATAAAATATAGCGTACATGTATTTGGAAATCAGTCGCTGTAAACCCTTTTCCTACGTATAGATGCCTCTGAGCAATTTCTCCTTCAAAAATGATTAAAACTTCTTGCTTTTTTTGTTTTGTATACAATTTTGTAGCATGCTGTTGTTTATGATATAAAATGACAAAATAAAACTCTATATTTTTTCCTGATACACTTGTAACGATTTTGTTTTATAGCTCAACTGAGCACAAAATACGGAAAGTGAGTTATTGTAATTGCCTTCTGTCCGGTTTGTGTCGGACAACATCTTAGTAACTAGTGTGTGAATTGGTTTGAAACGTCACAGCTCGTATTTTCTCTATGTTCTCCCAAAAAAGCAGTTTAATTCTTTCAAACTATGTGGCTGTAATGAAAAGTTTCTCAATTGAAAGAAGCTGGCTAACCGGACCCCAAATTAGTCATTGTGCTTGGCATATGTACTTAAATGGAATAACTTGGGTGAACCGTCAATGGCCTTCATGGCCATCTTGTCTTATTTGTTGTATGCTGTGACAGGGCATCCAATAGGATCACTTGTCATGTCCTTTGTCCATCACCATCTGAGATATGTGCAGGCGACATATGTTAGCGTTTAAACAATCGTTTATAGCCCTTTCCAATATACAGTAAAAGTTTAAAACGTGTAGGAAAAGACATGGACAATCTCTGTATTGTAACGAAATTGCATAGAGTTGAAATAATTTTTTTAAAAGAAGAAATTATTCATCTTAAGCAATTACTTCTTTTGCTACTATGTTTGCAAATGCATACACATATGTTGACATGTGGTAAAGGGTTAGGTTCTTCTGCATTGAAATTATCACAACAAAGTTGTAAATCATAGCAGCTTCATGCATGTTGCGTTAAACTTCTGAAACCTTAACATTTTCACAAATGGTATCATAGGCCTTCATTGTTTGTCTCCTGGTTGCCAATATATTGCATTTAATTTGATGGCTGAGAGGAAAACATTACAGATCAAGAACAGACTGCTTGAATAGGAAAGTCTGATAATAGTCTTTGTGTTGCAAATGCTGAATACAGTTATGTATAGGATGATAAAACTTTCTCGCACTAGTACTGCACACAACATTCTTTCCCTGGACTGGCTACATTCCCACATAAACTATTAAACTGGTGGAACATTGGTAGAAGATGAATGGCACTAGTCACAACGAGTTAAGTAAATCTTCGTAAATAGTGAATGGCAATCCTGGATTCGAACTGACGACCCCCATATGTCCAATGGAGTGATCGCCCTCATCGTTCCCGCCAAAGCTATTGCGGCTCGACAGACAAATATTGTATAGGACAAGATGCTGTTTGAAGTTAATCAATAAGGACTGACATAGAATAGATAATCGTAAGGTATCAGCTCAGGGGATATATACAAATATTCCACAACTCTTTTTTTACTGTTTTAAGATAATGGGTTGAAAAACAAAAACGTATTTGCATAAAATGCTACATTTTATTAAATTAACATTTGTTGACCCTTTCAAAACTCTTTCCCTAATATAGATGCTTTCTGACGCCTCTGCAGTAGGTGACTTTTTAAAAACATTGTGACAAAAGGAGAAACGAGAAATTTCTTCTTTTGCCACCATGTTTTCAGCCCTTTTTAGTAGTTATACCAACATTTTAGAGATTTTCCGCGTTTTTAACTTTTAGCCAAATCAAAGTAGAATTTATATTTGAATTAATTTGGAACTCCTTCAAAAATTGACTTTCTTAATGATCACTCACTATGCATGAATAAAGTACAACTTCAACATTAAGATTTGCAAATTGTTCCAAATTCCAGATTTTGTTCAACATGGCAAGACGTTATCAAGAAAGGGTAGAAATTCAGGAAATATCAAACATAGATCTACACGAAAGATACAGAGTCAACCATGACGTGTTGAACTATATTTGCAATGAGGTTGATCTGATGATCAGGCCAAAAACAAACAGGAATCATAGTTTATCGACACATTATAAAGTCCTTACAACATTAAGGTACTTGGCAACTGGCACAATACAGTTGAATGCAGCAGATATCCACCATGTTTCACAGCCAACCATTTCAAGAGCTGTATCACAGACAATTACAGCTTTAGCAACGAACGAGTTAGTTCAAAGGCATATAAAGTTTCCTAGAACAAATGCAGAATTGCAAAGAAATAAGGAAGGGTTTTATAACATTGCAACGTATGATCATACATATACACTTTTTTATTCTCCAAGTACTTTTTACAATGATGTTAATATGAAAAACAATGGATCACAAACATGTTAATACATCATGCAAATAATACATGATAAAAAATTTGGTAGTATTAATTAATCCTTGCTATCTACACAAACCAAAGGTAAATGTATTGAATATGCGAGTTCATGATAGCCCAATTCTCCTTTTGCTGCAATGTTTTCAAATATTTTCTGCATAGGGTGTATTAAATTGCTTTAATTAACCCTTTCCCACATATAGACGCTTTTCAACAACACATTTACAGCAGACGACTTTTGAAAACACTGTGGGAATAGGAGAAATGGCTCTTAATGAGCCATTTCTCCTTCTTCCACAATGTTTTCAACTCTATTCAATAACTGTACTTTTGTTTGAAGTAATTTTCCATATTTTTTCCTAGCCGATTGCAAAATCATCTGCTGCTGATTTGTTGTATGTGGGATAGGGTTAACATGACGTCAATGGTTAAATGTGTGAACAATTGAAGTAGTCAAACATATTTGATTTAAGATTTCCTAATGTGATTGGTGTGATAGATGGGACACACATACAGTTACCGCCCCAACGATAGAGGAACCAGCTTATGTTAACAGAATGGGATATCACTCTATAAATACCCAGGTAAAACAATTCAGATAATAAATTTCAAAAAAGCTTAGGAAATACGAAAGTAACATGTTATTGTACAGTAAATAATAATCAAGGTGGCTAGTCCAAGTCCCAACTGCTATGTTGTAATACCAATCAAGGGTGGAATGTTTTTTTTGTAGAGGATTACTTTAGGAAATATCATCAAGACAAACATTCTGATAAAGTTTCAACATGTTCAAGTATAAAATGTATGGCCCAGTGTCTAATATGTCCAAGCTTTGATGGATATGAATGTTCTGATAAACTTTCATGACAATCTGATGCAAAATGTGATCGCCATAGTTCAACATGAGCACTTCTTGCACAGGTGAGCTAAAACTTAGAAGATAACATTGAGAGGATTGTACAGGTGAAGTGTTTCAAGCAAATATGGTTACAGAGGATAATTAGATTAAAGCATACAGTTGATGCACGTAGATAATTTGCCATGACATGAGCTTGACTAGCTATATTCTAATAAATTTACAATTGCAGATTGCATTTGACCATGATGACAGGATCATCGATGTTGTTGCGAGATGGCCTGGGTCTACACATGACAGCCGAATCATACGTCAAAGTGGAGTATACCAGATGTTTGAAAGACGTATTATCCCTAAAGGTGATCACTATCTCCTTGGAGATAGTGGTTATCCTTGCAAGAAGTGGCTTCTCACTCCATACTTCCATCCAGCCAACGTATCGCAAGAAAACTTCAACCGGTAAATCATTAGCAGATATATGTTTCAGCCAATCTCATTTAATTGACAAATGACCATGACAGCTTGGTCTAGGTATTTGGCGTTAGCCCATTCCATCGTGTAGACGCTTTCTGACGCCTCTGCAGCAGACAACTTTTGAAAACTTTGTAACAAAAGAAGAAATTGCTCAAAACAAGCAATTTTTCCTTTTGACACAATGTTTTAAACTCTATTCAATAAGTATGTCTTCATTTGGGGGATAATTCAAATATCATACCAAATTCTTTATCTGAATTTTCATTATTAACCAATTAAATACATATGGCCTCAAATGTCCTAGCAATGCTATGTACATCTTGAAATGGACATGTTTCAAAACATTATTTATTTTATTGGTGTTTAACACCATTTTTAACATTATTTCAAATATAACCAAGCAACATAACACTTATTTATTTTCCCTGTGTAAACAAACCAGTACTAGGTTCGGAAATGTGCCCTACCCATGGGCAACTTACCATGATCTCAGCAATTTTGGGATTGATCACTGGATGCCACACTTAAAATTGCCACTGATAACCATTTGTGGTTCCATGTTTATTTTTAAATATTATTCACCAGATCACATAAAATTACAAGAAGTAAGGTGGAGAGAGGGATTGGGCAGCTGAAAAGGAGATGGGGTATTTTACATGGAGAGGTCAGGCTATCCCCAGAAAAGACATGCAAGTAAGCATACATCCATCCATACACTTAATGAAAAAATAATTTTTCCATCACTTTTAAATGAACAGTTTAATTGTGGCAAAGACTAATTAGAAACTTGTATTTAAACACTGCATATGAAACATATGCTGGTGAGTAAAAAAATGTTGTTAACCTTATTTAAAAAGTAGCTATATTTGACCACTATATATCAATGTATTTAATTTTGTTGGTAAACATAACCAACATTTGCAATTGACCAAGTAGTTCAGGAGGAGAAAATGTTTGAAGCTAAAATCTAACCATGAAAGACTCAAGATGGACATAACTTATACCAATTGATCACACGTAGCCTTTGGCTAAGCTGATCTGAAAATAATTATATTTTCCAGGTCTATATTAGCATGTGCTGTCCTACACAATATATGTAAAGATCACAATTTACAACTGATACTGAATGATATGGATGACATGCCAGAGATTATAAATGTACAAAACAACAATGAAGCACCCGATGAAGGATTACGTTATCGGGATTATATTTGTAATCTTCATTTTTGAAAAATAACTTATTCCTTCATTCCTGTTGTCATAAAAAAAAAAATTAAATATAATTATCTTTCTCATTACATTTTCATAGAGGTAACACTATATTTGATTGCTGAACAATTATTGAACAAAAGTCATAAATTGTTATAGACAAATTCAAATAAATATCAGCTGTTCCATGGGAAAACAAACACTATGGACCATGCATTAAAGATCAACCACAATGTTGGTTTTCTCATGGAACGCCTCATATCTTTTCAATATCTATTTTATCTCATCTTAAAATACACTGTATAACAGAGGCTTATTGATGCTTCATTGATAATTGTTCTAACAGTACAAACATATATACATATCACATTACCAAGATGTCTACGCTGGTCTGCACAACTTAATATTTTATTACATATTGACACTGGTCACATTTGAAAAAAAGAAGTTGTGTATAATGACCATTTTCACCTTTTGCCATTATTTTGCACAAATAGCTGTACTGCATAGGCATAAGAAATTGTAAGTATTAAAGAAAAGTTTGAGAATGATTTTGAAAACCCTGGTTTAGTGGCAATTTTGACCCCTTTGTAAACAATGCAAATTTATGTGCCATTGCTCAGAACGAGCAATGGCACCTAAATTTCCATTGTTTACCAAGTAAAATTATTTGACACTTTTAAAGACTTTATGACGAGGTGATCAACCTTAATAAAAAAAATACCAATTTTAGTTACTACCGTTTCACGCCAAGCCCTCGATTTATTAATAGATTTGAAAACAATTACTTCAAAATGTGAAGTTGTTAGTCATTTACCATTTATGATATTGCCACAGAGTTTTCAAAAGTATGTTTGTTGTGAGAAAATTACCACAATGACCTATTCTTACATTTGTCAGAATGTTTTAAATCTATTTTTTTTTTTTTTTGAGAGCACAACTGCATCACATATATTCTTTGTATTTGGCTATTTGTACTGTTTTTACATCATTGCAAATAAAATATTTTGTATTGTATTGTATATGTAATGACAATATCATATGTATCTTAAAATGTATCGAACATATATTACAACAAAACTAATTGATGTATTTATAAAGATGACCTCTTTGAAAACATCTGCATATAAATTAATCAAGAAAAGTCAATGATTAATTTTATCAATAATATTGTGGTAAAATGACATTATTTTTGTCTATTCCAAAAATGCTATCAAAGATGATTACGTGCACATAAAGACTGTTTGTATGACTTTCCTATATGTATACAGAATTGTTAATTCTAAAGGAACCAACAACATTAACACATCCTGTATTGTAAAAAAAAAATTAACATGGACAACTGAATACATTATTCCAATCTCTGCACTGAAAAATATGTAGATACCATAGTTGTTAAGAAATAGGTTTAGCTTGCAACCAGCAGATTATTTAATATCCAATATATATGAGATCTTTTTATAAATCATTTGATACTTATGACTACTGACAACCTTTTCAGTTAGATAAACTATTCTGTTTACATGTCAATTGTCATATGAATCAAAGGATGCTATTTAAGTTGTTGTACATTAGGATATTAAATTATATTCTATCTTATGAAGGTTTTGTATCTACATATTTTCCACTGAAGAGTTTGTAAAAATGTTATCCATTGTCCATGTTAAACTAATTTTCACAATAACAACCCATTTATTTTTTATTTTTTTAGTTTTCTTTCCAACAGTTCAATCTGTAAATAGAGTTTTCTTTTTTTCAGGGCCCTCAATTCCTCATCACAGCAACAATCATGACTGAAAAATAAGTTATAATTTCAAAAATTAAATATGGACATGCTATGTTTTTTTCGTCTACTATATTGTCTGTTGTCTTCAAATTTTTGAAAAAAATATATTTATTTCTACAAATATTTGCTGAAATTGGACAGTTTCAATGTCAAATAAGGCCAATGTTTTGACGTGCATGATCTTAAGCTAAAATGTTTGCAAATGTAATCAACGTCTGGCAAAACTTGTAATTAGAATGCAACAAATTAACAACCTTTCAAACTTTAAATTGTTTTTCATCAATTTCCTATACAGAACAATATGAAATCCCTCCAAACAATGTTATTATCAAAAGTATATTTTTTGACAATTTTTTGTTTTCTAACAGATTTAAACTGTCTCATCATGGTTAACTTTTGTGCCTAGTTTCTTGCAAATTCTCTGATGCATGTTTAAGATGCTCACATAGATACAATGAATCACCTTTGTGACAGCTACGACAAGCTCACCACAAGCGGGCTCGAAATCGACCGTCCCTATATTGTTGCGGTCCAGTGCTGACTATATAGATAGGGTGGAATCAGCACTTCACCTCGATACTTCTCCTTGATGGCGGTGGTAATTCTTGGTTATTTTAACCAAGAAGCGGAATTCAGGACAAGGATGGCACTGATGAACTAGCTCAGGGTTCGGCAATAAAAATACGTAGGATGGTTGTAAAGACTATTAAAAATCAGAAAAACAGATTCGGATCAGTGTGTAAGGTTTATTTTACCTTTGGCAATATAAAAATAACGGGGGTTGTTCCTTTAAAATTTAACTCGGAGACTAGCTCACGACCAAAGTTCTCGTTCCCTTTTATACCTTCTTATCATCCACGCGACCCAGATCGGGTCGTAGAATTGGTCGCGACCTACCAAACCTGGTCACGGCCAAACAAAACGGGACACGACCAGAAAAATTGGTCGGAGCAACCCTTGAATGCTTGAAGCATCTCTAACTTAAAAACAAATAATTACTAAATAAAAAACCCGATGCAGAGACTAAGATCGGCGATAGCTACCGTTGCGTATATAGTTCGATCAAGTAAATAACAACAAACGATGACTCACTCAACGGTGTTCCCCGAATAATGACTCAACGGAATTTCTTCCCGACATGCAGTTTTACGGTTTGCTGGTGAGCAAGTCGTCATGGCTGATTTCAGCATGTGTTTGTTGTTTTTCAATGATTCATACTATTATAGTGGACTAAGCCAACGCAAAAGGATGGCAAAGTAAGTTAAATAGCATTAATTAAAGAAGTGTATGAACTTTTGATCCTAAACAAAAGCAAACATGAAATAAACCCCGGTCGAGACTTCGAAAACTTGACCTCTTTCAATATTCTCCTGACTCTGGCCGAAAACATCTCACAGAACTCGAGGAATGTCAAGCGAGAACCGGCATAGACGATGAAAGCACCCAAAACTTGCAAGCACAGTTTGTTTCATGTGTATGCCAGCCCTTCACATTTAACCGGGGCGGTTTACGTATCTAATGCTCAGTGTTTGCAAGTACCAACAGCAGAGGGAGGACACACTTTCAAAACCAGCCTAGACAAATAAACACCGATACGTTATATCGTGTGTTCCATTGTGGCAGGTAGGCTTTTCATATTGCTGAGTTAACAAACAACTATCATACTAAGTGTCTGCCAACTACTGACCCCATAGGACTCTTATTTAAAGGCATTGAAAACAGTTAAAATGCTAAATGGACCTTTCCCATTTGAAAGCAAATTGAGTTCACGACATGCTCATACACGGAACCCATCATTATCCCCCTCTTAAATGTGGCAAAACTCCGATTGCCATAACAATTTTAACATATATGTACATCACTAAATATCACAAATTAAACAACAATAAAACATAATAGTATTGCACTATTTGTATAACTCATTTACTGTCCTAACTAGCGTGACATGATAAATCTGTCACTTTCAATGACTGAACACAGTTTGGTTTGACACAATTGCACAAACATTCGCATTGCGCACTAAATAGTCTTAATAGTTCACTAATAATATATTATTCCTAACAACTCAGTCACACTGACATTCCTTAAATGAAAGTTCCTCAATTTGCTGAGGTAAAATAATTGTGGCATATTAAATTAACACTAAATGAAGTTTTTTTTTTAAAACCTCTTTTTTTGAAATTGTTAAATATTAATTTCATGTTACATAATAATTTCAATTCCTCTTGTTCCTGGGTCTTTCTGTGGGTCCTGTAAGTCTGCTCCTTTGACTTTCGGATTGGCTTTGAGGTCTTGTGTTCCTTACTAAGGCCTCAATCCCGTGCCTGACGCTTCGTACCTCGTCAAGGACACACTTCATAACTCGCTCCATTGCTTTTGCTTGATCAGTCTGCTCTTTCATGGCCGCGGTCACGCATATGTTGCCGGCAGTCAACGCATTTACCAGGGCTAGCACGGATTGCGAATCCAGCCTTACCTCTCTGGTATCTTCCTCGCTGGTGGTGACTTTATGTTCCTTCCGTGTCTTCTTTTGAGGTTGTTGCTCCGACTCTTCCTCTACCTTCCTTTTATTTGGTTGTGGCGTTGTAATCTCATTTATAAGTGAGTCTGTCCGATCTACCGTCAGCAATCCTGGCAATAAGCACTCTGGCTCATCCCTTGTAAGTGTGCCGGTGGATGACTGTGGGCTGAAAATGTGGGGCTGCTGATTAGCCACTGGTCCGGAATAGTTGGCCAAACTGATTGGGGTCAATGTTTGTTGTGTGATGTTGTTCAAAACCAGTTCCGACTCTTCCTGGGCTACATTTAAAGGCAGTGTAATGATTCTTTTTCTATTTGGTAGTTCAAAATTTGTGGAAGGGTTGTAAAGCTGCTCAGCATGGCTAGGGCTTGGCTCGAACATGGTCCCCTCCAGCTGGCCCACACAGAAAGGTGGTAGTGTTGGCTCCTGCTGTTTCAGTAAGCTCGCCATGTAAGTTGGCTGGTTCGGCTGATTTGAATGTGTTTGTCCAAGGAAAGTAGTAGGTGGTGACGTCTGACCGACTTTATTAATAATTTGGCTAAGGGGGGTTCTTTGCAGGGTTGGGGCGGTTAAAATTCTTTTTGGGTTTGGGACAGTAGTCTCGTCCGCAAGGTCACTGAGCCAGTCTGGCAAGGAGGGTTCTTCTGCTTCCTGCACCTCAAAGAGGCCAACGTCAGCGGTTACACTGTCTGTGCTGCCAATTAAAGGAATACTGTCCAAATCCGTCATTAATTGGTTTACATCGACTGGGTTCTTTGAGCGGTTAAGTACCTGCGCTAAGTTCTTAACATCTGTCCTCTGTGCTTCTTCCTTATGGCGATGATAACACTCGAGGTGGCGGTAGAGGTCTTCCCTCTCTGTACATCGGAAGTTGCACAGACTACAAGAATAAGGCACTCTGTCCATGCTGACGTGTTTTTTCAATATATGTCCAATTGTCCTGCATTTCCTGTCCACCTTCCCGCAGACCTGACATCTATAACGGTGGTGCGTAGGGTTAGTTTTACTTTTGTTTTCCATTTCTGAGAAAGACAAAGCATTATTATTAAAATCCGCTCCCCGTTTAACTCTAGTAAACCTGAGCCATTAATCAGTGCCGTTTTTGTTGTGAAAAAAAAATGGTTTTGTTTCGGAAAAATAAAAAAAATAAAATTTCGCATGGGATTCGCGCTGGCGGATGGATATTCACTATTGGTTCATATAAATCGAAGTGATCACATCATATGGTACTAAAATGTGACCAGCAGAGTCAGTAAGGTAAATTAACATGTGGTTGATAGTGATTACTGTTTACTGTCGGTTGGCTTTTATTTTCAGTCGCTTAGATATGAGAAGCGCCCATTTTGGAGGAGTTTCTCCTTCGTATCGTTTAAGTTTGTTGTGGTGGAGCAACTTTTGGTTGCCATCCTTACTGGTCTGGATGACGAAGTTCACATGTGACCTTTTTCCAACCACAACAAACGGGCCGTCGTACCTCTTCTCCAACTTTGGGCTAACTCCCACCTTCCTTACTTCATGAAGGCACCACACCAAATCCCCTTCTTCGTAATTGTGGTAAATGACATTTGTATCGTATATTTCCTTGCTTCTTTTTGCACTTTGACTTAAATACGTTCTTGCAATGTGGTGCGCATTTAGCATCCTGTCGTGCAATTCTTCCACATAATCGTGGTGTCTGATAACTTTTGGTTTTCCAGCTGTCAAGGTGTGGCCATACACTATATCCCCTGGGAGTCGAACTTCTCTGCCTAGGCTCAGCAAGTTTGGTGTCAACTGAGTTGATTCATTGGGTGTGGTGCGGTATGCGCCAGCCAAACATCCAAGATACAGGTCCCAGTCGCCTTGCTCATTCGCTATGTAAGCTCTTATCATTTTAAGGAGGGTACGGTTGAACCTTTCCGTTTGCCCATTACCTCTGGGGTTTCTGGGGCTCGTTCTTGATTTCCTAACCTCAAGCAGGCGACACAGCTCTTTGAAAACATTACTCTCGAACGCGGCACCTTGATCAGTGTGGATACTCAGAGGTGTGCCCCACCTTAACAAAGTCGTTAACAATCCTATTTGCACAGTCTTCTGCCTGCTGATTTGGAACTGCTATTATTTCGACGTATTTAGTAAAGTGGTCAGTCATAACTAAGATGTATCTGTTACCACGGTCAGTTTTTGGGAGAGGCCCTAAATAGTTGATAGCCAATGTGTCCCAAGGCGCCCCACTCTGCAGGTGTCCCATAGGTGCCTTTGGGGTTTTCGCAGGTACCTTATCAGCAGCACAGATGTCACACCTTTTTATGAATTGCTTAACGTCTTGCTTGAGGTTGAACCAGTAATAACAGTGCCCAAGTTTCTCTTTTGTTTTTTTCACCCCAAGATGTCCTGCAAGGATTGAGCTGTGCATTTGTACCAACACCTCCCTCTTTGATTCTTTAGGGACTATCAACTGAGTGCTGTTTCCTGCCCCATTGAGTTTACTAAAACTTCTGCAAAGAACACCTTCACATATGCAGAGGTGATCCCACAATATCCAGTAGTGTCTGGTGCACTGGCTCTTTGTAACCATGTCCTTACAGCATGGTCTCCTATTTTCAAGTTTAGCCGTTAAAATAGGTTGGATATCAGGGTCCTTTAACTGTTTGGCAGCGACATCTGCAGGGGTTTCTGTCCATAACCAGCTCCTAAATGCCGTCCTAGGTAAGTCTGGCATCGTTGAGGTACCGGGAGTTGGTACCCCTAAACCGTCATTTGAAGTAGTTCTTATAGGTTCTGATATTTCCATCAGAGCTTCTGGTACTAGCTCATTAGAAGGATTAGATACCCCTGGCAGTGGCATATTTCTCCACACTAATGACATGATTTCTGCACGACGGTTGCACTTAGCACAAGGTCCACACTTAAGAGGTTCACTCATGTCTACCTCGGCGCACGAACATTCTTTTGGAGTAGTACACCTTGACAAGGCATCACAGTGGCCTTGTTTTACACCAGGGCGGTATTCTATGGAGAAGTCGTATGGTGCTAATATCTCGATCCAGCGTGCTATCTTCCCGTTAGGTTCTTTTAGGCTAAAGAGCCAAACGAGGGCTTGATGGTCGCTACGAACCACAAATTTCCGTCCTAAAAGGTACTGGCGAAAGTATTGAATGAAGTAGACCACAGCCAAAAGTTTCTGTTCAGTAACACAGTAATTGCGTTCACACTTACTGATGGAACGGCTGGCATAGGCTATCACTCTTTCGCGCCCGGTCTGAATTTGAGCCAGCACTGCACCGATCCCGGTACCGGATGCATCAGTGTCCAAATAGAAGGTACCCCCGTCGTTCATAGGGTGACCCATGATATCGGGGCCCATGAGCGACTTCTTAATCTTTTCGAAAGATTCTGAACATTCCTCACTCCATGCAAATGGAGCATCTTTCTTAGTGAGATCAATTAAAGGTCTTGCAACTTTCGCAAAACCTTTCATGAAACGCCTATAGTAGGACCCTGTTGCGACAAACTGTTTGACCTGTTTTAATGTTGTTGGACGGGGCCATTGAACAATCTTTGCCACATTTGAAGGGTCTGGACGCACACCCTGAGCTGAGACAACATGTCCGAGGAAAACAACCTCAGTTTGAAGCAAGTTGCATTTTTCTGGCTTCAACTTGAGTCCAGCCTTTGAAATGCGGCCCAATACCTCGTCGACTCGTTCTACGTGTTGATCAAAGTCTCTACCAAATACAATGATGTCTTCTATGTATACCAGGCAAGTGACCCACTGTAGGCCTTGCAGTACCAGTTCCATGGTCCGCTGGAATGTGCTAGCTGCATTGTTTAGGCCAAAAGGCATTCGGGTCATCTCATAATGCCCGAATTTGCAGCAAAAAGCGCTCTTTGGAATGTCTTCTTGCTTAAGTGGTATCTGAAAATAGCCGCTTGTTAAATCAAAACAGCTAAAAAGGGATGAGTCAGCAACTGCATCTAGGCAATCTTGGACCCTAGGGAGTGGGAACCCATCTGGCTTAACGAGGGCGTTAACCCTTCTATAGTCAACACATGGCCGGATGGCACCCGACTTCTTCCGAACCAGCACTATAGGTGATGCCCAGGGTGAGGTACTCTTTCTAATAACTCCCTTACGTAACATGTCTTCAATCGCCTTTTTTTCCTCATCAGCATATGCAAGTGGAACTCGCCTAGGTCTCTGTTTAATTGGTGGTGCTTCACCTGTGTTGATGGGATGTTCTACTAAGTCTGTCAGGCCAAGATCCCAATCTGATTTGGAAAACGTTTCTTGATGTTTCTTTAGTAAACCAGCTATAACACTTTTCTCAGTCAGATTTTCCTATAGTCGCCCTTTTAAAAAGTTGCACTAAATGCTCAGGGACATCTTCCGCACTGGCGGTGTTGACATATGGATTGCACCCGGCCTCATCCACAGGGCCTACTTGGATTCGCCTGGTACTAACAAAGTTATCGCTTTCCTCTACATTTTCTGCATCTGTGATTACACTCACTACCCATTATATTCTCTCAGCTCTACCGACCTCTGCGTCTTGCCGTAACATTACGTCAGTCGGGAAAGGATTTAACATGCGAACCCTGCATGTTGGACCCTGGTTGATGTCTACCAGTGTAGACGCCATTTGGAGTGGGTATCGATCCTTGAATTGATCTGTAGCTTCGACTATGAAGTAACCGGTCCTGTCATCATCAGTGGTCAAACGTTCTACGTAAATACTAACAATGGCTTCCGCCTGAGCTGGTATTGACACATCATCTGCTATGACCACCTTCCTTGATTTGTGTACCCTCTCCTTTTGAAGGCATGGAATATCCTTCCCCCCTAGCACTATGATATTTCGGCTCAGTAAGATGTCTGCAGGCCCCTCCCTTGCATCACCTAGAATATCATACCCTAACAACACCTCATCTTCAATATCTGCTACTATAGCTTCTCTCATGATTTCTAATGGCCCGAGAGTGAGTTTGAAAGTGGCTTTTCCCCTTTCCTTAATACGGGACCCCCCAGCCCCTCTTAAACTTGATGACCCATTCAACTTGGGTTTATTACTCTCGTCCATTCTATCATACACCCTACTTGAAATGATGGTTTTAGACGCTCCCGTGTCTGCTGTAAAGATCACCGGCTCATGACCAATATGTCCCTCCACATAAAGGCCATCCCACAGGTTCCGAACTATACCTATACCTTCTCCAGACTGGGTCTGCGTCTCACTGTTGTTTCTGATATATCTCTGGCCTATCGTCTCATTAGTACTTACTGGGACCTCCCTTTGGCCGCAAGAGCTGGTCCCTGGTAGTTTAAAGGTGGCTGGCTTATTTCTCGTCTATCATCCCTTATTCCCCTCTGTTCGTATCTGTCTCCCTTTCTTTGTGGGCAGTCTCTGATAAAGTGACCAACTTCATGGCAGCCGAAACACTCACGGTTCACAGGTTTTCGTCCTGAATTCGTGAACTTTTCCCCTTCAAGCTTTTTTTTACTCTTTCCAACAGTTGCTTGATCAATTCCTTCTCTGAAATCTTTGATTCTTTACCGGTCTTCTCCAAGTGGTGTTGCCTTTTAACCTGGCCAGGGTCTGGTGGGCCTCCTCTTACCGCATTTGCTGTCTCTGACTCCTCGTCATCCTCCGTTTCTTCCTGTTCATACATACGCTTAGTGTTCGGGCGGCACTGCCTGTCACTGCGACTTGAACACCTGATTTGTATCAGGTTAACTGCGAAATAGACGGCTTCATCTATGTTTCGTGGCTCTTTATTGAACTCTACCTCGAACCGGATTTCTTCATCATACAGCCCATCCAAAAATCTCCGCCTCTAGTCTGTCTATCCCGATACCCATGGGTCTTATCATATATGCGCTTAAGGTCCGCCGCAAAGTCCTCTAACGGTTCGTTAGTCTTCTGGATGCGTTTACTAAACTTCGCTGCGAAGGAGCGAGCCGTTTGGATGACCCGGAACCTGCTATTCATTTCCTGAACTAACTCCTGGTAATCATTGAGTACTTCAGGGGACAGTTGTGAGAAAACAAACTGAGCAGCTGGCCCCTCTAATTTTGGCAGTAACTGGTCCAATTTGTCCTCCTCTGTCCATTGGCACCTAGATGCAATAACTTCAAAACGAGTTATCCATGTTTGCCAATCTTCCTGCCCATTGAACACTGGTAGCTTTATGTGTGCATGTGCAGGATGACCATACTGTCTATTCCTGACTGGTCCTTCATGTCTATGGTTGCCATTATTAAATCGTGGAACTTGGTTAATTCCGGGGTTTTGATATCTGTTCAGATTCTGGGACTGATCTTGGTCTGTGCAATTTCTTTTCCCACTCTCATCATTGTAGGGTTCTTGATGGTATGGTTGAGTGTGCCCATTTCTACTATATTCTGTCCTTGCGTGGAGGGAATGCTGTTCATTCGCTGCATTGTTATTCAGGCTATTTACTTGTGTCTGATCTCTGTCTGTATGGGCCTGTACCCTGGTATCTTTCAGATCCTGTAGCCCTCTTACAACGTCCTTCAGGACCCCAGCCATGTCGTTCACTATCTGCTGCATTGTTGGCTCCCTGAGCAGACTGGGTGGAATAGAAATGGC
Organism: Serripes groenlandicus; assembly: GCA_031761405.1. Lineage (NCBI taxonomy): Eukaryota > Metazoa > Mollusca > Bivalvia > Cardiida > Cardiidae > Serripes > Serripes groenlandicus. Next base: position 214,702,948 of record JASEVX010000001.1, on the reverse strand, counting down.
TTCTAACATTAGTAATGGCTCATTCTCTGATGACCTGTCTCCTGTTTCCAACTCAACACTACTGTTGGGCCGACTCGATGCTTGCGGAAAATTAAAGCTAATCTCACTATCTACTTGAATGGGTTACTCATAACTACAGGAATTAGTACTTTAATCGGCTAACCACTAAATTATGTTAAAACGTCTGAACAAGTTTGAGACAGCAAAACAATCAAATAATTAGCGCAATAATTCTGTTAAAGTTGCAGTTGCCCTTTAATACACACGAATATGCTAAGCCTGCACCGCGGAAGTAAAACACAAATCAATACCCGCACCTTCTAGTAAGGGTAGTTTAAATCAGGAATGTTATGTAAACAGTTGTTTAAACCTATACCGGAGTGGATTCATGCAGTCTTTACACCCGATAGTGTATATAAATATCGATTTTCCCACGATAAAGCAAGGTTTCGTCAGTCTTGCACAAAAATAAACGTATCTAAACAAATAATCTTAAAAGACGTGTTATGGTTCGCATCCCTGGATCCGTTGGATTAAATTATGGATCCCACATCTGTCACCAAAAATGTTGCGGTCCAGTGCTGACTATATAGATAGGGTGGAATCAGCACTTCACTTCGATACTTCTCCTTGATGGCGGTGGTAATTCTTGGTTATTTTAACCAAGAAGCGGAATTCAGGACAAGGATGGCACTGATGAACTAGCTCAGGGTTCGGCAATAAAAATACGTAGGATGGTTGTAAAGACTATTAAAAATCAGAAAAACAGATTCGGATCAGTGTGTAAGGTTTATTTTACCTTTGGCAATATAAAAATAACGTGGGTTGTTCCTTTAAAATTTAACTCGAGACTAGCTCACGACCAAAGTTCTCGTTCCCTTTTATACCTTCTTATCATCCACGCGACCCAGATCGCGTCGTAGAATTGGTCGCGACCTACCAAACCTGGTCACGGCCAAACAAAACGGGTCGCGACCAGATCCGTTGGTCGGAGCAACCCTTGAATGCTTGAAGCATCTCTAACTTATAAACAAATAATTACTACATAAAAAACCCGATGCAGAGACTAAGATCGGCGATAGCTACCGTTGCGTATATAGTTTGATCAAGTAAATAACAACAAACGATGACTCACTCAACGGTGTTCCCCGAATAATGACTCAACGGAATTTCTTCCCGACATGCAGTTTTACGGTTTGCTGGGAACAAGGTGAGCAAGCCGTCATGGCTGATTTCAGCATGTGTTTGTTGTTTTTCAATGATTCATACTATTATAGTGGACTAAGCCAACGCAAAAGGATGACAAAGTAAGTTAAATAACATTAATTAAAGAAGTGTATGAACTTTTGATCCTAAACAAAAGCAAACATGAAATAATCCGCGGTCGAGACTTCGAAAACTTGACCTCAATCAATATTCTCCTGACTCTGGCCGAAAACATCTCACAGAACTCGAGGAATGTCAAGCGAGAACCGGCATAGACGATGAAAGCACCCAAAACTTGCAAGCATAGTTTGTTTCATGTGTATGCCAGCCCTTCACATTTAACCGGGGCGGTTTACGTATCTAATGCTCAGTGTTTGCAAGTACCAACCACAGAGGGAGGACACTTTCAAAACCAGCCTAGACAAATAAACACCGATACGTTATATCGTGTGTTCCATTGTGGCAGGTAGGCTTTTCATATTGCTGAGTTAACAAACAACTATCATACTAAGTGTCTGCCAACTACTGACCCCATAGGACTCTTATTTAAAGGCATTGAAAACAGTTAAAATGCTAAATGGACCTTTCCCATTTGAAAGCAAATTGAGTTCACGACATGCTCATACACGGAACCCATCAATATATTGCCCTTGTAGAAGACGGTATTGCAGTAGTAGAGTGCTTCTTTTACCAGGTTTTGAATAATAAAATGACCAGGATCTGCCTTTTGTATTTTTATATACAAACTGCACCAGTACTGGTTAGGTCGCCACAAAGCAGACATTGAAAGTGTTTGATATAAGCTGTAATCTTGCTAAACAATGAATAACAGGCGACACATAAATTGAGAGATAAAAAATATACTGTATATCCCTTTCCCTCATACGACAATTCTGCAGCAGACGACTTAACATATTTTGTCAAAAAAATGGAAAATCTCCATAATTAAATATGACTAAAAGTGGAAAACATTGTGTCAAAAGGAGAAATTGCTTGTTTTGAGCAATTTCTTCTTTTGTCCCAATGTTTTCAAAAAGCTGTCTGCTGCAGAGGCGTCAGAAAGCGTCTATATGAGGGAAAGGGATATGGCATGAAACAGTATATTTTAACCCAGATAGAGAGTAAGCATGTAAAATTTGGTCATTGATAAATAAATTTACCTTAATGTAACTGTTGAAGTTGAAGGGGGGTCTGGATGTGTCATTGTTGTTGGTTGATGCATGAAATCAAAAATATTTTTAGGTTCATCTTCTTGATCTTCTACTGATTGACTGTGTTGTTAGGAAAAATACATCATTTTATATAATGTTATAAAGGTTTAACACAATGGTCTGCACTTTGAAAACATCTAGACAAAAACATGGAAACTATTTATAATTGAAGGTAAAATAACTGAAAGAAATTGTAAACCTTGTGGCTAAAGGACAAAATGATTGCTTTAAGCACTTTCTTCTTTGGTCATAATATTTTCAAAAGCTGTTTGCTTGAAGTCATCCTAGCACAGGATATACTGAGCATAGTCCTCTTTCAATGTAGTTTAACTAATACTTCTGATTGTTTACAAATGCATATTTTTGGGTATCCCTCATTCATCGACACTTTTGCAATTTAGTTTTGCTTCAATATTTATGCACAGTGTACATCTAAGATTAGTATTAGTATTTCACTTCAAGCCAAGATACTTTTTATTCCATTCAGATCTTGTTTTATTTGATGTAAAACATGTTATAAACACAAATGTAAACAATTGCTTTATTTACTTATAATTTGATTTTAAGTTATCATCATTTTGAAATTAATTGCTTCATTTGTATATATATATAACATAACAGAGATATATCTTTGCAAATGTTATATATTGGTAGTTGTCATTATTATTTTGAATCACAATTGAAGTATTTAGTTCATATTGAATCAAATTAAAAATTTCAGTCAGTCAAAAACTTACGCCATTAAAGATCCAATTGTAGTGTCATACACATCAGTGCAGGCACCCACCACGCTCACGGAAGTCTTTCCTACAACACTCATGATTGTTTCTGTTAATTGACAAAGTTTGCCATCCTTAGATGGCCCTCTCCCTGTAATATAAGAAAAATAAGTAATTGGTTTCAACCTTGTAAGTTAGTTTGGATATTTTCCATTTAAAATTGTCTTAGACAACCCTTCTCAGTTAGAAACCATTGAATTGGATCTGCAACAAACAACCTTTCTAAACATTGTTTTGGTTATATGTTAAAGGACAATTTTATCATAAATAGTAAGATAATTGCTTTGGCTGTAAGGTTTTCATATTTATTCTAAATTTATACTTTTATAATATGCAACTCAAATTGCACCACTCCAGTGTGTGTAATGTAAATATAATTGTTAACATTTTCAATTGATGTATAAATGAAAAGCCATTGAAGTGTCCACAAAACATTTCAAGTAGCTTTAAACCTTTGTCACATGTTGCTTATTTTCTTTCACAATCTTTGTTTATTACTCCTTGGAGGAATTACAAGTTCTTAAAATGTAACTTGGTTTATTAACCCTTTCCCACATACAGCAAAACTGCAGCAGATGACTTTAAAATACATAAAATCAATTCAAATGAAAGTTTAATTATTGAAATGATTTGAAAACATTGAGGCAAAAGGACAAGAAAAGTTGCTTCTTTCACAATTGTATTTATTTTTTCTTTCTCATTTACTCCAAAGAAATTACAAGTTCTTAAAATGTAACTTGGTTTATTAACCCTTTCCCACATACAGCAAAACTGCAGCAGATGACTTTAAAATACATAAATTCAATTCAAATGATTTGAAAACATTGACTGATTGAGGCAAAAGTAGAAGAGAAGTTGCTTGCTTTGAGCAATTTCTCCTTTTTTCACGATGATTTCAACAGTTGTCTGATGCACAGGTGACAGAAAGCATCAATATGTGGAAAGGGTTTTATTACAGTACCTGTCAATGCAATTGCCCTCTGGTAGTCTGAGAACAAATTCCGGTGAACAGAAACAAGATTCTCCCACTTCTTTTGAAGATTCCAGTGTTCCCTTTGTAAGGAGGCAGAAGCATTAAACTTGTTGCCTATCTTTCTCCAACAAGACTTTTTGGTTTCACTGGTTATTCCTGAAATAAAAAGTCAACTTTAATGAATCTGAACTTATTAGTTATAACCAATTTTAAGTTCAATTCAGCAGCAGTTGCAACAGCTCATTATATGGTTATAATGATCATATTCCTTGGATTTTTTGCAATGGTTTTAATCTTTAATGTTATTAAAAGTGTATGGATTATTGTTCATACTCTAATGTCTTAATAAGCTTATGATTATCATTATAGCATTATTTATTTCACTTTTCAAAACTGTTAGAGTGTTTAAAACAGTTCCATGACCATCTCATCAGGTAAGAAATAATTCTAAACGCTCTTACAATTATATCCTCTGACAATTAGTTTGATAGTCCATTTTAACCATCGATTGTCATTGTGCATTTTACAATGTACTTTCAATTATAATCCAATCCGGACAACACATTGGTGCTATAGGGCATAACTGAATAATTATTAAAGCCAGAGTTTGGTGACTTGTTATAGACATGTATAATGTTTCTACGAACATGTGTACCAAGTTTCATTTAAATAGATATGTGTAATGTTTTTTTCAGTTATGAGGTAAGGTTAATATTTTAACAATACGCATCTCAAGTCTTTCTATCAACACATATTTCTGTAATTCTGTATTTGGTCTCAACAACATCAGTCATTCAGTGGTTGCTGTGACAGTGGTAGCTGTAGTTTTGGTACAAATGGTTGGCCTTTAGCTAGTTTTCAGTGTGGGTACTGAAGAAGCGGCGATGCTGGTAACTGTTGAACAAGAAGAGAATACGAACATTAGATGAATGATTATGTACTAACTTGTGCTAAACCGGTGCTTGTCGACGGCATGAAAATTTAATTCCTCAACTAAGAAATCGGGATGTATTTCTCCCATTATTTGGGCAAGGAGCAAGCAGTCTTGCGCTGTGAAATTCGGCCTCCGCATCTCCTTTGCCACTTCCATTTTCATTGACAGTTATGTTTTCGTCTGCAACTCATTCGGGATATTTCGTAAATCTATTTATAGATGAACAAAATGGCAATACAAATTGTATTTCAGTCTTCTCCAAGTCGGAGGCAGTCAAGATAATAAATTGTAGTATTTATAGAGAATCTGAGCGCTCAACAGTAAAGAAGAGGTATTATATAAACCATAAAATCAAGATAAAATTACCTTTATTGTTTGACAAAGATCCATTTCTACATAAACATCCAAAAAGGCCGAAACACGACATGGCTGTGCAACTTTTTCCGCCATTTGTAATTCTATGACGTATCTATTTTTCGTCCAAACATAATGAATAAATTTAATTCTGACGTCACACATTTTCACTTAAGGAAAAAGTAATTTTTTTACCTAAGGAATTTCCTTATGAGCTTTGTGAATACGAACTTAAGGAATTTCCTCAGCTAAGGGAAAAATCGGGTATTTAAGGAATTTCCTAAGAAATTTCCTTAGGAGCTTTGTGAATACGGTCCCAGATTTCCCTGTTTCCAACTACCAGTGACATCTCCAACTTTCTCAGATCTTATTCCCATGTATTTTCTAAAGCAGATAAACACAAAAGAATATTAATATATACAAGTAGGTGATGATGAGCTTTTAAAGCATAACATACAACACAAGTTTTATATGTCCCTTTACAGACCCAAATATTGACTTGATTAATCTTGTGGAAAAATGCTTCAGTTAATAAATGCCGAGCCTCGATAGCTCAGTCAGTAGCGACGCGGGCTGTCAATCAAGGGGTTGTGAGTTTGAATCCCTAAGAGATAGATTACAACAAGTAGAATATGGTGAGCTGTGTATATGTCCTATATCATACTCTACCCATTGACAGAGATGGATTACAACAAGTAGAATATGGTGAGCGTTGTATATGTCTTTTATCATACTCTACCCATTGACAGAGATGAATTACAACAAGTAGAATATGGTTTGCATTGTATATTACTCTACCCATTGACAGAGATGAATTATAACAAGTAGAATATGGTGAGCATTGTAAATGTCCTGTATCATATTCTACCCATTGACATGATGAATTATAACAAGTAGAATATGGTGAGCATTGTATATGTCCTGTATCATATTCTACCCATTGACATGATGGATTACAACAAGTAGAATATGGCGAGCTGTGTATATGTCCTATATTATACTCTACCAATTGACAGAGATGGATTACAACAAGCAGAATGTTGTGAGCTGTGTAGATGTCCTATATCATACTCTATCCATTGACAGAGATGAATTACAACACGTAGAATATGGTTGACTGTGTATATGTCTTGTATCATACTCTACCCTTTGACAGAGATGAATTACAACACATAGAATATGGTGAGCTGTGTATATGTCTTGTATCATACTTTACCCATTGACAGCGATGAATTACAACAAGTAAAATATGGTGAGCTGTGTATATGTCCTATATCATACTCTACCCATTGACATAGATGAATTACAACAAGTAGAATATGATGAGCCTTGTATATGTCCTGTATCATATTCTACCCATTGACAGAGATGGATTACAACAAGTAGAATATGATGGGTCTTGTATATGACCTCTATCATACTCTACCCATTGACAGAGATGGATTACAACAAGTAGAATATGATGGGTCCTGTATATGACCTCTATCATACTCTACCCATTGACAGAGATGAATAACAACAAGTAGAATATGGTGAGCTGTGTATATGTCCTGTATCATACTCTACCCATTGACAGAGATGAATAACAACAAGTAGAATATGGTGAGCTGTGTATATGTCCTGTAGCATACTCTACCCATTGACAGAGATGAATAACAACAAGTAGAATATGATGAGCCTTGTATATGTCCTGTATCATACTCTACCCATTGACAGAGATGGATTACAACAATTGGAATATGATTGGTCTTGTATATGACCTCTATCATACTCTACTCATTGACAGAGATGGATTACAACAAGTATAATATGATTGGTCTTGTATATGACCTCTATCATACTCTACCCATTGACAGAGATGAATAACAACAAGTAGAATATGGTGAGCTGTGTATATGTCCTGTATCATACTCTACCCATTGACAGAGATGGATTACAACAAGTAGAATATGGTGAGCTGTGTAGATGTCCTATATCATACTCTACCCATTGACAGAGATGGATTACAACAAGTAGAATATGGTGAGCGTTGTATATGTCTTGTATCATACTCTACCCATTGACAGAGATGAATTACAACAAGTAGAATATGGTGAGCATTGTATATTACTCTACCCATTGACAGAGATGAATTATAACAAGTAGAATATGGTGAGCATTGTATATGTCCTGTATCATATTCTACCCATTGACATGATGGATTACAACAAGTAGAATATGGCGAGCTGTGTATATGTCCTATATTATACTCTACCAATTGACAGAGATGGATTACAACAAGCAGAATGTTGTGAGCTGTGTAGATGTCCTATATCATACTCTATCCATTGACAGAGATGAATTACAACACGTAGAATATGGTTGACTGTGTATATGTCTTGTATCATACTCTACCCATTGACAGAGATGGATTACAACAAGTAGAATATGGTGAGCGTTGTATATGTCTTGTATCATACTTTACCCATTGACAGCGATGAATTACAACAAGTAAAATATGGTGAGCTGTGTATATGTCCTATATCATACTCTACCCATTGACATAGATGAATTACAACAAGTAGAATATGATGAGCCTTGTATATGTCCTGTATCATACTCTACCCATTGACAGAGATGGATTACAACAAGTAGAATATGATGGGTCTTGTATATGACCTCTATCATACTCTACCCATTGACAGAGACTGATTACAACAAGTAGAATATGATGGGTCCTGTATATGACCTCTATCATACTCTACCCATTGACAGAGATGAATAACAACAAGTAGAATATGGTGAGCTGTGTATATGTCCTGTATCATACTCTACCCATTGACAGATATGAATAACAACAAGTAGAATATGGTGAGCTGTGTATATGTCCTGTAGCATACTCTACCCATTGACAGAGATGAATAACAACAAGTAGAATATGATGAGCCTTGTATATGTCCTGTATCATACTCTACCCATTGACAGAGATGGATTACAACAATTGGAATATGATTGGTCTTGTATATGACCTCTATCGTACTCTACTCATTGACAGATATGGATTACAACAAGTATAATATGATTGGTCTTGTATATGACCTCTATCATACTCTACCCATTGACAGAGATGAATAACAACAAGTAGAATATGGTGAGATGCGTATATGTCCTGTATGATACTCTACCCATTGGCAGAGATGGATTATATATGTCCTGTATCTGGCTGGTTTTCGAAAGGAACCGAGCTCTCATGGATATCTTACTACTGTATTAGATTGATTGAGATACAATTAAAACTAAAGACTGCATCATGTTTACAAGAAATTGTTTAAGGACGCACGGACCACAGACAAATGGCCATGACATAAGCCCTTCCGGCCAGTAGAGCTAAAAATTAAGACTGTAATGTGTTTACAGCAATTTTGAAACTTTCAAGGGCCATAATCAAGTCATGCATGGGCGGATCTGACTGGCTTCCGAAAGGAAGCGAGCTCTCATATATATCTTACTACTGTATAAAGTTGATTGAGATACAATTAAAACTGAAGACTGTATTGTGTTAACAAGAAATTGTTTACAGACAAACGCATACATGCACGACGGACAAAACGCTATGACATAACCCCTTATGGCCTTTGGCCAGTAGAGCTAAAAACAGACTACTGTTCAAATGAAAACTGCTCTAAATAAAGTATCTCGGGCAATTTACATTTGAAGAGCAAGCCGTTTTTTAAAAAGCTCTTGGTAAAAACCAAATTTAAATAACCAGTCGCTGAAAAATATGTTAATAGTCAGTGTTTAAGCCATAATTAAAACTAATAGGTCTGTCAAAATTCCAAGCAAGATGATGAATAGCATAGGAATAATTACTGTGTACGCTTGTTGCTTAATGATTCTATCTTGAAGCCTTGACCAGGCATATTACTTTTAGTGAATTGGTAAAGTGTTTCGCTTGAAAATGTACCTTAGAGAGGAGGTATTTTGTGTGCAGATGTTGCGCAGTTATAACATATTCTGTATAATAAATGACATATTGTAACCTCCAAGACAAAGTGTTGTGTACAAAGTTAATACATACATCCCCCATTATGTGTCTAACATGGCTTTCTGGTTTTGGGAGGTCTATATATATCCTCTTCTCCACAATGACTTCTTCTCCATGGATAGACTGAAGGTCTGCCCTCAGTTGTACCGATGTCTCCTGCCGGCAATGATGAGTATCTCTTGGGATCTGGAAGATTCAAGAATAGGTGATAATGCATTTCACAAAACACTTTTTGACTTATCCAACTTTTTTTTTCCCATACATGTATCTAGAGAGACACTTCCGCTTTCATACTTCTCAATTCCAACCCTTATTTCAATGAGCTGGACCATTACATCAGGTATTAAACACTGTTTTTTTTCCCCGTCTTGTCACTGTGTTGGCAAAATGCATTTAACCCTGCCATGTTCCTTCAAACCGTACTAATTGGAAAGTTGCTGGCTCATGGTGAGTGTATCATATTTAATACCATTTGTTCCTTCTTGTGATAGCCAAGCCCCGGTAGCGATGCGGGCTGTCAAACCAGGGGTTTTGAGTTTGAATCCCGGCTCGACCAACTTTCTTTCTGAAGTTTGACTAAAGTCAATGCGACATGCGTCATTCGTCTTTTACGAATGGACTTCGTCTATGTGGAAAAGCAGCAAATTGCTTGGGAAGATTGTTGTGAGGAGTACTGGTGTGAGAAAACCAGGACATATGTGTGTAGGTGAACTGGCCGCCGTGATATGACTGAGAAATTGTTAAAAACGGCATGAAACCCCAATAATAAATAAATAAATCCCTCTTGTGATATCATGGTTTAGATTTAATTCCATCCTCAAGTAATTTGACACATTTTTTCAAGCTACAGGTATATGAAATGAAAATGTGCAATGGATTTAAGTGTCCCAACTGTAACATTGTACAAACAAAATTTTATCACATACTTAGTTAAAATAAAGGCATAATTTTACTCCTCAATAAAACCTGTGTTTAAGTTTTGATGATTAAGGCATGTTTTTCAAGGCACCACAGTAGCTAATTCTGGATAATTTCTTTTTAAATTCTTCCTATATTTATCACATGTCTGTCCAGAAATTTCCAGAAATCAAGTACATCCTGGGACATAGTCTGGCAAAAAGCTGGACATACACTGAATATCAGTATACATATCCATGATCAAATCACCTGCTGTGAGGAGATTAACATGGGCAATAAAACAGCCCAGGTTCCTGCTGTTAGGTGTCATAAAACTAAAATTGAACAAATTTTAAAATTTACAGGTAGATATGGTTACCTGTATCAAGGTAAATCAATGGTAACCTTTGTTATTATGGTCACCTCACCTACCCTATTGTTATGCATACCCTAACCCAAAGAAAATGTGTCACTGCAACAATGATGCTCAGTACATATTTGTCACCATTAAATGTTAAAATATCGACCTAGGGCTGATAAAGCATTTGACATAAAATCTAGTTCATGCACTGCATGGTTTTTCAATGGGTTGTTGCCTTTGTACCTCAATATATTTCATTTGTTTTCTTTTCAAATATATTCAAATCAAACCTTATACTCAGGAAACAGTATCACTTCCCTAAAACATAGAACTGCTGGACAACCAAGTTTCTTTGTTCTTGTAACTTTTCCTTTCTTAGATGTTTGTTTGTAATTGTGGTCCAGATGTTGCTACAAATGACAACAAAAGCATCTTAAAATTACAAAGCATGTTGGTGTTATGGCAGTTAGTACATTAAAAATACTTTCAACTTAATAATTCAAAACAAAATCATTGGAATGTTTATTTATTGTGACAATGGATTTATCAAAACAGTAGAAGCGAAAAGAAATTGCAAATGAAATGAAAATCAACTTAAACTTGCATTTTTCCTCCTATCTTCGATAATATGATTTCAAATAACCAAAGTAGATATGCAACAGTTGAGATACTCAAATTTTAAGAATTACTTTTTATTTCCCTTTTTTATGACTCTATTTAAACTTATAGTAAACAGATAATGAAATGTCATTAAAATATTAACCCTAGTACATGTGTCAGACCTTAACCCAAATAATGGGAGTGTGTGTCTATTATATGGGTCAATATGGAAACCGCTACATGTATGTATAAATAATCTATAATTATCAAGTGTCAATTAATGGATTTTTAAATTATACAGGCAACTTAATTCATCTACCTTTGGCCCTCTTCTATATGTTCCCTGGTGGCACTCCATGAGTTTACTCCCAACTATCATTAAGGGGATACCATCCAGTTTGATTAGGGAACAATTATTCACTTTGGTCTCTTCTTTGAATCGGACAAAATGGTGCTGTACATCTGTCAAGAAAAAGGAAATAAACAAAATTTAACCAGATTCTACCAATTGAGTTGAAAATTGAAATAAAAAAAATAAATTTAAGATATATATACTGTAACCAACCATTACACCAAATCTTGACAGAGAAAATTATGAATTTGCCAGGGTTAGGGTAGGTCTAAAAAGTGCAATTTCTTCTTTTGTCATTATGTTTTTAAACTTGCGCTGATGTTTCGTGATCAAAATATTCACTTTCATTATTGTCTCGTTCCATGGAACTTTAGCTTCATTTTAGATTTTAAATATGTTTATACTTGTTTGTAGGGCTGTGGCAATTAATTTTGAAAGGGAAGCGGGTAAAAAAACAAACTCAAAGGGGTGCGCTTCTTACTTTTCCTTATATTCCCCAAAAATTGTTGCTCAATGTGGAACTGACCTGTTACTTTTCATAAAGAAAAAATCTGGTCAGTAACATTTTAATAGTTATAAACCACAGTGCATGTGTTTCATATTAGTTTTGTTTTGTTTTTTAAACCAGGTTTATAACTTTATAAAAGTGAGCCTTATAGAGATTTTGAGATTTTGTAAGAATTGTAATATACATCATGCATCATAAGTCCCAAAGTTCTTTGTGAAGTTGGTTTCTATGAAGTATGTAGACGTGGAAGTGCTTAACTTGTCAATTAAATCTATAGCTTCATCGAGTTTTCACAAATCCATAGTTATTTCAAATGTTGTTATCAAATAAATAAGATGTAAGCATTTATCTTGAATTGCTTTTATTAATACATTGTAATGAAGGTGGCCCAATAATTAAGTCCGATAGGTCTGTTCAAACCAAAAGCAAGTTCAGAGTCATGCAGCTTTGATTATTAAGCTGCCTAATAGTGGAATTTCATTAATGATAAAAAGGTAAAATATATTCTACAATTACGATTTTGTAACTTGACAAGAATAGATAAGCCAAGGCTTATATCATATGTACATGCATGCATGTATTAAAAACAATCTTAATGAAAATTAATCAGGTAGTGTTGCCCTGATGCTTAATTAAAATTGAATATTTTCATTGTTTGCTAAAGACAATTAGGAAAAACTTGCTTGTTGTAGTTAGTTGGGTATCACTACCTATACTATAATACATTTCACTTAGCACCCCCGAGTTGCAAGTTCAGGTCCTATAATAACAAATGAGTTTCCCCAACACTGGAATAATATAGAATATTATTATACCTCTCTTTTATTTACAACGTTAAACTCCCATAGACCAGCGTAGGACAATTTTGCATATCAATACCGATGTTAACACGTGATCAATAGGACAGCGAAAAAGAGAATGTTTGTTGTTAACAACAACAACCGTAGAAGACATTTTAGACTGTCATTTTTGTTGTTGTTGTAAAACAACAACAACAACCGTAGAAGACATTTTAGACTGTCATTTTTGTTGTTGTTGTTCTCTGCCAAGAATCTTCTCTCATTTATAAGGGTAGTATATAGTCGTAGAAAAGCGACAACTCGTGAGGTCATGTTGGTTTTAGTTCATTTTCAGTTGTCGCCCTTACAAAAAATCAAGCGTTTCACCTGATCGAGATCAAATTTGTTTACCAAACGACAACACTGAACATGGCGTTTATCAGTGTTTCGGAAGAAGACCTCCAACAATTAGACAGCGAAAAAGATTCGAAAAACACTAAAAGGGTGATACACAGAAGTGTGCATTTATTCCGGTCCTTTCTGGGGGAAAGGCGTGACTTTGAAAATTTCAATAAAGAAGAACTGAATAAAGCACTTCGGAAGTTTTTTGCCAGCATTAGGAAGAGTGACGGATCTGAATTAAAAAAGTCATCGCTCGCAAGCATCAAGTATGGCATTAATGCGCAACTTTCTGACTTCTGGATCGTACTCTACTCGTTGTAATTGTCCCCGACCCCCAAAAAAGAGTAGCTGTTTTCAATCGATAAATGTCAAAAGGTTCCAAATGGTAAATTACTGTCGTGTTAATGGAATAGAATAGAATAGAATAATTTTATTTTTCCAATCATGGGCCATCACTGGCATACAAATTATAAAAAAATATATATTATAATATAATATTATTATCATTAAACACAAGGTTGATTTTGATTAAGTAACTATATACAAACAAAACAAAATGACTAGAACTATTTAAAACACTAACTGATACATAAACAAATATGCAGAACTGTTGACCCAAAAAGGGGACACAGACTGTTTTAGATTGACAACAGTTTGAAGGATAAACACAGTGACAAAACACAACATCTTGTGACTGCATTACTTATTACAAGCCTTTTAAAATATTAGATCCAAGACTATAACATTTTGAAATATATTCACAAAGCGCAACTATAACGTTTTTATCTTCATTTATAAACATCCATATAAATTTTTGTTCATTTGACATTATGTTAAAATAAATTGAGAATTGCGACATTGTTTTAAAGAGTTCATTTCTTTCACTAGCAAAAGATGGACATTCTGTGACAAAATGTTTTTCGTCTTCTATTGATCCTGACTTGCAAAGTTTACATGTCCTTAAGTTAAGGTCCACTTTTTTATAGCGGCCAATTTCTATTTCTAATTTATGTGAACTAATTCTGAAATTTGAGAAACATTTTCTGATATTTTTGTCTTTTATAACATTTAAATAAGGTTCTCTACAGAGTCCATTTTTTAATTAAAGCGTATGTACGTAATTTGCCTACATTATTAGACCCACAATTATTTATTGTTGTTGACCATTCTTGTTTGTATTTCTCAACAAGTTTCTGTTTTACAATTCTTCCTAACTTAGAACTTTGTAACAAGAAATAGGTAAATTAAGATATTCTAACAGAAAGTATGTACTAGAGGTCCAACTTTTCTTGCTAATACTGTGCAAGTTATTACTTTCTTTAAATGCATTCTTTAACAGTGTGCTTACATGATCTGAATTCAAGCGTTTTACCGAATTACAAAGAACATCAATATAAATTGGGTATGTTCCTAGTTCACCCATAACATTTGAATTTGTTGCCTTTTTAATGGATGTCATAATAGATCAGACAGAGAATCAGATAAATCTTTCTATCGACTGCCGGAGGTTATTAAAAATCAGGGGAGAAAAACGGAAAAATTGTCTGAACGCCGAAGATTGCGGTATGCCCTACGACCCTGCACAAATCAGTTTGGCGTTATAGCAGTGAAAGAAGATGGCATGTCAGTGTACAAGGCAGCTAGGGTGTTTGGCGTACCTGAAAGTACTTTGAGAGACAGGCATTTAGGCTTGCAGCCTGTAGATGATTTCCCTAGCCATGGACCAGACCCTCTCTTTACCAGAGTAGAAGAAAAAAACATGATAGATCATATGACTTATATGTCCAACATTGGATATGGCTATTCTAGACAGGCATTCTTGGACATGGCCTATGAGTATGCTGTTTTACTTGGTAAAAAGACTACAAGTGATTCAACCTTTAAAGGTGCTTGGTTCCAGAACTTCAAGAGAAGGTGGCCTGATATACATCTTGCGAAACCCGAGAGATTGGCGATTGTAAGGGCCAAGGGAACTTCTTCAGCATCTCTAGACAGACATTTTTCTGACCTAGAGGAAACATTTACGCAGCTGAAACTTGAGCAGAAGCCAGAGAGAATATGGAACATTGATGAGTCAGGGATTTCAATGGAGTACTGTTCTACAGTCAGGGTTGTCAGAAGAGAATCACAGTTCCTTTGCCCCCACTGTGATTCTGCTACATTCATTTAAATAAATAAAGACTAGTCCTTTATATATATATGTGTGTTTTGAAAAGCAACATTTTGTTAAACTTATTGATTTGCTCACCATTATATTATTGAAATAGTTTAAAACTGTTTGTTTGTTGGTATTATTTAATTATTGTTGTCCCATTACTCTTAAAGAATATTTACCTTGAGTCATATAGCTGTGGAATCTTAATTTATATGGGGACATAATTGTAGAGGTGATTTTTATATATGCACCGGTAACTGGTACAAAATGGCGTCTGACCCTTTGCTGTATACATGTACATCGAGGCTAAATTGCGCATGACGGATGTGATTTACTAGAGTTTTGATGATAAGATGATGTTGTTAAAATCTTTTTCATTAAGACCACCGGTAACTGGGTCAAGTAGGATATAGCCAGATTAGATCAGGATATATCGGGGAAAAACTTGAAGAATATTCGTGTATGCTTGGATCATTTTATAAACCGCAGGGTTCAACATTAACTTTTTTAGTTACTGGACCAGTGGTCCAGTAAGTTTTGGAATGCACTAGACCTGACCTTATCTCAACTGGACTAGCCAATGAATGTTATCAATGATGCAATACACCAAGAAAGGATTAATTTTGTAAATCTTCAGTTTGTAGTGTATATTTGGATTGATATTCAAATTAACAGTAATGGTTTTTAAACACAAATAATAAAGTACTTTTTTCTGATTCTTATAATTTTTCTGAAGTTAGAACATCATATAATAATAAATATTAACCCTGTCCCACATACAGACGCTTTCTGACACCTCTGCAGGACTGCAGCAGACGACTTTTGAAAACATTGTGGCAAAAGAAGAAATTGCTCATCATGAGCAATTTCTCATTTTGCCACAATGGCAATGTTTTCAATTCTTTTCAATAATTATACTTTCATTTATGGAGAGTTTCTCTGCTTCAGATTTGTTGTATGTGGGAAAGGGTTAATATGCTGTATTACAGTTAGTAATTGAAATATGTCACTGCATGCCACAAATAACAAACATGCACATGTCTTCCATTTCAAAGTTTGAACACAGTCTGTTTACTAGAGTTAATTGTCAAAGTCTGGCCGTCTGGCTCTCTGTCCCCCATGCCACCAGAGTTCCAGGGCTCGCTGGGCGTTGTAATCCTCTGAAGGGGCTCCTTCAATTGATATTGCCATCAGGGTGTTAAGCATCTCTATGTCAAGACGAGCCCGCCAGTCTGACTTGATCCTGGCCATGGCTGAAAATCCGCGTTCACATATAGCACTTGAAACAGGAATGCACAGAATGATTTCGGCCAGCATAAGATTGTTTTTGAAGTTCTCCCTAAGGTTCTCATTTGAAAAAAGCCTGTTATAAAGATCTGGCACACTAACATCCCTGGTCTGGTGATTCATGTGAACCTTGAGTGCTGGCCACTCAACTGCTTGCATGTGTGGAATATCACATTCCATCCTCTGCAACACAACAGCATAGTGCTCACAGAGTGTTGTCAGACTTTCCTCACCATAGACAGCCCTCTCAGCCTGTGTGTTTGGAAGATTGATTGGAAAGAATATTTGCATTGCCCTGAGCAGTCTGTCTGAGTCAATGTTTCCAACCCTGTTAGTGATATGATCCATAACCAAGTCTATAAGAATGTCCTGCTTGGCTTTGAACTGGTCTTCATTCAATGTAGGGTGTCGCAGTTGGACATTTTTGAATTTGTAGTCCTCAGTGACATTGTCAATAAGGCTTTGGAGATTGGTGCCTGGTCTCTGATGCATGGCAGTAAGTCTCAGGCATGCTGTCTCAAGTGCTACTGTTGCCTCAGGTAACCCACAGCTATCCCTCTGGAACTGCAGGGATAGGTCACTCAGTATGTCTAAAATGTCCTTCAAAAAATGCATGTATCGTAGAAGAGTAAAATCCTTCAAGTGATTTAAGATGTGACGTGCTCTTCCTTGAACATCAGCAGTTCCAGTTTGGCCCTCAACTGTGTTTTCAAAGTGATTAACGAATGTATTGTATTTGGTCAGCAGTACCTGTAAACATCTGCTGAGGTGGGGCATCCATCTGGTACCAGAAAGATTGACAGGCTTTACCATTTTCTCCTCCATTGCATCTGCTAGCAACTCAAGCTCCCTCAGTGCTTTTGCACTATAATGGTAATGCTTGTTTAGGCTCATTAATACAGACTTGAGATCTGCAAAGAGTTTGCCAACTCTCTGCTTCATTTCATCTATGGCCCCGAGTTCGAGTCTGTGGCTGAGACAGTGCATGGCAAACAGCTTATAAATTATTATACAAGAGCCAAGAAAACATGTATGTCATGACACAACGTAACTAATAAAACATTAGTATTACCTCCATGCTTCTCTTAATCCCCATAAACCCGTGAAAATTGAGACATCCAATAGTTTCTTTTCATAAGAAAAGTTATCTCATCCTAAAGTTCCCGGATTAAAATCAAGGGAAATAACTCTTCAAAGTTTAATTGAAGAATGTTCAAAGCGCTGAAAGTCGTGCAGTTACATGGTTTCCCAAAATTAAAATAATACACCCTGATATAAAGTAACCGTACATAAGCAAAGCATGTAGATACATAAAAAACCTCAGTCTAAAAGTAGACGGCACTTAAAGTACATGTTACATCAATGTGCTTTAAATACATAACATAACATTAATCAAATGTTTCTCTGAACTGTTAAAGTTCTTTTTATCCCCTAAATATGGCTCCCAGACGGGGAATCACTCCCTTCACAGAGTAATACAAGTTTATGAATCGGTCTCTCAAGATAATTCTGTATACCGACATATAATTTGACCTTTCTAACAAGTCCGTCATTACCAGGAATTGATTCAACTACTCTACCCATACGCCACTGATTTCTCGGCAAGTTGTTATCAACTATCAAAACTATATAATTTACAATACAATTTCGGACTGGATTAATCCATTTCTGTCTAACCTGTAAACTTTGAATGTATTCCTTTTGCCATCGGGACCAAAACTCATTTGCCAAATACTGAATGCGTCTCCAACGCCTTCTACAGTACAAGTCATTTTTCTGAAAATCACCAGGGGGAGGTGAAATAATCTTAGATTTCATGGTAAGCAAATGATTTGGAGTCAACGATTCAACAGATTTAGCATCATTCAAATTTTGAACTGACAAGGGGCGACTATTTATAATCGTAGAAACTTCACACATGAAAGTCCGAAGACTTTCGTCGTCTAACTGTTGACCATGCTGATACAATAAAGAGCTTAGAATACTTCTTACAGAACGAATCTGTCTCTCCCATATACCACCCATATGGCTTGCACAAGGAACATTCATGTTGAACACAATATGATCACAGTTTTTGGACAAGAGGAACTGCTCTATTTTACTAGAATCTAATTCAGACAAAGCCTCCCTTAACTCTCGCTCTGCACCCACAAAATTGGTACCACGATCTGACCGTATCTCTCTGACAGGACCTCTAATTGCAATGAATCTACGAAGTGCATTTATATAGGAAGTGGTATCAAGAGAATTTGCTACTTCCAGATGTACAGCCCTACAACCTAAACAAGTAAATATCACTCCGTAACGTTTAAGATCTTTCCTGCCTTCACGAACAATCCAAGGTCCAAAGGAATCTACACCACAGTAAGTAAAAGGTGGTACTGGTTCCAGTCTATCCTTTGGTAAACTTGCCATTTTTTGAACCTGAGAATAACCACGTAATCTACGACAAGTAACACATCGTGATATAAACCGGTACACAACTGAACAAATACTAACGATCCAATACCCATTTGCTCTTATCTCATTACAGGTCATCCCTCTGCCTTGATGATTAACCTTATCATGGAAGTGACTAACAATGAGATCAGTCACATGACTATCCTTTGGCAAAATAACTGTTTTTTTCAGAGACAAAACCATTCTTGATTGCTGTAAACGACCACCTACACGAAGTGTACCATCTTGATCTAAGAAAGGGTCTAGACGATAAAGAGTAGAACCTCTTCTGAGAGTAACCTTATGATCATGACTTGCTTGTTTGTCTGATAGACCTGGAACATGTTTGTTACGATTACCCAATAATTTCAACAACTTAATTTCCTTGTCAAAATATTCTACCTGTACTACTTAGACAATAGCATGCTCTGCCTTCTCCAAATCAACAACAGACAGAGATACATGACTGAACCTTTTTCAGCTCAATATCATCGGGTTGTACAAGAAATTCAGAGTTGGAAAATGAAGGTGACTTTAGTTGGCTTAAAAATGATGGACCAGAAAACCATTTAGGCTCATTCAACAACTGATGCACAGAAGATCCACGTGATGCTATATCCGCTGGATTTTTTGCACTTTTAACGTATCTCCACTGTGAAGGCTTCGAGTTCAAGTCATGAATGACTTGAACTCGATTTGCAACGAAAACATGAAAACGTCTAGAATCATTTGCTATATATCCTAAAACTACATTGCTATCTGTCCAATAGAAGGTATCTGCGTTAACTAAACCCAACTCCTTTTGAATAACTTGACCAATTCTAACCGAAACAACTGCAGCTGTCAGCTCTAACCGTGGTTTTGTCACCGTTTTCAGAGGGGCAACCCTTGACTTTCCCATGATAAAAGAACAATGGACATGATTGTTGCTATCTACCAACCTCAGGTAAGAGCATTGACCATAACCTGATTGACAAGCGTCACAGAAATGATGTACCTCAGTAGAAACTATTTCTCCAAAGCCAGGCGGTTTAAAGCATCTTTTAATGCTTAGATCTCCTAAACTGATGATTTCTCTTCTCCAGTTTTCCCACTTTGGTATTAAATGATCAGGTACAGGATCATCCCAATCTGAATGATCTTGACATAGTTGTTGCAATATTTGCTTCCCCATCAAGAGAACTGGTGAAATGAACCCAAGAGGGTCATATACAGAATTAACTGTAGAAAGAACACCTCTTCTAGTAAGTGGTTTATCAGATAATGTGATTCTAAATTGAAAACTATCTAACTCTACATTCCATTGAACACCTAGTGCTCTTTCTACTGGGAGAGTATCTGAATGAAGATCTACATTTGCAACACCCTTTGCTCTCTCTTGCAACGGAATTTGATTTAGGACAGCTTTAGAACTTGATAAGAACTTGTGCAACCGTAATCCACCCTCACTAAGCATATTCCTTGTTCTATTTACAAGACTTATTGCCATTTCAATATTAGGTAAAGAAGTTAAACCGTCATCAACATAAAAATCACGACGAACAAAATTCGCAACATCTGATCCATACTTTTCTTCAAAATCATAGGCAATTTGCTTCATACCAAAATTTGCACATCCAGGCGAAGATGCTGCACCAAAGAGGTGAACACACATTCTTTACTCGATTAGTTCATTATCTAAATCACCATTTTCCCACCACAAGAAACGTAAAAAGACCCTATCATCTGGACAAACTAAAAACTGAAAGAACATCAGCTCAACATCGCACATTATTGGGACATAATCCTTACGAAATCTACAAAGAACCCCTACCAGAGCGTTAATTAAATCTGGACCTTGCAAAAGATGTTTATTGAGAGATGCACCAATATACTCAGCACTGCAGTCAAAAACAACTCTTAACTTTTCAGGTTTCCTATGGTGAAACACTCCATGGGGAAGAATATACCAAGTTTTACCATTGTTTGACTTAAGATCTGAACTAGGAACCCTTTCAGCATGACCCTTGCTAATCATATCCTGCATGAAAGAGCAATACTGCGTGTGATAAACCTTGTCTCTCTTAAAACGACACTTTAAATGTTTTAGACGACTATATGCCAAAGCATAATTGTTTGGAAGTGTAATTTGCCTATCACTAAAGGGCAATGGCATCTGATAATGACCTTTAACTCTTTCAATATTTTCCTTCAGTATTTCAAGAAATAACTTGTTCTAGAGAAGGGAATCTCATAACCTTTTTGATCATTAAAATCCATGCTCATAACCTTAATAACATCTGTTGGACTTATCAATGGTTTTACTTTATTTCTAAGAGAAACAATAACATCTACTGTATCAGGGCTGTCCTTCCCACCCAACAGTAATGGGTCAACTTTACAAACCATTACTCTGACTGAGTCCTACAACATCAAGCTTTGTATTCTCAAAATCATTATCAACCCCTACAGTTCCTTCTATGCTCCAACCAAGATCTGTAAGCTGTGCAAAGGGACCATTGTTAACAGGTGCAATAACATCTCTAGGAAGCAATGCCCTTGAGAAATTATAACCAATGAGCAAACCAATCTCAACATCTTGTAAAGGTGCAATTTGATTTTCTATTTGTCTTAAATGAGGCCATTTTCTTGCCATATCAGGAGTAGGTATGTGATTGCGGTTTGCATGCACAGTATGTCGTGTTTTTGATTGAGGGAGAGAAATCCTTTGTGTAGCATTGTACCCTCTAACAGAAAGTCCTGTAATTCTATGGCTTCCCACAACCTTATTTTTAGCATACAATGTGGACAACAATAATGTAATTTTATCACCAGATATACCTAATTGAGCACATGTATCTTCAGTGACAAACGTAGTATCTGACTGAGAATCTAACATAGCATAGACCATAACCTCTTTATCTGGGGAATTATTGTGAGAAACATATACAGGAAGTATCAAAGAACTCAAACTACATGACCCTGCATGGGTTAAATAAGAAACATGAGACACTGGAGTCTGATCTCTATCCTTATTACTATTAGGATTGAATTGGGGTCTATATTCATGTAACACAGTTGGATGCATTCTACCACAAGTTTCACATATTTTCTTCTTATAACATTTGTTGGCAGTGTGGCCCTTACGTAAACACCCATAACACAACCCATTTTCCCTTACAAACACCTTCCTTTTCTCTAGAGTCACAGCCAAGAACCCAGAACACTGATCTTAATTATTGGACTCCCATTAGCATGATTGATCCCCATTCGTTCTGGTTCATATTCATCTATTTAGCCATTACAGGTGCAGCAAAGTTAAAGAACTGTTCCAATTGTATCAACAACACTATAGTTTACTACTTCAACAGCAAATATGCGTTTCACCTAAAATTAGACAAATGACATGAATGATAGACAACTGAATATCTGTTAACTGTGTCAGTACCATGTGTCAGCGACTGTTGAAATATGATATGAATTTACAGGAAGTACCTTGTATAATGGGTACAGCCAGAACTTGCCTGATTAGGTTTGTGCCATTCATTTATTTTATTTTACTGCAAAGTAGATGTGTTACTCAAATTGGTTTAACCCTTTACCAGCTGCAGTTTCTCCATTTGCCACAATGTTTTCAATAATTGTATTTAAATAAAAAGAAATTTATCCAAAATTGTGCCTAGATGTTTTCAAAATATATTGGTTTGTTGTAAAGTAATACTTGCTAAAAAACTGCAACACAATAATAAGTAATGCACTAAGAACAGCAGTCAATTAACAAGAAATTAATCTCTGGAATATTACCATTTCAAGATGTACAGAACAAGAGGCCCATGAGGGCCTATGCTCTACTGGTATGGTTCTTTGGTCATTTTCAATCCAGAGCATGTATGTATGGTGAAGATCGGATAGTAAATGGAGGCTCTTTTGTGTTCACAAGCTGTATTATAGCAATTTTTACAATTTCATGGGCCATAATGATAATGATTTTCGAAAGGAACCAAGCTCTCATCAATATTTAACTACTATCTAAGTTTGGTGAAGATCAGATAGTAAATAGAGCCTCTATTGTGTTCACATGCTCAATTATAGCAATTTGGACAATTTCAAGGGCCATAATACAGTCTTGCATGGGCGGATCTGGCTGGCTTACAAAAGGAACTGAGCTCTCATGGATATCTAACTACTGTATAAGTTTGGTTGAGATACAATCAAAAGTGAAGACTGTATCGTGTTAACAAGCTCTTTTATAGCAATTTTGACCATTTCACGGGCCATAATCCAGTCATGCATGGGCAGATATGGCTGGTTTTCGAAAGGAACCAAGCTCTTATGGATATCTAACTACTGTATAAGTTTGGTTGAGATACAATAAAAAAAAAAAGACTGTATTGTGTTAACAAGCTCTTTTATAGCAATTTTGACCATTTTAAGGGCCATAATCTAATCATGCATGGGCGGATCTGGCTGGTTTTCGAAAGGAACCGAGCTCTCATAGATATCTAACTACTGTATAAGTTTAGTTGAGATACAATCAAAAGTGAAGACTATCGTGTTAACAAGAAATTGTTTACGGACGCACGACGGACAAATCGCCACGACATAAGCCCTTCTGGCCTTTGGCCAGTAGAGCTAAAAACAAGATTATGCAGCCAATCCAGCCTTACCAGTTCCGAAAATCACAGTTCACTGGTGTTGACAGAAGCTAAGGTAAGAATAAATGCACGAAATCTTACAGAGCTACAATGACTTAACGTTAAGCAAATACCAACACTGTGTATAGTTTTAGCTCAACTGAGCTATTGAGATCAATCTATGTTTGTCATTGTCACTGTCCATAGTCTGCATGTCTGTTCACATTTTGCTACAGATGACTTCTCCTTAACCAATGAGCCTATTTCACAGGAATGTTCCTTATGTTGTCCTCCTTCAAAAATGTTGAAAGAATAATTTAATTCAATTTGTGATGTTTTTCTATAAACTAAACAAAAAGTGCGGATAAACTATTGTGATCACTCAATGTCTGGCAGTGTCTTTCTGGCAGTCCCCTACTGCTATGTATTTATCCAACAGACCAATTTCTAAATTTTGTCACAGGAATGTTTGTTAGGTGCTCATTATTTTTATGAAAGGTTTCAGATGGTTTACCCTTTCCCACATACAACAAATCTGCAGCAGTCAACTTTTAAAACATTTAGGCCAAAATATAAAAATCTTAAAAAGGAACAATCGTATACACAGTTTTCGAATCTAGCAGTGTTTTAATTGGTCTCTGGTCAGTAACTTTTGGATCGATCCACTGAAAAATCTACTTTGGTCAGTGTAATTTTGAATGTAATATATAACATAACAAAACATTTAGGATTTTCGGACCAGCGAATTTTAAAAGTTAATTTCAATGATTATATACTGCTGAACATCGGGCCATTGTAGTACTGTTTTATATTCATTGATGGAAGACAAATAACGCCAGTTATGTCATTCCTTGTGGAAATAATTAATGGCCAAGCTGGGCTTAAACTCATGGCATCTTGATTGCTCAACTATATAATATTAATACTTTCTTTTACAATTGCTTTACCTTACTTACAGTGCTTTACAACTTTCACAATATGTTTCCTCAGGACTGTCAATGAGTCCCTTGTACTATAATCGTATTACTTCGTTCAACTATGGAACAATTATGAGTATCATTGACTCAAAGTTCTGATTATGAGTCTGATAAATATTGTGAGTACAGGATTTGGGACTTGCAGACAACCAAACCACTGGATCGTTTGAAAGTCATCTGCAGCAGATGTGTTGTAAGTGGGAAAGGGTCAACATGTGCTTTCCTTATAATGTAGTGATGTCAGTGAATGGATAGCTAGCTGGAGAAAAGCACTGAAACGCAGTAAGCACACTCACATTTTGAAGAGTATAACACTGAAACTGGAAATGACGGTGTGTTGGAAGTTATCTTGATGCAGCCTGAAGAAAATACTTACATTGATATTATTCCCTTAGATACATCGCATAAGGAAAGTGACATGAGCTTGTCATGGGGAACTGATGTTTCAGACACTGATATATCCGATACGGAATCTATTGACAACTATATTCAACCTGAAATGTGTTCCAGTACAGTAGGTAATAATCCCTCATGCAGTAGCAGTGACCCGCTGACTATGTTATTCCTGCAACAGGCCGCCAGTACACTAGTGAAATGATTATGGCACATGTTTTAGCTGTTGGTGCTTTCCACACGATCCTGTTAGTCAATTTGGAGCAATGTCCGATTTATTAGGGTTACTGAAACTCCATCTTCCTGTTGCCAACAGTGGTCTCGCAGTGTTGGTGCTTTCCACACGATCCTGTTAGTCAATTTGGAGCAATGTCCGATTTATTAGGGTTACTGAAACTCCATCTTCCTGTTGCCAACAGTGGTCTCGCATCTGTAAATAGTCTAAAGGAAGAATGTGGATTTGGAAAAGAATACTTGACGTTCGACCTTTACTGTAATGCTTTTAACAAACTGTTCAAAGAAAAATATTGTGATTGCCAAACTCCTGGCTGCAGAGTAATGACAAAATAACACTTTCTATGTTAACCGATGGTATTCCTTTGTTTAAAATTACCACCGTTAGTCTTTGGCCGGTGTATCTCCTTGTAAATGAACTCCCACCGAAAGAGAAATTCCGCCAATGAAATATGGTAATTTGGGGGTATTTGGCAAGGTTCTGGTAAACCGAAGATGGCAATGTTTTTAAAATCTTTAGTTTAAGATCTGGATTTGTACAACAATGGGTTTTCCGTCACAGTCCAAAAAAAGAAAGAAATAAGAACGAGGGTTAAGCTCATTGTTGCTACAATGAATTTACGAGCCAGAGCTATGGTAGTTAACATGACTCACCACAATGGTGAACATGTGTGTCTCTACTGCATGGAGCCTAGATTAACAGTGCCAAGTGGGGTATTGCGGGTCATACCCTCAAAGGGAAACGCTACCTGTCCTTAGAACAGATCAGTCTTCAAGAGAAACCTGTGTTTGATCGGAAATATAAAAATAGTCCTTGGTTTATTGGCGAAAAAGTTAAAGCAGTTGATAAAATACTTCTGAATTTAAATCCACCTTATTATATTCATTGGAAACCAAGGGAATTACCAAGACTGACCTAAAACGGGCTGAAGGATTGTTGCAAGCTTTCGTGACAAATATGGATACCTTGTATGGTCCTAGCCTTATGAGCTTCAGTGTCCAAAACCTGATACATTTGACTTCATTTGTTGAAGAGTGAGGACCGCTATGGGGATTGTCATGCTTTCCATTTGAGCCCTTAGAAATAAAGAAAGCAATACATGGAACGGGCAATGTTTGCAGAGATGTGTTTTGGCATCTGCAAGCACAGAACAAAGTGGAAAAGAAGGTAATTAGTAAAAGCTGACCAAACATGATTTCGTTTGTATTTGGTCCACGTTTCCTGACATCAGAAGGTCAGTCGTAATGCTAAACTTAAAATCTGACATTAGGATGGATGGTAAGCCATTACTACCATTTTTAAAAAGATTGTGTATGGCCCGGTATCCAATCCGCGACCTCCTAGACATGACGGGGTGCTCTACCACTGCACCACAAAGAGGGAGGGCTTAACCAAATATGAACAATAGACTCAATTCAATTCATGTGATGTGTTAGTATGAGGAAAATGGTTAAATCAGTGGATGAAGAAATTAAAAGTCGGTGGTCTTGTTACCTGCGAGTCTCGAGTCCTATACATGTAGTCTAATCACAGTATGTATCAGGGACTTTTAATAAGAAGAGCTTTGAGTCCATGAGACATAATGTTTGCATAATTGATAAAAGTTACAGTACAATGGTCTCATTGACTTCCTGGTCAGTGGTGCCCTTAGGACTCATACTTGGAAAATTGTTAAGATATCATTGGAAATTCATAGGGAATAATTATTATGTTGCAAAACAAATATCGGGTTTGGTATTGTTCTACGAGGAGCATAGAACATTTATATATCGTGAGACCAAATTGACGCCTGAGTAGACAATAAGAAGCCAAATATTGCTACTGCAACATAATTGATCTTTTATTATATATATTGTATAACTTTTAAGACAGAATAAAACCAAAAAAAAAAAAAAAAAAAAAACACACATTTGTATATTTTAAATTACGAAATAACACAATTTACATATCAAATAAAATGTATGACTGGCATTTGAACCATGCCCATCTACATCTTTTAGAATGACTTGAATTCATATTTCACAGACGTAACGTACCATGACCACAATTCGTACCGTATATACCGAATTTGATTTTACCATCATGTTTGAAATGAGCATGACAATCCGTGTGTATTTGCACTGGAAAATGTGCAGAAGAACTACTTATTATCATGATTGTATTGTATATAGTTAGGGAAAAGGAGGATATTTTGCTAGTTTCTGGCAATTTCTTCTTTCTTAAGATGTCTTTTTTCTGGAGAGGCATTATGCAACAGCTGTCTGTATGAAGTGAATGATTACATGCAACATGTAATACACTTTTTCTCACATATTTTTTTTTTTATATAAAAAGAAAATTATTTATGATAAACAATTACTCCTTTCTCCAGGTTGAGTATCGAAATATTTCAAAAATTATGATATAGTATAGTTAAGGTATCTATACATTTATTTGATTAATTTTAGGTTGCTAGTTTGGTTCTGATGAGAAAAAAAGACAACTATTTGAAAGAATTAAAAACAACAGGCAGACCAAGAAATTCAAGCCAGGCAGTGCAGACTCATCAAGGTAGTGGAAGTGAAGGTGAACTTTGGAGAGACGGAGAAAGAGCTGCTGCTAGCAGTAGTTGCAACTTCAGAAAAAGAACGCTTTGAAAGGGCGAAAACAATCATACGTAATCCTGTGGCAAGGCTAAGAAGCAGAATTCGTATACAGTTCTCCTTGAAAAAAATGAGTGCCACTAGGTCAACTAGATAAAATGTAAATATACCATTTTCTATCTAGTTGACCGTCCCCGTAATTGAAGATCCAGTAGTGGATAAAAATTTTATAAATTGTATTTAATGTACAAATTATGTATTACGTTAATGAAAATATTCAAATTTGTATTTATAGAAGAAAGATTTCGTTAAGTTATCAACGGATAAAGTGTAGCAGAACGCAATTTTGAAAAGCCAAGAGTCCAGGCCCCGATTCCATCAACGTTTACTGAACTAAAAATCTTAAATAAGTATTTTCATTTATCTAAGTTTTTAAGTTATTTGTATTCCACCAACCTCAACTTAGTTATCCCCCGCCTGATTTATCAGGGAGGGGGATATTGAAATGGCGTTGTCCGACCGCACCCATTTCTCAGTAACTAGCTGGTAGAATTTCATGAAACTTGAAATAAATATGAACAGCATACTGGGATGATGCCCGTTCATTGTTTTTTTGGATTGGTCAATTTTACTAAGAGTTATTGCCCTTGATATATTGAACAAGAGGGCCATGATGGCCCTTGAATCGCTCACCTGATTTTTTATTTTTTTTTCACTTTAGCTATATAAGCCTCGCCCCCTGGCAGCCAGTTTCCGACCAATCAACTTGGCTTGAAGGAATCTGATAGAGGGTCACCCTAGGAACATTTCTACAAAATTATTTGAAAATCGGCCAGATACTTTTGGAGGAGAAGATTTTTTAAGTTTTCACTTTAGCCATATAATGCAAAATAGCCCTGCCTATTGGCGGCCATGTTTTTTGACCAATCAACATGGCTTGAAGGAATCTGAAAGTGGGTCATCCAAGGAACATTTCTACAAAATTATTTGAAAATCGGGCCGACACTTTTGGAGAAGAAGATTTTTTAAGTTTGCACTACAGCCATATAAGGCAAAATAGCCCCGCCCCCCCATGGCGGCCATGTTTTTCGACCAATCAACATGGCTTGAAGGAATCTGATAGAGGGTCACCCAAGGAACATTTCTACAAAATCATTTGAAAATCAGCCTGACACTTTCGGAGGAGAAGATTTTTTAAGTTTTCACTATAGCCATATAAGGCAAAATAGCCCCACCCCCCTGGCGGCCGTGTTTTTTGACCAATCAACATGGCTTGAAGGAATCTGGTAGAAGGTCATCCAAGGAACATTTCTACAAAATGATTTGAAAATCTGCCAACCAGTTTGGGAGAACAAGAATTTTGAAGTTTTTTTCGTTTCGTTGCCATGGAAACCAGAATTCTGCATGGATCCCTAAAATTTGAAGGAATTCTGGTGAGGTCATTAAGAGGATGCTTTCTGTGAAGTTTCATCCCAATTGACCCACTGGTTACTGAGGAGAAGATGTTGAAGATTTTTTAAGTTTTCACTTTGGCCATATAAGGCAAAATAGCCCCGCCCCCTGGCGGCCATGTTTTTTGACCAATCAACATGGCTTGAAGGAATCTGATAGAAGATTACCCAAGGAACATTTCTACAAAATTATTTGAAAATCGGCCTGACACTTTTGGAGAAGAAGATTTTTTAAGTTTGCACTATAGCCATATAAGGCAAAATAGCCCCGCCCCCCCTGGCGGCCATGTTTTTCGACCAATCAACATGGCTTGAAGGAATCTGATAGAGGGTCACCCAAGGAACATTTCTACAAAATTATTTGAAAATCGGCCTTACACTTTCGGAGGAGAAGATTTTTTAAGTTTTCACTATAGCCATATAAGGCAAAATAGCCCCGCCCCCCCTGGCGGCCATGTTTTTCGACCAATCAACACGGCTTGAAGGAATCTGATAGAGGGTCATCCAAGGAACATTTCTACAAAATTATTTGAAAATCTGCCAACCAATTTGGGAGAAGAAGAATTTTGAAGTTTTTTCAGTTTCGTTGCCATGGAAACCAGAATTTTGCATGGATCCCAAAAATTTGAAGGAATTCTGGTGAGGTCAATGAGAGGATGCTTTCTGTGAAGTTTCATCTAAATTGACCCACTGGTTACTGAGGAGAAGAAGTTGACGCACGACGCACGACGGACGCCGGACAAAAGGCGATCACAATAACTCACCTTGAGCAAAGCTCAGGTGAGCTAAAAATCCACGTCCGCAGCCATTTCTCAGTAACTAGCTGGTAGAATTTCATGAAACTTAAAATAAATATAAACCAGCATACTGGGATGAATCCCCTCCCATTGTTTTTTTTGGATTGGTCAGTTTTCCTTAGAGTTATTGCCCTTGATATATTGAAAAATCCACGTCCGCAGCCATTTCTCAGTAACTAGCTTGTAGAATTTCATGAAACTTAAAATATGAACCAACATACTGGTATGATGCCCGTCCATTGTTTTTTTGGATTGGTCAATTTTAAAGAGTTATTGTCGTTGATTTAAGGAAAAAAATTGAATAAAGGGAGCTATTGCGCTTGGTGTCACCGTTGGTTAAAGTAGCAAAACCTTGTTTTCACATTTTCCTTTGGGATTTAATTATGAAAAAATGTCTTTAATTCACTCTTAGTTTAATAAAGTTGTTTATAAAACCAGTGTCGTTATTTTATTATTTCAGGAAGAATATGTTTATCTGTCTCCATTTCTGTTCATACCCCTTGTTCTTGTGTGAATAAGTTGAAATAATTTTGCAGGTCAATTGCACATTCAACATAAACAAGCCATCATTTGCGGGTGATATCAATTCAGCGAAATTGCTTGTTTTACTTAACTTAGCTTAGTATTGCGTTAAGGTAGGGCGTGTAAATATCTAAACATATTTGTAGACGAAATAAATAAAAAGATTTATGTGACTGGTAACGTGTCTAAATTGTAACCGGAAGTCAATTATTTGAGAACCGTTCGCGCGAAAGACCTTCAAATTGTCACAGACAACAATAATACACTAAGATTGAAAGCCAACCAATAATTAAACGACCCAGACAAACTCATTATTTCAATCAAGGTAGCTGATTATATAATTTTTTAAATGAATAGTTTAGACAGGCTCATTACGAATTTCCTATTATGACAAAATAATTGTGTAAGGTTGATGCATGTTTCATTTTAACATCTTCTTAATACACTCTTCATCCGAACAGTAATTAAAACAGTTCGAAACTCTTAACTTCTTTAATGAAACTAAGAACCAGTATATGCAGTTTGGAGAAAAATATAATACTTGTTCAACCTCACTATTTTCACAACTCAGGCATGTTGAAATAGGGATTTTTCGTTTTCTCTAATTGATATTATATTTATGGTATCAAACATAGAGACTGGTCAGTAGAAACACCAAATACACCTTCATAAAACAAAATGCTTAACTGAGTGATTGAAGATATTAATTTCTAATACATTTATTCTTGGGCAAAAATATATAACATTGAAATTTCAAACAATTTTTACTATCGATCATCAGCTAACTTTACTTTTTATGTTTTGTTTGGGAAATAGTGTACAAATGACGTCACGATTCTTTTCAGAAAGTCTCGAGACATTGCGATATGTAAACAATGGCCGCGCTCATGCTGCGGCACCGATCAGCACTAATAGTCATCTTTAAATAGTAAAATAGTAATTTCTTGATTATCAGTTGTATGTTAATGAAATGCATAGTAAATAAATGTTCTTTAAGTCAATATTTTTCAATTCAAAGCGAGTTGTCATCAGCCAAGCGTATTCCTTTAAATTTGTAGGCCAAAAAAATTTAAAAAATATATATATATGTGTGGTTAAGATTGCCGGCCAACTTTATTTATTGTGATATGATTTTTTTTTTTAAAAATCGCGGAATATTATTCTCACGCTACACCGGAGGAAAAGTGGCTGTGAACATGGAGTCGCAGGAAAGTTAAGGTCGCAAGATTGTACTTGCAGTCGAGCATAACGCTTGTGCAACAAAGTCCTTTCACAAACACTTTGATATTTGAGGAGCTGTTTGAGAATAAGCATCCACCAACACCATCAAAGGACGTACAGGTTATCGTGTCATCAAGTCGGTCGTCGGATGATTACGAGGTAAATATGAATTTTAAATTTAAAATGGCTTTTCACCGAACTATATAAGAGGTCGCATATCAGCTTCTTCATTTTCATACTTGGAACAAAGTAATTTGTCAAAATGTTGCCAAAAATCACATAAACGAATGCAATGTAATTTCTCTTTCACAAGGGTTAATTAAACAATCACTCGCTGGCAAGGGTTGCTTTGGATTGACTTAGTTTTAATCGCTGTGTGTCAAACGAGTCTTTCGCATTCATTAAAAGCTTGATTCTGATTTGATAACATTTTATTTACAGCCAATGAGGGATCGGCTTTATTTGAGTTTTGGTTCTTGTTAAATCTAACGACCCGGATGTAACTATAATACAACTTTGTCTGGTAACGTAAACAATCTACACACAAAGTTTGAAAAAGGCGACAGATATTACCCAGAAAACTTTGAAAGAGCAAATACTGTCCCTGTTGTCAGAAGGCAATTGTTCCATTTCCTTGGAAAACTCCATAGAGGCCAATGCAAGCTTCATAAACCCCAGACCCAACATAAAACTGAAGTGATCTTATTAAATATATAAGTCCATGAAAATGCTTCAGACATTGTTCTTCATATGATGCAAAAATAAATATGCATTATATATACATATATATATTAATCTAAATTGATCTAGCAGAATAGAGCTTGTTAAAATGAAATATAAAATATATTAAACCTACTTTTATCCTTTGAATATAACATGCAATTTTTTCTTTACAATTTGGCTTTGCTGTTCAATATTTGTAACCGACACAAATTTATCTCGCAGGCTTCCAGGTTAAATTATAAATAAGAGTAGTATGTATCTGGATGTGAGAACGATTTGCAGCCCAACCGAGACTCGAACATGGAACCCTTCTTTTATATTTATAGTGAGTCCTATACCATGGCACTTCTTTTCACGACTTTCTTGTTTTATATAGGTTGATCCTGGGCTCACATTGAGAGAAGTGGCATGGATATTTTGCATGCAGTGTGTAAAATGTAAGTGCGAAGCCAAGCAACCCACAGAGGAATGCTTTCCAAACTCTTATGTCAGGCGGAAAAGTATTTCCCCAGAAGAAAAATTAAAGCTATAAAAATCTCACGACTGTGATATATTTTTAATATTAAAATTTCAACACACATGTATTCCAGCAGTATGATAGCTGCATATTTAATAGAATAAAGTAATTTTTAAATTTCAGCCCATCTGAGCCATACACTCATGTGAGCTATTTAAACAGATTGCCTTTCGTCCGTCCGTCTTCAACATTTGCATACAAACAACAGCTGTGCTGATACAAAACTTCACACAAACTTTCCCTTGATGGTCGCATTTCAGAATGATTTCTTGGTTATGAAATTTAGACTAAGTGGACTTTTTTTAAATTGCTGAAAACATAATCAACATGTTTTGTTCTCTCTATTTCAGTTCAGGCATGAAAGCTGGCGTTAGTAGAAAAGATGAACTTTTTAATGACCAAGTGGACTGGTGTAAAAAAGATAACCTATACTTTCCGAAAGTTTATTTTCTCCTGCAAGATCATCCAACATGTGTGTCCATGCTTTCTCTCACCAGTACTCCACACAACATTTTTTCAAGGCAACTAGTTAGCCCATTG
This sequence comes from Serripes groenlandicus, assembly GCA_031761405.1. Lineage (NCBI taxonomy): Eukaryota > Metazoa > Mollusca > Bivalvia > Cardiida > Cardiidae > Serripes > Serripes groenlandicus. Next base: position 214,669,116 of record JASEVX010000001.1, on the reverse strand, counting down.
ATTGAAGTCGAATGACGCTAGTCACAATGACTTTTGTCAATCAATCAGAAACAATGAATGATCGAACACCAGTTGTTTGGAGCACTGGCATGAACAGGCCAGGAAATACATGAGTAGGTTAACTGGCCACCCTGTCATGACTTTAACATGAGGCCCAAGAGGGCCAGTATCGCTCCACGGCCATAAGGCAAAAATAAAATCTCCAAACAGCCCTGCCCCCTGGTGGCTATTTTTTTTATCAATCACCATGGCTTAAAGGAATCTTGTAGAGTGTCACCCAAGGAATGTTTGTGCAAATTTTTTTGAAAATCGGCCTGACACTTTCGGTATTTCGATATTTTAAGTTTTCACTATGGTCATATAAGGCAAAATAGCCCCGCCCTGTGACGGCCATGTTTTTCGACCAATCAACATGGCTTGAAGGAATCTGATAAGGGGTCACCCATGGAACATTTCTACAAAATTATTTGAAAATCTGCTAACACTTTTGGAGAAGAAGATTTTTTAAGTTTTCACTATAGCTATATAAGGCAAAATAGCCCCGCCCCCTGGCCGGCCATGTTTTTCTTCCAATCAACATTTCTTGAAGGAATCTAATAAAGGGTCACCCAAGGAACATTTCTACAAAATTATTTGAAAATCGCCCTGACACTTTCGGAGAAGAAGATTTTTTAAGTTTTCACTATTTTTTTCTTTTGGTTGCCATAGGAACCAGAATTATGGATGGATAAAAAAAAAAATTAAGAAATTTAAGAGAGGACATTGAGAGGATGCTTCCTATGAAGTTTCAACCAAATTGGCCAAGTGGTTAGGGAAAAGAACTGGTTTAAAGGAAAAAGTTAACGCACGCACGACGGACAATTCGCCATGACATGAGCTCGACTGGCTTTCAGCCAGTGGAGCTAAAAATGATGAAAATGGCATTAAACCGCAATCAAATAATAAATGATTTTACAGTATAAATGCTAAATGTTACAATGTTTGTGTTTTGCATTCAATAGTTTGAAATACACATGAATAAAATGTATCAAATACTTTTACTTCTTCTCTGTAAGGCACATATTTTATCAAAATGCGCCTCATAAGTAATTTTATTTGATAAAAAGAATATCTCCGGAGTGTTTATTTATCACTTTTAATAAATTCGTTAACTAGGCTGAATATGACCCCGGCAAAATTATTGGCGGGATTCTTTTACGGTTTACTGACGAAATCAAAATAGTTTTTGATAACCCGATTTACTTTTTGTGTCCTGTCATGTGATAAAAAGAATCTGACATTCATTGTCATTTCATAAAAAGTTTTATTAAACTCGTTCAAGAAATTAAAAAAAAAAATGAACTCGTTTACTAAAACCTTATATGAAATAACAACTCACGTCAGATCTTATATATAATATATAAATACCAGTGATTCAGTTTTTAAGACAGCTGTCCTAATTGTAAAAAAATCCCAGGCCATTTTGTTCTAAACTTAAAAAATTCAAAGGCCACTATTAGACGCGCTGCGGCTTTCCAAACTTACACTCAATCAGTAACACCCATTACAAATCTGCAGCAGAGAACTTAAAATGTTTTAACAGCTTTAAATATAGAAAACCTTTTAAAATTTACTGTTTAATATACTAACAGGTTGAGAAAAGATTGTGGCAAAAGGAGAAATGAGCTATTTCTTCTTTTCCACAATTTTTTCAAAAGTCTACTGCAGGTGTTCGAGTTAATATCAAAGTGAAAATGCATTTTATTAAATATCAAGAACTAAAACAACCTTGTATCAGCTTGAAACATGTTTACTTAACAAATATGGTTTATATTTAAAGATTTTCTATGTCATAATCAGTCCTAGTCATCAATCAACACGAAGTAAACTTTGTTTTAACAAAACATCTTCCTGCTTGTGCTTGATTTCCATGACTGTAGTTCACACTCATATGGAAAGTCTTCATAACCTTTTCCATTGATCCGGATTCTGAACAGCAGGTCTTGTGTTTCGGGGTTAAGGTTTGGTTTTGTACAGAGAACCCCCTTTCACATCCGGCTGTATTAACAGGACACGTAATAGCCAGACATGCTAGTTTAAGTAAGTTTGGAAACATGTCTTTGTGGAACTCAGAGATTAACTTCCACAGGTTGAAGACTGTATCGTGTTAACAAGCTCTTTTATAGCAATTTTGACCATTTCAAGGGCCATAATCAAACGTTTTATGGACAATACGTCTGATGATCATAATGTAATGTCAGCTCGACATAATGACACGTTTATTGGACAAAAAACATGTCGATTAGACACATACGATAGTCATAATAACACATAAGACAGACATGATATAATGCTATTTACCTCTTATAACATTATGTTAGAAATAATAACAAGTCAGAGACATAATAACAAGTCAGATAGACATACTTACATGTACGTCGGATATAATGGCTCGGGCGTTCTATAAACGTTGGTGTTACGCCGTTTTCTAGAAAAATACCAGTTGTCTCATGACAACAGTAAACATATTCATGATCCCTAGCCGACATTATAACAGAACATGCGTGATTAGTGAACGAACTCCTGAAACCCGCTTGATCCCGCACGTTAACCGCTTTGCAATGACGTTGACTTATTTGTATTGCACAAGTGTGCCAAACAATATTTGTAGAAGACAGCAACTGATTATTAACCATTTGACTCGATAATGTACAGCTTGTAACCGGGCTCTACAATGGTTGCTTCTTGACTCACCATCGTTATCTTGATATTCCTAGAATTGACTATGGACTCTTCCAAATTAAAATCTGGACAAGCCCAAGACACATAACGTAGTACGGATCCAATATTTTTCGACCCGCGAGATTATGGCTGTTTTCTCAGGGTCGCATGTCCTGAACTCGGCTTTGCCAATAATATATTTCGTAGAAAACATCAACTCCTTTGCCCAACTTTTTGGCTTCAAAGCACAAATGCCTAAACAGAATGCGTAAATTTATGAGAATGCCCGTAAACACATTTGATGTAACTTACTGGTGTAACGACCGTTTTAATCACTTAACCTTTACCAAAAAAAAAAAAAGAAGATGGCTGCTAGGGTCGTGGAAAATATAAATTTACGAACCATCATTTTTGTTCCAAATTTTGTTTCGACAAGTAACGCTTTTTCTAACAATTGATTTCATTAAAAACTCGTGTTTAATCTTACTCCGGTATTTACACCTGGATATTTGTGTAATTTATTTCGATTTAGATGCCCATTTTGAACTCACGGTATGTTCAGTAAAGCGAACAGACATCTTCTACTTTTGCGAAAAATATTTGAACAATCTTGGTAAAGGGTGCCATAAAACATATTTGTGAAAAATAATTTTCAAATCGGGCCAGTACTTTTGGACAAGAAGATTTTTAAAAATTTAACAATAAACATATAAGGAAAATAAGCTCCAACCCTGGCGGCCATGTTTTTCAACGAATTGGAAATATTTGAACAATCTTGGTATTGGGTACCCCAAGAAACATTTGTGCAAAATAATTTTCAAATCGGGCCAGTACTTTTGGACAAGAAGATTTTTTAAGATTCGGCAATTTTCCCTTTTTCTGATGCCTCGGCAACTAAAGTTCTCGATGGAATTTAAATCTTTGAACAATTTTGAAAGAGGTCCACCAAAGGAATATTCCTGAGAAGTTTGGTTGAAATAGGTCATGTGGTTAAGGAGGAGATGATCTAAATGTTAACAGACGGACGACGGCTCTAGGTGATCTAAAAATGATATAAATGTATGATAACAATATATAGTTTTTTAGTTAAATACGTAAAACGAAAAAAAAAATACCTTTTCCCAACGTGTTGAACTCGATCTCCCAAAAGTATTGTAAACATTTGTCTGCGCATGCGCGTCCTTTTCCTTCCTTGATATATTCTTAAAATCGCAAAATTTATTACAATAACTTCGCATTCATGAACATATTCTCATTTTCCTGTTATTAAAAAACTATGGTTTTAATTTACATTTTAATTATAAAAAAACTACTCGCATATAAATAGACTGATGCACTAATCTTAATCTTCTATTGTAAACTCGAACGAGAACCAGTCTAGTGACGAACTTCTACGGAAATATCCGAGAGCTGCCGGTAAAAAACAGCGCATGCACGATGTTCAAAGACGATTAACACAGCGCATGTGCAAGCCCATTGCACCAGTGATAGTTCTAAACACAACCAATATATGCGCTGGTGCTGATGCACCCATGCAATAAAATTAATATCAAGAATATTCTTATCTGCATGAAGACATCATTTACATTTTCGGATAGTTTTGTCGTATATTTTCACACTTCTCCAACAACACATTGTACGTTCAGGGAAAATCAGATAGATAAAGAAAACACAGAATACAGTCGTGTATCAGGGTACATGTATTTACATTAAATTACACTTAGTAAGCATGTGTTGAAACTAAATAGTAATATCATTGCAATGGCTGAATCATGAAACGCACTCCTACGGTTAATCTTATTGTTCGTAAAAGTATGGCAAAAGTTACTATGATATTTGTGTCGCTTCTGTAAAGGTTGCAGGTACGGTACCAGCATCCGATTTACGACTACAGCCTTAGACCAGTCAGGAGTTGGATGGAAAACCATCCTTAATTGTGTATGGTTTAGTAGCAGTGTGTGTATACCACGTGACTTTTACGTCACAAATGCTACGGCGATCTGCAATATTTTACTTCAGTTTAGAAGTAAAAACAAAGGTCACTTTTTTTATTTCTTCATCATTTTTAATGAAACATGGCGCAGTCTACGCCACTTACAGAGCCCTATCTCCGGTTTTTAGCGGAGTTTGAGTAGTGGAGTTAGTTTCTTCAAACACTTCGACGAACCTGTTCTCAAAATTTATTAAGATCGCCGACAACCGGAGCATTATCAAAACTGGATTTTGAGAACAGGTTTGTCGAAGTGTTTGAAAAATCTAGACCACCAATCAATCTCCTGTAAAAACCCAGAGATAGGACATTGTAACCGGCGTAGACTGCACCATGTTTCATTAAAAAGGGTGAAGAAATAAAAAAGTTACCATTGTTTTTTACTTCTAATCAAGATCAATTATTGCTGTCTGACGATGCAAATATGACGTCAAAAGTCACGTGGTATACACACACTGAGTAGTCCATTAACTATTACTCGGGTTTTCGTTTATATCGTCCAGCTGAAGTGGAAAGCCCCGGTTTATTTTTAGCATTCGTTGAAGCGTCTCACATGTGCTGATGACGTACATAAACACGTCAAAATGGCCCATGAAAGCAAAATGGAAACAGATGAGGGTGGTAAGGAAAAATTTTGTTTACCCTATTCACTGATTTTTATTAAAACAAATCATTTATGTCTTTTGGTAGAGCGATGGTTTAGCTACATTATAATCACCAATTTGTTGGATAACTGATAAGTGGAGAAAAGTAGGAAAACCGGAGACCGACCGGATCGGGTTTTCTTTTCATAAAAACAACATAAATAGGAATGTAAGAATTATCCATCCTAACAAAATTAACGTACAAGATGATAAAACCATCCTTTATTAAATTAATTTTTTGGATGGAAAACTCCTCCTCTATTGAATTTAAGGTATGGATGAAAACGTCATCCTATATATACCAAACTTAGATAGTAGTTAAATATTGATGAGAGCTCGGTTCCTTTCGCAAACCAGCCAGATCCGCCAATGCAATACTGCATTATGGCCCTTGAAATTGTTAAAAAAACAGCTTGTGAACACAATAGAGCCTCCATTTACTATCCGATCTTCACCATACATAGTATTACATGCTTGGATTGAAAATGACCAAAGAACCATCCCTGTAGAGCATATAGGCCCTCATGGGCTTCTTGTTTTGTTTCTGTTATTGCAGAGCGTAAGCGAGTAAGTCAGTGGAAAATATGTCAAGAAAACAGCAGGTACTCCTGATCAGATTACTAGAAAGCAGAAAGATAGGGAAAGGAAGCATTTAAATAGGGTTTTAAATGTTTTCCCTAAATTGGCACAGTTTGCCAAGGAGGATAAGTTGAATTACTTGTGTGTAATCAGGAAACCATCTGGTGAGACACATTATGCAGGTACAGACTGATATGTCAAAAGATTTAAGAACACTGAAGCAATAGATGACTATACAGACATAATGGTTGAGACCAGACATTCAAGTCTCATTCATAAATTGAATGTAAGCAAAAGCCGAAAAGAAGCCGTGCAGCCGTCACCATCAAAGGCACCTGCCCAAATGGCATTCCTACTAGGGATTGGGAGCTCCCAAAGGGATGAGCTAAGGAATTTGATCCCAATGTCTGAGGACTCCATGGCCTTGATCGACAATAATGCCATAGACATTAAAAAGAGGATTTTCACCCGACAAAAGACAGTGTGTGTATACCACGTGACTGTAAAATATTTTACTTCGGTTTAGAAGTAAAAACAAAGGTAACTTTTTTATTTCTCCATCATTTTTAATGAAACATGGCCTACGCCGCTTACAGAGCCCTATCTCCGGTTTTTCAACGGAGTTTGATTAGTGGTTTAGTTTCTTCAAACACTTCGATGAACCTTTTCTCAAAATGTATTAATATCGCCGACAGCCGGAGCATTATCAAAACTGGATTTTGAGAACAGGTTCGTCGAAGTGTTTAAAAAAAACTAGACTACCATCCTGTAAAAACCCGGAGATAGGACATTGTAAGCGGCGTAGACTGCGCCATGTCTCATTGAAAAGTGTGAAGAAATAAAAAAGGTACCATTGTTTTTACATTCTTAACAAGAGCAATTATTGCTGTCTGACCATGCAAATATGACGTCAAAAGTCACGTGGTATACACACACTGAAAGAGGTGCAATCCAAATGATCGGGTTTCCACATCAACAGAAAGTAAGAGAGATAGAGGCAGAGGAAGAGGTCGTGGTGGGAAAAGGGGAAGAGGAAATGGAAAGTACCAAAAAGAAAGTTCTGAACTCTATAAGATTTACATATCTATCTGATTTTATACGCCTGTTTTAAAAATAGGACGTATTATCATGATTATGGTATACTAATGTCCGTGGCGCAGCTGTTTATTATTCAGTTTGTATGCTCCAACAGAATCCAATATTTTGAATATCCTTTTTTTTTTTTTTACCTTAAGATCCTTGGAATATTATTTTAATAACTAAAACGAAAACTGTTTTGTTGATAATGACAGGATTTTCATTGTTGGAATAAATATGGGTTATGGTTAAATTGAGTGCAGAATAAGGTTTTAATTTGTTACATTGTATCCTCTTCGTTTTCCATACATTAAGGGGATAAGGTTTGCTATGCAATAATTTTGAAAATGTAATTGTTTGAAATACTTTTCATGGACAGATTATACATTGTAGGTCATTGTTTGATAGTTGACTGCATTTATTGTTTTAATGTGTCCATATGAACTTCCTGCTGGACATATATGTTCTATTTCGGAACTCTCACGTAAATGTAAATAGATACAATAACATATAGTTAGTAAATGTTCCTTTTTAAATTGACTTTTTTTAACAATTTGTACATGATGTATGAATTTTGTCCATATTTTTGTTAATGCAATTATTATTCTTGCATGACTGTTTTGGTTGTTACATTTGAATAATGACAATGTACATAATGAAAGAATAATTTGCTATTGGCTCTACCATGTATTTTTTGGGGATGGGTGAGGAGGCACTTTATTTTATCCCACACTATGCTTAAAATTGTAGACATTTTAAATAAGTATGTCTTAGTACAGATGTTGAAAAATAACCGCCAATCAAATTTTAAAAGAAGTGCTTCATAAAATAAAAATATTTCTGGAAAAGCCTTAAGCTGATTTTGTTAACCATGTTTATGAAACATAATCAACAAAGTAGTTGAAAGAGTTGTTTTTAGTATTGTTATTATGTTTGCTATTCCATTAAAACATAGATACACCCCACCCCCTCAGGACATTTGTAGGAAGGCACTTACTATGTTAGGGCCCACAGAAGTGATTTTCAATTTTAAATAAAAAAGACTTCTGTCTGTTTTGAAGTTTAACATAAAATGATTTTAATCTTGCATTCCTGACAGCGTGCTATGGTTTAATGGAATAACCCTAACATATATTTTTTTCTGTTTGATTGACATCAAATACTTAACATGCTTATTGTACATAAATAAAATAATGATTTATTATAAATCTCATTTTGTTTATTATGTCCATGTAAATCTTCAAGAAGTTTAACTTTTTATTTTCTAAACATCCTCATCATGCATAAAGTCGCATGTCTAGTTCTTCACGAGGTACATTTTCCTCAAGAATATGCATGCTTATTTCATGGTAGTATTGTTTGACGGACACAAAATAGCTGCACTGTATCTCTGCTCCACCACCTTGTCTGTCATATCCATGCTGTCTTCTTTGAAAACGTTAATTAACCGGTGGGTTCATGCTTTGAAGTGGGTTGTGACCTTTCACTCTACAGAATATTTTAGATACCCTGTTTTCTTGCACAGTTTTTTGAAGGCCCTACATAGATTTGCAGGCACTCGTCCTATTTGTCTACCTGCAAGAAACAGTAAAGATAACATTCTTGATAATTGAATGAGATATACATGTATACTCCTATAAATGCTACAAACGTGTCAAATTGATGAACTTGATTCAGTGTTGGTACATGGTTGGTTATGTATTTAAAAATATTCCCGGTTCTAGACATGGTAAAGGAACTATATTTCAGTACAAAGAAAGCATATGTAGTCTAAAACTATATCTTAAGAGACATGGTATTTTAATGAGGGATCTTTAAGTTTAAGGAACCGCTATTTTGGATTTATAGTAGCCATGATAGCCACATGGTATCATTTTATAATCTGACATATGAATAGAGTAGTTTTTGGTGGAATAATAAACGTCAAGTAGATGTACAGGGTACTTTAAAGTACAAACCATATCACAATAAGTGGTATAAAGAATATGATATTGACTAATGATCAAGGGTATAATTAATAAGCAATTCAGTCTAAGGAACCACCAGGGCTCCAGTATTCCAATACTAATGAGTCCTCTTTATCAACAGGCCCTCCAACATGTCCAATGCAATAAAGAACATAAACCAACAGGCTAACCATGCTAACTATTATCCAGTGTACATGGTGTAAGGAGTCCTATAATATAAGACAGGCTCCCACCACCCTCATATTTCTATACCTGCAAACATGGGCAAGATAAAGGGTCTGGTATTACCTGCTATTGTAGAAATCAGTTGTGCTATGGGATGGTCTGGAACTGATGATGGAGATGTCTTGGAATGTGTTCTAATTCTGGCATTACAACAGCCATGGCATTCTTATCAAAAACCTTTCCATACTCTTGTCTAACATTGAGGTCAATCTCAGGATGTGGTCTTATGCGGAAATGTTGGCAACCCTTTATGCTCCATACAATTCTGATAATCCGGTCGTTGGTATATGTCATGGTTTTAAAAAAAAAAACGTTTTGTTTTCAAAAATGCTTTGTTTAATCTCTGTTGACGCTATTAGAATCTGCATTGGATGTGAAATCCATCCTCGCAAATATATATTTGGAAAGGATGTAAAATCCGTCCATTTTAAAAAAGCAATGGATGAAAAACCATCCATTTTAATGAGGATGGATTTTCCATCCTAACCAAAGGAGGGATTATCCTTCCAAAACAGTGAATTATTTGTTTGGATGGTTTTCCATCCAATTCCTGACTGATGACCGTATTTTTTCCCAATACACATGTTAATATTTCCAACCCTCTATTGAACAGACCCATTTTTAGAACAAAGCGGGTTTTCCTTATCATTTTCCCTTTTCCTTATGTTATATGAGAGTGGTAATTGAGGTACATAAATCTGATAAGAATATCTTGTTTAAAACTTGTTGTACAATCACCATAGACGCACGTAAACGATAATTTTGGCCAAATGATAGCAAGACAAATTCTTTTCATGAAATTGCCATCTAAATAGCAGTGAATTTCTAAGGCTCCGAAGTTTTTACTTACTTACTTACAATTAATTTCACTTTATTGAATCTCTCGGTACGATCTCCAGTCGCGATACAGCGGTTACCGTGGAGTGTCATTTGGGAAAAGCACATGTTCTAGCCTAGTACTGATGTGTTTACCCGGAAATCACGAATAAGTGAATTGTCGCCGTGATAAAACTGAAATAAGGTTGAAAATAGCGTAAAACTCCAATAAAACCAACAACATAATTATTCAATGTTAATATATCAAATTGTACCTGTCTGTCACATATAGCGAAACTATTTATACATCTAACGTATATATAATTGTTTAACCCTGTCCCACATACAACAAATCTGCAGAAGACGACTTTGGAAACATCCAGGCAAAAAATTGGAAAAGCTCTATAAAAATGTAAGCATAATGACTAAAAATAAAAGTTGAAAACATTGTGTCAAACGAAGAAATTGCTTGTTTTCAGCAATTTTCAAAAGTCGTCTGGTGAAGAGGCGCCAGAAAGCGTCTGTATATGGGAAAGGGTTGATCTAATTTAACAAAATAATTTGAATCAGATTCAAGTATTTACTTTAGTTCTGAAGTGTAATATACACACAAAAGTTTGCATTTTGGATGAAACGGGACTACTTCAAAGGAAAAATTGATTAACATTCAAAACTCGCATTTTTTTTCATTTATTCCTTTATAGATCAAATTTAAATGTTATATTTTCGAAGAAAAATGTGTGCGTCGTTGAATTTTCAAGGCGAAAAATGATTTACAAAATGTTATAAAGATATATATACGAAATAACATTCTTTCCGAAATTGACCTCAATCGAACTAATGAATTTACACAATAACAAGTAGCGTTCTGCGCAGAAAACAAATGTCTGAATTCATAAACTCCTTTCATCACAAAAAAGTCCTTCCCCTTATTCTTTTAAACATCCGTTGTTTTTGTTTAAAAAACAAATCGCATTTGAGGATTCTTTTGATATATTTCTAGATTGGCGTGTGGTAAGCGTTCATTTGAAACAGAGTTATCTCTCTTATAATAATTATATAGCATAGTAAAAAAATCGGGCATCGACGGAAAGTTAGGCTTTTCACATGTCTTTTGTATTTTTCGAACAAGCTGGGTAAATTTTACTAAAATACCCAAAATTCCGGGAAAATGTTGATGCGATAAATTTTCCTAATTTTAAAACGAGAGAACGTGCGGATAGTTTCATGTTTCTTAAGATAAGATGTTTCTGTAATACCACTTTAAAAAAATCTTATAGTCAAGGAGAAAATGTGTGCGATTTAAGGGAACATTCAAAGTTAAAAATGTCTCAACTATTTAAGATCCTACTGCAATACGGCTACAGATCTTTTTCAGAGTTTGGGGAGCATATATCGGTTCTTGCTTAATCCGCAGTGCTGTATTGTCTTTAGTACAATTGAATCGTGTACCGGAGTAAACCATCGCGGGTCACCAATCCAGGCACTTACCGCGATGTTCGATACAAAACTTTAAGAAAAGTTCAATCACTCTACCAAGTCGCTATAGTATGCATGTGTATTTATAATATACCTGCATTTTCAGTGTTTCATTTAGATACGCATCCCGAGTCCTAGAATCATTGTTTTGTGAAAAATCATTATTTTTACATTAAAGGACTCGTTGTTTTGTGAAAAACACACGAAAGTACGATTAACTTTTACTTGTCCAAAAATTCTAAATGTTTGGTTATGTTATAATCATCCGCGAGTCTCACAGGTTAGTGATTCTAAACATTACACAAACTATTAAGAATTTAAACATCGGAAAATATGATAAACATATTTCAGTTGACAATAAATCATTTGTCTACAGCCTCTTGATAGCATAAAACATGCATGTATAAGTAAACCTGATTTTTTTTTTGGGGGGGAGGGGGGCTAGTGTTAATTAGAATTTAATCATTTCGGTGCATTAAATCACCCTGCTTTATGTCCTGTTACGCTTGGCAATGATTTTTCTCATACTTCACAATATTCACAATAGAAAAATGGTTTAATAAAACTGTTTACAAATGTTTTGTAAATGGGGTGCATCATAGGCCCAAAATATAAACTATAACGAATTAATCTCAGGTAAAAATAAAATATATTTCTTATTATCTGGAACAAATTTCTTTCCAGTGTGGTTTTTAGTGAAAGGAGACTGGATGTAATTGGAACAAGAGGGCCATGAGGCCCTGGAATTGCTCACCTGAGAATGGGCTATTTAAGATTTAACTCTTTCAGCGCCAATGACAATATCATCAAGACAAACTTTCTGACAATATTTCAAGCTGCTCAAGTCAAAAATGCGATCTATATATTGTTAACTAGATTGTTTTACAATTTGGCCTAGTAACCTGATATGACCCATATTCAAACCTGGCCTAGATACCATCAAGACAAACTTTCAATATGCTCAAGTAAAAAATGTGATCTCTATAGTGTTGACAAGATATTTCTACAATATGGCCTAGTGACCTAGTTTTTTACCTGACCAAACCCATATTCAAAATCAGCCTAGATATCATCAAGACAAATATTCTGACATTAGTTTCAACATGCTCAACCAAAAATGTGGCTTCCAGATTGTTAACAAGATTTCCCTTAAATGTGGCCTAGTGACCTAGTATTTGACCTAACATGACCTATATTCGAACTTGGCCTAGATATCACTAAGACAGACAAAGTGTCAACATGGTCAAGTTTAAAATGCGGTTTCCAGAGTTCCTTAAACTTGACCTAGTTTTTGACCGAACATGACCTATATTCAAACTAGGCCTCGATATCACTAAGACAATCATTCAGACAGTTTCAACATGCTCAAGCTGAAAATGTGGCTTCCAGAGTGTTAACAAGATTTTACTTAAATTTGGCCTAGTGACCTAGTTTTTGACCTGACATGACCTAGATATCTTCAGGACAAACTTTCTGATAGAATTTCAACATGCTCAAGCCAAAAATGTAGCTTCAAGATGGTTAACAAGATTTTCCTTAATTATGGCTTAGTGACCTAGTTTTTGACCGGACATGACTAATATTCGACCTTGGCCTAGATATCATCAAGAAAAACTTTGTGACAAAGTTTTAACATGGTCAAGTTTAAAATGCGGTTTCCAGAGTTCCTTAAACTTGACCTAGTGACCTAGTTTTTGACCGAACATGACCTATATTCAAACTAGGCCTCGATATCACTAAGACAATCATTCAGACAAAGTTTCAACATGCTCAAGCTAAAAATGTGGCTTCCAGAGTGTTAACAAGATTTTCCTTAAATTTGACCTAGTGACCTAGTTTTTGACCGGACATGATTTAGATATCTTCAGGACAACCTTTCTGATAGAATTTCAACATGCTCAAGCCAAAAATGTGGCTGTAAGAGGGTTAACAAGATTTTCCTTAAATTTGGCCTAGTGACCTAATTTTTGACCGGACATTACCAATATTCGACCTTGGCCTAGATATCATCAAGAAAAACTTTGACAAAGTTTTAACATGGTCAATTTTAAAATGCGTCTGTCAGTGTTAACAATATTTTCCTTAAATTAGGCCTAGTGACCTAGTTTTTGACCGGACATGACCTATATTTAAACTTGGTCTAAATATAAGCAAGACAATCATTCTGACAAAGTTTCAACATGCTCAAGCTAAAAATGCATTTTCATTAAATTTGGGCTAGTTTTTGACCCGACGTGACCCAGTTTCGAACTTGGCCTAGAGTTGATGGAGATATATGTTCTGATAAACTTTCGATTAAATGCAAAATGTTTACTCATGAGTGTTAACAAGAAAATGTTGACGACGGACAAAAGGCGATCACAAAAACTCGCCTTGAGCACTTTGTGCTCTGGTGAGCTAATAAAAATCAATAACATATAGCAGTCAGGTAAAATTTCTTTTGAAGCTCCTTATCCTTTAATAAATTTTAAATATTTTACGTGGATAATTGTGTCCAAAAGAATTATGTGTTAAAATTCTCTATTGGAAGAATGGCCGGTTAACATTTGTCACATGAATTTCTTTTCCCAATTTGCATATTTCTATCGTTTTTTGAATCAACACAAAGAGCAATTACTGCAAAAAGATAATTGATTTATGTATTGGTATCTATGAGAATGTTCATGTAATGTTTTATCAAAACTAAGCCATAATTACATGTTTATTACTTTAATCTTAGCAAAGGTAAAAACGGGATGATTATGAACGGCATCCACCCACTGGGAGAGGTCGCCAAACAGTGTACACGCCGGCCTAGGAGATGTGGGTTAACGCTTTAGAGGCAATAAGAAACCCTACCATACATGGTGTGTTTTGTGGTGTAGATGTAAATGGTAAGCAGTTACTTTAATAATAAAATCTTTTAATTGATAAATGTGTTGTATAGTTTTATATAAAATGCTATCTAAGAATATAGACCGAAAGTTGTATAACTTAGTCAAATCGTTATTGACTAATACAGTCTCTTATGTTAAACTAAACGGAAAACTGACGGACTGGTTCTCGGTTTAATCAGGGGGACCAGAACTAACCGACATGCTTTGCCTTCTTTATAAATGACCTAATTGACTAATTAAAGACTGCATAAAGGGGTCAAGTTTGGGAACAAAGAAATATGCTGTCTCTTCTATGCAGACATTTTAATTTTGAGCGAAAATGAGGCCAATATGCAGAACATGCTAGACTATATTCAAAATTGGGGCACACAATGGCGTTTACTCGTTAACAAAACAAAGACCTTCAGAAATAAAGGCAGGGAAAAGAGCAATTTTGAATTTAGACGAGGTGTATCTGTACTAAATTTTACAACAGTATATAAATTCTTAGAAGTTTATTTTCATGAAAACCTTACTCATAATAATGGAATTGATATTTTATCAAAATCTGGTGGAAGAGCATTGGGGTCAGTTTTTTTAAAAAATATACAGTTATACGAAAATTGGTTATAAAACATACAGTAAATTATACGACTCATGTGTTGTCCCAGTGACAAATTATTGTTCAGGGTTAATTGGGTTCGAAAGTCATCCAAAAATCGATAACATCCACAATAGAGCTATACGCTATTTCTTAGGTGTGTAATGATTATTGTATGGAAAAGTATCTAATCCCAAACCTATCTAAGTAAGAAATATCTCACCTTGCAAAATTTAAATTTGGCATTTTACCAATAAGAATTGAAACCTGAAGATTTACAAGGCTTAACATATCGTAAAGGGTCTGTCAAATTTGTAATAATGGTTCAATTGATGACGAGATTTTGACGTGTCCTGCCTATGACACAACAAAGGAACCCATCATTCAACACACTTTCTAGCCTAGACAAGTTTACATTTTGTGTTTTAGAATTATTTAACCAAGTTGCCAAATTTCTTGTCGGATCAATGAAAAAAAGACGTATTTTTCTATATAAATTAATAGTTCTTATGCATGTCAATTATAATCTTTGATATTCCTTTCAATTTGTTTTCTTTCTTCTTTCTTCCCTCTTTATCTCTGTTTTACCTTATATGTTTGATGTTTGCATTTGTAAAATATGTACATATGTCACTATAATAAAATATTACTTACTTACTTATAGTTTGAATGTGGTTGCCTTGGTAATGTCTGATATCTCGCAATTGTTAATTATTTAAACATACAAACTATATATACAAGGTATTTAACATTAACAAAATATTTATGATGTTAGGTTAACACTTTACCACATACATCAAATCTGCAGCAGACGACTTTGAAATATGTAGGTGTAACTGCGGCAAATCTCGATAAATGAAAGTAAAATTGAATAAAATTGAAAACATTATGACAAAAGGAGAAATAAAGTAGAAATTGCTTGCTTTGAGCAATATTCTTTTGTCACAATGTTTTCAGAAATGACTTATCCTTTACAGCAAAAGAAGCATATGAAAACTTCGTGTACAAAAGCACTGGCCTGAAAGTAAATGGTCATAACTGCAGAAAATCTTGATATATGAAAGTGAAATTGAATAAAGTTGAAAACATTGTGGCAAAAGGAGAAATTGCTGGCTTTGAGCAATTTTCCTTTGTCACACTATTTTCAAAAGCCGACATATCCTTTACAGTAAAAGAAGCCTTTGAAAACTTAAAAAATCTTCTGGTACAAAAGCACTGCCCTGATTTGAAAATTATTTTGCTCAAATGTTCCTTAGGGGACGGGACATCTACCAAGATTGTTCAAATTATTCAAATCCGTTGAAAAACTAGATAACCTACAAAAGCACTGCCCCGATTTGAAAACTATTTTGCACAAATGTTCCTTGGGGGTCCTCTAGACCAAGATTGTTTGAAAAACATGATAACTTAAAAAAACTTCTTGTACAAAAGAACTGTCCCCAATTAGAACATTATTTGGCACACATGTTCATTTGGGGAATTCTTTGAACATTGTGTTGAACAAATGTTCCTTCATGGGACCTCTACCAAGATTCTGATCGGTACTGAATTTTACAACAGGGATGTTGTTTGTGTGTTTCGTTCTAAATATATGTTTCATGATAATGTTGATAAAATTCACAGTAATGTTATCATATAAAATGTGGCCATTCGGTTCAAGTCTGTTTAAGGTGTGAACTGTGACTTTCAAATACAATTCATATGCCTTACACTTCATATGCCTGCATTTCAGATTGGGACAGTGTCCGAAGTGAAATGCCAACAAGAAGATATATATCTGGCCTTATTTCTTTTTTTCGCTGAAGGATATTTGGAAATTCAATGGAATTGCATAAATATTCTAGATAGGTTTCTTTAGTAATACAACTGTCTTAATTCTGGTAGTTTTTGCAGAAATGATATCCCAGTTACTATTTGTTAATCGATGTTTTGGGAACCCTTGATTATTTTCAAAACAAGGCCATTTTTGTCCTCAAAAGGAAAGCAACTGGGTATTTAAAGGCCCTAGGTTAATTACATTGTCAACCAAATGAAGCAACTGATGCATATTCAATGTCATAAAGCAGGCAGGATATAAATCTGCAAACTTCTTTTAACATTTCTTCTGACTTCTTCAGTTCTGACACTGTTATTTCATTCTGCAGCAAAATAAATATCGCATGTACAAACAAAGCAAAAGGTAAGAAACGCTCTTGATTTAAGATTTCTGTTAACACTGGTAAACTATAAAATAAAAAAACATTCTGATGCCTTCCAATATTTAAAATCTCTTTCAATGGATCGTGGAAGTGTTGAAATGCTAAGTGTTGGACAAATATTAAATAGTCATTGGTCTACAGTTTTCAATTTAGAGAACACACTAAATGTTTTAGAACTAAATTCCTTCCCAAACCAAAGTTTTAGAAATAATTTCTGTACTCCAAGTATTATAATGTCCATGTATATAATCTATTCCCATACCATTAACAATATCAAATTTTGGAAAGAATGCTAGCAAAGAGGATCCTTTAGATCCGTTGACTGTGTACTTGGATCGTCCCGATTGCATTACTGTTTCTGCATCCTGCAGGAAACTTTTGGTTGACCTCACTGGACCTTTTGGGTCTACAAATTGGAAAAGGAATAGGTGTGTGTGGCCTTTGCCCCGTGTTGCTGTTTCTCCCTTTTGAAGACATTTTATGCAACTAAAGGCACCATTAAATTAAACAGAATTACATAGCAATGCCCATGCTGGGAGGTCAGCAGAACATGACAACAGAAAACTTTGACATAAAAACGTTCCCTTTGTAGGTGAAACAAATTGAACACTTTTACTAAGCTGTTTAAACTCTTCCTAAACTGGCTTCACAAATACTTCCATTGATGGCTTTATGCTGTCAAACCAAAGTCCAGCTAATAACATATATATTAGGCATCATTCTTTTGTTAATTTCTAGTTCATTGATAGTTAAAAAAAATGGCCATATGGAAATACGGCTACTTTTGAAAACAGGTGCTCCATCAGTGTTAAGAACAAAGGAAATGTTTTCTGGTTTACTCAGAAGACCATTATTTGATGAAAGACTTTGGTAAAGAAATCCAAATAATATATTTTATATTGCTATTATGGTGATTCTCACTAACAATTATGTTGAAGAGCCTAAAACAAACCTTTTTTAGAAAATAAATTCTTAATAACAAAGGTTTGCAGAACATAAGGGTTAGAACTTCTTGTAAATGAATGTCCACAATTGTGGTTTTTACAACCAGCTGTGTTGTCATTCAAAGAATTCAAAGAACACTTTGGGCAGTAATACTTTTTCTTAATAGGATTTTTTAATTGACTAAAGTAGTTTTTATATGCATAGAGACTAGTACAAACCACATTATCATCTGGTAAAACATATGAAAAATTGTTAAGAAGTTGATGAATAGCATCGCCAACACTATTATGCTTTGTAAAAAAAGGTCCCATTTAACAGCATAAATGCTCCAACTGTTATTTTAGCTCCAGGGTACAAATTTCTTTTTATCAAGATCTTTTGAATCCTTTTCATATTCATCCTGTTCTGTGCTGTAATATGCATTAGAGAAAATGTCAGCCTCATCTTACGCTGTGGTTATTTCTTCATCATATGTCAGTTCATCATCGTACGTCCGTCCATAATTAGTGTCATGATCCATAACATCAGGGCTGACCAGGTCGCTAAGACCGGCTTCATTATTTTGGAAAAGATTCTTCTGAAAATGCAAAGTAAAATTATGTATTCATTGTACATGACAACACTTGTTTAACGATGATACATTTAAATCTTCAACTATACATTTTAAAACAAGAGCTGTCTGACTTGTTAGTGCTTGCCAATAAAAACAAAACTGTTTGCAGTAAAAGACAACGCAAAAATCTCTGTATTTGTCAAAGTGTAAAAAGGGCCATAAGCAGTAAGATATTAAGTCAAGAGTTATCATACTGAATTGTTTGAAACCCCTGAACACTACGAAATTCTTAACCAAAATTCTAAGTCATAAAAAGACCTTTGTTTTAAGAAAATCTTTCACAGAATTACATTCTCTTGTCTTCAGATGGGGCTCATAATAATTTCAATAATTTTTTTAATTTTAATTTTCACTTATTACATAAATAAATACAAGGTAAATAAAAAAAAAATGATATAAATGAAAAAACAATGTTAAGGGTTAACACATGAATTTATTTACAAATGACTATTAAACTGAAATAGCTATGAGTTGTAGTAAATCTGATATTAAGTTTTACTTCACTCTAGTCAATCAGCTTCAGATGTTTACCAGCAATTTGTTATCACCCTAGTAGTACAATGTAGTGCACTAATAACTGTTGATGGAAACATCAGCAACTTGAGAGATGTCAGTTCAAGTCTGATCTGGGGTTTGTAAGAATTTTGGTACAACCTTCATCCTGTGCTGACAGTGGATCTAATAAATGTCCATTTATATCTCAAGCTGTATGATGTCAGCACTACTTCTATATTTCACTGGACAGAAGTCCACCAAATTTCACAAAAGTGATTGGTGCCAAGCATACTAGTGTATATCTTCAGATTGTTACTGTTCATTTATATGTATGCTAAATGGTTAGAGACATTTGTGGCTTTTTTTGTGAAAAACTATCTCTAGTTGATATGCTTCTTTAATATGTGGACAGATAAAGGAGACAAGAGTAGATCCATAACATTTTGGGTTCTTATGTATAAGTCAGTAGTTAATAAAAAAATAATGTTTCATATTTCACACTATTAAGGTTGTAGCTGCAATATACAGGCATGTGGCTAATATCAAGTATCCAACGACACCGGACAGACTTGGTGCCATAAAAGAACAGTTTTATCAGGTTGCCAAGCTTCCCAACTGCATTGGTGCAGTGTATGGGACTCTCATACCGATTATTGCTCCAAAAGTGAGGGAGGACATATATGTGTGTAGAAAGGGATACCATGCCATAAATGGTCAGGCAGTGGTCAGCCCAGATATGAGGTATGATTAAATTTACTGACACTATGATCCCATATAATAGTACATTACAATAAATATGTAGAACAGAATGCAAGTTGACCTCATAATCTGTTTTCAAAGCTATCTGCCAAGACTTGATGCAAAAAATACTTATGTAATACTTATAATAAAGCTTTCTCAACATACTGACACTATTTGATTTTTCTGCTGCTGCAAACAAAAATGAAAACATTATGTTAAATGTGGGAAAAGGTAGAAAGAAAGTTTAATTTTTAACATTGCAGCTAAGGAATTAAAGTCCATATCTGGGAAAGTGGAATACTCCTCTGCTTCAGATTTGTTATATATCTTATTGAAAATGTGTAAGATAATGAATAGTAAACATACTTTATCTTACAAATTTTCAAAAATATGAGTAGCTTGAATTTGGAGCAGACTGTTGTTGATTCAACATCTGCTCCAAAAGCTCGTTTTGACGCTCTAAGAGTCTTTCCACATTGCTCATATTTTCCATTGGTGTTGTTCTGAAAAATAATAATAAAAACATTGAATTGTACCATCACCATCACTTCAAACCGTATTGGATTCGTTGTAGAAATGAACATGTATTCAATAGTATTTTTACATTAAATAACATAGCCACAATCAGGTCTGATGCAAGGTATCTCTTTGGAGCATGTTAGAAAACATTTTTTGGAAAAAAAAGGATACATTCATTGAAGTATAAGGTTTTATGCCCGACACACATTACCACTTTCCAATTTTGTTTTACCACTCTCACATTCAACTACTCTTCCACCAACCCATTCATTTTACCACCCTCCAAAAACAATCTTACTCTCCCACTCACTCCAAACACTAATTCATTCAGTGACTACAAACACCCACACATATCCATTCACTCCAACACTCAATAAGCAACACACATACAGTCACTAACTCATGCTATAGATCACAAACACATACATTCACTACAACAGTCAATCAACTACAAACTTATTCATTCACTCACTCGCCCATTCATGCACTCGCTCACACGCAAACTTAAATCTAGTCACGCGTTCCCTAGTTAATGGACTAACGATCCAATAACTGTTTGTAAAGTTCTTATTCATATGTAAAACTCTTTAAAATTTCGTTTTGGTAAGGCACTGCGATCATATTGGGCAATAATACAGATTTTTGATGATGAAAATTCTGCAACATAATTATTGCTCCCTTTACATATTTAAAGAAAAATTAATAATGTTGTAAAACAATTATGGTAGACTTCATTAATGGATGGTTTGAATTGATAACATCAAAATTATTTGATCTGAGAGTATTGAACATCTAAAAAACCTACCTATATTTTGCCTGAATTATATCTTCAAACACTATATAGCTAACCTGTATGTTTTTAATCATATAACTTATCCAATATTTAAGAATGTATCTCAATAAAAAAAAAATGTAAATTAACTAATTCCAATTGTGTCAATCCTATTGTATTATTTGCAATTATTAACTCTTTCAGCGCCGAATTGTTTAAAGAAGACCTTTCTATGTTAAAAATCGGACGACTCTATTTTCGTGTTATAGGAGTTTTGGATTTTTTTCATAACTAAAAGCCAAACAATGCTGATTTCAGGTGAGACAGCTCGTTACGAGCTGACTCGCCTGAATCCGCATTGTTTGCACAAACCTCAGTATTGCCTTTGACGCTGAAAGAATTAATGTATATGGGTCAGAGGCCTAAACACTTGAATAAAGAATTGAATTGAATTGAATTGGCAGTTCTTCATTTATTTTTAAAGTCACAATAAACCAATGTCAATTATGAAAATAAGAAGACAGGTAGTGTCTGTTCTAAAATTACTAAGCATACAAAATTACCTTGTGATTCACTTATATTTATATGAACAACACACTCTTTCTTAAAATGGTGAGCCAACGAAAATAGGGCATAGTATGGTCATGCCCTTGCTGATCTTGTGGTAATTGCTTCTATCACCATGTGCACAGAAGTTTTATTTGAATATCTTTAACAGTTATTTGGGCGTTGATAGTGCCTATACTTACATTCTTTCTCCAGTGGCTGCCCCGATTGGCAGCATAGCCACTAACACATTGTCATCTATCTCCTCAACAAAATGCGACTGAGCTGCTGCTGGTTTTGAAGTTGCACTGCTGCTAGATTCTGAAAGATTATGAAAATAAGTGTATATATCTGTATTTATTGCATACTGCAATATTGCATATTGTCACTTTCACTTTGCATTGAAGAAAGTGGTCATGATTTTTCGATCATGACCGCTGTCAAGGAGTGATCATAACCGTAGATAAGGACGTGCGAAAATTCTGCGTAATATACATGCTAGGGACTACTTTTTAGCTCTACTAGCCAAAGGGCCAGAAGAGCTTATGCCGTGGTGTGGTGTCCGTCGTCCGTGCGACCGTCCGTAAACAATTGCTTGTGAACGCGATACAGTCTTCGGTTTTGATTGAATCTCAATCAAACTTATACAGTCATGACAGCTCGGTTCCTTTTGCAAACCAGCCAGATCCGCATATGCAAGACTGGATTATGGCCCTTGAAATTGTCAAAATTGCTATAATTGAGCTTGTGAACACAATAGAGGCTCCATTTACTATCTGATCTTCACCAAACTCAGATAGTAGTTAAATATTGATGAGGGCTCGGTTCCTTTCTAAAACCAGCCAGTTCCGCCCATGCAAGACAGGATTATGGCCCTTGAAATTGTCAAAATTGCTATAACACAGCTTGTGAACACAAAAGAATACTGACAATTCCGAGGGAAAAGGCACTTGCAAAACACAATCATACACATTTATCGGATACATGACAATTTTTATATATTAACGGATTATGAATGCATTGAAATACCTACCACATGTTCCCAGTCTGAACGTGTCGATTCCCCAATCAAGTTGATCATCTGTAATAGATATTTAATTTTAGATGTTTAGCTTCTCATCAATTATGGGTAAACAGCATAATATATTTTCCTCTATTTTCAATTCATTGAACAAATAAGGATCTTAAAATGATATTTAAATGAATGATATAATGTTATAATTACGGTGCCTACTTGATGATATACAATATGGTCTTATAACAAATAATGCAATTATTCTTTATCATTAAAACATTATTTTACTATCAAAAACCCTCTCTAAATCTTTATTTTTTTCCTCATATGTGCTGAATCTTTTCAGGAGTTTTCTTATTTATTGTTATCATTAATATACAGATATTTCATGAATGTTTATTTATTATCATATTTATGATAACATAATAATAATAATTAAACACGAAAAAAGATACCCATTAAGACTGGAAACCAAACAAGTAGTGCCATATGATATTTATTCAATGGGATTTTGACACTTTAAATACAATATTAAATTGGATATAGCTAAGTTTACCTTCTCCTCCCATTCTTTTAACTTGGGCGCCGGTCCGCAACCAGTCATCCAGGCCATCTGTCTCCTCACCCTTTCTCTCCGTTTCACATCAGTCTTTAAATCACTAAGTTTTTTCTTGGACTCCTCCATGGTCCTTACACAGGAGCTTTTACCCTGGGAATTCACTCTGAAAGATAATTATGTACTGTAGTGAAGACAAAGACTCTTACAGATGTTTTACCTTAAAGTCATTTCGCCTCCAAAATACAAGTATGACTAACATGCATTTGTATATAGTTCTGGATGAAAAAAGTTTTTTTTTATGATAAATTCATGAAATGAAATATAGCTTCCATACTTGGAGGATTATGTGTTTAAATGCACAATTATGTACATGTAAGTGCTAAATAATGTTTTGTTGGCAATCGTTTCAAGCCATAACAACAAAATAACACTTCACACATTAGCATCAGCATACAGGAATAAGAGCTGAAACGTCGAGGAATAAATAGATACTGACATATCCTACTGGTTTTTTTTTTAGATACATGATCTCAACCGACCACCACCTCTTACAATATATAGTAAAGTTGAAATAGTTAACAATATAAATGATAATTACATAAACTATCTGAATTGGAACAATACTAGGCTATGTTGGGTTGGGTAAAATTTCTGATGCCTGCCCATAAACAAACATTCTTCAAGTGGTATGGTAAAAATATGCCACAAACTAAATAGATATTGCAAAATGTAATGAAAACATTTCTTAACAGTGTACACATTTGAGGTAACATTGGTACAGCTTGAAGTTAATGTTTGGGTTGTTGAATAGTACAATTTTCGTTAATGGTTGACCTGTCGTCGACATGTTTTTGTTTAAATACCTTTCATTTATCCTTTTCCAGGTAGCTTCCTTCTTCGCTCCTGTTAAATATGGTGTGAGCTTCCCCTCTATGATGGAAGACTCGAAATATCCGCATCTTAATGCCTATATCTCCCTTGAGGACCAATTTTCTTTCCTGCGTGGCTTCTTTGTCGGAGTCTCCATAATTATTGTGAGCAGACGATTTATTTGTTTACAATCTTTGACAGATGCGCGCGAAGCGTGAATTTTACCTCCAATGGAGAGTTTACAATTTGTTGACAGGTGCGCGCTAAGCGTGAATTGTTTACCTCCAATGGAGAGTTACGAATTTCTTACGTCACGGATCAGAAAATAATTTTTTTATTTCTTGTGTAAGTTGAACATTTACGTAGAGATTTACGCAAAAACTTACGAATTGTTAGTAAAACGGGCCCTTGGTGTAACACTACAGCAGATTTAATCTGAAGTTCTATTTTAGTGGTTCCATGAAACGAAGTGCGCAGATCTCCATTGGGTCTGCAAAAAAAAAAAAAAAAAAAAAAAAGACTCCAAAGTGGACATAGTTCATCAACCTTTTACGCTATATTTAGTTAGCAGTTTACATTGAATGTTTCATGCCGTGGAGCATACATGTTATCAATTTGTGAATACAATTTAGCAATAAATAATTTTGCTCTTTAAAGTACAAATCTTGATATTGTTGACTGCAGAAGTAAGTAAACTCCTTCAACAAAGAACTTGAAATGTAAGAAATACTCTTCCGAAAAAATTCCTTGAAATCAACAGACTGAATTAAATAAAAAGATCTGTATTCAAATGCTCCAAGTCCGATAATCCTTGTGGTGACCCAATTAATCACATTCGGGGCTGTAATAGTCCTTAAACGGTCACCCAAAACGGCAGTAAAATCCCCCATGTAGTATTTTTCCGTTTTGTGAGTACTGTCAGTCTAAATATGTAGTAACAATTTATGAATCCCGAGCAAATCACAATGCACATAATCAACTGTGACACCTTTGATTATATCCAAGTAGGAATGCTTTGAGACAATTGTGAAGCCCTGTTTACATTCAACTTCAGCATCTCCTGCATGATTGATAGTTTTAGAATGTGCTCAAAGATTTAAATGACCTGAATCAACATTGGATTCTAAAGTATCATAGGGATATGATAGCAAGGAGCCTCGTGTACGATTTTTCACAGACAATCCTTTCGCCAAGCAACATCCACGACAAAGAAATCCATTGAACTGTACAACGGTTTGAACACGACATCAAGCTGGACCATCGCACACAATGCGTATTAATAAGACTCCGACCAGTTTCATTTTCTTGTAGTATGATAGATGTTCCTGCAACAATTATCCTTGAAAAGTTATATTAATTTCTGTATTTTGACAAAAGTATTAATACACCATATGCTCTTCGTGTATAAGCATGCCTGGCAAAACTAAGGTTGTGTCATACTTTTAGTCAAGACACCATTTAACTTTCTCAAACTGTCAAATTATGATTAAAGACAATTTAAAGATCAAAGTTGTTATCTTTAATTTCTAACACTCCTGCTAAACAGAGTCTGTTTTAATGACGTATGTATGTTCCATGCTTTTATGAAACCTATTCCTAATTTGCTCTCGTTTCCATGACAAGTAAATAATACTGGACAGTTGAATATTATGCATGATTTATCCCTAAATCAATCAACGTAAAAGGTATGTAAGTGTGATTTCAACTATTAGTATAAATTAACACCATATAATTGTCTACAAAAATGTCGCAAATTGTAAAATAAAAACTTGTTTTACCTTTTTCGTAATTCATTGACAACTCTTAAACCAGTTGCTCTAAGAAAACTTTCATCAAGAGTTTAGCAAAAAGTCCTATAATAACTGGTAAACTTGTAAAACATTAAACCTTAAGTTGTTTCTATAACCCTTTAAGAGCCTATGTATGATCATATATAAATAGTATGAATAGAAAATTTAAAGTAATTGGTAAGAGATCATAAACATGCGGGCCAAGATGGCCCTTAATCGATTGCCTTAGAGATAATACAATTGCAAATGCTACTGCTAATAAAGTGGACAATTTGATCGAGGGTAGGAAGGAACTGAAATTGAAACGGCTTATTAGTGTAATAATATATTAAATATTAAAACAACTTGAAATGGGACACTTGCAGGAACATTCTTTTGAAGCTTGGTTGATATCGGTTTATTGGCCAAGATGTTAACAAACGGCGATCACAATAACTCATGTTGAACACGTCATGTTCAGGTGAGGTTAAAAGATTCGTACCAATACTTTAGCAGCATGCTTAAATATTAGTACATGTTGATTACGTTGAAATTATAGAGCATAAACAAACCAACCTTTTTTGTGTCCTGTTCAGTGTAACTTGAGGTTACAATAAAACAAATATGTTAATTTTGAATATTTTATTATTTACCTTTGCTTAGGATTTAGTTCAATGATAATCAGGTACAGTGGCCATACACTGTATGGTGAAGACCTAAATATTGAAATCCCCATTAGTGCTCAGCTGTAAAGATATATGCAACTCTAAGGTCTTCTCAAATCAATGAGTTCCAATAAAGTGACATCCACTGAAGAAGTTCTTATTCCTGTTAATTATAGAATAATGTTTTACAAAGCCTATGTCCAACCACATCTTGACTATTGTAGTATCATTTGGGGTAGTACAAAACAATCAAATATCCAGGTTTTAGTGCGATTACAACGAAGAGCATGTCGTATCATTCTAGGTGAACAATATACCACTTTAAGCGAGGCTTTAAATATAATTAATTCTCTTAATATTGAACAGAGAGTTTCACTTCAAAAAGCCAAATTTATGTACAGGGTATCGCAAAATGCAGTCCCGTCATATATTCAAAATATGTTCAATTACAATGTCAGGCGTCCAAATCATTTACGTTCTTCAAATAAATCAGATTTTTTAATACCCAAACCAAATATAGAACTTTTTAAAGGGAGTATGTCTTACTCTGGGGTAAAAGTATGGACTAACATTCCAAATGAAATAAGACAGAGCGAAAGTATTAAAAGTTTCACAGTAAATTATACTAAGTGGATAAATTCGAATCAACAGTCATAAAGCTAAAATTGTAAATATGGCCATATGTAAGTCTGTAAGTTAAACCTTTGCCGCCATATGTATGTATTATGTTGTTGTGTAACATTGTTATCATGTTGATCATGTTTATGAATAATGCTAACTTTGAATTTGTTATGCTGATTGTTATATTGCTATATAATTATGTATTTGTATGTATGTAAATATTGCTTTAGAGGGCCCCAAGGAAGATTAGTTTATACTAATTGGGTTACCCTCTGTAAATAAAGACTTTCATTCATTCATTCATTCAATGCACCATCAAAAACTTCTCAAATGTTATAAATCCTTTCTATAACTGAAAGGATAAAGAAACGCAGTTTAGCAATATATGCAACAATTTCTTAAATGCTTGGCGTAAAATTATGAAAACCGGTCAGACGACTATCTTGGTCACTGTGTAGTCAATGCCGTACCTACAGTTACTTAACCGTGTATTTCGCCGTGCTACTTGGAGAAAGTGATGAAAATCCAAAAAAAAAAAACGGGCAGAATAATGATGACAAGATCGTCAAAACATCTTGTCATACCAATCGATACTCTTGAGGTATACACATCACTTTCCGCTTTTTAAATTAAATTTGAAGCTCTTGCAATCATGGTACGGCTGACGGAAGTTCAGAGGGGTCAGACTATTGCATTGCTAATGCAAGGTCAGAGGCAAGAACAGGTTGCTACCCAGTTTGGTGTGAATGTTTCCACCATAGAACGTCTTGTCCGTCGTTTGAGAGAAACCGGAAGAGTTGCCGATCGGGACGTCCGCGCGTAACGTCGCGACGTCAAGACAGGGCTATTCGTCTTTCCCACCTGCGTAATCGCCACGTTACTGCCACTGAAACCGCTAGTAATACGGTAGGCAATCACAATCGCCACATTCACCCAAAAACTGTAAGGACTCGATTGCGCGAGGTTGGTCTGCGAGCACGTCGTCCTTACGTTGGTCTGCCTCTCACGCGAGGGGGGCATACGAGATACTGATGAGTCAGTCGATTTCACTTTGCGATATTGGGGGGTACCGTCAAATGTGCTTCAATTATTAATGAATTATTGGTCAAATTCTAATGACATTTTGGTAATTTGTTTATTAAAGATTGGTTTTTATACTCATATAAAATAGTGTATATAACATCAAACACATCACTTTAATCCACCTCAAATGTTTACCCTGCGTTTCTTTATCCTTTCAGTATATAAGCAAGTTGCTTATTGTGCAGTTGTTTGTAATCTTTTAAACAATGGCATTGAACAGAGAAACCCGAAATAAAACCACAATTACTTAGCAACTTACATATTAAGTTTCGTGACAATATGTCAGTCCATACCACATTTGTTTAGTTCTTCAATATGGTATCTATGGGAACCAAACTTTTCCTATTTTGACAAAATCAAATGCATTAAAGTTCTCTTATCTCAAAATGCTACTTCATGTTTATGTTGAGCAACCCTCCTTAGGATGATGAAGGACTTCCATATTTTGATTTTCATTTAAAGTTTCAATTGCTGTAATTGGCTCAAGCTCTTCTGGTACTTCTGTTTTATGCAATCAAAGCTTGTTTTGCTTTCTTGGACTTGATTAGGTTCCTTCAAGTCATCAATGACGATAAGCCCTCTGTCTGTTTGTGACAAAGATGCCATACGCGTAATCTGATCCTTTTATAGTTTGATGCCTTCGCCTAAAATGTAAGCCCTAGACGTTGTTACAAGCCCATCCACATAGAAAGAAATATTGTTTGTCAATCAAAACTTTAGCTACCTGACAACCAACAATACCTGTACAAATGATTTAGTTTGTGTTTCAATAATAATTATGCAATTTCAAATGTTTTATTTCAGTAACGGCATTGGCCATCAATCAATGGGTTGTGAATCTGAATCCAGGCTGTCATTCATCTACCTGTTTGTTGGAAGGCCTGTCCGTTCATCTTCTACACATGGATTGAATGGAAAGAGTGTTGTGTGGAAAGCCAGGACATACGTGTAAAGTGCTCTGGTCTCAACAACACAACTGAAATACAAGTTAAAATGTCATTAAACCCAAATCAATACATTTTTATGCCCCGGCATACGAAGTATGAGGGACATATAGTTTTCCGGTCTGTTAGTCCGTCCGTCCGTTCGTCCGTCCCGCTCAGGTTAAAGTTTTTGGTCAAGTTAGATTTTAGTGAACCTGATGTCCTATCATTATGAAACTTCACACAAATGACAATCAACATATCATTGTTTAAAAAATTGTATCAATTTGAGGTTGGACCAACTGTTCGTCCGTCCGTTCGTCTGTCTGTTCGTCCATTCCATTCTCAGGTTAAAGTCTTTGGTCAAGTTAGATTTTAGTGAACCTGATGTCCTATCATTATGAAACTTCACACAAATGACAATCAACATATCATTGTTTAGAAAATTGTATCAATTTGAGGTTGGACCAACTGTTCGTCCGTCCGTTCGTCTGTCTGTTCGTCCATTCCATTCTCAGGTTAAAGTTTTTGGTCAAGTTAGATTTTAGTGAACCTGATGTCCTATCATTATGAAACTTCACACAAATGACAATCAACATATCATTGTTTAAAAAATTGTATCAATTTGAGGTTGGACCAACTGTTCATCCGTCTGTTCGTCTGTCTGTTCGTCCATTCCATTCTCAGGTTAAAGTTTTTGGTCAAGTTAGATTTTAGTGAAGCTGATGTCCGATCATGATGAAACTTCACACAAATAGTTAACAACCGGGGCATCCGTGTTCCATGGACACATTTTCTTGTTAAAATTGTTATACATTCGTTATGACAATGTTTTGTTTTACCCTAAAAACAGTAAAGCAGCTAACTAACGCCTAATGTACATAAGCGTTCGAATTTTGGAAACAAGAGGACCATGTCTTTCGCCTGCTTAAACATAGCTTATTGTCCCCCGCTTTAGCGAAAGCGCGGGGACTATTATTTCTCATTCGTCAGTCAGTCCGTCCGTCAGTCCGTCACGCTGTCACAAAAACTTTAACCTTGGTCATAACTTCTGAACCGTAATAGGTACTGCTTTCATATTTCACATGTGTATTCCTTGTGACAACCCCTTTCCATCAATACCAATTTTTTGACCTTGTGACCTTGACCCTGGCGGGGGACCATAATTCTCTGAATTTGCTTGTTTATTTGTTTTTACATATGGATTCGTGAGGTTTAATGTAGCCTTAAAGTATATTTATCTTATAATTAGAACCATACCTCGAAATGAATCGATAGCATCTTTCTTTTCTGTCGCATTTCTAACAGTGTTAGTATTGGCCACATATTGTCGTATTCTCCAAAGCATATTTGCAATCTTCGCGTCACAGTAGGAGTTACCGCAATGTGAATCACTTAAGTCTTACCTTGATATGTGTACGCCTAAAAAGGAAAATATAATAAGTCCAGGTAAAATAAATTTTCTGGTTGTCAGGTACTGTTCTAACGGGTTCAAAATTGTCCCATGTACTCTATTTATAGATGCTAACATTAAAATACCAAATCCGCACTTTTCAATTACCTGCCAATGCTGCTGCAGATTTGTCGTATGTTAATTTGCAATTTCAACTTTTCTTCCCTCAGTTGTTCTAGTCTGCTGTTGCAGCCAACAAACAACCTGCACTGATGATTCACCACTGAAAGAGATATAAGCAAACTTTAAATTACAAACGTTATGCAACAGGAGATATGGATCTAAATGAGTAATTCCCTCCATCTGCTAAAATGTTTTCATTAATTTATGTTGAATTTCTTAACTTTAAAGCTTCATGTTTTTAAAGTACTAAGCTACATATTTTAAGCGCTAAGATAAGGTACCCAAACATATGACTTTTGCTGACTAATTTAATCCAATTCAATATTGAATTAAGAAATGTGACTGTAGCTTTTTGTCTGTCGCTTTACACTTGATTTAAATGTCTTGCCTTTGTGAATGAAACATTGAATTGAACCAGATAGGTTAACCAGATTGCAAACCTTAATTGTATACACTGTGTTTAATGTCAAGTACCTCAAGATATTTAATACATATTCTTTGGTTATAATATGTCCTTATATTTTGTCATTCAAAGGAAAAACCTTGTGATAGATTATATGCAAATGTCATAACATGATTATGGATACCCTGTGATTATTAATGTGAAAATAATAAATAACATAAATTATTAACAGCAGCTGCTTTTACATAAATTTTATATTTCACTTACAGCAGGTAACTGTTTATCTATCAATGATTGACCAAATAAAACATCATACCCTGTCTTGCCAAATCAATTGTGGACTCTGACTCTGCTGTAGGCACATCTGTGTAGCTCTGCTTTACCATTCTATAGAATAGACAGAACAAAATAAGTATTGCTCAGTTTTATACAGTTTCTATATATTAAACATTATAAGAGAAAGTTGATGCAAGGCATCAATGTCGCCGGAAATGACAGCATTATCTTGTTAACTCCACTGGCTGAAAGCCAGTCGAGCTTATGTCATGGCGAATTGTCCGTCGTGCGTGCGTTAACGTTTTCCTTTAAACGACTTCTCCTCCCTAACCACTTGGCCAGTTTGGTTAAAACTTCATAGGAAGCTTCCTCTAAATGTCATATCTAAAATTCCTTCAACATTTTTTGATCCACCCATAATTTTGGTTGCCATGGCAACCAAAACAAAAAAATAGTGAAAACTTAAAAAATCTTCTTCTCCGAAAGTGTTCAGCCGATTTTTAAATAATTTTGTAGAAATGTTCCTTGGGTGACCCTCTATCAGATTCCTTCAAGCCGTGTTGATTGGTAAAAAAAACATGGCCACCAGAGAGCAGGGCTATTTTGCCTTATACGGCTAAAGAGAAAACTTAAAAAAACTTCTCCGAAAGTGTCTGGCTGATATTCAAATAATTTTGTAGAAATGTTCCTAGGCTGACCCTCTATCAGATTCCTTTAAACCATGTTGATTGGTTGAAAAATATGGCCGCCAGGGGTTGGGCTTTTTTGGCTTATATGGCTATAGTGAAAACTTAAAATATCCTCTCCTCCGAAAGTGTCAGGCCGATTTTCAAATAATTTTGCCCTCTTGGGCCTCTTTGTTTTGTATTTGTCAATAAAACTACAACAAATAAAGTTTAGGATTGCAATAAAAGCTATTACCCTTTCCATGTTTAAAGCAACATTGAAAACCTTTAACGTTTAAAACATTGAGAAAACGGTTAAATTGCTATAGACATGAACTCTTTCCTTATTCATTATAATTATGATAATTATTTCACAGATGAACACATTTATCCTCATATGTTTTTAATCATGTAAGTGTGTAATATTAAGTTTTTCAGCATCTCTCGAAATGTTCACCTCCTGTAAATTACAGGTCGAGTCATAGTGACATCGAAGAAATTGAACAAAAAAAGCAGGCAAACCTCTAGTATATGTTTTATTCCACTACATTCGAAATAGAAACGCATTCTATATGATCTTTCATGTGAATAATATATTTGGTGTTAAACACAATGATTTAAGACTGGTGAATCAAAAGTCTTCCGAAGTCAAATCAAATAAAAAATAAATAAAGGATTTCTATGTAAACTAACTAGCCAATCAGAGAGCAAGCTGCTACATCACCTTTTTAGCTCCCCTGGCTGAAAGCCAGTCGAGCTTATGTCATGGCGAATTGTCCGTCGTGCGTGCATGCGTTAACTTGTTCCTTTAAACGACTTCTTCTCCCTAACCACTTGGCCAATTTGGTTGAAACTTCATAGGAAGCATCCTCTCAATGTCCTCTCTTTAATTCCTTCATTTTTTTAGATCTATCCATAATTCTGGAATGGCAACCCAAAGAAAAAAATAGTGAAAACTTAAAAAATCGTCTGCTCCGAAAGTGTCAGGCCGATTTTCGAATAATTTTGTAGAAATGTTCCTTGGGTGACCCTTTATGAGATTCCTTTAAGAAATGTTGATTGGTTGAAAAACATGGCCGCCAGGGGCGGGGCTATTTTGCCTTTTATAGCTATAGTGAAAACTTAAAAAATCTTCTTCTTCGAAAGTGTTCAGCTGATATTTAAATAATTTTGTAGAAATGTTCGTTGGGTGACCCTCTATCAGATTCCTTCATGTTGATTGGTAAAAAAACATGTCCGCCAGCGGGCGGGGCTATTTTACCTTATATGACGCCTTATATGACCATCGTGAAAACTTAAAATATCCTCTCCTCCGAAAGTGCCGATTTTCAAATATTTTTGCAGAAACATTCCTTGGGTGACACTCTACAAGATTTCTTTTAGCCATGGTGGTTGGTAAAAACATGGCCATCAGGGGGCAGGGCTGTTTGGAGATTTTTGCCTTACTTCCACGTGAATATTTACGTAGATTTACGTTTAAAGAACGCTTGCGTAAGTTTATTTCAATCAGCGTAAATATGGCCGACGTCGCCAACCTCGCAATTTTTGCGATAGGACAGATTTACTTAACCTGAGTGATAGGTAGATAAAGGGAAAATACCGGTTGTCAAGGCAGCAAATTATTGATTTGCATGCTCTTATGGCTGTCCAGCGGCGCTAAAGTTCCTAATTTTTTTCGTGTCAATTCCTTTTTTTTTTTTTTTTTCTACTTTAGCAATTTTGAAAATGTGTCTTGATGTAGTTTGCAGTTCTTATTCAGATTATGCAATGAAAGGCAGTTGACCAGTGGATCCATGTGTCAAGCTTGTTTATTGGTTGTGACAAAGATGTAACTATTAGGGTATATAAAGAGCAATACTTTTAAGCAATATTTCCCAATGAGGATTATCTGAGGGATAAGTTCATGCTCCTTCATTGAAAGTATAGCATAGTGTATACATATTTAGATATATAAAGAGATGTATTTCCTTTTTAGTTTTAAGGGGCTATAGTAAAACCATGTATAAGATGGTGTATTACAGCAACTTATGAAGTAAATAGGCTACATTTCTTTTATATGTGCTTTTGTATTTATTGCAGTCAAACATGTGCATAAAATACCAACCTTTGGAGCGGAGAAAACTGAACTTCATTAAGAGGTGACATTTTGATTGAGGTTCAAATTACATATGAATGACTAAAATGGGATTTACTGCATTTCATACTATATTTTCAGGAGAACATATAAATCATAGCTGTTAACATGCCTCACAGAAAAACTAAGTTCAGTGATGGATGGTTGGGGAAAGAAGATACACAAGGATTTCTTGTCGGACAGTGGTGCAAAGCAGACGAGTGTAATGCACAAGGCTTCTGTACTTTATGTATAAAGTCATTTAGCGTGGACAACTCTGGATTTAAGCAGGTTTTGGCCCATTCTAAAGGATCTGAAACGGCCACTGCTTCCTGTAACACTGTAAAGGAATACCCTGGTCCATCCACCTCAAAATCTAGTACAGTTGCATATCTTGATAAATGCACCAAGGAACTTATCACCCAGCGTGAACTGTTATGGGAAATGAAAGTGTCCCAAAGCATTTACTCATATAGATCATGTAATGATTTACCTTCTCTGTTCCCTGGTAATGTAGTAGCAGAAAACTTTACTATGAGTAAAAGCAAAGTTTCGTACCTTGTTTCGGATGGATAAGGGCCATATTTTAGTGTGATGAAACTGCTAACTCTCAAGTGAGAAAACAGTGCGACATTCTTGTACGATACTGGTCCGAACATTTCTTAATAGCAAATATGTTTGGACATGCAATAGGGGAGTGTGTTGCAAATAGTATTTTGGAAACATTTCAGGAAACTGGATATGAGTTGCCTCTGAAAAAATTGTTAAATTTAGGATAAGATGGCCCCAATGTGAACAAGACTGTTTGGAATAAGGTGAATGAAAATGTGAAATCGAAGGGGTGTCCTAGGTTGTTGCCGTTCATTGCATGCAATATGCATGTGGTTCACAACTCTTTCAGAGAAGGTCTAAAAGTGTATAGCCAGGAAGCAGAGGAACTAGCCATTGGTATTTTCTACTTATTATGTCTCCCCCCTCCGCAGGAGACATGTTGCTTTTGCCTGCGCCGTCTGTCTGTCTGTCTGTACGTCCACATTTCTTGTCCGGCCTTTATCTCGAAACCCCTTGGCCACATTTCTATGAAACTTCACAGGAGTCATCGGTACAATGTCTTGTTGCGCATATTACGAGGGCGTTTAATTTTACCTACTTTTGGATGAGTTATTGCCCTTTTTTTTAAATTTGTTTGTCTGTCTGTACGTCCACATTTCTTGTCCGGCCTTTATCTCACAACCCCTTGGCCACATTTCTATGGAACTTCACAGGAGTCATCGGTACAATGTCTTGTTGCGCATATTACGAGGGCGTTTAATTTGACCTTCTTTTGGATGAGTTATTGCCCTTTTTTTAAATTGCCATTTCATTCTTGTCCGGCCTTCATCTCACAACCCCTTGGCCACATTTCTATGAAACTTCACAGGAGTCATCGGTACAACGTCTAGTTGCGCATATTACGAGGGCGTTTAATTTGACCTAATTTTGGTTGAGTTATTGCCCTTTTTTTAAAATTGCCATTTCATTCTTGTCCGGCCTTCATCTCACAACCCCTTTGCCACATTTCTATGAAACTTCACAGGAGTCATCGGTACAATGTGTTGTTGCGTATATTACGAGGGCGTTTAATTTGACCTACTTTTGGATGAGTTATTGCCCTTTTTTAAAATAAATCACTAACTGACAAAATACAGTCAGCCAGACAAATACCCCTTGGGGGAGACATACGTTTTTCCCCAAAACAACCTCTAGTTTAAGCATTCCCCTTGTAAAAGAGAAGATTTCTTGGAGGTTGAAACATCACTTGGCTTTGATGAGGAGTTGTTTATACGGCATGTTCAAACTAGATAGCTGTCACTACTGCCTGCACTCGAGCGTGTTGTGAAGAATTGGGAATCTCTAATAAAATACTTCCTGACCAAACTACCAGAGACAGCAACAGCTGCTAGAACTCTGAAGATGGTGGAAAGCAATCCTAAATACATTCGGATTTGTCGTATGCTGAAGTCTCCTACAACTTCTTGCTTAGTCTATCTCCTCTCTCTAATATATTTCTTAAGTTGTTTCAGCGAGAGGATCCATTAGTACACTAAGAAATGATGGATCTTCTGAGATCGTTCATGCTCTGATTTTTGAAGGGAACAGTTGTAGATGGTCTAAAGACTGGAAAGAAGCTGCAGGAGTTCAATGTTGAGCCTTCTGAATGTCAGCGAAGTGATTTAGAAGTTGGACAGTCTACACAGAAACTCCTTGATAAGAAACCAGAACTGGCCAAAAAAGGGATATAGGGCATGAGAAAACTTTACCGGACGGTCACCAAGTATCTGCAGAAGAGATTGCCTGTTAACAATGATATGCTTAAAGATCTGCAATGCCTGCATTCACTTGAACAGAAGTCTGAAAGAGGGACAAGCAAAATGAGAATAATTGCTGAAAATGTGCCTCAGGTTGTGGATGAAAATAAGATTTCCCAGGTAACAGATGAGTGGAAAATGTACCAGCTTGGTGACATACTTGACAGTTTAAAATTTGATGACACAGGAAAGGATGTAAGAGTTGATGATTACTAGAATAAGGTACTTCAAAACAAAAACAGTGACAATACACCATGATACAAAGTATTAGGGTCCGTAGTGAAAGCTGTATTATGCATTACACATGGTAATGCTGAAGTTGAGAGAAGCTTATCAGAAAATAAGAAGATGCTGTCAAAAGAAAGGACACTGTTAACTGACTCTTCTGTGAATGGTCTAAGAATAGAAAAATATTCTGTAAAAGTTAGCTGCGGAAGTGTTGCAGATATAAACATGACTAAGGGTCTGCTTGAAGCTGGGGGAAGGCTCATAATGTATATAAAAGAAGAATGGAGGAAGAAGAACTTGAGAGGCAACAGGCAAAAAAGGCAAGGCTTGCATCAGAAGCAGACAAAAAGAGTCCAGAAGAATCTAGAAAGGAATTGGAAAGCAGGAAACAGTCCCCGGGGAAAAAGGAAAAGACAATGCTGCAACTTAACAAGCAACATGAACTTAAGATATGCAGAAAAACTGTTCAGTGAAGCAAACGAAAGACTAAAATCGGCAGTAAAGAAGAAAGATTTCGACGAAGCAGGAATTGCACAGGGTCTTATTGATGTGGCAAGTAAGAGAATGAAGGAGACAAGACATCAGATTGAGAAAAACAGAAAGAACAAAGGAACTTGATGCAAAGCGAAAGAAACTGATGGATGATTTTTGTAAAAGACTTGCTCCAGCAAAATCTGCTACTAAGAAGTGAACTTTTATTAACTACCTTTAAGTGAATGTGTAAATACAGTCAACATTTTCAGTAGACACTGTTTTGTGGGTTTTTTTACTTGACAATTTTGCTGTTGTGTTAAATTGTGCAAATGTCTGCTAGCTATATACACTTCATAGTCAATGCTTAACATGTTTACAAGTAGATTTTATTGTACAATGTATCAAAAGTTTATTAAATAAAAAAAAAATGGTGAGGAAATGTGGTGGCTAGAAGGTGAGAAGAGGAGGCAACATCAATTAAGCACTGTCTGTTATTTGGGTATATAGCTAGTGGACAATTTTTCAAATTATATGGCAATCTTCTTTTATAAAATGTGGTTCTCTCAATAATAAAATAATAACATCATTCTGTATATTTCAGTTTATAGCCAATAATAGCTGAAACAATGGAACGCTGGAAGACACTATGTCTGTACTTAAAGTATTTGTTGTGAGTTTCTTTGTCAAATTTGCGAAGGTAAGTCCATTTAAATGTTTAAAACTGTCCTAATTTAGTTATAAAATTCATAATTTTAGCCCTAACATTTCTTAATTTCATCCCTAAAATTTGCCCTTATTTTTTTGCTAGACAGCCTGAGAGGAGGACATTCAACCAAAAACCATGCGAAGTCATGCCATTCCAGCGATGACAAAGGTAAAACAAGAGTTGTCGGAGGACAATAAAGGTCGCCTATCAAGGCCTACTTCAGAACATTTATAGCATTGGTTAAAGTCCAAAATCCAAAAGTGGAATAGTTCAGTTGAAATTTACAACAGAAAGAAAACCGTTTAATTGCAAGAGCATGAATTATAGTTTCTGAGAAACCCTATAACCCAAAATTCCCGGTCTTGCAAACAAAGGTTTAACCAAAAAAGGTTACAATTCAGTCAAAATCCATTCAAGAGTTATGGGACTTTACATACAAGGTCATCTAATGACCCTCCATAAGTGTGAAGTTTCAAAGCAACAGTATACACAGTGTCTGAGAAAATGCCTTGCACGCAAAGGTTTGACCAAAATTCTAAGTCCAAAAAGGGGCACAATTCAGTCAAAATCCATTCCAGAGGTATGGGACTTGACATACAAGGTCATCTAATGACCATGAATAAGTGTGTGAAGTGTCAAAGCAACAGCATACACAGTGTCTGAGAACAGGCCTTGCACGCAAAGGTTTGACCAAGCTGGCAACGCGTACGCCAACGCTGTGGTGATTACATAAGCTCCCCCATTTCTTCGAATAGGCGAGCTAATAATGTGTAAAGTGTTTCAAGCTTACCCGTTTCCGTTTGTATAGCCAGTACATCTACGATAGTCTCCCTTACTCATAATTAGACCTTCACCTTGGATATGTCAACACTAGAAGCATACTTGTTTTTACAATACTATCTACAGCACTGTACATGCTTTTAAAGGTGCATCGAAACTACATAAATCAGTGACACACGTTGAAGGCGTTTACTCAGATAAGTTCAATGTTAAGAATGATTGAAATTGTGTTAAACAACTTAATCCTATGATTTAATTTTAATCCGAATGAAACGCATATCCGGATGTTAGTTCATAGAGTGGTTGAAATAGAAAGAACTGTCTGACTGTGATTTGCACTAGGTGACAT
The DNA here is from genome assembly GCA_031761405.1 of Serripes groenlandicus. Classification (NCBI taxonomy): domain Eukaryota; kingdom Metazoa; phylum Mollusca; class Bivalvia; order Cardiida; family Cardiidae; genus Serripes; species Serripes groenlandicus. Next base: position 214,629,931 of record JASEVX010000001.1, on the reverse strand, counting down.
TTCCCCAACATTGTATTGCAACTAAATGCAACCTGTAATGAACAAACTGACTTATGTGCTGTGAGAACCAAGGAGGCATACTGCAAGGGTGTGCATGGCTTTGTCGTCCATCTGACCAAAAGACAGTACCTGTAAGTACTTCGCCTATCGTAACACTACAGATCTACTATTGTTCATTGAATGGAATATTGTCTAAAATAGTTTGTGTAACATTTTAGATATCAACATTGTGACATCAATTGTAAATTTGACAGTGTCACATCAAATATTTATAGGACACTCTGATTGCATTCATAATAAACCTGTAAATAGACTGACATGTTTCAAGTAACCAATTACAATTAAACAATTATGAACTATATTATACATGTATTATGATAATATATTAAATTGTTTGTTTGTTTCTATTGTGTTAGCTCCTCATTACACTGCAGTTCTTGTCTAAAGGGGAGTTCTACGGTGAGGGAAGTCTTGTTCATGGTGTCTCAAAAAGCTCTGTATGTGTATCTGTTTGGCAGGTAAGTAACATTTCATTTGCAATGACTAGAAAAAAATCTGGCAAATAAATCCCATTGAATGATAGATTTTGCATACAATGTCATTTCCAAAGAAATGTAAATGTAAGTATGTCAATATAGGTATCCAGATAAACACCTAGGTAGCCCGACACCTAGTTACGCCGACCCCTTTTCGGTTAGGCTGACACCTTTTTTGGATGAGCCGACACCTCATTTAACAAGAGCTGTCGGAGGACAGCGCGCTCGACTATATGCCGCTTATTCACATAAAGCACTATTTCATTATATTGCACTTAAGTACAGTATTAAATCACATTATATACTCTATATGTAAAAGCAACTGAATAGAACATACATTTAAATATATATAATTTAAAAAACAAATTTCCTAAGTCAATCAAGGGCTATTACTCCATTTTAGGATACAATGGAGTTATCTAACCTAATTGTACGATGGTATTTAACAAATGTGTGAAGTATGAAGTGATTTGAACGATAAAACTTTAACATTGAGGTGAGCTAAACGCAAATGTTAAAACTGACCGAGTCCAAAAATAGCAAAACCTTAAAAAAAAAAATCTAAACCCAAACCCATTTGATATGTTGAAGAATTATATTTGATAAATGAATGATCACAATAAGAAAGGAACGTAACCCAAAATTATGAATTTATCTATAATTCTCAAAATCAAACAAAAATCATGTTTTTTTACCCAAAACCTCACACTCAGCATCTTCAACATACAATGTGAAGAAATGTATTATATGCAATTATATTCCAAATATGAAAGCCCTAACACAAGTACTTATTGAGAAAAATTAAAAAATCAAATGAAATGTCAACTTGCCCTAAAACTTTAACCACCCAAAATCATGTCTTTTACCGCAAAAAGAAGTTCTAACTCAGCATCTTAAGGATGCAATATGAAGAAATGTATTTGATGAAATTATATTCCAAATATGTAAGACCTAGCACAAGTACTTATTGATAAAAAGTTAAAAATAAATAAAAATTCCTACTTGCCCTCAAAATTTTAACCACCAAAAATCATGTGTTTTACCCCAAAAAGAAGGTCACAATCAGTACCTACAGCATTCAATGTGAAGAAAGGTATAAGATGTAACTATATTCCAAATATGAAAGCCCTAGCCCAAATACTTATGAATGAAAATGCCAACTTGCCCTAAAACTTTAACCGGACGCCGACGCTAGGGCGAGTAGTAAAGCTCTCATATTCTTCGAATAGTCGAGCTAAAAAGTAAATTCAATTTTCTGATGTTATTTATAGCTTCTTTGAGTTCGAATTTTAAATCCTTACACATGATGATGTTGGGCTGATTCGGACATGTTTTATTGTTGCTGTTGATGATACCATAATTAACAATTCGAGCCTAGAATATCTCGTACGTATCATTCATGTGTTACGGTGTCAAACAATCTGACTAAAGTACACGATCTTTCTATAAATGTAAGCGTAGCGTTTTTGAGGAGATGATTTTAATCAGATTGCGGTGTCAAAGGGTCTATTGTGAGAAGATAGAACAACACGATATCTAAAATATAAATTCATATATTTGCATAAGAATCAAATTGCCATTTTTATGTCAAATCGTCGGAGGGAGGTATAAATCGTCAAATTGTAACAGAAAAACTGAGGGGTCAAATATAGTTGTTTAAAAAATGTTGTGCCGTCAATTATTGAATTAACCACTATTCACACATTGCTATTGAAGAAGGTGTTAACAATACATCGTGTTATATGATAAAGTCAATTGCTGTTCTGTGTTATCAATTCGAGGATTTTTGACTGTAATTCGTCTTAAAATGTTAAATAGATATAAAATGTTGCAATTATATAGCTGAACAAAATATTTGTCAGGCGTTTTTCAACTCTAGATTTACTAGAAACATTCAAAGAAACAAACAATTCATACACACAACAAGTTTTACATTATTTACAAATAAAAGAAAAAATCAGAACAGAAAGTATGTATACAGTAAAATATAGGGAGGTGTTGGGACAACGGAGTTTTTACACATGAAATTAACTAGGGTGTCGGATCGACAAACTAATGTCGGCTTAACTGGGTGTCGGTATATCTGGAAATCGGGGTGACTGGTATTCGTCGATCTAGCATTTTAAAATGTGAAAATCCCTATACCTAAATATCTTGGTATCACTATACAGAGTCTGGTAGAATCCGGTAGATTCTGGACGTTATATATCCCATGATATCAATGTTTTGTTGGGTTTTTGTATATGAATCAATATTCAATTTTAATTAACAGTTAAGCTACTTTATATGGAGATTTTTCAGGTTTTTGTCAATATGTTCAAAGTCGTCTGCTTATAGATTTGTTGTATGTGGGAAAGGGTTAAACCAGCCTTTTGGATTTAATTAATGTGTACATAACAACTTCACTACATGAATACAAAATTAGAAACTCCCTTTAAATGAAAGTAAAATGATTGAATAGAGTTGAAAACATTGTGACAACAGGAGAAATTATTCGTTTTGAACAATTTCTTCTTCCGTCGACGTGTTTTCAAAAGGCCGTCTGCTACAGGGGCGTCAGAAAGCGTCTTATTGAAGGAAACGGTTAACACATAAGTTTATTGACGAATGACTTACTGAAATAACTATGAGTTGTAGTAAATCTGATATCGAGTTTTACTTCACTCCAGTCAATCAGTCAATCAGCTTCAGATGTTTACCAGCAATTTGTTATCACCCTTGTAGTACAATGCAGTGCACTCATGAATGTCGATGGAAACATCAACAACTTGAGAGATGTCAGTTCAATTTGATTTATTGATTTGGGTTTAACGCCGTTTTTAACAATTTCTCAGTCATATCACGGCGGCCAGTTCACCTACACATGTGTTTCCTGGTTTTTTTCAAACGAGTACTCCACACAACAATCTTCCCAAGCAACTGGCTGCTTTTCCACATAGACTTAGCCCATTGGTGGAAGACGAATGACGCATGTCGCAATATGTAAACAGATAAAGGAGAGACAAGAGTAGAACACTAACATGTTGGGTTCTTATGTATAAGTCAGTAGTTATTAAGAAATTAATGTTTCATATTTCACACTTTTAAGGTTGTAGCTGCAATAGACAGGCATGTTGTAAACATAGTTTCCAACAACACCGGACATACTTGGTGCCATCAAATAACAGTTTTGCCAGGCTGTTCAACTGCATTGGAGCAGTGGATGGTACTCTAATACCCATTATTGCTCCAAAAGTGAGGGAGGACATATATGTTTGAAAATGATTCCATGCCATAAACGTCCAGGTAGTGGTCAGCCCAGACATGAGGTATGATGAAATGTACTGGAACTCTGATCCAGTGTAAAAATAAATCATAGTACACTACAATAAATATGTAGAACAGAATGCAAGCTTGACTCTCATAATTCATATCCCACAGCTTCTTACATGTTTCATTAATTAAGTCTTGATACAATACCATGAGACGCGTTTCCGATCAATCTGTTTCACATTTGAAAGTGTGGACGAAATAGAGTTATATGTCACTTAATTATTTTAAATAGTATTCAATGGACAATTCATTAAATGTTTGGCCGAGGATGTTTAAACTGTTCAATATGAGCGCATCAGAAAAAAGAAGATAAATACAGATACTTGGGAGTGTGAACTCTTTCCCTCACACGACAATTCTGCAGCGGAAGATTTTGAATCTTTTTTGTCAAAAATTTGAAATGTTCTATTAGTGAATGGATAACCTATGACTAAAAGTTGAAAACATTGTGCTCATTTTGAGCAATTTCTTCTTTCGTCATTATGTTTTCGAAAAGCCGTCTGCTGCAGAGGCATCAAAAAGCTTATGTAAGTGGGAAAGGGTTAAAAAATATTCAAATTTCAGCTTCATTGACGTGGTCTCCCAGTGGCCAGGTTCTACCCATGATAATACAGTATTCGAAAAATGTGGCCTGAAGATGTGGCTTGAGCAAAATCCTGTTAGTTGGCTGGTTGGAGATGCAGGTTATGCATTAAAACCATACGTAATGACACCAAAGGCAAGAAAAAGACTCCATTTCACATAATATAGTATACAGAAAATAGCATAAACATGTTTCTATTCCAATAAAACACTTGTTCATAAAATCTTACCCCAATAATACTTCTGTAATGATTATTTCGCATGCGCAGACGAACACCATCAACTTCCTTTCACCTCTTCACAAATAAAAAATAGACAGGCTTTCAACAGCGGGAAGATTTTAAATTGAAACGAAGTATGCATCCAAGTTTTTATTGTGAATTTTGTTATCTTGTATGAGAAGAAATTAATAACGATATGTTTTGGACCTGTTAAATGCAACTTCTTAACATTAATCTTAAGAAAATCATTAAAATATAAAGTGTCCGTACTTTCCGACATTTTCATACTGTGGAAAAAGTACGGACACTTCCAAAATTATGGCTTCAAGCCATGTCTGATAAAAAACATTCCTTCAACACTAAACATTTCTAACAAATCGTTGGAAAAGGAGAAATCAGTTATTTCTCCTATTTGAAGCAGAGACATAAAACATATTTTTGTTATATTTCTGTTTAAACTAGGTGTTTCCATAATATCGCAAAGATTTTCTAAAGCTTAAATTGTTTTTATGTTTTCAAAGTTAACGATGAAATGAGCCAAAATTATTGTCAGACATTTGCGACCAGTGAAATCCAGATCAGCCTGTGAATAAGTACAGTCTGATCTGGATCTGCCTAAATGTTCGTCACTGAGTCGATGGTTGTTCATTGTTGGAGCGCTAACCAGACTGTATGAATATGGGGACTGGTCTGAATTCATAAATCCAATGACCTAGGCCACTAAATAACCGACCCGAATAAGTGTATTATAATTAAGTTCAATTCATACTTCATACTTAATTGTATACTGCCAACATTTTGTAGCCAAAGCGCTTACATAACAAAACCGAAAATCAATACTACAATGGATGGTTTGTGTGTGATTTGTATCGTCATTTATGCTACTTTCAATAGTATGAAAGGAATAAAAATAAATATTTCGTTTAATTGTGCACATTATAATACATTCCACATTATTGTCTGAAAGCCGCTCTTCCAATTCTTTGGTAGGTCTACATTATTGCGGAAAAACATACATCGAGTATCAGAATAGAACATAGCTATGAGCCATACCATGAGAAAACCAACATTACGGACTTTGCGTATTAAATGTATCGATCCAGATCAGCCTGCGCAGGCTAATCCGAGCCGACATATTCTGTCTCAGGAGCTTAGAGGTATAGAGAATTGATTCCTGAAACAGAAAATCCACAGGAGGCGAAAAGTGTCTGGCCTGGTTAGCCTGAGCGGCAAGCTTAGGCTGATCCGGTTGATACTTTACGCAGCGTACACAATGTTGGTTTTCTCGCGGAACGGCTCATATTTAATAGTTTATATACAAATAAACGTGTATAAGTGAACTAGTCTCTATAACATGAAACAGTCGTTTTAAACCCAAAACACATCATATAAATAAACATGGTACATTTCAGAATGAAAAACGTTATTATTCAAAACTTGAGTGCAGTAGGTATGCATCACTATGGTAGACGTGAACTGTCAGTAGGGCCAGTATATTTTTGCAAGCAAGAGCCAACCAATAGATTCGACCCAAATGCAGTTGCCATTTATGAAGACGCAAGATGTAGTCATTCGACTAAAAAGGCCTACATCAAACGCGAAGATGCCATTCTTATAAGCAACCTTTTCGAGAGCGGTTTTATAACCGACAAATGCTATTTGAAAGCAAAGAACTCTCCGGGGAGATATAGTAGAAGGACAGGACCTATGCAAACTTCTAACATTGGTTTTAAAGTGTCTGATGATAGAGTTGAATCTTTAAAGTGTTGCCTTGATGCGGCATCTGTCATGTATAGAATATTTTAAGAAATGTATTTGTTTGACTTTTGTTTTTATTTTCACCAAAATTGCAACTTTAAATATTTGCAAACGATGGAGATTATGATCAGCCTGCTGTGCAGTCTTTTTTTGGTCATCATATTTTGTTTGTCTAGTGTTTGTCCTTTACTCTTAATATAACGCTGCATCTGTACCAGAAGTGTTATGAAAACGTTGTAGCAAAAGGTGAAACTGCTTATTATGAACAATTTCTTCTTTTGCCATAATATTTTCAACTTTATTCAACAGCTGTTATTTCATTTACAAAGAGATTCCATAATATTGATGAAATGTTTTCATGGTCGTCTGCTGCAGATTTGTTGTATGTTGGAAAGGGTTGAACTGACTTAGGATATATGCATTATATTCTAATAAAACATACCTGGAATATGATCGCAGAGCGAATGCCTACATACAATGTAGCATTGCGCTTAAAATAATTGACCAATGAATGGAATATACTGACATTCCCTTCTTCAGTAATATGTTGAAGATCCGAATGGACGCACTGTTTGGTTTAACTCAAATTCGATATAAACAGTCATTAGCCTAGCTGGCGTGGTATCATTCCTACACTATAAGCGCCTCAAACAAACAAGCCAGCAATCTTTATAACAATCGCTTGTCATCTTTGCTTTCAGTATGCCCTCAAAATATGTATACAAAAACAGGGGCAAAACCCAGAACTATGATCGGGATGCCCTTTCTCAAGCAGTAGCAGCCGTCCAACAAGGCAACATGTCCATTAGAAAGTCATCGGAGTTGTTTAATGTACCCCGCTCTACAATAGGGGATAGGATAAGCGGGAAGCATGAATTGGAAGTACCGCACGGAAGACCCCCTCACATTCCAAGAGATATTGAGCTCAAGATCGTTGATTCGGTAAAAATGGCTGCCCGAAGAGGGATTGGTTTGACAAGGAAGCAACTGCTGTTGAGAACAAATGTGCTGTGTAACAGACTGAAAATCAGCGGTGGCCACAAGACGTTCACAGCCGGGAAAGACTGGTGGCAGGGAGTCAAAAGCCGACACCCAGACCTGGTCATAAAGAAACCAGAGCGCTTAACCTCAACAAGAGCAAGGATGATGAATGAGGAGGTCGTGAAGCGCTATTTCAAAGATTTAGGTAAACTATTTTGCTTAATTGATGAATGACAATACAAGAGGCTCTATTCTATTGTTCGGGTTCGGGTTTTTCTCCCTGAAGTTAAAGCTTATATATCGCCACATTATCTTTGTGTTTGTCCGCCTGTTCCGTTTACTCTTCCAAGCTATTTCTCAAAATCTACCAGTATCGTGAATATTCATATACATAAATCCATAAATGTTAAGTTAGAAGTTTGGAGTCGAGACAACTGTACATTACTATTTAACGTAACACTCATTCAGTAATTGTAACATTTATTTTCATTAACGATGTTCTCTTCTTTGTACAGGTACTATCATGGAAGGGCTCAACATTACCGACAAGCCAAGAACAATATGGAATTGCGATGAAATGTCGAAGAATTTTGAGCATGATCCCGTCCGAGTCATAGCGGAGAAGGGATCCAGCTGTTTGAGCAGAACAAGCTCAAAAAGCACCAACATCACAATAATGGCTTGTGTCAGTGCCTCTGGACAACGTATGCCCCCTATGTTTATTGTAAAGGGGAAGACTCCTCGGTCCCTGTATGGGTTTAATACCAACTCTGCGCCAGAGAATTCCCGCTGGACATTCCAGTCAAATGGATGGACGGATGATGTTATCGGAGAACAATGGTTTAACGATGTTTTCTTGAAATGTTGTGGTCCTGAACGACCCCAGCTTTTAATTCTAGATGGTCACTCGTCCCATGAGAGCTTAGGTATTCTGATGAAAGCGATGGATGAAAATATTCATATTCTTTCACTACCACCTCATACAACGCATCACCTCCAGCCCCTTGATAAAGCTGTTTTTGGTCCTGTCAACAAACAGTACAATCAGGCATGTTCGCAATTTTTGCAGGAAAATCCCTTACACCAAATAAACAAATGGTCGTTTCCTTCACTTTTCCGGAAAGCGTGGGACAATGGGGTTTCTTCGGAAAATATTGTAAGTGGTTTTAGAGCTTGCGGAATTTATCCCTTTAACAATAAAGTTATAGCCGATTCCGCATACGGCCCATGTCTCCCAACTAATTGCCCTCTCCCAAGTAGCAGCCAAAGTATCCGAACCTACAGCACAGGGCTCCCAACAAACGGTCCTAGTAGCGTATCCAACTTTCAAAGTCAACCACCCATGTCTTCCAACGAATCGCCAAGTCTCCAATCAAGCTACGAATGTCTCCCGAGCAATGGCCCAGCTACCCCAACCAACTGTCATAATATCCCGGTCAATTGCCAAATAAGCACACAGAAGTCTTCTGCTTCATTGCTGTCCTTACTTTACCCATCTCCTTCTACATCCCAAGCAGGTCAATTTCACGTGAGAACATTCCCTGTAGAATCACCCTCAAATCCTAGTTCTGACCCTATGATGTCTTTGCCACCTAGTTCCCCGCCACAGCCCTTTTGTACGCCAACTTTGCAAGAGGTTCAATATTCCATTCCATCCGACATTCTAGATATCAGTGATCCGAGCCGATTGATTCAACTGATAGCAGACGGCAGTTTACTAACACAGGCTCTCGTCGACGATGAGGAAAATGAAATCGTTCTTGGTCCGTTAAACGAAATAAGACCCTTTCCGCCTATGTCGATTGACTCAGTCATACAGGAGTCGTTCCTACCTGCAACTACAACAACACCAATCATAAGAACAAAAAATAAAAGGCTTACCAGTCATCGTTTACTGACAAGTGAGGAAATAGTTAAAGTTAAAATGAATGCAGAAAATATCAAAAAGGAAAAACAACAAAAGCGTGAAATGAAAGAAAACAAAAGCAAGTCATTGAAAAAAGGTGTTAAGAAAGAGTAGTGAATACAATTAAAACAAAGAAATCAGTTTGTGAAATATGTCTTTTTTAAAAATTTAATAATGTCCGTACTTTCCCAACTGTTTTATCAGTGTCCGTAGTTTTACACCATGTGTCCGTACTATTCCTATCCCGTCCGTACTTACCCTGTTCAATATCATGTTTTCAAAACACATTTCGCAATATCTCGGTATGTGTTACACAGATGTTGCAGGGATAAAATCCGAGAGGAATAGATTCCGGTTGCCCTACTAAAAACGAAACAACAATGCATCGCAAGGTAGCGAACATATCTTGATTTTATGGTATGTTGTGTAAAAACCGTCCGTACTTACCCGGATTGACTGAATTAAACTTCCAGTCTTTTTACACTGACCATAATGATTGATAAAACTAACTTTTCAGTCGGTTTGTGTATATGTATTTGATAATTAAATGGCACATGACAACTTTCACGATATTACTTATAGATGCGACCTGCAAACCAACATGAAGCTGCCTTCAACCTGTTACACAGTCGGTCAATAATGGTAGTAGAACGAGCCTTTGGATTGTTAAAGTCTAGATTTAGGTATTTTTTTGCTATAGTATTCATTTAGGAGAGCTTTACTACTCATCCTCGTGCTGTTTGGAATGAAAGTGCATATGTGAAATAAAGACATGCATCTTATGTCGGTGCCGTGGTAATTACACTAGGAAGCACCTTGTACAATGTTCATTCAATGCGAATGTACACTTCGACGAATTTCTAATTGGCCACCTAGATTTTGTCATATTTAAAGAAAGATATTCGGAGAAAAATACAAATAACTAAATATAAGTTAAATACAATTTATTCCTAATATGTAAAACAAAACTTCATTGATATTTGATCACGGGAATTAACATGGACACCCTTAAAACAAAAACTGCAAGATCAAATCACGTATTACACAGGTATCGTATGGTTGACCACCCGTGTTATTGTAATAACGACGCGTAACATACCTTGCTCATGGGGGGGTGCCGGCACGAATAATCCCGACGGCTTGAGTGCGTTCTGCAATGCTCTGCCATATTGAATGTTTTTCATAAAAGTTTTTCATAAAAGACAATCCACGAAGAATACATTCCTACCAAATACGACAACTACAATACCGTACACGAGGAACACGAGCACATAGGCTATTTTCGGACCTATCGTTCCGCACGGATGATTTTATACATGAATACGTGTTTTCTTTCTGTAAATCGATAGATTGCCGTGTACAATACAAAACTAACCAAACTTTAGATTTATTGATTAATTATGTCGCATAATTTCATATTTTATTTGGTGGCCAATTAGAAAAGTGTATAGACGTTACGCACGATATTGGTTCCTATTTAGGTATTGCCCATAGCAAAGTATTTAAGAGCGTAATAGAAATCTTAATTTTTCATGCTTTATGGTGTAATATATAAATGGAAAAGAGAATGATCTGTATTTTTATAATATAAACTCAATCAATGTTGCACTTTGTTATTTAAATGATAAAACGTCTTCAAACTTGATGCTAACGTCATATTTCGCATGTAGACCGGTAACATGACAAAAAGGATGCGCGCAGCTGAAACTCATGAAGGCGCTTTAATTAACGGTCAAGTTTGATGTGCTGCAGTCAAATATTGATGACGTCATAGATACAGTTATGTAAGAGTCAATATATTTTTTTGCAACAAAATCCTGTCCCGATGAAGTTATGCTTTACTTCGCTAAGATTATAGCAAAGTTCCACTTTTATTGTATGGACAATATTGAACTGTGCACGTTTCATGGACAAAATAGTACCTGAAGTGGAAAGAAATATTCAGTAATGTCGATCGAAGTGGAAATATTATCATCTTTCCATTGTCCCTAAATTAAAAGTTTTAATAATCTAACACTGTCTGACGAAAAATCTGTGGAGAATCTTGTTCTAGTTATAGCTGGATTTTAATTCAGTTATATCGTTCACATTATCAAATATAAATACATCAAATACCTATAGATTTAATACTTTATTTGTTTCATATTCTTTGTACCCTAAAACTAGTTCAGTGATGTAACAAATTACTTAAACCCTTAAATACAAGGTTACTTCCCTTAGTAAAAAATGTAATTCTACTACTATTTGAAGAGCAGTTCTCAAAACAAATATGGCAGACAACCACCACAGCATGTGTTTAATGTGGTAAAAATACAGAAATATTACAGTATCCAGGCAAGTGCGTATAATTCTAGTAGTTCCTTGATATAATGATCGTGGCCTTTTATACGTTGACAGTAATGAAGTGTATGCATTGCGCATAAAATATGTTAAGTGGGCGTGTAAACATTTCACCATCAAATTGAACACTGTAACAAAATAGATTTGGCGTGGCCTAAATAAAAGACGGTCAGTTAGTGCAGGTTGGTCACGTATGGTTTTAACTTATCGCAGGATTGTCAGGGAGATCATTGTTTATGAAGTTATTATCATATACATATGTGATAAGTGATATTAAGCATATTAAGAGTTCATTTCATGTAAATCCGTTGAGAATTAAGGAATTGACGGGTTTAAAAACGTTAATTACGTTAAACTATGTTGCTATTTTCATTTGGCCTATAAATGTATTGAAACTAGTTGTTGATTGTGAATTACGATTTGCACGGGAATTTCGCCTGTCATCAGGAGACCCAGAGGTTGATTGGTGCTATATAACTTACTCAAACATTTGTTTTGACCGTCAGTATCACAGGAGTTACCAGAGGGTTTTCACTCGTTATAGTGAGTTAGTTGATGTGACCAATTCACACGGCATATGGGTATGTAAATTCTTAGTTATTGTGCAAAGGGGTTTTCGGCATAATTAAGGAATGGAATCTGTGCAAATTTACAATGTTAGGGATTGAGATAATTATTACATGATTGAATTGTTTAGAGAATTTCTGGTTCACGAAGTGAATGTTTTTTACAGAAATTGAGTCCGTTAGGAGCGAGACAATGTGTTATGTTATTGGGAAAGATATGTTGTATGAAAAGGATAAGAATGGAAGTGAGAAATGTAAAAGGATATTAGTATAGAGATGAGCTACCATAGGAGTATAAAATGGTAGGCTGTTAGGTTTACGGAACATTATTGATATTATTGTAAGACATGGTTATTTATTACAATTTTAGCCGTTTTATGTCTATGGCTAGTCCATATCGATAGCCAGACAACCGAAGGTCCAAACGCAGAAGTTTGAAGAACCAGTGTGTGACGCAGTCCACAACATAATAAGACGTCGTAACGGGGGACATTAGGAGGAGTGCCGTCATAGGACGTGTAGAACCATATATCCACAGTTGTGTGGCTTGTCGATCCCGGAATCCAAGGATATACGCGACGCAATGAATATAAGTACAACGACTCGGTGAAGTCGGGAAACGGATACAGTTGGATGTGAAGGACAACGTGTATGAACATTCCAAATACAGGGTACAGTAACGGAAGTGATGGGACAGTTAAGTGATTTGGGTGAAAGTGTGGATGAGAGTGCGTGAGTAGTTCTTTTGTTTATAGCCTCTCGATTTGTCAGGAAAGTTGATTATTCAAAATTGTATATATTTCATAACTGTAAATTAAACATATATTTTTATTCAACCATCGGCGTTCAATTCTACTTTAGTGAGTTGTCGACCCTTGACCATCTTGTGACAAACACACATGCATAGTCTACGGGATTTAAAGGTCGAACATTGTTACACCAAGAAATGATTTGGCTACATGAAGGCAATTAACTCGTGAAAGTGGTGCATAAAACTTTTATGTTTTAATTCATTGAATTTGATGTGTATACACTTGTAAATCAACACATGTTCATCATAACTGGAGTGCATGAACAGGCATATGTGTATCAGTACTGAATAAAAATATCAGTTATTGTGAAAATTGTTACATCAAGTAGTGGATATTGTTATGTCAAGGAAATAAATGAAAAGAAATACTGAAAAAAATTGCTGTACACACCGCAGAGTGTAGGAATGTACAACTACCATATGGTTTTGCATTGGTCGTTTGTATAAAAAAACAGAAGTTATGTGCATGTCAATATTTTCAAAAGAAACTATTATGTTGAAAAGATTGTTACATCAAGGAAAGGAAGTTGTTACATGACGGAATATATATACAGTATATATATATATAGCAGTGAAATATGTGATGTACATGCGGTATAATGAAGTTTTAACGTAACTGCAATATTTGCTAGAATTGCACATTTGTATTTGCTGAAAGAGTAAATACTTATATTGCCAAATGCACAAGGTAGGCTCCGATGTTTGATAAAATTGTTACATCAGGGAACGCTTATTATAACATCAAGGAATTAAACGATATAAGATATCGAAAACTGTGTTTTAAATGCAATATATTGCATTTTAGATATAACTACAGTATCATGTCTTTGGTTTTTTTAACATAAAAAAAGAGGCTGAACTTATATATATATGTTGTGCAAGATATACTGTAATGATTATAAACTTGTTACATCAAGGAAGTGTTTAAACAAAATGCCGAAAAATATGTTTGCATGACATAACACAACTTGTGTTTTAATGTGATATTTATAGCATTTTTTGTGAATTATAAAATTCCAAAGGTTGAAATTTGTATATCATAATGTACATTGTGTAAAATTGTTACATTAGGGAAATTCCAAGGTTACAGAAAGGAGACAGGCGTACACAATAATTAAAAACAGTATTACAAATACAATATTGCAGACTTACATATAACATATTTGTTTTATTTGCAAATCTGGACATGGAAATGGCATTCCTGATGCTGTTGTGGCCTCCATAAAACGTGAAGCAGACAGAAGAGTGAAGTATGGTCATGACATTACTTGTGCAAGAGACTTAGAGACTTAGTTGACAATCTGAAGGGCTGAAAATGAAAACTGTGGGTAGTCGATAGTGACGTTATAGAAAATGAAAATAAAAAACTAGACAATGTGAGCTTGAAGCCGATATATGGAACACTCAAGTTACATCAGATTTTAGTAGAAACACAAGACAGTAATGTGTACTATATAGATTTCAGCTGCTTATGCTCTGAAGATTGCGAACATTATACAACTAAGAAAGCGCAATTTAATGACTGTAAAAATGAGAGTAACATAACACACAATGTAACAGAAAAAACTACAGAACAAAAACAGGGATCACTAAAGACCAAAAGAAGGCTAAATTGTGAAAGCGCTATCCCTGAAAATGTGAGGAGAAGCAAAATCAAAAATACACATGTATATAATGATGCTAAGCAGAAAAATGACTTCAAGAGACACTTACATCAGCTTAATAAATGTAAAACTTTTGTGAAATTCAATATTGAAATCAAAAGGTGTTACATCAAGGAATATCAAAGTGCTTGGTCCATTGTAATACAGATTGCTGAACTAAATAATGTCAATTAAGGGTCATCTAATTGTATTTTGTACAGAAGAGTCCTATATAAAGCTGTACTTATACGTCATTTGCCTGTAAAAGAGGTTCGATATTTTCACAACTGCGACATCACAAATGTTACAAAAAAATATATTGACTCGTAAACAATTTCGCTTTGACGTAAAGGCATTGATACCAGTTTCGATTTACATGTAGACCGAAAGGAAAATGGGGAAATTGCAAAGTGGATCCGAAGGTAAGAACTGTTATTCATAAAAACAAAGATAATATTCGTTAGTATTAGAATAACAATTTTGTTTTAGTAAATATTGCAGGCAAATAACGCTTATTTATTTATAAAAATTGATTCCGAAAAGAGAAAAACATGGTTTAAATATGGCATGTCACAAATCAGTGTGTTTTTTGGTTAAGATTGCGTTGATTCGGATTTAAATGTATTAATTTTTATTTTTTAAGACAGAACATATTTTAAGCTATCAAAATCAATATATTTGAACGTTGAAAAAGTCGTTTAGCTCCATGCAAGTTTGTAATACACAATGGTCTCGAGAATTGATATACTTGAATGCTTTAAGTGTTGTGTCACAAGTGAGCGTAACAACAGAGATGCGCTTAATTTTTTAACAAATTAATGTTAATTTCGGAACAGGAAGTATTTTTCTGATCGGCCACTGGTTGGTCAAATTATCTTACTTTTTGAATGTCTACTATTTTCTAGTGTTTCCCCTTTTACTAGAACTTTATCGAAAAATACGAATTTTGCCTATAGTCTATTCGTCTATCATTTTGAAAACAATATTATGGTGGGTAAAAAGTATGCATAAAACAAATGTGCATGTTTTAAAGTTGAAAATGACACCTATTCCATGTGTGTACGGTAAAACATAAATGATCAGTACACTTTTCCGAATGTCTACAATCTATATCGAATTCCGCTAAATTGTAACGTCGCATTTATAAACGTGCACATGACGTTAACAAAATAAATTGCCCATTGTTTGTAACGTTGCGTAAAATATATTCAAACGCGGGCGTTTATAATTTACACAATAGTTTAACAACAGCAAAACGCTTAGAAAGAACATATTTCCCAAAATCTTTGCATGCAAGAATTCACAAGAAATGGATGGTCAAACAACTGCAATTATCATGTTCAACGTTATTATACAATCGTTTCCCCCGTATGCTGTTATACACATGTCAGAAATCATGCATAATTATTAGAACCTATATATATATTTATTTGTTTCGATTAAACTTGTCAAATGCCGCTTTTTGATCGAGTTTATATAATTACACTTAAATTACGAATCCTGTCACATTTTACTTTTAAAGACGCAGACTAAGTGTATCGCACCGGCACACGTGCCCTCTAAACTAAGATACGGTAATTTCGCAAATATCCAAAATTTCATTTTGTTATCAATTAATAAACCAACTAATGAATTACTTTGTTTTGTCTATTTTGTTGTCGAAAATAGGCGAACAGTAAGCCCCACATTGACCTTCACTAAATAAAATCCTCATCTGTGCTTGTTATTTTTGAAATTCTAAGTGATTGATGTTTGTTTTAAATAAACAGCTGTGCTATCTGCTGCGGAAAGAATACGGATTAACAAAGAACAAAGAAAAGAAAAAAGAAAGCAACAAAAGCGAGAATGGCGTGAAAGAAGAAAAAACAATGAAATTCGAACAGGTAAGATTGATTGATTGGGGTTTAACGCCGTTTTTAACAATTTCTGTTATATCACGGCGGCCAGTTGACCTACTAATTCATTTCCTGGTTTTCTTACACCAGTACTCCACACAACCATCTTCCCAAGCAACTGGCTGCTTTTCCACATAGACTTAGCCCATTGGTGGAAGACGAATGACGCATTGACTTTTGTCAATCGTCGGACAGAAAGTTGGCCGAGCCGGGATTCGAACTCGCAACCTCTTGATTGACAGTCCGCGTCGCTACCGACTGAGCTACAGGGGCTCGGTCAAACAGGTAAGAACAGCCACCTTTCGAAAAAAAAAGTTGTAACTGTCTTATTGATAGTAGATATGATAATATCTTAAATCTGTGCCGCGGTTGGTTTGTTCATCTGATTGTCATGCGCTGCGAGGAAATAACTTATTGTTTCTCTTTGAAATTGTTTCTTGTTATCAAACATTTTGTACAGTGGTCTAGTTTTATTGGGGTTTAACGTGATGATACGTGCATAAATGCATTATTACGAAATTTGTGTAAAATAAAAAAAAGTCGCAATAACGAGATAAGTCGTAATAAGACGAATAAAGTTGTAATAACGAGATAAAAAATATGAGATAGTTGAAGTATAGATAGAAAGGACATTTACGGGTATAGCATTTCCGAGTGGATCATGAACATTATTCAGACCGGGTCGATGGTCAAGTGGTTAGGGTGTTCGCTTCGTGTTGGTAGCCTGGTGCTAGAATCCAAGGTGTGGGTTCGAATCTCAGTCGCGTCAAAATCTAAGACGTTAAAATTATGCAATCTTCTCGCTCCCTGCTAAGCGCTCAGCATCACTGGGCAGGAAAAGGATAGGTTGGCTCGATGTCAGGAAAATGAACCGAGTGAGGTATCATATCAATGTGTCTGTGTTGTGAAATTTCAGTGAAACAGTATTATAAAGTCGCCAGAAGTGCGCACTGTCACAAGCAGACACCGTTTCGATGACCTATACATGAGTTAAAGGGCCGCAAAATCCCAATAAACAAACAAATAAAACATTCATAATTCAATGATTATTACAGATAACGCAATAATAACAATATATATACATATACTATATACATGATTTTTATCTCGTTATTTCAATTTTGTAATTTAATTTTAACTAATTCAAATTGAGCCCCGACATTATAGCTACATTGCAATTATATATATGCATTTATTTTTCCAAATCACATACATCATTCCTTGTATCACATTGAACATGCTGACCGTTATCTTGTTTTCTCTTCCACTTCCATACAGTCACACTGGGGCATTTTTGGTAGTTGGAGTACTAGTAGTGCCCAGTATTGTCGACATTTTGTGCAGTCTCCGGTCAACACATAGTGTGCCAACCGGTTGAACTTCTTCACCTACATAGAATTTTGCCTGTAATAAAATCAGTGGATACCGTATACCAAACATACAATGTAATCGATGATAATAAAACAAGTATATGTGTTAATTATCAATTACACTGCAATCCACGGGGAGCCAAGACACATTTCTTTCTAGACAGGATGCTGCAGTGTTTATCAATTATTAGGAAGGCAATCAATGGGTTTTCAGTTTTAAATCCTTTGATTACTAGAATTATTAGAATATTTACTAAATACCTGACATAAAGTATAGATGTATAGTAATACACTGGGTTAGAGAATACTGAACAGTTTTGCCTTGCCTAAAATATTATTAAAAGTTCTGTCATAAAAATATGTAAAATAAAATTAATGTACACATGACATACCATAAATATATAATTTTAAAACATTAATGTGTTCACAAATATGTGATCACATTTGGATAGCTCAACACTTGAAAATGAGGAAAAAACTAAAACATTTTATTCTCTGTCTCATACAGATGCCTCTACAGTAGACAATTTTTGAAAACAGTCTGACAAATGGCGAATTTGATATCCTTTTGCATGAATTGATTTGTTTTACTTTGATTGGATATATTTTCCTGATTTTTTTCAAAGTTGTCTGATGCTGATTAATTGCACCTGGGAAAGGTTGAGACATGAAAGGGATGGATCCGTCAAGTAACATTTTTTTTTTTCAAAATTGCCAATACATTAAAAATATTTTTTCTTTTCAGGGGTAGATCCAATGGATTTAATGAATGGTCCTGACAGCCGAGAACTACTCTTTACAGGGTAAGCTAACTAAGATAGCTCAGCAAATATTGAGAAGACAAGAACAAGAAATCAAAGAAGTTAGAGAAAAGCTGCGATCCAGATCCAGTGTACAAGGAACAAGCCATTTCTTATATTCAGAGGTCTGTCAAAATGTGAAACTCTTCCAGTATTACACTGGATTTTTCAAAGCAGACAGTTGATGCAATTTTTCAATTTTTAGTACAAAATTAACAGCAATGTCCTTAACTATATAATGGAAAAGGTGGCCAGAAGGCAGGCAATAATTTAAAATGGATTGACCAACTTTCATCAACGCTATGTCAATTAAGGCACAATTGGGACTTCATGTCAGTTTCATCATCAGATGAATAGTATTTCTCTGGGCATCCTTCAGATGAGATTGGCCTTGTGGAGTAAGAGTAATACATGTTTTCAAATGTTTGTGTGCTTGCTTCTTGAGAGTGGATATATAGTCAGTTTGGCATTCTACTTCAACAGTTTTACTGGGCTGAGACATATTGCTGTCTAGAGAAATACTATTTCTGTCTTGTTCAGTAACATTAACATCCATAGGATAGCTGGGTTGAGACAGGAAGTTCTTTGATTGATTGACTCCAAGCTCAACTGTGGGACCTTTCTGTACTGGTTCAGGCTCTTCTTGTACTACAAAGAACTTAGTTGGGTTTCTCACTGACTTGTCCTTGAAATTCATTCTCCTTGTTCTATTTCCATCACTATGCCACAAATATATAGCATCACTGGGGTCAAAGTTCTGAACTTTTGGGGCATGTAATTTTGTAATTAAAAGGTCATTCAAACTACCCTGGCTTAAATTAGATCTTATTTTGGTTTTTACAAGTTTCATCATGGAAAAACCCCTTTCAGCTTCAGCACTACTGGGACTCATAGTCATGATGAGATCCATAACACCTAAAATGTTCTGATACTGATGTCCATATACATCATTAACTGCTTTCCATGAATCAAATTTGACCGTACTGAAATGTAAATGAGACAAATTATATTTTGTAAATTATTATAAGTTATGAATAGAACTTTAAAGACAGTTGAAAACAGCTAACAATATGAACAGTATGTATAATTCATGTTTAATCACTGATATTGAAATATATCTGTAACAAAACTAGTAGAAAGTAACAAATTGTACTCAAAGATATATTTGAAGCCAGGGCTGAAGTGGGAAACAGAAAGTTAAATCACTGCAGACAGAATCTTATTTTTTAAATAATGTTCACTTACTTTCCACTTATATCTTTTTTTCAGCATAGTCCACTCCATTTCTAGTTCATCACATTTCAATCCAGCTTCATCTAGGAAAGTACCAAAGTCGGTAATCAGATTCAGCAAATCTTCAGTTCCAAACTCCGAAATTAAATCAATAATGAATTTATCATGAAAGTCTAATAGCCAACTATTCATTGTTACAAAATTGAAATAACTAGAAAGGTTGTTTTTATGAAAAAACATATGTCTCCCCATTGCAGTTTGTCAATGATTATTAAAATATTGAACAAGGCAAGGGGAGATAACTTTGCAACAAAGTGGCCCAGAGTTAAAATTCTTGCAAGGTGCACAACTTCACATTGCCATCTATCTATATTCCAAGTTTCAATAAATTCCTTTCAGTAGTTTCTGAGTTCTGCTCTGGACAAAGTTTACACTATAATAGTATTAAAATATTGAACAAGCGCAGATAACTTTGCAACAAAGTGGCCCAGAGTTATAATTCTTGCAAGGTGCACAACTTCACATTCATGATTGCCATCTATTTATGTTTCAATCAATTCCTTCAAGTAGTTTCCGAGTTCTGCTCTGGACAAACAAAAGTTAAAAAGAAGAAAAAGAAGAAGAAGACTAATTACAAATACAGCATGTCCCCCCTTTCGGAGAAGGGGAGACATAATAATGGATGTGAACGGAATTTTTGAAATTCTTGTTATTTTACAGTAGCTTAACCCTTTACCTCATATAGACGCTTTCTGACGCCTCTGCAGCAGACGGCTTTTTGAAAACATAGTGACAAAAGAAGAAATTGCTCAAAACTAGCAATTTCTCCTTTTGCCACTATGTTTTCAATTCCATTTTTAGTCATAGGTTATCCATTCAATTATAGAGATTTTCTATTTTTTGACAAAATATCTTCAAAGTCGTGCTGCAGAATTGTTGTATGAGTGAAAGGGTTAAATCTTTTAAAAAAATATATAAAGTTTAAAACAAAGGAAAAACAGACTTGGTCAAATGTAGTTGCAATAATTTAACTCAAAAATAACATGTCTGCAGGAAAAAGGACTTGTTTTGATTATAAAAATAAACAATAAACTTTTAACTGCATAAACAAATCTAACATAAAAATCAATCAAATACATCTCAAGTTATAATTATTTGCAACTGAAATAAACAAGGTTTATAAATCTGTAAAAAATAAACATTGTGTTAATTGTAACAATAAACTTTAAAACAAACTTGATCATGCAGGCAGACAAAATGAAACCTTTTAAAATTTCCCAAGACTTAGGCCAATATTGTAAGTCTGCAATTCTGGTAGCCTTTATCACCTCCAAAGATGATAATTCAGCAAATCTAAGCAACAATGCTGCTTCCATCCGATCAATCAAATTCCGACGTGCTGCACTGAATTCTCTATCATCTCCCTTCAGTTCTATCTGGTTGCCTAAAATCCTTCTCAGGTTCGGTCCATCACTACAATTATGATTGCATTTGAATAATATATTTAGTTTGGAGAAGCTTATATTATAATAATTTTTATCATTTATTTATGATAATATTGGGCAAGCTTCATAGAACTAAGAAGCATGTTTCTGGCTAATCATACATTGAAAGAAACCTTTAACCCCTTTCCCTCATACAGACTATAGGGGCTTTCTGATGCCTCTGATATTCTTTCGAAAACAATGTGGCAAAAGGAGAAATTGCTCAAAACAAGTAATTTCTCCTTCGGCACAATGTGTTTAAGTTTGTACAGTAACTAGTATGTATACCGTCATTCATAGAGAAATAATGTGTTTTTTCAAATTTGTCTTATATGGGAAAGGATTAACTCACCTAGTTTTGTATCCAATTAGCACCTCCACCACTGATTCTAATGTAGAATGCTGTTGAGATATCAAACATTGCCTGCTTTGTACATAGAGTGACAGTCTTTTCAAAACAGTGAGAACATCCATTAGAAAGAAGATGAAGTATAGTACATTCTTTGTCTGCAGCAACTTCAGCAAAGCCTTGGCTTTAGCTTTTGAGTCAACTGAAACTCTCTCAACTGGTTCAGTTAACTGGAAAAAAACAACAAAATATTAATAATTTCCTGGTAAAGCGCTTACTTTTTAACATGATACATGATATTATGAATATGTTCTTTGTGATAAGGACTGCCTGGTTCAGTAGGTGGTTAAGGACAGAGGAGACAAAGCAGTGCAGTGAATAGTGTACTAGACACTAATCAGCCGGCACAGTTGTGTGCATGTTTATCTGTGTCTACTCAGAGTTCAAATGTGCAATCATGGTTTTTTCATTCTACATGTAGTAAATGTATGATAAAAAGTAAATAAAAGCCAGCAGCTATTACCTGTCCTAGGCGGCCAAGTATGTATTTGTAGGAAACTGTCATATGTTCCAAGGCTAATAGTGTGTGGCCAATCCATCTTGTCCCTCCTACTCTAGTTGGCAGTAGACCTTTGTCAGCATCTGTTTTAAGGGCACTAGCACTCCTTTTCAACATTGCTCGATTTAAACTACTGTTGTGATAGAAGTAATATAGTCCCATAGCAAGAACATTCACAGTTTTGTCATATAATTTCACAGATTTGGCAGCATCTTTCAGAGATAACTCAAGTCGGTGGGCCATACAATGAATCGTAATCAAAGCTGGCTGCTGTTTACGTAAAATGGCACCCACACCACCTTTAGACCCTACCATAACACTGGCTCCATCACACGATACTGCAAACATCTTCTGACAAAAGTGTGGCCATTCAATATTCAAATTGTTATCAACAACATCCTTTAAACCACTGACAATATTTTCAGCAGACGCTTTCTCACAGGACTCAATACCTATAAAATCAGTTGTGATTGAACCCTCTGTGCAGGACCGCACAAACCACATTTCCTGTTCCTTCACACTGGAATCGGTGCTGCAATCTCCAATTATGCAAATAAATTTTGCTGAACTAATGCGTGACGAAACTTTATTAATTTCAGATTTTGAAATGCAACTTACAAATGTTTTTGCTGCTGATTTATTCCTGTATGTTTCACCAATGTCAAGTTTTTTCACAGAGTCAAGCTCGCACATCCACTCAAAATCGCTAAAAGGACGATTATTTATAGCTAGTGCATGGGCTGTTCTGAACAAAATACTCATTTTCTTAAAGTTTTCATCATTCAGCTTCTGAACAACCTTTGCTGCCTGGAACAGAACAACAGGTTTACATTTAGCCTCATAAATGGCCTGGCATCTAAGATGAGATTGAGATTTTTCATGAAGTTTAACTGTCTCAAGTTTGTAAGATTTTGTTCCTTGAACAAAGTTCGAGTTAGACTGGCGTTTCACTTCATGACTTACACAAAATTTACACTTCATGCCGTCCTCCGTATTGAATAGCCACGGTCGATCCTTCGCCCAATCAAGGATAAACGATCTCGAACGTTTAGTCTTTTCATAATCATTATAGTAGATTTTTTTGTCATCGTCGGTCAACTTTTTCTTTTTGGGTTCGCTAACCCCGTCGAGAAAACGCCACATTATTACATTATTACTATCGTTAAAGCTCACTGGGCGCAGACATTTTGACAAGCTGACAAAGTGGGTATTTTCCGTATCTATTTATAGAACTGCAGGTACCCAGTTTCGTTTACGCGGTAATATAAATCCGTCGCTCATTTATCGCCTAGAGGGGTCCTAATATTGACAATTGTATTTGGAATCTCTCGATCTTCCATGACCGTCAATCATGTATCGCCTAGAGGGGTCCTATTATTGACAATTGTATTTCGAATCTCTCGATCTTCTATGTTTTGTTCAAGAAGACGAAAGAAGTTAAACAAAAAAGGGGCTATTTTGGATCTGGCAATGAAAAAAAAAGACAATTTTTTCTAACAGTTAATTAGCTTCCATCGACGAAAGAAATGACATGGAGTCTGGAGTAGCAATAATACAATGTATTAAAGGGCCTATTTAAGGTCGCCGGCTGGACGACAATTTCGAAATCGTAGGTGGTCCAGCCGAAAATGTGGCCGCTAATTTTACTCCCTGATATATTGTCATTACATTCATTACCTGTAAGAAAAACTTTCAGCAAAAATAAACCTACACAATTTAATAACATTTGAACATGGGATCTGGATGCGATGCCTTTAGAGTTTTAGATATTGATTTACAGAAATGGAACCTTCTATGACCAATGTCGAACAGTGCATTTATAACTAGTTCAGACGCAACCAAAGTTGGTTGGTCCACATCTACATGGGTTCCTGATGATTAATGGTTGTTTTTTGGAAACAGCCACTAAAATATTCTGGTAACAGGAGTAATGAAAATAGGCGGTGCTAGGCAAATAAACCTTGATGTGAGTTTAGTAAATGTACATAAAGATCTGCCATTGCATGATTAAGGATCAAAATATTTACCGTTACAGATTTTCTTAAGTTCTGTGAGAGTTTCTATGAATAAATGGTGAATGGTGAAGAACAAGATCAATCTACGAGGTGTGTTCAAAAAGTACGTGGACTTTTTCAATAATTTGAAAACTTTTTACCTCTATTTATCAAAATATGTGCCGCATTGATCTATGTAGGAATTCCATATTTAGTATAAAAAACGATCACTATGGAAACATTCGCAGTTGCCAGGTAACACGCACCCGGAGCACGCCAAATCATAATGCTTTTAACTCATTTCATTTAATATATTTTAAAAGATAAAAATTATCCTACTTTCGCGAAATTTCACCTGCTGATTACGTGACGTTATGGACAACGGTTTATACCGTTAAATGACGTCATTTCCGTTTTTGTTTGAAACAATAACAACTTTAATAACAAGCGTCGGCTGGGAACGCACGTAAAATGTCGTCTTCCGAAAACACGGAAATCCGCGCAGTCATTAAATTTTGCGCGAATTTGAGCAAAACACCAACGGAAACCATGAAAATGTTAGAAGAATCCAAACATAAACCACGGGTCTGTAGATCTTTAGTTTTTAAATGGCATAAATTGTTTCGTGAAGGAAGAGAATCAATAGAAAATGACCCTAGAATAGGACGAAAACCAAAAATTAATGCAGCGTTAACGTCATCCGTTAAAGAAATTATTGATGGAGATCGGCGCCTTACTGTCCGAGATATATCACAGAAGATCGG
Source organism: Serripes groenlandicus (assembly GCA_031761405.1). Lineage (NCBI taxonomy): Eukaryota > Metazoa > Mollusca > Bivalvia > Cardiida > Cardiidae > Serripes > Serripes groenlandicus. The sequence goes on along the minus strand of JASEVX010000001.1, from coordinate 214,604,827 downwards.
TATAAGTGTCGGGACGGTTCACACCATTTTAACAGACAAATTTGGAATGAATAAAGTCTGCTAGATGGATCCCGCGAATATTATCAGCAGATCAAAAAGAGCGCCGAGTTAAAGAATTTATTAAACGGTACAGACGAGAAGGAGAAGAATTCTTGAACAGAATTATCACAACAGACGAGACTTGGATCTGGTTCTTCGACCCGGAAACAAAACGAGTCATCTCCACCCCCATTGAAAGCTCGTGTGCAGAAGTCCGGTACCCGTTACATGTTTATGGATCGTGAAGGAATGCTGCTTTGTCATACGGTCCCAAAAGGTGCAACTGTCAACTCAGAATACTACTCAAAGGTACAGTAGTTTAATGTAAATATATTTTAAATTTGTTGACTAAATATTCAATCATACATAGTTTTTCATATATGAACTAGCATTTGGATATATAAAACATATAATATAGATAACACTAATGAATCTATTCTGTACACACTGTATATAACATTTCCTCTACAAAATATAGTTTTAGGTACTACGCCGAGATCTCGTCCAGGCTATTAAAAAAAAAGAGACCGGGCACGCCAATTGAAAGCTTCTTGTTGCATCAGGATAATGCACCGCCGCATGTTTCTGCCACCACTCGTCTGGAACTTGACATCATGGACCTTAAGTGCATTCCCCATCCGCCATATTCACCCGATTTCACGGTTTTTCCGTTAATAAAGGCACAACTCTACATGAACTTAAACTTCAAAAACATCGCATCATAGCCCAGTTAGACAAACAGTGGTATAGAACGGTATATGATAAGTGGGTTAAGAGACATATAAAGTGCATTCAGAAGCATGGTGAATACTTCGAGAAAATGTGATTAGTCACTGAAACGTTATCCAAAAACGTAACGTCGTTGACGTTATCGGACTGCTCCGGGTAAGCATCACATGTATATTTGTTAGCGCTGTTGCTACGAAAAAGAATATGATAACACCACGAAATTTGGAAATCATATAGCGGAAAAGTTACTTGTCATAGCAATATACGTTTTATTCTTGTGCACTATTTAATTAATTGAAATATTACAAAAGTCCACGTACTTTTTGAACACACCTCGTATAGTGATGCAAAGGTTATTTTTGTATCTTCAAAAGGCACATATGCTATAAGGTTGGAACAGATTTAGAGCGTCACTCAATATCTGTTTCAAATATTGTTTGATTAATCAACAGCTATGATAATATATCTTTACGGCATACTTGTTATCATGTTGATTTTTTTTTAAATGACACTTACCTGCAGTCTGTCAATTTACTTTTGATAGGCTTCTTTTTCCTGTCTTGTTTGGGGTTAAAAAATGTAACCTGGGTCACTGGTTCCGGCTCAATCCTTGGTCCTCTCGGAACTTTTCATTGCTGGGGTAAGGACGTAATGGATAGTTGGGCACGAACAGTTGTGAACCCCATTAGCTGCCACTGTTGTAAGGCTTGAAGCTCCTGTTAATTAAACGTTTTATTTAGAATCGGTGCTTTAACACTTTTTCAATTATCACAGATTTGTTAACATATGTTACAAATAATTTTTAACCAGATGTTGAAAAACAAAATGGCAATAAACTGTTTACCTTATCTAGGGGACTTTCTTTTGCAAAATGTCTATATCAAGTAAAGGTTAATAGCCATTCTCTGTAAGCATTTAAACTTTCGGCACGCATGGTCACGGATATTGCTATAACTTATTCCAAATTTTGACATCAGTGAACTATTCAGATAAGGAACATTAGAAATTCCACTGTGCAAAGGTGAGTTTTTAAGGGAAAACGCAATATTTACCACTAATTTAAAAAAGAACGCAGCCACCTCCAATAAAGTTCATCACAGTAAAAGATAGCTGAACCAGTCTTTAATCAAAAACAAGAAAAAAGCTACGTGGAACATACGATAGTTTTCGCATATTTTTTTTTTGTGTTGACCCTATCACCTATAAATATGAATGACCTCCCTTTGTATTTTGACCCTTCAATGACAAATGACAGCAAAAGTGTCTGCTTCCGATATACTTCGCAGGATTACTTCCAGTTCAAGGTAAATATAGCGTCATAATTGTTATTATCCCCCGCCTATGAAATAGGGAGGGGGATATTGAAATGGCGTTGTCCGTCCGTCCGTCACCTGCATTTTCTCAGTAACTAGCTGGTAGAATTTCATGAAACTTATAATAAATATGAACCACTATACTGGGATGATGCCCGTCCAATTTTTTTTTTTGATTAGTCAATTTTCCTTGGAGTTATTGCCCTTGATTTTTTTGAAAAATCTACGTTTTCAGCCATTTCTCAGTAACTAGCGGGTAGAATTTCATGAAACTTAAAATAAATATGAACCACTATACTGGGATGATGCCTGTTCATTTTTCATTTGGATTAGTCAATTTTTCTTAGAGTTATTTCCCTTGATTTATTATAAAATAATCGTTCGCAGCCGTTTCTCAGTAACTAGCGGCTAGAATTTGATGAAACTTGAATGTAATATTAACTAACTTCCTGCCATTATTCCCCTCCAACTCTTTTTTGGATTCCTTAATTTTTTTTAGAGTTACTGCCCCTGATTTATTAAAAAATCCACGCCTACAGTTATTTCTCAGTAACTAGCTGCTAGAATTTGATGAAACTTGAATGTGATATGAACCAACATCCTGCAATGAACTTCTGAATAAATATGGTATAAAATCATTTACATTTATTATAACACTGTCTGATACATAATTATCCATGCATTTTAGCTCCACTTTAAGAAGAGTAAAGATATCTATTGTATTTGTGTCACTGTGGGTTTAAGAAGCAAAACCTAGTATTCACATTTTTCCTGTGTTATTTAAGAAATAACAAATGACACCCCTTTAGTTTTGTAATATTGATTATTAACCCTTTCACCGCATAAATACTCTGTTGAAAATAGTGCAGTTCCAGATAAGACGCCGCTTTTAAAGGTGGCGTCTTATCTTGGACTGCGCTATTTTGCAATAATTGATGTTCCCGAGTAAGCAGTTTCGGAAAATACAGTTTTATTTAATCGTCCCTCTGATTTATTTCGTTAAAATATTTTATCATAAAGTAATCCCAGTCGATATTTTATAATTTGGCGCGGAACGGGATAAACCAGTGTCATAACTTTATTCTTTCCCCTTGATCTTGTGCGAAGAAGTTGAAATTTAAAGGTCAATTGCACATTAAACATAAAGACCTTCATGCACAAACAAGCCATCAATTACAAACAAGCCATCGTTGGCGGGGGATATCTTTTCACTGAAAATGCTTGTTTTTCTTGAATTGCCAAGTTTTAGACGATTGTTCTAACTCGAGAAAATACATGACAGTCTTACAGTCTCCAATCATTTAATTTATTAGATCACCTAGAGCCAAAAGCTCAAGGTGAGCTATTCTGATCACTTTTTGTCCGTCTGGCGTCGTCCGTCGTTAACATTTAGACATTTAGATCATCTCCTCCTTAACCACTTGACCAATTTCAACCAAACTTCACAGGAATGTTCCTTTGGTGGACTTCTTTCAAAATTGTTCAAAGATTTAAATTCCATCGAGAACTTTGGTTGCTGCGGCAACAGAAAATGGGAAAATTGCCAAATCTTAAAAAATCTTCTTGTCCAAAAGTACAGGCCCGATTTGAAAATTATTTTGCACAAATGTTCCTTGGGGTACCCTCTACCAAGATTGTTCAAATATTTCCAATCCGTTGAAAAACATGGCCGCCAGGGGGCGGAGCTTATTTTCCTTATATGTGCATTGTTAAAACTTTAAAAATCTTCTTGTCCAAAAGTACTGGCCCGATTTGAAAATTATTTTGCAAAAATGTACATTGGGGCACCTTTTACCAAGATTGTTCAAATATTTCCGATCGGTTGAAAAACATGGCTGCCAGGGGGCGGAGCCTGTTTTCCTTATATGTGCATTGTTAACATTTTAAAAATCTTCTTGTCCAAAAGTACTGGCCCGATTTAAAATTTATTTTGCACAAATGTTCCTTAGGGCACCCTTTACCAAGATTGTTCAAATATTTTCGATCCGTTGAAAAACATGGCTGCCAGAGCTTGTTTTTTTATATGTGCATTGTTAAAACTTAAAAAATCTGCTTGCCCAAAAGTACAGGCCCGATTTGAAAATTATTTTCCACAAATGTTCATTGGGGCACCCTTTACCAAGATTGTTCAAATATTTCCGATCGGTTGAAAAACAAGGCCGCCAAGGGGCGGAGCCTGTTTTCCTTATATGTGCATTGTTAAAATTTTAAAAATATTCTTGTCTAAAAGTACTGGCCCGATTTGAAAATTATTTTGCGTAAATGTTCCTTGGGGCACCCTTTACCAAGATTGTTCAAATATTTCCGATCGGTTGAAAAACATGGCCGCCAGGGGGCGGAGCTTGTTTTCCTTATATGTGCATTGTTAAAACTTTAAAAATCTTCTTGTCCAAAAGTACTTGCCTGATTTGAAAATATTTTTGCACAAATGTTCATTGGGGCACCCTTTACCAAGATTGTTCAAATATTTCCGATCGGTTGAAAAACATGGCTGCCAGCCTTTTTTTTTTTTTGGTAAAATTTTATAAATCTTCTTGTCCAAAAGTACTGACCCGATTTGAAAATTATTTTGCACAAATGTTACTTGGGGCACCCTTTACCAAGATTGTTCGAATATTTCCGATCCATTGAAAAACATGGCCGCCAGGGGGCAGATCTTGTTTTCCTTATATGTGCATTGTTAAAACTTAAAAAATCTTCTTGTCCAAAAGTGGTGGCCCGATTTGAAAATTATTTTCCACAAATGTTCATTGGGGCACCCTTAACCAAGATTGTTCAAATATTTCCAATCGGTTGAAAAACATGGCCGCCAGGGGGCGGAGCCTGTTTTCCTTATATTTGCATTGTTAAAATTTTAAAAATCTTCTTGTCCAAAAGTACTGGTCCGATTTGAAAATTATTTTGCACAAATGTTCCTTGGGGGCACCCTTTACCAATATTGTTCAAATATTTCTGATCCGTTGAAAAACATGGCCGCCAAGGGGCGGAGCTTGTTTTCCTTATATGTGCATTGTTAAAACTTTAACAATCTTCTTGTCCAAATGTACTAGCCCGATTCCAAAATTATTTTGCACAAATGTTCCTTGGGGCACCACCCTCTACCAAGATTGTTAAAATATGACTGTCCATTCGCTGCAGTTTACATTCGCAGACAAATGATCAGGTGATCGATATAGGGCCATCTTGGCCCTCTTGTTTAATTTTTTTTTTAAATTTTTCAAAACTGGCCACATTTATGTCATTTTATCATCTGTTTTTGTTCATAGTCTTTCAATGTTAAGAATTTGACCACCGCTAGTAGCTTGTATTTCTGCATGACAAAGACGAGACGACTCGGAGACTATGGCAAAACGAAGTTAGTCATTTACGTCTGCATTGGTCAAAGATTGTATATATATAAAATCATCATAAAAAAGATTTTTAAATTTATTAAACATTTAAAGAAATGGTTACCTTTTATTTTAAATAAAGGCAAGATTATATTTTTTATAAAAGTCTATTAGAAAAATAAAACTAACACAATTCTCTATAAAATAAAAAAAACTATAGTTAAAAATATTTTACAATAAAAAAGATATACCTAATGTTGCAACGTCAGGTGTGGGTACCCGGGGGCACGGCGTTGTTTTTTGCGACGTCGCGCACGGCGTTCCTCATTTCACCGCAAAACATTGTTTCTTACTCTTTCTCAAGATACTCTCCGTTCATCCGTATACTAAGACTGGTCAAATGATGATACAATTCGTTGACTTTCCAGCTTTAGTTCAGTCACAGAATCAAACTTTTTTTCCTCTCAATTGCCGTTTCAGCTCGGGAAATAGCCTAAAGTCCATCGGCGCTAAATCCGGACTGTATGGTGGGTGATTTACTAATTCAAACCCAAGCAGGTTAATTTCCAAAAGTGTTGATCTAGCCGTGTGGGCGGGGGCGTTGTCCTGGTTAAGAGTACACGATCTAATGACATTCCGGGACGTTTCTTACGCCCGAATTTAATGTTGTCTGAGAACCTGAAAAATAATACAAATTATTTTCACTATTTTGTAATTATTGATGAATGTCATAATAATGTTTTTGTTTTTTTATATATTAAATAAAATTTAAATGTATAAAGCTTTATCAAATTATAAAAATGCTTAATAATAATAATAAATCAATAAAGGTATAATTCAATACCTTTGAATAATAATCTGCATTGACCGTCCGGTATCTGGTGATGAATCATCCCTGCCCTGTCCATGAAAAACGCAAACATATGCTTTCCGCCCGACTTGTTAACTCTGGCCTTTTTTGGTGGAGGGGTCCCATGTGTTTTCCATACACGACGACTGCACCTTTGTTTCAGGATCGAAGCCAGGTTTTGTCTGTCGTAATAATCCTATCCAAAAAAGCATCACCTTCCGCTTCAAATCTTTTTCCTCCGGTTTTAGTAATCTTGGCACCCACTGAGCGCTAACTTTGCTTATATGCAGATCTTCTTTCAATATACTGTGTATAGTTGACACAGATACATCAAAGTTGGCCGATAGGTCTCGAACTGTTAACCGCCGATCATCGTAAATGATATATTTTACTTTTTGCACTAAGCATCTCTAACTGTTGGGATTCTGCCGCATCTCGAGTCATCATCAATTGAGTCACGTCCATTCCTGAATCTATCATGCCATTTGGTTACTAACGCTCGGCTGCATTTATGCTTCATTCCCGCATTTTCTATAAGTGTTATTGTCTGTGTTGGGAGTCTTCCCTAAGCCAACACAAAATTTGATAACCGCTGGATTTTCGACGTCGCCAGTTGACGTCATTTCCGACAAACTTCAATCTCAACAAGTTCTGACTTTTTCCTTTATCTTTGCACTTGTTTTTTGTAATCACGTAAAACTTTCAGGAAATGACGTCACAACGTCAGTTACGCGGCAAATTCTGAAGACGTTTGAGCTTAATATTTAAATTGGATCGATGTGTTAGGTTATATAATCAAATCATTTAAATGGCTTGTTCCGGGTAGCGATACATGCGTTGTTATGGAAGCCAATATTGCTTACATTAATAAAAAAAAAGTTTGCTTTTATTCATTTATTTACTTTATTAACCAGTTATATGTCCTCATTAGAAAACTAGAGAAAGTTATCGAACAACCCTCGTATGTATTGACGATCAACAACATGTAACACAAGCTCTGTAGGGCTTTTTAGCGACGAATTACAATAACAATATTCTGTAAATGTAGATAAATTTTAGATAACAACAAATGATCAATATTCTGAAATTTCATGAATTAAATTGCAAATATTCTTGCAGGAGCCAGAATGTTGTAAAATACAACTGTCGTATAATGTTCATGAATTAAATTGAATCTCATACCCTGAAACAAATTTATGGCCAACTGGGTTTTTTTTTTTTTTCGTGGAGGTCGATTGATGTTTTTTCCCTCCATGTTGCTGATTTCATCATCGGACAGTGAAGTCGCTCCCCCTGCCAGTGGTGTTGTCTCAATTTGAAGTGTATCATTACTGACAGTTTCCAGTGACTGCACAAATAGATCGCCTAATGTTATCGTTGACATGTATTCATCGTCCGAATCAGATAATGGATCAACCATTGGCCCAAGAAAGAAATTGCCGAACTCGGAATCGGGATTTCTGTTAGCCATGTTTGTTTTGACAGTTGTTGCGGACGAACGCAGTAGAAACCGCGTAATGTTAATGTGTGTGGTTTTTTTGTGTGTGTGTGTGCAATGCGTGTTCTTTTGTAATCGAATACATAATCAAGCATATTATTAATGACATCACATGCGCGTTGCTATATTTAGAAATAAAGTATATCGTAGCAAGATCTCTATGCGCGGTTATTACCCATCGTCAAATCAGAGCGTTGCTTTCTTGCCAAACTCCGCCTACAGAGATCATGAAAGGTCAAAATAAACCCAAATGTTATTGTACAGAAAATCAAGTGCGAATGTAAATATGAGGAATTATGCTTCCGATTGGCAAAGGTAAGTATTTGTACGCAGAGACTACGTACAACTATATATTTAAGATTATATGAGAAATTGTGAATCATTGTAAGAAAGGCCTAAAACCAAAAAGGACCTGTCCAAAAGGCAAAGTTTGTGGAATCCACATCAATTTCTTATTAAAGTATTGTTTTTACTTCAAAATAGTGGTACAATGTCTTTATATTTGATACACAATTATAAACAAGAATTGCTAGTTCTACGAATATCGTGTCATCACTGTCCTGCACTAAAGCACAGCAGCAATTATACAGAAGTCTGGTATTTTTTCAGGAGTATGTAATACATGCAGGAAAGAAATATTGAAGGAATTTCCAAATGAATTACAGGAACAAAAGGTTAGCAACAGCATTTTATTTAATTTAAAATGTATATTTCAGCAAGAACATGATTTGGGACAACTCAGCAAGAATTTACTTTGATATAATGCTTCTTACATATTAATGCCTTGATATATTTGGCAATGATGGTGAATGTTTGCGACTAACACTTTAGTTCATTCAGCTTATAAATATATATTGAAATGCTGTTAACTGTTGAGCTATCAAATGAACATGATTGAGGACGACTGGGTTATAAGCAAGCATTTTTTCTGAGATTCTGCTTCACCTGTGTATGTCCTGATACTCTTGGCAATATTGGTGAATGTTTGTAGCTAGCATTTTATTCATTCAGCTTACAAACATAAATAAAAGTGCTGTTGAGCTATTTCATCTGAACATGAATCGGGACGACAGGGTTCTAAGCAAGCATTTACTTCAGTATTATGCTTCACCCGTATGTATGTCCTGATATTCTTCTTGGCAATGATGGTGAACGTATTGCAGATAACACTTCATACATTTTAGTCGGCGTTTTGTAGCAAACACTTCATAAATTTCAGTAGGCTTACAAATATATATTAAAGTGCTGTTAACTGTTGAGATATCACCTGTTAATGATTTTGGATGAATGGGTTTTATGTAAGCATTTATTTTGAGATTCTGCTTCACCTGTGTATGTCCTGATACTCTTGGTAATATTGGTGAATGTTTGTAGCTAGCTTACACACATCAATAAAAGTGCTGTTAGAGCTATATCACCTAAACATGATTGGGGACGATTGAGTTCTAAGCAAGCATTTACTTCGGTATTATGCTTCACCCGTATTTATGTCCTAATACTCTTGGCAATGATGGTGAACGTTTTGCAGCTAACACTTCATGAACTTCATTCAGCTTACAAATATATATTAAAGTGCTGTTAGCTGTTGAGCTATCACCTGTTAATGATTTGGGACGTCTGGGTTCTAAGCAAGCATTTTTTCTGAGATTCTGCTTCACCTGTGTATGTCCTGATACTCTTGGCAATATTGGTGAATGTTTGTAACTAGCAGTTTATTCATTCAGCTTACAAACATAAATAAAAGTGCTGTTGAGCTATTTCACCTGAACATGATAAGAACGACATGGTTCTTAGCAAGCATTTACTTCGGTATTATGCTTCACCCGTATTTATGTCCTGATACTCTTGGCAGTGATGGTGAACGTTTTTCAGCTAACACTTCATAAATTTCAGTCGGCTTACAAATATATATTAAAGTGCTGTAAGCTGATGAGCTATCACCTGTTAATGATTTTGGACGACTGGGTTCTAAGCAAGCATTTATTCTGAGATTCTGTTTCACCCGTGTATGTCCTGATATTCTTGTCAATGATGGTGAAGGTTTTGCAGCTAACACTTCATAAATTTCAATCAGCCTATAGATCTATTGCAAAGTGCTGCTGTTAACAAAACAATTATTTTAAAAAAGTTTCCACATACAAAAAATCTTAATTTTAAATTAATATAGAAAAACATAATTCGGTAAATCTCTCAAATAAAAGAATGTTTATTGAAAACAATTATAAACACTTTCTCCATTTGCCACAATGTCATTAAAAGTTGTCTGCTGAATATGCAAATTGAAAGGGATGAATCTTATTTGTTTAGGAGCTGTATCTGATGTAAATGTACCAGAAGAATTTCAAAATCATGAAGATGATGACATTCCATTGAAAAGGGCGAGAAAAACAGAGGTTAAAACATCTTAAATTCTATCTGATAATACTATGACAATGTGAAATGTATGACATTCAAGTTTGTTGTGTCAAGCAGGGAATCTATAGCACGATCAAAGCAGAAATAGTTCATTTTACAAAAGTTGTCAACTACACGTGTAAAAAAGCATTTGTGTGTGAGAGGATTTTAAGAACCTTGGCTGAGCATGCAAAGTTGCAGTAAAAAAATAACTGATACAAGAATACGAGTAAGAATACAATAAATCTGCAGCAGAAAACTTTAACAATATGAAAGCTCTCTGATAATGAATGTATGATAATTTGAAATGACAGTGGCAAAGGTAGAACTTGCCCATATAGAGCAATATGTATTTCCACAATATGCCCAGGAGAGAAAGACTTTTTTAAAAGTCAGTTTAAACTCATAATCCATCAAAGTCAGATGAGGACAGTGCCACACTTGCAACTCTAGCAGAGATTTACAGCAATGCTACAACATGGACATCACAGAGACAGATTGTGTCAGCCATTGCTGTAGACGAAGAATTCCAAACTGTTAAAAAGGTGAAACTTCTTTATATAAATCATAACCTAATATATTATGCTACCATCTATATCCCCAGTTCTTTCATATCAAAGATTTAAAAAAGAAAAAGTTTAATTGTTTCTATTGAATCAAGTGAGGATTATAGGACCATAATGGTCCTCTTGTTTTGAGTGTTGCCCGCTTGTATTTTCTCACTTATTTTCAAACTTCCAACATGTTACTTTTAATGATCTTGCTTAACATTTTTTAAAATTTGATTTCATGTATGTTCATATGAAAAGGGTGGGTGCTGAAACGAAATTGAAAGACTATAGGTGATTGTGTTTTTCAGCTCATACATTGTTTGACTCCATTTAAGTTCAAACAAGCCAAGGAGCACATCTTGTAGCATGGCATTGGAGAACAAATCTCAAACCCAAAATCAATGAGGGAAAAATATACTGTTGAACAGTTGGACCATTTTATTGACTTAATAACTTCTGGACAAATTATTAAAGATCAGCCTTTTGGTGAAAAATCTCTGAAAATGGAAACTGTAGAAGTCAATCCCCACTGTTATTCGCAGTTTGGCTCCCTCATCAGAGATTTACAGCAATGCTACAACATGGGACATCACAGAGACAAATTTTGTCAGCCATGCTGTAGACAAAGAATTCCAAACTGTTAAAAAGGTGAAACTTCTTTATATAAATCATAACCTAATATCTTATGCTACCATCTATATCCCCAGTTCTTTCATATCAAAGATTTAAAAAAGATTACAAGTTTATTTTTTTCTATTGAATCAAGTGAGGATTATAGGACCATAATGATCCTCTTGTTTTGAGTGTTGCCCGCTTGTATTTTCTCACTTATTTTCAAACTTCCAACATGTTACTTTAAATGATCTTGCTTAACATTTTTTAAAATTTGATTTCATGTTTGTTCATATGAAAAGGGTGGGTGCTGAAACGAAATTGAAAGACTATAGGTGATAGTGTTTTTCAGCTCATACCTTGTTTGACACCATTTAAGTTCAAACAAGCCAAGGAGCACATCGTGTAGCATGGCATCGGAGAACAAATCTCAAACCCAAAATCAATGAGGGAAAAATATACTGTTGAACAGTTGGACCATTTTATTGACTTCTGGACAAATTATTAAAGATCAGCCTTTTGGTGAAAAATCTCTGAAAATGGAAACTGTAGAAGTCAATCCCCACTGTTATTCGCAGTTTGGCTCCCTCATCCATCATATACCAATACATTGCGCTCTTTGTAATGAGGACAATATAAAACATCTTGGTAAGTCTATCATTGTTACAGGTAAGTAAACTCTTGTTTATTTTTTTCAGAAGAAAATTATGACAGGTAACGGCTTTAATTAGTTTTCATACCTATGCAAACTGCAATGTAGCAAATTTCTGATTTATTAATGATAGAATAACCCTTTCTTGCATATCTGCGACTTTAACAATATGTAAATTATCTGTTATTGAAAGAATATTTTTCAAATTCAGTTGAAAATATTGTGGCAATAGGTGAAATTGCCACGATGTTTTTCTTTCTTTTATTTATTTAGTTATTTTTCATTTTAAGAAATATTCAATGTTTATTTTTGTTATATGTATTTAAAATTGTCTGCCTCAAATTTGTATAAAAAGGAGGCAATTATAGTTTAAACAAATGTTATAAGTTTCTAAATTGAATGTAACTGCTTAGATGCTTTCAAAAAAGACAAAATATTAATAAGTGATTTTTAATTTTCCTGAAATGATAGTTTTTGAATATTTTGAAAAATGGAAGGGAAACAATGCTTAGATAATGTGAGAATCAACATTGTTTAACTATGTGAATACTGATGGTCGCCCATATATATTCGAATAATGTTGTTTTTATAGTCAACAGCCCAATCTTCATTAAGTTGAAGATCTTCACCTTGTACAACGGGCGGAACGGTATGTTTAACTCTAAACGCAAGTTGTGAAGCCGCAAAATGTTCAAAGAATGGCAATAAAATGTTTGTTCTAACAAGGTAAATATCATTGTTGTAAGAAAAAACAGAATGACGATCACTCAGCCATTTTCTATTTTTAAGAATAAAACAACAAGACATTAAGTCGAGAGAAATCTTACTGAATTGTTTGATACGCATGAACACTACATCAAATTTAGAAAAGGTTAGGTCAAAAAGTGGGCTGGTACAAGCACTTTCTCCTTTTGCCACAACATTTTCAACTTTATTCAATAATTGTTCTTTCATTTATAGACAGTTTCCGTACTTTTCAAATTGAAGAAGATATTGACGGCTTTACTGATGTTGGAGAAGAAGGAAACTTTATGAAAGGAAAAAAAGATGGAAAGCATCAACAACAACCTGGGTGTCATGTACTCCAAACAAGAGTCCCATGAGGGCCTTTGCTCTACTGGCATGGTTCTTTGGTCAATTTCAATCCAGAGCATGTATGTATGGGCAACAAATGAATTGTGACAATTTCAAAGGCCGTAATCCAGTCATGCATCTGGGTGGTTTTCGAAAGGAACCGAGCTCTCAATATTTAACTACCATCTAAGTTTGGTGAAGATCAGATAGTAAAAGGAGGCTCTATTGTGTTCATAAGCTGTATTATAGCAACTTTGACAATTTCAAGGGCCATAACCCAGTTATGCATGGGCGGATCTGGCTTGTTTTCGAAAGAAACTATGTTCTCATCAATATTTAACTACTATGTTAGTTTGGTGAAGGTCGGATAGTAAATGGAGGCTCTGTTGTGTGCACAAGCTGTATTTTAGCAATTTTGACAATTTCAAGGGTCGTAATCCAGTCTTGCATAGGCGGATCTGGCTGGTTTTCGAAAGGAACCGAGCTCTCATCAATATTTAACTACTATCTAAGTTTAGTGAAGATCAGAGAGTAAATTGAGGCGCTATAGTGTTCACAAGCTGTATTATAGCAATTTTGACAATTTCAAGGGCTATAATCCAGTTCTGGCTGGTTTTCGAAAGAAATCGAGCTCTCATCAATATTTAACTACTATCTAAGTTTGGTGAAGATCAGATAGTAAATGGAGCCTCTATTGTGTTCACAAGCTCTATTACAGCAATTTTAACAATTTCAAGGACCATAATCCAGTATTGCATGGGCGGATCTTAAAAGCAACCGAGCTCTCATGGTTATCTACCTACTTTATAAGTTTGATCGAGATACAATCAAAACTGAAGACTTTATCTCGTTCACAAGCAATTGTTTACGGATGCACGCACGCGCACACGGACGACGGACACAACGCCATGGCATAAGCTCTTCTGTCCTTTGGCCAGTAGAGCTAATAATGTTTCAGGAAATAAAATACTCGTTTTCCATTTGCCCATTGTGTAACTCATCAAGTAAATGCTACTACCTTGTACATACTCGTTTGTGATGCAGTTCAAAAACTTAAGTCAGATGTTATGACTTTGACGTCAAATACATATCAATGGATATTGGAGCCAACAGTAAACGCTCATTTATGCATTTATATTTCTCAGCAAAAAGTATGATTAAAGACAATATGTTGTTTTCAGATATCTGACTTTGAACAGGAACCGTCATCCAATAAGCAGTTTTCACAGGAGTAAACGCCATGACAAATTTCAAACATGGGTTTAAAGAATTAAGATGAAATACCATTTGACATTCTAAATAGAAAAAGTAAGCCAGTTGTACCGGGAATATGGAAATTCGGGGAAAAAAATTATGATTACTAGATAGAACTGATGATACTTGATGAAGCCTGTTTATTAACCTATTTCCTTATAAAAAACACATTTGAAGCAGCCGACTGGCCAAATGAAAACACACACACACATAATAACAACCACCTACAGTTCCAAATATTTCAAGAAAAGATATATAAATATTAACATTATTCATGCATCAATTTTCTCACAAACTACATGTAAGTAAAGTTTGCAAGCATTACTGCGATCAAAGACAGTCCTTCTGACTTGACCTATATGCAAACAGGGTGTAGATTCCATAACTCTAAAACCACCTTAATATTTGCTGGAGGATCACAATGATTTCACCTTCACCTTGTTTCCAACCTTGAGTCACATATGAACTTGCTAAAGTGGACTGAAGGAACGCTTGAAAAACACCATTCAATTCAACGTTTAAAGTGTTGGTTTTGACTTTAAATGAACACCATTCTAATTTCAGCTTTCTGTCTTCAACTCGGACTCCATCGGAGAAGAAATACATAATGCAACTAGACGGGTTGTTTTCGAGCGTCTCGTCGAAAACAGATGTCTCCCCTAAAAACTTCAAATTCCTTCAAGTAGTTTCTGAGTTCTGCTCTGGACAAAGTTTACACTATTAAAATATTGAACAAGGGGAGATAACTTTGCAATAAAGTGGCCCAGATTTATAACTCTTGCAATGTGCACAACTTCACATTGCTATTTATCTATTTTCCAAGTTTCAATAAATGCCTTCAAGTAGTTTCAGAGTTCTGCTCCAGACAAACAAAAATTAAGAAGAATAATAAATAGACGGGTTGTTTTCGAGCGAAAAATCGACCAATCAGAAGCGAGTATTCGGCCATGCACAAATACACGTGAGAAAGTAGTATCACTTGATTGGGAACACGTGTACTAAGTTTCAAGTCTCTATCACTTTTCGTTATCGAGTTATACAAACTAAAACAAGAGGGCCATGATGGCCCTGGAATCGCTCACCTGATTTTTTTTTTCACTTTAGCTATATAAGCCCCGCCATCTGGCGGACATAGTTTCCGACCAATCGACTTGGCTTGAAGGAATCTGATAGAGGGTCACCCTAGGAACATTTCTACAAAATTATTTGAAAATCGGCCTGACACTTTTGGAGGAGAAGATTTTTTAAGTTTTCACTATAGCCATAAAAGGCAAAATAGCCCGACCCCTTGTGGCCATGTTTTTTGACCAATCAACATGGCTTGAAGGAATCTGATAGAGGGTCATCCAAGGAACATTTCTACCAAATTATTTGAAAATCGGCCTGACACTTTTGGAGAAGAAGATTTTTTAAGTTTGCACTATAGCTATATAAGGCAAAATAGCCCCGCCCCCCCTGGCGGCCATGTTTTTCGACCAATCAACATGGCTTCAAGGAATCTGATAGAGAGTCACCCAAGGAACATTTCTACAAAATAAGTTCAAAATCTGCAAACCAATTTGGGAGGAGAAGAATTTTGAAGTTTTTTTCGTTTCGTTGCCATGGAAACCAGAATTCTGCATGGATCCCAATAAATTGAAGGAATTCTGGTGAGGTCATTGAGAGGATGCTTTCTGTGAAGTTTCATCCCAATTGACCCACTGGTTACTGAGGAGAAGATGTTGAAGATTTTTTAAGTTTTCACTATAACCGTAAAAGGCAAAATAGCCCCGCCCCCTGGCGGCCATGTTTTTCAACCAATCAACATGGCTTGAAGGAATCTGATAGAGGGTTACCCAAGGAACATTTCTACAAAATTATTTGAAAATCGGCCTGACACTTTTGGAGGAGAAGATTTTTTAAGTTTGCACTATAGCCATATACGGCAAAATAGCCCCCCCCCCCCCCCCCCCCCCTGGCGGCCATGTTTTTCGACCAATCAACATGGCTTGAAGGAATCTGATAGAGGGTCACCCAAGGATCATTTCTACAAAATAATTTGAAAATCGGCCCGACACTTTCGGAGGAGAAGATTTTTTAAGAATTTTGAAGCTTTTTTCATTTCGTTGCCATGGAAACCAGAATTCTGCATGGATCCCAAAAATTTTAAGGAATTCTGGTGAGGCCATTGAGAGGATGCTTTCTGTGAAGTTTCATCCCAGTTGACCCACCGGTTACAGAGGAGAAAATGTTGACGGACAACGGACGCCGGACATAGGGCGATCACAATAACTCACCCTGAGCACTTCGTGCACAGGTGAGCTAAAAATTAACCAATTATCAAAATATTGAACAAGGAGAGATAAATTGGGAACAAAATGGCCCATACTTATAATTCTTGCAAGGTGCACAACTTCACATTGCCATCTATTTATGTTCCAAGTTTCAATCAATTCCATGAAGTAGTTCATGAGTTCTGCTCTGGACAAAGTTTACACTATTATTAAAATATTGAACAAGGGGAGATAACTTTGTAAGACAGTGGCCCAGAGTTATAATTATTGCAAGGTGCACAACTTCACATTGCCATCTATCTATGTTCCAAGTTTCAATATTATCTGACCATTCGTTCACAAGATATCGCTCGGACAACGAATTGGATAGGAGAAAAAAAATAAAGAAAGAAAGAAAGAAGAAAAAACAGTATAAAAACAATACGATTCCCAACCAAAGGTTGGGGAATCGTAATAATAACAAGCATTTTCAGTGAAAAGATATCCCCCGCCAACGATGGCTTGTTTGTGCATGAAGGTCTTTATGTTTAATGTGCAATTGACCTTTAAATTTCAACTTCTTCGCACAAGATCAAGGGGAAAGAATAAAGTTATGACACTGGTTTATCCCGTTCCGCGCCAAATTATAAAATATCGACTGGGATTACTTTATGATAAAATATTTTAACGAAATAAATCAGAGGGACGATTAAATAAAACTGTATTTTCCGAAACTGCTTACTCGGGAACATCAATTATTGCAAAATAGTGCAGTCCAAGATAAGACGCCACCTTTAAAAGCGGCGTCTTATCTGGAACTGCACTATTTTCAACAGAGTATTTATGCGGTGAAAGGGTTAATAATCAATATTACAAAACTAAAGGGGTGTCATTTGTTATTTCTTAAATAACACAGGAAAAATGTGAATACTAGGTTTTGCTTCTTAAACCAACAGTGACACAAATACAATAGATATCTTTACTCTTCTTAAAGTGGAGCTAAAATGCATGGATAATTATGTATCAGACAGTGTTATAATAAATGTAAATGATTTTATACCATATTTATTCAGAAGTTTATTGCAGGATGTTGGTTCATATCACATTCAAGTTTCATCAAATTCTAGCAGCTAGTTACTGAGAAATAACTGTAGGCGTGGATTTTTTAATAAATCAGGGGCAGTAACTCTAAAAAAAATTAAGGAATCCAAAACAGAGATGGAGGGGAATAATGGCAGGAAGTTGGTTAATATTACATTCAAGTTTCATCAAATTCTAGCCGCTAGTTACTGAGAAACGGCTGCGAACGATTATTTTTTAATAAATCAAGGGAAATAACTCTAAGAAAAATTGACTAATCCAAATGAAAAATGAACAGGCATCATCCCAGTATAGTGGTTCATATTTATTTTAAGTTTCATGAAATTCTACCCGCTAGTTACTGAGAAATGGCTGAAAACGTAGATTTTTCAAAAAATCAAGGGCAATAACTCCAAGGAAAATTGACTAATCAAAAAAAAAATTGGACGGGCATCATCCCAGTATAGTGGTTCATATTTATTATAAGTTTCATGATATTCTACCAGCTAGTTACTGAGAAAATGCAGGTGACGGACGGACGGAAGGACGGACGGACAACGCCATTTCAATATCCCCCTCCCTATTTCATAGGCGGGGGATAATAAGAAGAAGAATGACAAATACAATAATGTCTTCCCTTTCAGTGAAGGCGAGACATAATGATGTGTATCCTTATATAAAATGATGTAAAGGCAAACAAAAAACAACTAAAAAGGCAGCTGAATAACGCCAACTACTTTCGGTGATCTGGAGCCAAATATTTCCTAAAAAAACACCTTTGTTCGTATTTGTTTTCTACACGATGCATTCCATAAATATGTTTATGTTTGATTGAATTATTTTAGTATTTTGACTCTTTAAAAGTGAAAGTAGAGTATACATGTGAAAAAAACAATATCGTCCGGTTTCAAATCACCGACGCTAACCACTCGACCACAGCGGATTCGATGTCAACGGAGAATATTCTGAACGACACGTTCTGTTTATAAAGTATGATTGCAAGAAAGTAGCATTATAAAATTGATCATTACACAGCCAAGTATTCTGATCGTTTCGTCTACAGATCTGTCCGGTTCAGGTGTAAATTGGACCAGTTGCCATGTTTTCGAAAGTCATCTGCTGCACATGCTTTGAATTGCGTCTGCATGTTGGCAAGGGTTTAAACTCGGCGTTTCGTATTGCACAAGAAAGTGAGCGATTAAACCCCTTTCCCTTGTGCAGACGATTTCTGACGCCTGTGCAGCAGAAGTATTTTGAAAATATTATTGTAAAAGTAGAAATTGCTCCTTTTCGGCACAATGGTTTTCTACTCTTTTTAATAATAACCATTTCATTCATAAAGGTTTTCAATATGTGTGCCTAAATATTTCTTGAGTCGTCTGGTGCTGATTGTATGTGGGAAAGGGTTAAGAAATAATACCAAAAAAACGTTGTGTTGTCCAATCACAGAAGAGTAAAAGACTGCGAAAAATATACAAAACATCTGCTTAGTATTTTCGTCGGGCGAATAGCCCATAAACAGTTTCTAGTTCCGAAGGTCGGGCGAATAGTCAGAAGAACCTTAACGGCCTGCCCGATGGTCGGGCGAATAGCCTAGGCCTTATTTGCGTAATCATCATATTTAATGTTATGATAACCACTAGCACCAGGACCGTAAAACACTTTTAAAAGGTCACTTTTTACTTTTTTATATCAGTTTGTTTCAAAACTCTTTTAATGATACGCTTAAATTATACACATGACAATATATAACACCCTCCGTCAATCACTATTATATATAGGGAAAAGAAAATGATAATAATGACCGTCTCGACTTTTACTCTGTGTTGCTTTTCAACTACTTATATGTCTCTGACTTACCAGGTCTATGTCATGTTTTCACTTTTAAACAATGTGTATAAATCTTTATTATGAAAAAGGTAACTACCAAGCCAAGAAAATCCAAGAAAGGTAATGGGAAACTATTTCAAAACCAATGTGTCGAATTATAGATAAGGGTTTTTGCAGACAGACTGAAAAAGAAAGTAATTCTGAAATAACATTTCTTTTTTAAAGTAGGGGTTGCATGCAAAGATATTATAATGTAATTGTATAAGGATACAAGACAGATTAATAGTGTATAATGTTAGTATGACCAAAATATGGGCCATTTACTACGGGATTCTGGATATGGTTTAAAAAAGTTTATTTAAACCCCTGTCTTAAAACCAAAAACATACACTCAGAGACAATTTAACGACGACCAATAAAGGGGAAGAATAGTTGTCGAAAGGGCAATTGGAATTCAAAATATCGCGATTTACATAACATTTGCCTATGTTTAAATAATATTTGCCAAAATGATGTTCAATTAACCATTGTCCTTCTACGCCTATGCACGTTTACCATTTATTGGTATCGATGGACGGGGTGCTCTTTTTATGTGTCAATATTGGTTTTACTTGCGTAATGATCAGAAATCGTGACGTCGTGGAATATGTAATGACGTCACATTAACAACTGGTACAAGGACCGGACCGTAAAGGATATTCACAAAACAATGCAAAACCTCAAGAACATTTCAAGTTTTTCAATATTTTCAGGGGCGTACCTTGCTATAGAAAATATCAATTTTGAGTCTACACTTTTTATTAGAAAAAAAGAAAATTTAAAAGGAAAGTGCCTGTAATTCTTTTTAATTATATAATTCATTTCTTCGAATTGATCTGCTTGTTAACTCTGTTCAAGTCTGAAAGATAAAAAATATAAAACTACTATCAAATACTGTGAATGTTTAACAAAAGGAAATTGGAGGTTCATACAACAACTCTGTAGTTTTCTTCAATATTCCACTGCAGTAGATACTTCTTCAGATAGGAAAGTGTTATTATTTTTCGTATTCTGAATTCAAGTCATAAACCGTATATATTAGGCCCTTGGAAGAATGGTCTCTCCGAGACATTTCATTTGAGTACACAGAGATCTAAATTAATTCAAAATTTCGGGAGTAATTCAGTAATAAGATTTACTCAGATTTAATCAAGATCACTTTATGAAGCCCGAGTATCCTATCCCTGTATTTGTATGTCTCTGACCAGGAATCTAGAAGAAGAAAATGTATACTGTACATTCCTGCTCGTCAGTAAAAGGTTGTTTTTCTATCTTAATTTTTCCTTTTCCTACATTGTTTTTTAAAATGCATTTGCTTTAGCAGGTATAAACATATTCTAAATTTTACAGTCACTGTTTTTAATATATTTCATGAGAATATTCCGAGCAATATGGCTTAGATCATCACTAGACATAAATAGAACCTGTGCCGGAGGATTGCTCTCCATCTGTTTAATCGCTAGCATGTGCATATATGCATCAAGACAGTCTCCAATGAAGGAGTAATAAAAGAAAAAGAATGTTAGGGCCATCAATATCGATAAACGTTTTACTGTTTCTCACTTGACGTAGAATGTGTATGCTTTTGAAAACCTTTTGATGAAATGGACAATTGTACCATGTACTTTCCTCCTTTTTCATAATGTGTTTCATTCATAGAAATGTTCAATATATTTTGATAGAAATGTACATTTAATTTTTGGGACCAGGTTAAATTCACCTGAGCTAAATGTTTAATCTCAAATCTCAATTAAGTTTGAAGCCTGAAGAAGGTAACTTTTTTACACATTGTTTCAAAATTCGAAATTGCTATTGATGTGAAATTTCAACTCTCTTTATTAATAACAACTTTATTTTGATAGTTTGAAGGATTTCATAGTCTCCTGCTTCAGATTTGTTATATGTGAAAAAGACGACTTTTGAAAACATTGTGGCAAAAGAAGAAATTGCTCGTAATGAAAGTGCTGGTTAGATTTAAAGATAATTTCATAATCAAAGGTTGGTAGTAATAGTTGGCACTCAGGGTTGCGGGGTAAGAATAACATTGACTAGCTGGTGTTAGGATAATTGGACCAGTAGTATTGGTAACCTACCCAGGAACCACCGTGATATAACTGGAAAAATGTTGAAAGCGGCGTAAAACACCAACCAATCAATCATAATCGGTTTTGCCAATATATGTTTTTATTATATGCCTGTACATTTTCCGGTGGAAATACATGCAGATTGACATGCGCAAATACACCACGACAGATTAAAATTCCGTATCTACATGCGGTGTAAATACAAGATTGTGACGTCAGACAGTGCGCGGAATACTTTCAGCGAGGTATCCCCAATAAACAATGTATTGAATCTGTATATTTAATAGTTTTTTCGCTCTTCATAGATCGTAGGTATATAATAAAAGGAATATTACGTTGCGGGAGGGATAAATGGGTACGTATTGCACGACTCGTAGCGTGGGAAAATCCATATCTTACTCGACCTTCGGTCTCGTAAGATATCGATTTTTCCACGCTACTTGTCGTGCAATACAAACCCTTTTATCGCTCCCGCAACGTAATATTCCGTATGTATTAGTGAAGGGCTTTGTTATTGCTACTTGTATGATGAAACTACATAATCTGGTCCTTTCGCATCTAGCCGTCCAGGAACATTGCGTAGCTGATACAGAATTCCAGGATCTGCAGCTGAACTTGAATTGTAAAATTACCAACTGAAAAAAACAAATAGATATATTGCTTAATAGAAATGATAAATATGAGAATTTATTTAAATGAGAATAACCACTGATGGTATAATCAATTACAAACCGAGCACCTACATGATTATATAGTGTACATAAACTCTTATATTTCATTTAACCCTTACCCACAACATATATGCAGTGACTTTGAAATCAACTTGTTCACAGTTTGGTTTATTTTTGTAAATGAAAATATAATTATTGAAAAATATTGAAATCATTGTGGTCAAATATGGAATTGCTTTTTATAACAAATTTCTCATTTGTTTTACAATGCTTTCAATAGTCGTCCACTGCACATATGTATGTGGGAAAGGATTCAAAGCAATAAATCCATAAAGTTTACAAGGACACAAATTGTAGATATATATATGAGCCAATTCATGCAAAAACTTGTGTACATTATCAAAATGCTAACTTGTTTGTAGACAATTTTCCCTGTTGACTCATATCCAATCGAAGCGTCCAGAATGCTTGTATAAATTGATTGCTGAACAAGAAAGATTTAGATGACACTGCACACAGGGGCAAACTGATCTTGATGTTGATATGTTCCGAAGTGCCAAAGGTCGCTTTTCATATCATGTTGCTCAATTATTGACTAAGTTTCAACATACTTTTCGTCTCTAAAATTATTATAGATTTTTGGGTTTAAGCAAATCATATGTTGTTGTGTACATGTGTATAATAATTTCAAATACAAATACAAAACAGTTGAAGACAACATTTGTGCAAACTGTGTATCTGTCAGAATAGGGTAACAACAAAGAAATAATTAAAACATGCTCAACAAATAAATTCAATAACCTGTGATACAATCAAGTTGTGATGAAATGAAATATATTTCTCTGAGTTATATCATTATGACCTAAGAACTGATCTTTTATGCTAGATTTGACAATTTTGAGATATTACTCATTATAAAAAACTTCTGCTGTTGAGGTACCAAAAAGTATATGTATCTTGGAAAGGGTTGAGAACATGGGAAACACATCACAGCAGAAATATGCTCCAGACATATGTCATATTATTCAAAAAGCTATCGCTTCATTCACAACTAATTTCATGACAACATAGATTAAACACAATTTGAAGGGGATGAATATTCAGATGATTGTACATGAACATTGAAAAACAAGCTTTTTCTAAAATCTTAACCTAGTTTTGATTGAAATGTATGTTCTGATGCTTTTTTAATAAATTTTGGATCTAACCTCTAGTTACAGTACGTTCACAAAGTTTTTCTAAAAATGCGACCTAGTTTTTACTAAAAATGACACGATTTCAAACTTGAGATGAATTTCATGTATATGAATAATCTGATGAACCTTTATGATGATAAGATGCCAAACTCAACAATCATTTACCAACAAATAGTTCATCATTCTATGAAGACCTTCTGGGCGTTGTATAACACCTTTCAGTTGTGTGAAATCTGTAGGGATATTCACCATAACTAGCTGATCTGAATATGCTCTTTCATTTGAAAGCACTTAAAAAAAAAATCTTTTTAATAACAAGAGGGCTGTCATCATCAGTATGATAACTGTTATTATCATGTAAATGTTCTAAAATGTTGATCATGTCCTCAGACTTATTACTAGTTTTATCTAAAAAATGTCCAGTATAGCATACTCCGACTTTTGAGATAATTGTTCCATGAAAGGTTGAGTGATCAATTTTGGAATTTGACCCTCATACTTTTTAAAGCAGCGTAGATATATTACCAAAACATTCATAATGTGAATTGTGAGATTGTCACCAAGGTATTTGCAGACTTTCTGTGGTTTTTTTCAAGAGCAACAACATGGAACCATTGCCAGTTTTTGCGTTGTATATATGTGCTCATTTGCGAAGGATTCCTGCTGTTTTCTGGGTTATCTGAGTGGAGTTTAGGTTAGAGTGATTAGTATATATAGCGCACCAGAGTCATTGTTGCTCTGCTGCTGTTTAGGTATTTCGTCCTAAACTAAAACTTGTATATGCTTAGCTTGGCTTTCTTGCAACTTAGTCATTCCTTTTGAATACAATCAAATGTAGTGTATTTACCACATATGTGGCAACTCCATGCTCAAGAACTTTGGCTATAATGTGATGCAAACCAATTATATGTATATTGTGGTTCGTCAAACTGTCAATGGTTTTATAAAGGATTGGAGCATTTAATTGTTTTTGATGGTAAATTATTTGAGCATTCAAGGAGCACTGACCTGACCGTTTACCTATTTGTTTACAATCCTTTTCTAAAATGTTGATTACTGTAGATTGTATTGAATGAAACAGTTTTGACTGCATAAGCTTTTTGCAGACTTCCAACGGATTATCCTCTTACAAAGCCTTTAGTTGTCTCTTTTATGTAATTTTCTTTTATAACAAGACTGGACCTGGCTATAAGCTCTGGATCTAAATGTGACCTACAACACAAACAGAAATCTGGTTTTCTTAAATTATACAATAAATGATTTAATACATAATTAACCCTTTCCCACCTATCAGATATCTATAGCAGACTAATTTGAAAAAAATATATATAAACAAGATGTGTTTGTGAAACACTGATGGCAACATCTAGGTCGAAGGTAATGGTCAAGGTCAAAACTATTGGTACTGAATGAAAGGTCTTGTCACAAGGAATACACATGTGAAATATGGAAGCCGTACCTATTAATATTCAAAAGTAGTGGTCACGGTTAAAGTTTTCAAAATGTAGGTCAAGGTGAAGGTTGCAAGGTCAAACAATTTGGTACTGACAGAAAGGTCATGTCACAAGGAATACACATGTGAAATATGGAAGCCGTACCTGTTACGGTTCAAAAGTAGTGATCAAGGTTAAAGTTTTCAAAATGTAGGTCAAATGTCAAGGTCGCAAGGTCAAAAATGTTGGTACTGACAGAAAGGTCATGTCACAAGGAATACACATGTGAAATATGGTAGCCATACCTGTTACGGTTCAAAAGTAGTGGTCAAGGTTAAAGTTTTTTTCGACAGACAGACAAAGAGACGTAGGTCAAAGGTCAAGGTCGCAAGGTCAAAGATTTTGGTACTGACAGAAAGGTCATGTCACAAGGAATACACATGTGAAATATGGTAGCCGTGCCTGTTACGGTTCAAAAGAAGTGGTCAAGGTTAAAGGTTTTTTTCGACAAAGAGACGGAGGTCGTAGGTCAAGGTCGCAAGGTCAAAAATGTTGGTACTGACAGAAAGGTCATGTCACAAGGAATACACATGTGAAATATGGTAGCCATACCTGTTACGGTTCAAAAGTAGTGGTCAAGGTTAAAGGTTTTTTTCGACAAAGAGACGGAGGTCGTAGGTCAAGGTCGCAAGGTCAAAAATGTTGGTACTGACAGAAAGGTCATGTCACAAGGAATACACATGTGAAATATGGTAGCCATACCTGTTACGGTTCAAAAGTAGTGGTCAAGGTTAGAGTTTTTTTCGACAGACAGACAAAGAGACGTAGGTCAAAGGTCAAGGTCGCAAGGTCAAAGATTTTGGTACTGACAGAAAGGTCATGTCACAAGGAATACACATGTGAAATATGGTAGCCGTGCCTGTTACGGTTCAAAAGAAGTGGTCAAGGTTAAAGTTTTTTTTCGACAAAGAGACGGAGGTCAAAGGTCAAGGTCGCAAGGTCAAAACATTTGGTACTGACAGAAAGGTCATGTCACAAGGAATACACATGTGAAATATGGTAGCCGTACCTGTTACGGTTCAAAAGAAGTGGTGAAGGTTAAAGTTTTTTTCGACAAAGAGACGTAGGTCAAAGGTCAAGGTCGCAAGGTCAAACAATTTGGTACTGACAGAAAGGTCATGTCACAAGGAATACACATGTGAAATATGGTAGCCGTACCTGTTATGGTTCAAAAGTAGTGGTCAAGGTTAAAGTGTTTTTTTGCCACAGAGAGACCAACAGACGGACAGGCCGAAAACTATATGCCCACCGAATCGAAGATTCCGGGGGCATAAAAAGAAAATTAAAGTGATTGAATATACTTGAAAACAATGTATCAAAACCAATTTGAGGGGAGACCTGGTGCTCTGCAATGAAGTCCACCTGGCATTCTCCAGGGAACCGACATTCCGCCGGACGTCTTTTACCTCCTCCCTACAGGTAATTAATTCGTGTGTGTGTCTTAAGATCATTGAGAACGTCCTTGTTTGAATAAGTCAGCGCGGTTAAAGCATCTACCCACTGAGGACAGTGACATCAAGTTGTTGCTCCCTGTCAGGCTCCGGGTGTACCTCCTCAGCTGTGGTCTCTTCCACACAAAGGGGTTCGTTAATATTCGTTAATTGCGCGCAGCCCTGTCATGATCTGATGATGGGGCTTCCTCCCACGTCGGCTCCTGTGTTACTCTAACAATACCCTTAGAGGCAATATAAGGTCCCTGATTGCCCTTGGCGACCTCTGCGGAGAGTTATCTTCGCCTGGTCGATGGTCATTGAACTGCCAAGAACGGGCCACAGCCATATGTCTCGCATAGAAGCTGAGTGGAATCCACTGTGGAGCGACGGAGGTTGTGATGGGCACCTCGGAGATCCAGTCGGGTAGCACTGGCTCTTCTTGGTCTTGGTCAACAATCCCATTGTCCCCACCGGGATCTTTTGCTGGTTTTTGGGTAATGAACCTCCCTACATCGGCGGGGTTTGTAGAAGAGCTCACTTAAATCGGCCTTTGACCTCCTGTCTCGCTCTTCCCTGTGCCTTTTATATTTGGTTAAGTGTTCAGAAAGCGCCTTGTGAGTGCAGCGGAAACTACACAAACTGCAATAAAAGCGCGCCCTGTCAAGCGGAATAGGGTACATTAGTATGTGACTAACTAACCGGCCCCGTTTATCTTCCTTCCCGCACTCCGTACACATTTACTTCTTATGCCTGTCCTGGTTTTCCACTTGAACGTTTGACATGATTTTCTGAAATGACTTAAATCGTGAGCTGATGTTAAAATTACGTCGCATCCGCGCTAACTACATATTTAGTGTTTCGTAACGACGTACCGGGACGGCTTGCGCAAAGTCAAACGTTTGACTTGTCAGGCATAATGTTGGTCGTGTGATCTTCGTCTTACTTAATACTTTGTGAGTTTGGGGTAAATAAAGTAACATTGTTTTTATTCAATACAAATGCAATGCATGAGACATAGCATATGAAAACAATCATCAGTGAAAATTTCAACTAGAAACTTTTCTAGTATGGAAGTTTAAATTAGTTCGTTGGCAGCTGTCGGGCGCGTTTCAAGGCCCATTTTGGAGCATTTCTCCACGATACATGTTGAGCTTGTTGTGATATCCTCGCCTCTGTGCACCATCCGTGTTGGAAATTCTCGGAAAAAAATAAGTATTTTAAAATTATAGAAAATATTTTCGGTCGGATGTCAATGAGATTGAGAAAGACCCGTTTTGAGATTTCATACTTATAAAGTTTTTTCTTGACTGCAACTTTATAAAATCAATACAGTCTCTTAAATTTCTGCAATTTTATATTTACCAGAATGACTGTTCATAGCCTTCCCCCATTTTGACCAGGCAGCATATTGGCTAATCGTGATATTAATTTTCTCTTCATCTTGAGATATACCTGAAAATAAATAGTCCAGTGTATTTATAAACAAAACAACTGCAATTTTCTTATGATTATGCATACTTACATAAAATATCCTAATGATTTAGATAATGAACGACATCCAGGGAAAATGGGATGTCGGACATTACATTTGGTAGCGTTCCTGTAGTCTAATCAAAGTGTTGATTATCTTATTGGAAGTGATTGAATAGTGAATTGACTTAATATCGAAAAATGCAGTTACCGGTCAGTTTGCGAGTATGCACTGATCCTAATTGTCTGGAAGCTTGTTCAGTATCAGATCTGTATCTTGATATAAGAATTAATATTAGATAACTGGCTACGTACCACTAATGTTTGGAGACGTATTGCCGTAAAAGCCCGGGGTCCATGCATGATATGTATCGAACCCGGAATTATTGTTGGGTGGTGAGACATTCATAAGTGATAAATAGGGAACCAATACTCAACATTCAACATTCTTTATTGTGAGAGGAATATATCTATAAACATAAAGGTGCTGTAATTGTTAAATTGTAGGAACTTAAAGCATTTTTATTTCATGTCTAGGTGCGCAGTACTCGATATTCATATATAAACACTATAATGTACTTAAATTATGCATGCCTAAATTATATTTATAATAATACCGATCGGCCTTTTCATAACATTTAGAATCTCTTTCAACTTGTCAAAACCACCAAAACAAAAACAAAGTAACATTAGAACTAATACTGGTGTAAGTGTATATACAACTATTTAATCCTTTCCCACATACAACAACTCTGCAGCAGACTATTTTGTTGACATCTTTGAACAAATGTGAGAAATCTCTAAAAATTAAAACATAATAAATGAATAGAGCTTGAAACATTCTGACAAAAGGAGAAATTGCTCGAACATTAGCAGTTACCCCTTTTGTCACTTTGGTTCCAATAGTCTTGTCATCGTGGTTGGACTCTTCGTTCCGCGACTCGGAACAAGTTTTTCTAGCCTCGATTTCCATCTTTCTTCACTGATTGCCGGCAGACCCATCGTTGTTAACAGAGTTTACGTACGTCTCTCCAATGCCAGCATGAATCATACCCACAAGTATACATTTGAATAATGCAGTTTCGTGCAAATTTACACACATATTGTTATATATATATATACTTTATATGATTAAAACTCTTTAATAATCGAATTTTCGACCACTTGGTCTTTATCAAGATTAAATAAATACAACAGAAATTTATGTGCAGTCCATCTTTGTTTCAATTATATATCAAGTTGTGATGAGGAGACGTCGTCAGGACAATATGACGTCAGTTCCGTCGCGGCGTCATACAATTCCCATACTTTTCCATTTGCTGAAATGCGGCACTCTATGGACACATATCTTCCCTTCCTGTGATCAAACGCGCGTTTTTACATGACTCAGGACCGAGTCATCCAGCATATGAAAAGAATTAAAGATAACTGGCAGAAATGTGTACAAAAACCTAATATTATTAAAATTACTTATAACAATAACAACAACGATATATCATTATCGTCTGTATTATCATCATAACCACTAGCATTAGTGCATCACTTTAATATCACCACCAATACTATTACATCACCAATCTTGCGAAATTGTTTCAAATTGTTTACATTGTAATTCCGTTTTCGTTTCATGTACTCCATTTTGAACTGAATGCTGAAGTATTCTTTTGTGGTTTGATGTCATTTCCGGTTGACGTGATGATGACATATATGAGAACAGTTTGATTAGAAAGTGAGTGTTTTTTTGTCGTCAAAAATGTATAGGCCGATTTTCAAATAATGTTGTAGAAATGTTCCTCAAGGCCGACTTCTCTTTTATCAAATAAGGCCAGTTATACCTTTTCTCAAATGTTGGTGTCACCCCCACTTTCTTGGTTTCATGTAGGCACCATACTTAGTCACCCGGTTTATATGAATGCAGTACAACATTAGTGTCATAAATGGCCTTGCTTCGCTTCGACAAACTCTCAGGTATCTTATCTCTAGCAGTTTGCACAGTTCATTAAAAAACTATACTCTTAAATGCAGCGCCCTGATCACTATGGATTTTGAAGGGCGTTCCCCAACGAGATATGAAATAATTTAGGATGTGTCGAGCACACTCTCAGCTTGTTGATAAGGCATGGCCATGACCTCCACATACTTGGTGAAATGATCCGTTAATACGAGCACATATTTATTTCAATTGTCTGTTTCAGGGAATGGACCTTAAAAGTATACCGCAAGGGTGGCCCGATGTGTCTGCAGCACATACATCACATTTTGCAAGGTATTCCTTCGCGTCATTTTTCGAATCAAACCAGTAATATCTGAGACCAAGCCTTTCTTTTGTCCTCTTCATACCAAATTATCCTGCCAATACCGAGTCGTGCATATCCCTTAATACAGAAGATTGAAAGTCTTTGGTCAAAAGGAATTGTTCGTTTTCTCCTGTCTCATTTAGTTTATGACATGTTTTAAACAGGACACCCTGCTTCAAAAACATATCTTCCCATACAATCCTGTAATGCTAGTTGCTGGCCTCTCCACCTCCGTATCATGGCTACTGGGCTACATACATTCAAATTTAGCTTTAATTATGGGTCCAATGTGTACACCATGCATCTGTTTCGCAGCTATTTCAGTAGGACCTTCATCCCATGTCCAAGTTTTTAACTTATTACCTCGCTGATCATCTGGGGTGCTTGACGACCCTGGTACAGACTATACCGGTCGTCGTTTTTACTGGTTTCATGTCAGTATCACATTCTGACCCATCATGGACAGCTGATTCTTTGGAAAGGGGACGCAAGTCAGTTTTTCCTCTGTGCTTCGCAAGTGCACACTTACAGGGTCCACACTTTAAAGGCTCTGATATATCAACGTCGCTGCAACTGCATTACATGGGTGCTTCACACCTCAACTGGGCATCAAAGTGATCCTGGGTGCAGTTTTACCAAAGGTCCTAAGGCCGGTCTTAGTTAGGAACGGTCCCAACACCAAAGTTAGTGTTTAGTCAGCGTTTCGGTCGTAACTATGGCGGATGTGGAAGTGGCAAACGTTCGTCTCGGAGCTAGGCAGCCTCGCATTGTCTGTGTTCGGGCAGATTTAGACAAGTTAAGGGAAGAAGAAATTATATCTCGGTACAGGTTTACCAGGGCTGGCATTAACAATCTCGTCAATATGTTGCGTGCAGATTTGTAAAGAAAGACGCATCGGCCGAATTCGATCCCTGTATTAACACAGGTAATAATTCCGATAATTATCAGAAACGTTAACAAAATACAAAATACGTTATAAAATACAGAAGTAACTCTCGTACACGAGCCATACATTGTGGATAGAGACATGCAAAGGGTCAAAGGACAATAACCCACTTTAACATTCGGTTTGTTCTAAACATCCGGCATTAAACTGAAAACATCGAACATCATTTTGTGTCTACATTTTTGAAATTTTGTTGAAAGCATTGCGGCAGATTGAGATTTTACTCTTTATTTACTAATTTCCCATTCTTCTGTACAGTAGTGCTTTCAAAACGTGGCTGTTTGCATCAAATGTCATCTAACAGTCTATCTATCTTCGTGTTAATGTTACATACCCATGTCATGTTATGGATATATTGTTTATTATTGAGATATGTGGACCTATTTCACGTATAAGTTTTCAAATGATATATAATTCTGCTAGCTTCTTCTCTGATTTAACTACTCTCCTTGACTTGATGTACACTGGAATTTCAATACCTTCATTTAATGTTCTGTCTATTTGATTATTTAAGAGACATAAATACATGTATATCCGTGTCTGAATAAGTCTACAATTAGGTGATGTATGAATAATTTTATTTTATTTTATTTTTTGCAGGTATTGGTAGAATTACGATTTCTGACATACAACTCATTTACAGCAGATGGGTTTGAAAACATCTACACACAAATAGTTAAATGCAAATGTGAAATATCTAGCATACCTTTCCAACAAACAATTAATAAGCAGAGAAGACAATTTTGGGGGAAATTATGCATACTCTATATAAGGTAAATTTGAATTCTTAAAATGAGTTGTGTTCATTGTGTCAAAATGAGATATTGCACATGTTTTGAAAAGTCTTCTGCTGTAAGGGTGCCTGTATATAATAAATGGTTGAGCTCAATTGTAAAACCAAAGATTATTTTTTATAATTAACTATGTCATATAGGATACAAGCCTGTCCTATTTCAGATTATTACTTCCATAGGATACAACGATTCTTTAGCTGTATCGATATAATTTATGATTAATTTGTATTTTAGAGAACACTTACTGCTCTTTAATCAAGGGAAATATCTCTTCTAATGTGTTGGATTTTGTGCTTTTCAGCTTTTCTGTTGCTAGCCTAAAACAATCCTCTTGGGTTGTCATCAACTTTATACGTTGATCACTCTAACATTTTTTTCTTATTTAAGGTAATGTTAGTGTGGTAAAACTCAAATTTATATTCTTCAAGGAATAGATGAATATAATAATTATGAGGTTAATCTTCTGTTCACATTATCATTTTACCTTTTTAGCAACACAACATTTCCCATTTGCAAGACAATACATCGAAATTATTGTATTTTTCCTCACATAAAATATTAGTGTTTGATAAACATGGCATGGCATTCTTATTGGTATCACAATTTTACTTTCCATTTCAATAATCAGAACAAAGTCAACATATCAGTGGCTGGTATTTCAATGATGCATAAGATTGCAAGTTGTTATTGTTTGCCATTGTGCGTGAACCTTTTGTTGTTTAGCATATGACAAAAAGGCCTAGGGAAGTAAGAATGCTTTTATTACACAATATTTTAGGCAAATACCTGTAGATGTTAAAGTAATAACTAATATGCATACATGTCAATTAGTTTTTCCATTTGGGAACTTTTAAGAAGCAATGTTCCGCAATTTAAACTCTAGCGCCTTGCGCATGCTCAGTAGTTTTTTGCATGGTAAGACAAAGGAAGGACAACGAACGAACAACGAACGATGGAAAAATCTTTAGCACCTTGGGAAAGGAAAACAAGGTATTTAAAACTTGTATCTTAGTACTTTTAATGTATTCATGTAGCTTAACTCTTAGTAGTATATATATGAAAACAGTTAAGAAATAATTACTTTCTCTTTAGCTTACTTTCAAATCTGACCATTTTTTCAATATTTCCTCCTTTGTTCTGTCTGCTCCCCCAACAGCATTTACTCTGCAATTTTTAAAGGATTGTTTGTGATTGCTGACAAGTTTTTTATTCAACTTACATATGTATTGTCAAGTAAAGGTTGAAAAAAACTCATTACTTTTTCATAGATAAACCAATCGGATTGATCGTGATATTGGAAAGAATTGTATAGAATCTTCCAGTAGAAAAGGATATGTTACATTTCCTCTGTTGGTATTTAAAAAAGACTTTCATAAACCAGGGACAGTGTATATATGTATACACTGTTCCTGCATAAACATACACCCGGCCGGGTAGCTCAGTTGGTAGCGTATCTGACTTGTGATCTGTAGGTCACGGGTTCGATACCCGGTTGAGGCGAACATTCTTTCGGGCGATATTTCCCATTGCCTCTCACCTCTGATTTATGTGAGAAAGTAGTCAGTGGCTTCGAAAGAATGTTGTGCAAGTACTGGCGTGGGAAAACATGGCTAGGTGCACTGACCGCCGTGATATGAACAAAGCTGTTGAAAGCGGCGTTAAACTCCAAACAAACAAACAAGCATAAACATACAAAAAGGAACATCGAAAACTTTCACTTCATTGATTTTTTTTTTTACCTGCGAGTCCCGAGGCCGAGTCCTTGACCCTTGAATATTGATGGGGACCCATGATTTTGAAAGTTTGGAGTGTCAAAATGTAAACTATCAGTTCCAGTGAAAACGTCTGTAGATCTACGTTGTCATATCTTTTAACTGTTTTGTAAAGTACGACCTACTAGGATACTTTCATTTCTCAAATTAACAATGCTTCATATATCAAGTAGAAAAAACATACAGATGAAAGTCATTACGACGAATGGGTATTTGAAGGCAGATGAATGTTTCCAATAATGACGACCGTCGTCAAATGTTTACTTACGATAAAACAATCTCCTCCATGCAACGGTTTTTCTCCTGTGTAGTTACATCTTGGGAGAACCTGGAGGAAAGTACGGAATGGTGTGTTTCCATTCCGCAAACCAATTCCTCCAGTTGGTATTGCGTTTTTCTGACATTGTATCCTACTGTACGTCTGCTGTCACTTTTGACAGTTGGAGCGAACTTAGCAGGTGCGCGTTACGTCATCCAGCGGTCACATAATATTTACTTGTTCGTAAGAATCGGTTCGACGTATTTGCGATTTTGTACCAAAAGTTGCGATTTGTATGATGAAACGGTAACTGCGATAGGTCGCAAAGTAGGTCGCAATTTTTGCGAGATGCGATTTTCTGTTTGGTGATTTAAGATGTTTACTTGGTTCGAAACAAATGAAGAAAAGTACAAACTGAGATAAAACTGAATGAATAAAGAACGACAACTCTGCGAAGAAGAATGGGTCACGAATCGGGTCTTTCGAACAAAATTGTTTCGTCCTTGACAATTTTAGATGTGTCATTACATTCCCTACAGGCATTTTACTTGCGATCTGTATATTGTTATGCATCATTGACACAAGGGCGCTCATCATAATATAATTTTAAAACTTGAGTAGTTTGTTATTTTCATTATAAAAAGGGAAGGAAAGAATTACAATAAATTAACATGTAGGGTTCAGTTTATGTTCGAAATTTAGTTTGAAATTATACAACAATTTCAATGAAATTTGACTGTTAAGCTGAAATTATATTTCGAGGATGGTCTTATTTATAAATATTGCACTACGTTTTAACATTTGTCAAAGTATGATATAATTAGGATGCCAAGCTAATATCATTTTGAGAAAAAGAGAAAACTCATGTTTTCAGCGATTTAACCCTTTTCTCATTGTTTTAAAAGTAGATTGCTGCAAAGGTGTCCAATGTTGACTTTAATAGGGGAAAGGTAAAATGACGTGCTATTGCATGCAAATCCTAAATTGTCTGCTTTGTGGTTTTATTGATAAATAATAAAATTCAAATATTCCGACAAACATCTTGAAAAGTGTATGTGGAATTCATAAATGTTATAATTATTCCTTAATAGCACTGTATACATACTAAGACTAATGCTTGGCAAGATTACTATTTATGATCAATAATTAGTTGGCTGTGTGTATGGTCAACATACCTTAGAATGGAGGTTGATAATAAACAATGAAAGGCTTCAATTATATTTCAATGAAGGACATTCACTTCGTTGACAAAAGAAATGCAAGTTATGATACATTTTCACTGGATCCCATCCCTGATGTTCCAATATGCCCCTCAGTTAATAACTGTTTATTCAACTACTATACTGTAAGTGTTATGCATAATGCAGTATGGATTTCCGGCGACATTGATGCGTTGCATCAACTTTCTCTTGTAGCATCAATGAAATAAAGTATTATGTTTTGATAGTGTAATTGCGTTGTACATGTACCTTACATTGAATAGATAATTAGCAATAAAATAGTTTTGAAAGAAGTTTGTTGTATGTCCAACACTGTATGAACCGTGTCCTTACTACCATTGACTGTATGCCTCTACAGCAGACAACTATTGAAATTTTCTTCCTGTATGAAGTGATCCTAAGTTCTTAAATATATTAAGACATAAATCCGATTTAAAGAGAGGCATACTAGTCTGTAAAACATCCATGTATGTAATAAATAAATATTCTCAATCTCTCTTCCCAGCCTTTGAACATGATGCTGACAGCACCACCCACATCGTCTTAGACATTTCCCTTCTCCCCTTTTCCTTCGTCTATGTGTCACTCTGATTAGTTTTGCAACAGACAACTTAGAAAAAATATAGAATAAATATCGAAATTCTTCATAAACGTAATATGAATTGCTTAAACAAATGTTGAAAAAGAAAAAAAAATCATTTAAACGAATGTCTACATTCTGCCATAACTTTTAAACGTTACCTACTGCAGATGTGGCAACTGGCGTATATATCATTAATTGGGAAAGGTAAAATCCATTGATAGAAAAGGAGTAATGTTTCTTAAAAATCATATAGAAGTTGTCTGAATGATAAAAACAAATATCGGGTCTTCATAAATTAATTATTTTAATGTGGAAAAAAAGTATATAGATACCTTAAGGTGCTTCCATTTGTATTTCACCTCCTCTACAGTCCGTGCTCCAGTCCCGACACTGTTTATCCTGAAGTACTTTTATGTTATTAAAGAGACGTAGATACTTACGTCCTTGGTTCTATTTAAAAGTTACAATGAGTCATTTCAATTTACTACGACTATAATCATGTCTTAACAGTAAATCAAGACACTTAGTGAAATTCTAAAAAAAATACACAGCATATTAATGTTTCCATATAAAAGTATGAACAGCATCATCCAAATCTACTCAAGATTAATCCTACGAAAAAGGTTGTAATGTGCAAAATATGCAACGAATGTGAAAACATGTATAAGGATATATGAATGAAAAGATAAATTCACAGGTCTTAAAATCGATTTTCACCTTTCTGCGAGGTGTTTTTCCCCCAAAACTCCTATTTATCGGTCTGTTTGACCTCACTGTGATTCCCGTAAATCAAATCTTCATGGTCGGCACACTCTTCAACGAGTGTGTTGATCTCTAGATCACCCCCCCAGTTCGCCTTTCTTGATCGTACGCTTGGATTAGCCATTTGTGTTGTGTGTTTACATTAACAATGACAGACGAACTTTGACAGTTGTGACATGACCGGAAGTTTACAATCTACTGTGACGTACTGTATTGAACCGTGTTACGACCGCAATCGGTATAAATTAGGACCGTGTTGATAAAAATGTCTTATTTTCAGTCCTAAGTGTCGTCGTAATTATCGGTCCTTGTTGGAAAGGTCTTAACTAGTACCATTTTGATAAAACGTCCTCCAAGCTAAACAGCCAAACCAGTGCCTGGTGGTCACTTCGAACAATAAAACGCCTCCCCAGCAAACACTGTCTAAAACATTGGATGAAGTAAACAACTGCCAGCAACTCTTGTTCGGTAATACAGTAGTTTCCCTCAGCCTTGTTCATTGCACGACTTGCATATGCTATCGCCCTTTCTCTATCATCTTGCCGTCGGGATAGCACACCCCCAATGCCGTGCCCAGACGCATCTGCATCTAGATAAAATGTTCCAACATCATATAAAGGGTAACACCTTATGCTAGGGCCTGTCACTGGTCCCTTTATGCTACTGAATGCCTCTGCACATCCCTCGTCCCACACAATATTGCGATCTTTCTTTGTCAGGTCAATTAAGGGTTTAGCAAAGTCTTTAACAATTCTCCTGTAATTAAAACCTGTAGCTACAAACTGTTTAGGCAATTCTATTATGTTTGAGGGTTCTGGTCTTACTCCCTCACTGGACACCACATGCCCTACGAATCTTTTTCAGTCTAAAGCATGTTGCATGTGTCTGGTCTGAAACGGTCTGAGTTTCAGACCAGCCCTGGTCAACGCGACCTATGTGCTCGTCAAAATATGTTCCATACACAATTGTATCGTCAATATAAACTAGACAGGTTTCCCATTTTAAACCTTGAAGCGGTAACTCCGTTAGCCGTTGAAAAGTGCTAGCAGCGTTATTGAGCCGGATAAGGTAAACGTGTCATTTGCAACAGAAAGCTCTCTTTGGCATATCTTCTGTCTTTAACGGAATTTAGAAGTACCCACTGGTCAGGTCAAAACAACTGAAAATGGCAGATCCAGCTACCGCATCGAGGCAATGTGAAACCATCTGGATTTACTAAGGCGTTCACCTTTCGGTAGTCCACGCATGGTCGAATGACGCCTAACTTCTTTCGAAATAGGACGATTGGTGAGGCCCAAGTGCTCATATGTATCACTCCCTTCCACAAAAGGTCTTCAATAGCTTTATTCTTCCTCATCCGTGTAAGCCAGCGGTACTCTTCGTGGTCTTTGTTTGATAAGAGGGGCATCCCTTGTGGAAGGCTAGGGTTGTATATTGTCTAGGAGTTAAACAGTTATGGTTGACGTTCTCTTGATTACTGGGTGCAGCCATCTGCCTACGAGCCTGACCAAACGTTTAGTGCTCTAAAGCTTGTGTCATGTCTGCAAGAGCTTGTCACACCATCAACCGTCTGTCTGAGTGACATGTCTTCCTGGTCTGGTGGAATATAGCGAATGGAGTTCCCACCTAACATGCCTTCACCCGAAGGATATGCTCTCTAACCGCAAAGCTCGAGCTTTGTGGCTCTGAGCTCACCTCGGCACGTTGGCTACCATGATCTCTGATATTGAACGTAACTTCTCAACTGTCCTCTAATTCATATGCAGTACTCATTTTAAACGTACAAAATGTTATCCTTAAACAAAATATAAAAGTCCGAAAGTTATAAAAGTATATATTATTATTATATGACCACTAGGGGTCTGAAACTAAATATATGTATAAAATAACACTCAATATTCAAGCTTTCGGCCTGACGGCCTTCTTCAGGAACTTTAAATTCGATTACTCAAAAACCATGTCTGTTTCTAGTTCAATACTAAAAGTATAACTGACAAGAAATAGAATCATGATCTCAATAACATCACGACGTCATGACAACATTCATAACATAACGTCATTTCACCAAACGACGTCAAACTAAATCGCGCCAAATTCCTCAAGGCATTAAAAATGGTTCCATGGCTTCAAATATGTGATACCAATTTGTGATCTAGTTAATATAAATTAGTCGCAACTATCTTATCAGTGTTAAATCATTTTTAATATGAATTTAATTACTTATGAATAGCTTAAATGATCTGGATAGATTAAATGTATAAGATCTCATATAAAACCCATACAAAGCAATATGAACACTCAAAACTGCAACCCTTTGAAGCATCTTTACAAAAGTATATGTACCCACATGTTTACATAAACACACATATACATGCACACATACATACATATATAGACACAAAACATGCATACCCACACATATACATTACATATATGCATCTACCCTCATCAATCAATCAATCAATCCTTCTCCACATATCACCTTATACAGCAATTATACGATATCTTTTTACACATTGTTTTCTTATCTTAATTTATTTATACTCCCTCCAAAGAATGTCCATATTTGTCTTCTTATTTGCACCATTGGGCATTGCTGTTTGGAGCTCTTTAATTTATCTATATTCTCTAATCTGGCGATAGTATTTACCCTTTTCCCGCATTATTTCCAAAACGTAAACGCCCATGTCTTTTGATGAATGGTGTGAACCTCCAAAATGATCGGCCACATTCGTACTCCTACCAAGCCTCACGTCTGCTTCGTGTTCCTTTAACCGTTCGTTTACAGTACGGGATGTCTCACCAACATATACAAACTTGTTACACTTACGACATGTAATACCATATACAACATCTTTTTTTGAACAACCATACTTGTTTTCTTCTGGTCTCATTCCTTTGTACTTAACTTCCTCAATACGTCTTTGAAACATCTCACAAATCAAGCATGACTCACATTTCTCATTTTTATAACTTGTACGATTTCTCATGCTTTTATTTAGTTTCCCATGTACCAGTACATCCTCTAAATTCCTATCTCTCCTATATGCCGCAATAGGTGGCTTATTAAACACTTCTTTCATTTTCTCCGGCTTGTGTAAAAATTTTAAATTTGTATTAATTATTTCGGCAATATTTGGTAGTTGTTTAGCAAATGTTAAAATAATACGAACCCTGTCATTATTTGTTTTTCTTTCTACTTCAATAAATCTTCCCGGTTTAACCCATCTACCTTTCGTAGCCCATTTTCAATAAATTGACTGCTATAACCCCTTTTTCCTAAGTTGATTTGTTAAGTCCCTACGTCGGCTGGTATAATCACTTTCATTTGAACATATCCGCTTTAACCTTATCCCAAGGCCATACGGAATTGACTTCTTCATGCTGTTTGGGTGATTTGATCGTTGTTGAACGTAAAGATGTTTGTCCGTAGGCTTACAATACAAGTCTGTTGTTATATACCCGTTTTCCTGCTTTACTGTTGTATCAAGGAATTCAATATTCGTTGTGTCCCATCTTAACTCAACCTTAATGTTCTTATGAATTTTGTTCGCGTGTTCTAAGAACTCCAGGACATGTCAGGAAAAGACAAATCCGACCTCCGTCACAACGGAACAGTGTATGTTAGGTGTCACCAGTCTCGCCTGCCTATTGGTGCAGTGGATAGGGTTAAGCCACTCTGTCAAACGAAATAGAACGAGAGGCAAAGATCGACGTTTCAGTTTTCATTTAATCCTGGTAATAAAGTTGAAAAATAAAAATAAAGGGGAGTAACGGTATATATCAATGCTGGACCGTAGTTACTTCCCTTGTATTAAACCTTTTCCCATCTTAAGACAATATTGATAACTGCGCGACCGTGGAATACCACAATGCGAATGATGCTTAATACTTCTAACAAGCAGCTCGGATGTTTATGTATATTTCTGTTTTACTAATGAATCTCTAAAACTAGAGTTTAAAATAGACTCGATGCTATAATTAAACTAGCACTAAAATGTTTAATGTAGTGGACGTGGATCTATATAACCTGGGCTCGTGTTCGAAAAGAGAGTGATTTATGACCAAAGTTTCAGTCCTTGTATATCCGTACAGCGACTGTGAACGGGTCACACAGTTCGGGAGCTTGTTCTCAACGGTTCATCGGTCATATGTGTGACCAGAAAACATATCGGTCACAAGTGAGCACTATTTTGTCCACAGAGAAACGGGAAAATCTCTGAAAAGATGTCCATTCTAAAAGTAAAAGGATTTCTCTTACTTTATGAAACTCCTGCATAAACAAATTAACTATGTACCAGTTTAATATAAGATATTCCAGTGGAATTGCGGGATAGTTGTTTCGGGTCGATGACTCAGCAGAAGCATCCCAACAATGCACCGGAACAAGCGTGTACGATGTTTTCGTAATTCCAGCGGTTCTAAGGTAGAACAACATCGGACTTCACAACCTGGTAATTGCTCAGGTTGAATTTCATCGCAAGTCATACTAGATAGTTGTCCCGAGAGAAAAAAAAAAGTAATGCGAATGCGCGGGTGCATGTGACTCGACCTCATTTCACCAATGTTCAAGTAAACAACGTTGGAATTTGATATACAGTCCACGATCAATGATAAGCTGCATACAATGAAGACATATATCGACAGACATGTTTTTACTGTATATGTCAGATGGCCCTTAAAGTTAGTCATCTGCACAATATACATGTGGTGTCTGTCAAATGCAACAACGACTAAAGGCTGCACAAATATAATGTTTCGCAGACTGTCGCAAAAACAGATAAGTACCCTTAACAATAACATGGTTAATAAATACAATAACATAAATAAAGCAACTCGCACAATAGCATACTGGTGACTGGAAAATAGAAACAGGAAGACGTAGTGGAAAATGCACTAGCTACCAAACGGATAGCACAACCTTTTCCCACACTGTTTGGTATGGCACATAGATAGTACCAATCAGCAATACTCTTGTTGTACTGTACCATTTAATCTTCAAGACTTAAGACGATCACTGTAAATCAATAGGTTGACAGTTCTCAGCACTCATCCTGAGTGATGGCTACTTTTTCCAGAATGTTTTAGATGCAAATAATATTGATCTGATTCGGTGCAAGTAAGCCGCCTCCCCAGGCGGGACGTATCATGAAGTTCTCCAAAAGTATTTCGAAATCCGCAAGATACTTTCGGAGAAAAATATTTTCTTTTTTACAATAAGGCAAAACAGCCCCTCCCCCTGGTGGCTACGTTTTTCAACAAATCAACATGGCTCGAAGGAATTAGAAAGAGTGTCGACGAAGGAACATTTCTTCAAGAACATTTTGAAATCGGCCAGATTCTTTTGGAGAATAATATTTTTATTATAAGTTTTCACTTCAATCATATATGGCAAAACAGCCTGGCGGTTACGTTTTTCCACCAATCAAGATGGCTTGAAGGATTCTGAAAGGGGGTCACCAAAGGAACATTTCTCTATAATTATGTTAAAATCGGCCAACAGTTTTGGGAGGAGAATTTGTGTTCGGTTGCCAAGGCAACTAGAATCCTGCATAGATAATAACAAATGGTGAAGACATTGAGAGGATGCTTTCTATTAAGATCCATCCCAATTGACCTACTAGTTCCAGAGGAGAAGATATTGATGGACGCCGGCCAAAGTGCGATCCCCATATCTCACCTTGAGCATTTCATGCTCGTGAGATTAAAAACAAAACTTATTTACACGTTATATGAGAGGAAACATCAAGTGCCTACCTTGAGTGAATATAATATAGACATAACATTTAATTATGCTGTTGTCCTTAAGAATGGCCATGATTTGTTGATATAATTTAAGTTTGCAAGCTAATTTTAATTCTTATATTGACGTAGAAAAAGTTATGCAAGTGTTTCACAAATAAAAACAAGTATACTTCAAGGTTATCAATTAATATTGAAGATTAGTTAACCATTTAAAAATCTTACCTGAATAGTTCTTCGTCAGGTGAGACGAGGGTATGAGTCTTTCTTAGTTCGTACTAATGACTGCATATGTGAGGAGTGGATTCCTACTTGACGAGCAGGTGTGCATGAAGTACCATTGTGATGCTTCAGAGGTGTAAGAATAAGGATGTCGAGGGAACAGGATACCGATAAAAAATAAGGTGATATATTACTCAACAACGTTGACCTGACCCTGACTTTTTTTAAAAGATGCATATGTGTACAGGTTACATTCATTAAATGCAAACTGTGGCTTTCTTCCCGCTAAATGCACTTTCATAAAACACACCACAAATTCGGTGAAATACATCCCGCAGTTCATAATAAAATACTTCTTGAAGAGAGGTCAGGGTTAGGTTAATATTGTCCAGTATTAACTGAATAAATACTGCAAATGCTTTTTCTTTTCTTGGCGTATAGCTCGTTTGGTTTCGGCAAATAGATTCCTTCACGAGCTTGGAAGTTTGACGAATTTATGTAAATATGTATCTATTTCCAAGCGGTTGGGTGCCATGATTTTGTATGAAGCTGGATGCGATAACATGTGTTTTTCATTTGGAAAGTTCTTATATGTTGCTCTTCTGAGAGAAATAAGACTATAAAATGGTAGTAATGGCTGCCCTTATTTGCACTCAGGATTGCGGGGTTAGCATTACGACTGACTGGCTGGTGTCCGGATAAATGTACCAGTTGAACTGGTAACTTACCCAAGAAACGCTGTGATATAACTGAAAGATTTATGAGAGGCGTAAATAAACAAACAATCGAAGAGTAATAACATATTCAGTAGTATGACCTTGAATAATACGCTGCGACAAAGATAAGGAACTTTCACCAACTAAAAGGGTAAGAAAATGATAATCAAACATACCTCTTATCATGCGTACATCTTTACCGATGGCAAAACAAATCAATCAACGAGCGTTTTATTTACCGACGATAAATCATCTTGTCAGCGATGTTTTGGGGCAAAATTCAGATTACACGAGTCAATATTTATTAGTCCCCTACCGGCGTGCCGAAGGGGACTTTTAGGTTTGCACTCCGTCCATCTGTCAGTCAGTCCATCTGTCAGTCCATCTGTCAGTCCATCTGTCAGTCAGTCCGACAAATCAGTTTTCCGCACTTTTTTTCTACATGCATTGAGATATTGAGCTGAAATTTTGTATATGGCTTTGTAATCATGTGTCACAGATCAAGTTCGCGTTTCATGGGATTTCGTCAATTTTTTTATGAGTTATGCCCCTTTTTGGACTTAGAATATTAATAAATCAGTTTTCCGCACTTTTTTTCTACATGCATTGAGATATTGAGCTGAAATTTTTTATATGGCTTTGTAATCATGTGTCGCAGATCAAGTTCGCGTTTCATGGGATTTCGTCAATTTTTTTATGAGTTATGCCCCTTTTTGGACTTAGAATAACCTTAAATATTGAGTTGCTATGACAACAGAAACCAAGTCAAAACGTGCAAACCGGTAGGGGATTATGGTATTTCTTGCAATCCTACAGTTACTTGTTATCCATTGTATTTCAAGGACTTTGCGTGCTTCCTTGCTATTATAAGCCCAAAAAATACAGAATATTTCCATCATTAGATGAACAACACAGATAGGCACGTATACGTTTTAAAGAAACGAAAATATGTTGAAGAATAAACTTGGAATATTAATCGTCGCGGTGCTATGGCTACCATCAACATTTTGCTCTGAGATACTGGCTTGTATAAAATTACCTGATGCAGCCGTCCTTCCTTATAATTTTACGGTACAGGACAATCGGATAAAGGCTTTAGAGGAAAAAGTGTTTCAGTTACAGAAACTCGTCTCGGGACCAAACAATTTGGTTTCACATACAACTGTTACAGGCGTGCCAAAAGGTATGTACATACTTCATTGAATTGCAATGCAACTTTCCAAAGATTGTCTATGTGAATTGGTGTAGAAGAGTGTAACATACTTGTTCCATTTTTGATATACTCTTCGGGCGTTTTTTGCCACGTCTTGCGATGCTCTGCATTTTGGCGAAGTAGGAGCCGCCATGGGCGAGTAGTAAGCGAATGGGATTTGAGTTCAATTTTTGCTCGCGTAGACTATGGTGAAGTGTTTTGCCAGTCGCCTTACTTTACCTAATGCTATGTTGTTATTACATATGATTT
Organism: Serripes groenlandicus; assembly: GCA_031761405.1. Taxonomy (NCBI): domain Eukaryota; kingdom Metazoa; phylum Mollusca; class Bivalvia; order Cardiida; family Cardiidae; genus Serripes; species Serripes groenlandicus. The sequence goes on along the minus strand of JASEVX010000001.1, from coordinate 214,560,209 downwards.
CATTGACCTGCTTTGTTAAATAATGTTTGTTGTTGTAAGGGATGGTTAGGCCCTATGGAACTGCATTACATGAGCTATGGAAATGTATAAAATACACTAAAAGTAACAATTACCTCGGCATTATTGTGACTAAAATTAGTATCTTTGAGACGGACATCTGTAAGTCGTACACAAACATTGTACAAGAGATGAATATTCATGATCTGAACAATGACAAATTGGGTAATTTGTATCATAGGTTAAGTGTAAGCAATTAATTACATTGAAAAAACGCAATTATAACGCGTAGATTATTTCTTTAGGACATTGTATCTTACTGTTGAAAGAATATCGCTCCTTTGTGCAATGGACATAGCGACTGAAGATGTTCTTCTAGTTTACATTTACACATTAAGTGTAGTGAAGATACATAATATATAGTACTATTACTATTAGTATTGGCAATTTTAATAACACAATTTTTTTCCCCCACATGATTTCTGGAGTTTTCAGCACTTTTATTGAAGTAAAGGGCATACTGGCGGGAAATAATTATAAGTTACTTAAATGCGCAGAATGACGAAATACATATTTAGCATGATTACAAATGAATGGATAATAAGCTTATCAATCGTCTTCGAAGATGATAACGCAGATATTTCAAACTGAATAACATCATAATTCGTCTTTAATCATGACTTAATTTCGACTGCAACATGTCCATTTACACACGTTACCGATATTGTCTGCATTTGTGTAAGGTTTACACAGTTCTGTTAATCTTCTAAAAAAAAAGTTGAAAACTACGAGTTAAGATGTTATAGTACATATATATGTAAATGTAAACCCTGTCAGTATCGTCTGAATGTTTTTGTTAGTCAACATTATTTTGAAACAAACCCTCATTCTCTTTTATACATTTTATCTGTATATAACTGATACACATTGATATAAAACTGATGTTTCATCGGCAAAAATCATCAAATGGATCTCTCAGAAATAACAGCGCGTGGAAATAAGATCATAGATTTTTAATAAAAAAAAAACCTGATATTTGCAAAAATATGTGATTTAGCTCATCTGAGCACAATGCTTGGTGAGCTATTGTGTTGGCCTGAATTCCTTCGTCCATTCGTCCGCCTTCAACATTTTCTTTAACTGACATCTCCTTAACGGATGTTTGGATTTTTAATAAACTTTGTATCAATGATCCTTGGGTTGTCTCTTTTCAAATAGGTTCAAAGGAATGACTCCGACGCAGTACTCGGATTGCCATGCCAAGATTTTTCAAGTTTCGCCGCTTGGGTCAAAAATGGCCCCGCTCCGGCGGTCACCTGATTTACATAGAGATATATGGGGAGAAACTTAAAAGCCTTGGCGAGTGATCAAGAGCCATCATGACCCTCTTGTTAAAGAAAGAAACAACCAAATGTTTAAAAAACATATATTTAAATTTAATTTTCTATATTTTCAGATTGTGGGGAAATCTTTCAAAGTGGCGTTCAAACAGACGGTGTGTTTACGATCTCACCGGATGGTCGATGTCCCTTCCTCGTTAACTGTGATATGAAGAATGGAGGATGGACGCTGATTCAAAAAAGAGAGAGTGGAATAGTTAACTTTTACCGAACCTGGAACGAGTATGCAGTTGGTTTTGGGGACATATCAAGAGAACACTGGCTGGGCCTCGATAAAATCCATCGACTCACCCAGTCCGGCAATCAGATATACTTTGACCTTGAAAACTACGACGGCACGCGAGATTTTGCTCATTATATGTCATTCGTCGTACACGGACAATCAACACTGTATCGCATGAATGTCGACGCATTTGGTTACAATGGTTCTATAGTGGAACTATTTAGTTACCATGACAACATGATGTTTACGACGTATGACAGATAATGATAAATGTTCGTGTAATTGTTGTAAAGATCGTCTAGACGGCGGCGGGTGGTGGTACAATAACTGTATGAAGCTTGGAAATCTAAACGGGGTTTACGGTAAAAAGCAACCGGTGGATTAGGTTACTATAAACACGACAATATACTAATCAAGAATGTGCAAATAAGAGTCAAAGCCAGATATGATCTCTGTTAATAAAATGCAAATGTAAAAGGTTGAATATGTTGTCCTAGAATCTCGATTACTCGGACGTTAGCTAGACGAATTTAATCAAAGTACAACATTTAACTAGTACTTGGTACGTTACGACAATAATAATACACCTCTGTTTAAATTAAATGGGCGACGAAACGAAAACCGTATACTCGCTTCACAATTATCTATACGTATTTAGCGAGTCCGGGATGCCATTTTAAATCACGTATCTTTGATATGAGTCTGGCATTTGTTTGTCTCAATACTATATTGTAAATTGATTTATTTGTAGAAGTGTTAATAGTTTTAACTCACCTGAACACATAGTTCTTAAGCTGAGCTATTAAGATGGTCATTTTCCTTCATCTGTTGAAAAGAAATTCTCTGAAACTTACTCATTTTCAGCTATTTTAAATAAACAGTCCATACTTATACTAATAAAGTAGAATCAATCAAAGGTTTGCTTAGTTTGTACCTAATTAAGTGAAGATAGATGACAACACAATCGTGATATAGGATGTTTTATTTTGTTTTCAACATTATTTCAGTTATGCGACAGCTCACTTCAATGTCTCTGGATAAATAAACTAGTACAAGTCTAGGAAATGTGTCTTGCCGAAGGGTACTCCACCATGACCGCCGCGATCTAACCCGGGATGTTGTTAAATGCTTTGAATCCCAACAATAAGAAATGAACATTGATTTTAAAGTTACCTGTTTAGTGAGCGACCTGGTATTTGTTGTTATATCCAATGCAAAGTTTTGTTTCTGATGATTGTTAAATACTCTAGACCTTTTTACTTCCGAGTTGTTTGTTATGAAGTTTGAATGTCAAAACACTTTGAAAGGTTTTACTTAAATCAGTTATGCATTAAAGAAAATATTTAATATGTATCGTGGAAGACAGTGGTGCGGAGGTAGAGCGTCGGCCTCTCACATCAAAGGTCCCTGGTTCGAGTCCCGTGATGAGCGGGTCCTGAATTTGGGATTTTTCCACACAATCGGCGCGAGTACTGGTTAAGTATCCAGGAAGCAGACATCGAGCGTGATTAATATAAGCTTAAAGCTTGTTTCGCAATCGAATTAAAATAAATAAGTTTAAACTAATATGTATATTTTATGGTAGTCCCTACCCTCTCAAATACACTATATCTAATCATTCTTGAATCTTCAGACGAGCATTGACATCCGCTGTTGCCGAGTGGTAAGTGTCGGATGTCCTTGGTTAGATTCCCGCTCACGGGATATCATGGATGAGTGCCCTGTGGCAAGACACATTTTAGCATAGTACTGGTGTGTCACCGACGACTCACGATTACGTCTTCTGTCGCCATAATCACTCGCTGTTGTTTTATAGAATAGTTATGTATGGAGCTCTCGATAAACATCGATTGAGATGCACAAAGATAATCAGCTATCAGCTTTATTTTCAAAAATGCTTACAATAAACAAGATTTTGTATTCATACTTGTGATAAATATAATCACATAGAGTTGTCGAAATCAAATACTGCAGTACTCTGATGGCCTTTTTGTTTGTTAACTTTTATTTAAGTGCCGAATAACAGCATAAGAATGTAACAGTACTAAATGTAATGCACTAGGATAGTCATTTTAACTTAACTATATGAAATGTCGCAAAATTATATGTTTGCTGCACGGGGAAACAGACTGATCTTGCTCTCGGTTGTTTGAAATTTTAAATATATTGTACTTTGTCGTAGATTGTATAATCAGTTTTACTATTAACGTCGTCCAACGCCGCCACCTAGCATTGTATGTCCTTGAAGCTGCCGTTCAAGATATTCGTAAGGATTCCTTGCTGATTGTCTCTGAACCTGGCTTTTGTTCTTGTTCTCCTCTTTTAGCCTTCGCAAATTACTGAAACAGAGCCCGATTGGGACACCGAGACGTCTCATGAAGGCGCAAGTGTGTATTCTTTTTCGAAGTTCACTTCGCTTATTAGCCGATGGTAGTGGCGCATCATCGTATCCAGAGAATTCTTCGGTGATAATATCTAGGTTACCGACATGCTTTGCATTTAAGATACCAAAGGCTTCAGTTACGTCTTTTGGTACATTTTTTTCGGTGCCAATAAAGTTCATAGTATTATCGTTCATGTCAGTATCAACACTATCGCTATCATGAATTTCGATTGCTCTCTTACGGCCAGACGATGGATCTTTATCTTGGAAGCGCGCAAGATCGACAGTAAAGAACGGGAACCGAGAATTGGCAAACCTTGAGAAAACGTTACGGTCCTGTGGCGTTCCTCGTGTTAGCTTGTAAGGTAACGCTACATCACTTATTGTCAGAAAAATCGCCAAAGTGGAAAATACAGTCACCCTCATGGTATTATCGAAGATGTCCTGAAATTATTAACACATACATAATGCTTAAGGTTATAAATGTAAAAAAATAACCAATCTGGTTTTCATACGGAAGGATATCCAACTGCACCATGTAATCATTGTAAAATAATTGCCTTTTTATGTCTTTATTACTCAACTGTTTACCAAAGTGTAGAACATAAAAAAAAAAAAAAATTGAAAACTTTATATGATTAATACTCTTTAATCATCGAATTTTTCGACCACTTGATCTTTATTAAGATTTAAATAGAAAAAAAACAAAAATCTTGATAAATTGGAAAAGACTGTTTTTATGTTTTTTATTTTAGGATCAACAACAAATGATCTTTATTACCAGAGAAAACGATTAAACTTACTGATTACGTGATATGAGACAATATTGAAAGCATCTGAAATAGCTAGAGCGCCTCAAACGGGTGTCAATGCTTAAATGTTATCAACTTATAGGATTACAGAAAAACACGCACACAATCAATGATACTCTTATTGTACGTGCTTTAAACAAGAACATATTCATACTAACGGCTGTAACTAAATAAAATACAGGATATAGTTATGCGCCACGTGATATTAAGGATTCTTATGATCACAAACAACTATAGGTATTCAAAGTTTCAACACCCTAGCTTAACCAGGAACATAAATGGACATAAAACACAAAACTTTAACAAAATATTATTCATACATAGATAATCATAATTCATGTAAATGCGAACATGGCCAAATTGTTACACATGTACTGATGTTCTCATTATGATGACAAACATGTACTAGTATCTAGATTCCAAAGCTTTCGATTCTGAGCTTGTAATTATTTCTAAGAAAAGACGAACTAAATTTAAAACTTATTTAAGTCATAAGAAATATGAGACCCAACATTCGTGTAAACCATATGCGGTGCAATACTAGTCCATTATAATTAGAAAGTAGCCTGGCAAGAAAGACAAGTATTCTAAGCTTCAAAAAAAGCAAATACTTCAGATCGCAAAGCTTAAAAACTGACTATGCTCAGGTAACGTTTTGATATTTAGTGTTTTTATTTAACAATAACTGGTTTGTATGTTAAAAAGGAAAGCATTAGTTTTCAGCGAAAAGATCGCGATTAAGTTATCAATTTTTCTTTTTCAACAAATGTTAACAAACGTGTCTGTATCAAATATTTGCAACTAAAACTGTTGAAACAAATGAGCCAACTAAGAACACTTTGATATGCATATGCACATCAAGACTATGCAATATTAATACACAGTGTATATTCAGATTAGACTATACGGATGCGCATGTCGGTCTGGATCTGAACTGGTTGTCGGTACCATGTGCTTTGTTTTCTTGTAGCACCGCTCAAATATTCTTTAGAACTGAACTATGTACTTTAAATAAAAAAAAAACCATATACAACTTTGAATCTGGCAAGCTCCGAAACAAAACAACTATAGAAAAGTATCCATTCTCTTTTAGTTAAACAAGCACCACAGTCTCCGTAGTATCATGGTTAGAGCGTCCGCCTAGGGAGCGGTAGACGAAGGTTCGATTCCTGGTCGGGTCATACCGAAAACATTTGAAATGATTATAAAATATTCCCTCTTCAGCGCTCGGGTTGCGGGGATAGCATTACAGTAAACGTAGTTATATAACTGAAATACTATTGAAAGCGGCATCACATACCATTCAAAACAAGAAACACAAACCACAATCATCATTAAATAGTTTAGTTACAAGGTATTTGTATGCATGTAAGAAATAATGCCATGAAGTAGGACACTTCTTAAATCCTTTTCAATTTGTAAAATAAGCACTTTGAAATCGCAGTGTGTATTCTTTCTATACACATTTATAAGAAATCATGTCCACAATATTCAACATAAAAATACGAATATAAAATATTAACCTACCTGAATTGTTTCTTTGCAGTCCTGTAGTGCTTTAAATACGGGATGATTCTTGACGTGTTTCCATTCAGTCAACCCAGATATATACCCCACTTATATAACCGTTACCTGTGAGATTGAGGCCCGGCTTTGGGAACTTTCTCCTCCCTTATATAACAATGTGAAAGATTGAGAAGAGTTACAACCTGACCTCTTGTTTAAATTTCGTATCGCATTTTACCGAAGATTGGGTTGTCTCTCTATTTCTGTGAAGACGTGCATGAGGCCATTATTCAAACTGGAAAATATACACTTTCCAGGAAATTGGAAATTAAACCTATGTTGGTTTTGTATGTCTTGAAATGTTACCATAATTTCAATCATTAAAAGTAAATATGATATATGTTCATATATGAGGAGTGATCTGTCAGTATTTATTAACCGTTTTTTGTTTTTAAAGAAATGGTTATCAGTCATATCAAAGGCGACCAGATCATCTATTCGTGTGTTTCCTGGCCTTCTCACACCAGTTCTCCACATGAACGTCTTTATTTTAAGCAATTGACTGCTTTCCTACATAGACTGTCAGCCTATTGGTTAAAGACGCTTGTCAAGCATTGACTTGATACAAAACGTCGGTAATAATGTTGGCCGAGCTGAAGTTCAAACTCGCAAACCTTTGACTGACAGCCCGCGTCAACCGACTGAGCTACAGGAACTGGGAAATATAGATAATACTTATAACATAGAAACAACATGGTTTAACCAAATCGATAGTATCACTCTATGAATATGTAACTGCATGACCAATAAAATGACCCCTGAATAGGCCTCATAAATAAAAAAAATAATAACAATTTGAGAAAACTATATCACCGTCCCGACATCACAAAAGAACATCTCTAAAGAACTGATAATTCCTACTGTTGAACACATAAGTTAACATCTGAGTATATTTATCTAAAGAAAGGGGCATTTGTATTCGATGACTAGGCTTTTTTCTTGGCGGACATGCACGGTGCGTACCTGTAGTATTGTGTTAAAAGACTTATATCAACCTGCAAATCAAGAGGACCTGTCACTAACCAGCATTCTTTTCAACGGCAATTCAATTGATAATAACAACACTATTGGAATGCCAAAAACACTGCATTTAGAAGCTCTGATAAGTTTAGGAGAGGTTACAGTTAATGCTATTATACAACACCGCTATGGAACCGCATTCATTGTAACAATGCAATAACGTTCATTTTCTAAAGTAGTAGCTTTTTTTATGTAACGAATATTTCTTTCAGTCTTAACGGTATCAAACGCCCAGCGTTTAATGAAGTTAATGAAAATTATACAAAAAGCTCTCCTTTGCAGTCCTTTTTGGGGAGGGGCTCTTGACCGCTCAATAGGAAAGTTATTCACTGACAGCAAATGCACGTAGGCCTGTTTTTCAACGGCGTTAGTCATTTATAACAGACTTGGATATTTTCTTAAACAAGCTCATAAAATAACGGTGTTGTTCCCTCGTTAAGTGTCCACCATTTTAGAAAAGCACGTCACTTACTGGCGAAATGACTTCATTCGTAATTGATTTATTACATCTTGGGGGTGAAAATTAAAAGGCAAATTAGAATAACAGCGGTATTTCACGGTCGGGTGTGGTAATAAGCAATATCACCGTCGATCGAAGATGAAGTATGATGATAAACACTGATTTAAGATCACAGTTTAAAATATGAACCGCACCTAGCAAAAATGGTCTTTTATCTCCCTTTAATTAACCCTTTCCCATATATAGACGTTTTTGACTTTTGAAAATATTGTGACAAAATGAGAAATTACTTATAATGAGCAATTTCTCCGTTTGTCACAATGCTTTTAACTATATATACTAATTATTATTTTCTTTTTAGAGATTGTCCAGAGGTTTACACAAAATGTTTTTGAAGTCGCCTGCTGTAGATTTGTTTGTATGTGGGAAAGTGTTAATCATGCAAATAGTGTATGGGCGATGCACATACGAATTGCACGTCATGTATTTCTTTGTTCAGGTGCTTTATTTAGGACAATATTACAGTACAAAAATAGAACCAGTTTCTTCTAAATCATATTTAATGGTATTTCGTTCATGACTGTGAAGCAATGGTGTGTAGCCAATTAGTTACTGGTATGTGATGTGGACTAAAACGAACGGTAAATTCATTATCATCTACTCCGGACATGAGAGCATTTTTCTTTTCTTTTTTGAAGTCAAAGGTGGGCCAGAACAATGTTAAATCAAACCAACTTGAACTCGAATTCAGATAGTATGCTAAGGGAAAAACATGTACTTCGTTTTATGTTAAGTACCTTGGCCTTTTTTCAAATGTCCAGTAACGCTCTTAAGTTTTTGTCGCACAATCATGCTTTACAACAATGATGTCTAACGAGCGAATGTCATTAATGCCGATAATATCTGTAACAGGCAACAGATTCTAATAAAGGTTTCCCATTTCAATTAGCATCGTTTATGAAACATTTACAAGACATCCACAAAGGTTGATTTTTTTTAGTTTGTTGCCGTTTCAACAGTTTTTCAGTTTTATTACGACAATATGTACCCCTTAACAGTGTGCTTCCTGCTTAAAGTATAACAATATTCAACTCAACTTTCTCGCTGGCTACTTATTAATGTAGACCTGGAAGACGAATGATGCTGTTCACAGTGACTCTTTTCTGTCACCGGATATACTAGTAAATGACCGAGCCAGGGTGCGAACAGGTTTGTGCAAACAGTACAGAGTTATGTAAGTCGGCCCGTAACGAGCTGACTCACCTGATATTAGGATTATTTGCCTTTTAATTATCAAATATTCCAAAACTATATTATAAGAAAGATCTAGCTTGTGCAGTCGTCATTTTAGTTGTTAAAAAAATCCTAAAATGTATGTTTTTTATTTCCTCCATTGGTATAGTCGAGTGATACCTAAGACTATGAAATTAGTAAAAGTAGCTTCTATCCTTTTGAGTTCGGTATTGAGTAAAAAGCATTTAGTTTAAACTTATTTATTTTACATCGATTGCGAAACAAGCCTTTGGCTTAGATTAATCACTCTCGATGTCTGCTTCCTGGAGATTTAACCAGTACTCGCGCCGTTTGTGTGGAAAAATCCCAAAGTCAGGACCCGCTCATCACGGGACTCGAACCAGGGACCTTTGATACGAGAGGCCGACGCTCTACCTCTGCACCACTGTCTTCCACGTAAAAAGCATTACGACTGATCCGGTGTCGGAATGAATAGAACTGGTCTATACCCTGGAAATTCTTTATGTTTAGAGGCTTAGCCACTCGGTTATACCAATCTTCCCTAGAGCCCTCATAAAGCAGATATGACATAAAATGCAATAAGTTATTAACGCAAAGTGAAATTAAAACGGTTGAAACAATCATATGCAGAAAGCATATGAGCCGTTCCATGAGTAAACAAACATTATTTACTCTGCGTAAAGTATCGACCCGGATCAGCATAAGCTTGCCGCGCATACCCAGACAGACACTGTTCGCCTCCTGTGGATTTTCCGTTTCAGGAATCATTACTCTATACCTCTTTTCCCCTGAGGCGAAATAAGGCGGCCCGGATTAGACTGCGCCGGCTGATCCGGGTCAATACATTACGCAGAATCCATATGAATGAATATATCGATGTGGAAAATGTAATAACTACTGGAATCCTTTTGAAAGCAATGTAAGTCGTCCTTCAAACCTGCCTGCCTATACGAACCCATATACGTAAACCATTTATCATATAGTAGGGTTCGGTTTTACCGTTTTGTTAACGACTTATTCGCTGACGTGTGACAAATTGGTTCTTCTAAATTCTATAAAACTTCCAATTTTAATCCGCCCCCACAAGAGGTTAAGGGAACATACTGACAACGGGGATTTTAAAACGTCACCAAACACTTAAACAACGCTCGGAAATGCCAGCAGCGCGTTTACCGTAATTAAGCTAAGTAGGGAAATGCTTAAATCGTTCAATAAATTGTGTTACAAAATCACCTGTTTTATATATAAATGTGTCCATTAATTTGTATTAGGTTTTTTTCCCTCATAAAACCAGATGTACATATTCTTGCTTTTTACTAGAAAATGCCTTTTTTCTGTGTACATTTAAATAACGTAATCATCATTTAAAGACTGGGGTTTAACTCTTTCAGCGCCGAATTGTTTAAAGTAGTAGACGCTTCAATGTTCAAAATAGGGCGTCTCCATTTCTCATGTAATAAAAGTTTAGACTATGTTGATAACTTAAAAGCAAACGATGCTGATTTAAGGTGAGACAGCTCGTTACGAGCTGACTCATCTGAAATCCGTATTGTTTGCAAAAACCTCAATATTGCCTTTGGCGCTGAAAGAGTTAATGCTGTTTTCAACGGTGTTTTAGTTAAATCACTGGGACGATTGTTTTCTGTCTATCCTGCACCAGTACGCAACACAATATTCTTCCCAGGTATCTAGCTAGTAGCTACCCATATGGCCAATCGGTGGAAGCGGAATTTGGCTTATCGAAGACAATTTCATTAATCATCGAAGAAAATGAATGAATGGCCGAGCCGGGTTTCGAACCAACAACAGAACGAGCTATCACGGCTCGACTGTCACTGGAAAGGGAATGCTGTTGTTTGAAATTAAGCATACATGTAAACTAAACTATCGAACGAACAAAGTCAGTGTGCATGGATATATTCTAGAACACCTTGATATGTATTCGTCAGTCAGTGTAAATGGACATCTCGATATGTATATTCATCATGCAACAGTTCAATTTACACAAACAAAGTAAGTTGACTGCTAAAGATAATTTAAAACAAGAAATACCTTTGAAAAAGATAAACGGCGATCAATGTGAGAAAACACTATTATAAGATTTAAATATAAAAAGAAATGTGTTAACCAAAGGCTAGCTTCAGTTTCATAATAGATTACCAAGGCTGAGAATACGTCACATGAGTTGAGATTACGCGAGGCTCCCAAGGGGTGTACAAGTTTCAATTGACGATAAATAACTGAAAGCTTATCATGTTTCAAAAATAATTAATATTATGCACTTAAATACTATTTTTCATACGTTTTCACTGGGTTTTTTTCACTGAAATTTATTTCTTAAGGGAAATAATTAAAGGTTAGTATGCAGAACATTTCATTTTAAAACTTCCCCTTATTAGTGCCTCTCGTAGGATCGCCAACTTAACTATGAACCAATCAAAACGTTTAATTTCCTTTATTTCTTCGACACTATTTGATTAAATACAACATTTGATTGGTCTACAATCTAGATTATTTGTTTATATATCTAGGTCAAAACTGACGTTAAGATAGCTATCGCCGAAAAAAAAAGGTAAATGACAAAGTAGAGTCTATTAATTTCGGGGTCTTAATGATTCTCCGATACGGGATCTAGGCCGATATATTGGGGCTGCAGATTTATTTTTTTGTCAAAATATGCATCTAGGACTAAATTATAGAGTACATACTTTGGTGAGACTGTGTGGTTGCACAATGTACACAGATTAATTAGCTCTTTCCCACATCCAACAAATATACAGCTGACGAATTTGAAAACATCTAATGAAAAAGAGCGAACTTCTCCATAAATGAAAGTATGATTATTGAATGTAGTTCAAAAAAACATTGTGGTGAAAGGAGAATTTGCTCGCAAACAGTTATGTCTCCCTTAGAAACATCCATGCTAAAAGATACAAAATGGCACTGCGTTATTTTCGTTTTATATTCATGTTATGACTTATTGGCTAACAGGGCAGAGCCAGATTGGACTGGGCGGATGTGCTGATTGATCTGGGTCTACAATTGTCCCGAATGCCTTACTTTAGGTTTTCGCAAAGCACAGCTTGAATAAACATTAAACATATTACATGAGTGTTTACATTTAACAAAGCCTATACATTAATGTCAAGCTTTTGGCCTCCTTGATTAGATTTGTTATGCATCTGAACAGAAACATAGGATATGTACAGCGTTAAAAAGAAAAAATAGCGAAATGCATTTCCTACTTAGAATACTAAATTGAAAGGGAGCCATGATGCACATTATGACGGACGCGATTAAGACGTTTATTGTTTTGTATGTTATTGTATGCCCTTGATATGCATCTGAACATTAAAGTCTGTCTAGCTGATGACGTGTAGCAGATATATATAACACAAACAGAGTCGCTTTCTGCCTTTTTAAACTATTCCAAATTTGACAAAAACTGTTAATAAAATTGTATCGAATTTAGATAAGTTTCAAGTTCAAAATGGACGTCTAATCAACTGTGAAGTCAAATATTTGCTACTTTTAACGCATCTTAGAGAGTGAAATCAACAATGGTAAACCCTTAAAATTGTTTCAACGGGTAACCTTCTCTGGTACAAAGATATCATTGTTGGCGATGCTTTGATTTGACCGTGTCAAATATCTGGCCGAGCCATGATGATCGCACTTAATTAACGCTTCTTCTATATATTGCAAAGTATACATCCTCAAGAACACCGATACCACTTCATGAATCTTAATGCTCAACTTGACTGTCATGGTTACAGACGTATTGATTGATTGATTGATTGGGGTTTAACGCCGTTTTTAACAATTTCTCAGTTATATCACGGCGGCCAGTTCACCTACTCATGCATTTCCTGGTTTTCTCACACCAGTACTCCACACAACAATCTTCCCAAGCAACTGGCTGCTTTTACACATAGACTTAGCCCATTGGTGAAAGACGAATGACGCATGTCGCATTGACTTTTGTCAATCGTCGGAAAGAAAGTTGGCCGAGCCGAGATTCGAACTCACAACCCCCGGATTGACAGCCCGAGTCGCTACCGACTGAGCTACCTGGGCTCGGCCGGTTACAGACGTTACATTGTGACTGATGACAGGTTAGACTAACAGTGTTACTGGTAATTACACATAGGAAATTTCGTGAAATGAGCCGTCCCGCGAGAAAACCTACGTTATGGTCTCTGCGTAATGTATCGACTCAGACCAGCCTGCGCAGTCCGTGCACACTGATTCGGGCCGACATATTCCGTCTCAGGTGGATAGAGTTATAGAGTAATGATTCTTGAAACAGAAAATCCACACGAAGCGAAAAGTGTCTGTCCGTGTTAGCCTGCGCGGCATGCTTAGGTTGGTCCGGGTCGATACTTCACGCCGAGTCCACAATGTTGGTTTTCTCACGAGGCGGCTCCTTTTACTAAAATACGATTGAAATTTGCGTAAAACACTACTCAAAACATCTTAACCTCTAAAACGCAGTAAAGAGGTCGTTACGTATATCAAACATAAGAAAACTCTTAATATGTTGTCAGTTGTGACGCGTTCTCGGGCTATGTATGCATTAGGGACAATTATTACGCGCCAGGTGAAACGTGGAATAAAATTATGTGCACAAATTTAATTTATAACTAAAAAATATATACATGGCGATGATAAAAAGTCGACGGATTTTGTGTTTTTCGTTTGTTTTATTCGTACTTTTCTGGAATTTCCGCGTGTGTTCGAGTAAAACGTTTAAAATAGCCTTCTTGGCGCCCGGGCCATCCTCGAATTATCACATAAATTCGGATACCAGCGTAGATGGGTTAAAACTGGCACTTCGATCTGTTTTGAAAAATCCGAATATTTTAAATGGACATAAAATAGCGTAAGTATTAATACAAAAATACAAACGTTTACCGAGATAGAAACGATAACCTTAGCTTTCAATCAGTTGCGACTGTAACTAGGGCCATACTGTGCACGTACCTTCAACTGGTCATCTGATCCGGGACTTCATCTTGAATAGTATAGAAACAAGTATTATGCTGTTTGGAAAAGCTTAACTCTTTCAGCGCCGAATTGTTTCAAGTAGACTCTTCCATGATCAAAATCTGGTGTCTCCATTTCTCATGTTAATAAACGTTTGTACTATTTTGATAAATAAAAGGCAAACAATGCTGATTTCAGGTGAGACAGCTCGTTACGAGCTGACTCGCCTGAATCAGTATTGTTTGCAAAAACCTCAATATTGCCTTAGGCGCTGAAAGAGTTAATACAGTTTCAGGCCCATTTCTCCATTTCCGACTTTAAAAAGATCTTTGCAAAAATGTGTAAAACCTCTAAAAATGAAAGTATAAGTATTGAATAGAGTTGAAATCATTGTGCCAGAAGGAGGAATTGTTTATTATGCGCAGTTTCTCCTTTTGCCACAATGTTTTCATACGTCGTCGTCGTCGTCTGCAGATATGTAATATTGAAAACCATTTACGTTATTTTATTTGACTTGCTTTTAAAAACAGCATTTGCGAACAGTGTAATCTGCTCGTGCAGTCTCATCCTGGTGTGTTACATGTATGCGCGCTACTCTTGCATTAATGTATTCCTCCGCGGATATTGTGAAAACTTATTAAAATATCAATGGTAACTATACCTGTAGCACGAATTAAGCGGAATGAGGGTTAACCCTTTACCTCATATAGACGCTTTATGACGCCTCTGCAGCAGACGGCTTTTTGAAAACATAGCGACAAAAGAAGAAATTGCACAAAACGTGCAATTTCTCTTTTTGCCACAATGTTTTCCACTTTTTGTCATAGGTTATCCATTCAATTATGGAGATTTTCTATGTTTTGACAAAATACGTTCAAAGTCGTCTGCTGCAGAATTGTTGTATGAGGGAAAGGGTTTAGGACAATGTTTCAATCACATTTATTATTATTTTATTTGTTTGCTGTTTCTGTTTTTTTGGGTTGTGTTTGTATACTGTATTGTAACCAGTTTTGTAACGGATATTCATTTGAAATGACGAGAACATTGCTTGTTCAAGTCGAATAATAAATTAATTGAAATTAAATTTAAAAAAAACCACCATAATTATCTTCGCTGCAGCAACGAACACTCGTATAGATCTTATACACGCACAAGGAAGTATTTTAGTCTGATTTCCATTATATTGTGTCTAGTTTGTCAGCAATGGTTTAGTTAACGACCGATTTGTTGCATCTTAATAATTACCTTTTAACACAAAGAGGTTATAAATCAGTCGCCTACATAATTAAACTATATCAAAGCACGGAAATATGTCACGGCCATGTTGGACATCTCCAGACCTCCGTGTACCGTCGTTGTAGATTGCATACAGTGAATAAATATATCGAGGGCTTGGCGTGAAACGGTTGTAACTAGAAACCTATTTTGAAAACCCTGGTTTAGGGGCAATTTTGATCCCTTTGTAAACAATGCAAATTTAGGTGCCATTGCTCAGAACGAGCAATGGCACCTACATTTCCATTATTTACGAAGAAAAATGATTTAACGCTTATAAAGACTTTATGGCAAGGTGACTAAGCTTGGTAAAAAAAATACCAATTTTAATTACAACCGTTTCACGCCAAGCCCTCGATATGCAATTTGCTTATTTATTGGCAAACATCGACACAATGTCTCTATAGTCATTTACAATTTTGGAGAATATGGCTTAGATAAAAGTAAATAGATATAAACCTACACATTGTTTTATGAATACGTTACTAGAAATGTTTGGTATATCTAACCCTTTCCCTGATACGACAATTCTGCAGCAGACGACTTTGAACATATTTTGTAAAAAAGTAGAAAATCTCTATAATTGAATGGATAATGACTCAAAATGGAAAACATTGTGGCAAAAGGAGAAATTGCACGTTTTGTGCAATTTCTTCTTTTGTCACTATGTTTTCAAACAGCCGTCTGCAGCAGAGGCGTCAGAAAGCGTCTATATGAGGGAAAGGGCTGATGATAAAAGTACACAGTAAGCATAAACATACATACCTACCGCCTCGGGTGTGTATTGGATCAGTCTTAACCCTTTCCCTCATACGGCAATTCTGCAGCAGACGACTTTGAACGTATTTTGTCAAAAAATCTCCATAATTTAATGGATAACCTACGACAAAAAGTAGAAAACATGGTGGCAAAAGGAGAAATTGCACTTTTTGTGCAATTTCTTTTTTTGTCACTATGGTTTCAAAAAGCCGTCCGGTGCAGAGGCGTCCGAAAGCGTCTATATGAGGGAAAGGGTTAAAGAGTCCTCCTCGAGGGAGATCCGGTTTGATCCCGTTCGTCACTTTTTTTCTAAGTCGAAAAAGGCGCATTACTGAATAATTATTAAAGCCAGAGTTATTTGCCTTGCAAAGACATGCGTATTGTTCCTAGGAACATGTGTACCAAGTTTCATTTGAAAATGTTAAAAGATTTTTGAGTTAGGAGGTAAGGTTAAAGTTGTGTGACGACGCAGCAGATTACGACGACGACGCCAAGGGTATCACAATACCCCGTGTTTTTCTAAAATAAAACGGACGAGTTAAAAATGGTGAAGCATGTCGACTGATGCCCTTCTGCCAGTTTACATGTTTTGACAGTACTGACAGGAAGCGACGTGATATAACTAAACTACTGTTGAAAAGCGGCGTAAAACACAATTCAAACAACTGCTAGGAGTACACTTCTGGATTTCTGAGGATCATAATGTTTCCAAAGTCGTCTGCTGTCATAAAAGAAGTTTCGCTTCAAAATAATTGAGGAGCACCAAACAATGTAAGCTCCGATCAAATTGCACGTATATCAGCATTGTTTGTAAATACATGTATTTACCAAAGTAGAGTTATTTATAGAATAATGTTTATTGCTGTCACTTATATTTGGACGATCATTATGTCATTTTATTGTCAAAGCTACATCTATTTTTGGAAAGACATATTACTTCTTCACCATCTAGGAACGCCTTTTTTTTTCGTACATGCAATTACCTCGCACAATACATGTGAAGACCTTTAAGTAAACAAAATGGACGTGTGTTGGACCAAGGCTGATTGGTCAAAGTTACACTTCATAGTCAAAGTTCGAAATGGGGCTTTTCCACACTTCAATTTTACAGTCATTAAGGAATTTCAAATCGAAGATGAAAGAAACGTAAATTAAGCAGGCGGAACATGTTGTCTGTAGATAATCTTGTATTTATTTGGAGAGTTGACACCTCTTAATGAGCCGTTCCGCGAAAAAAAAAACATTATGGCCTCTGCGTAATGTATCGACCAAGATCAGCCTGCGCAGTCCGCGCAGACTGATCCGGGCCGACATATTCCGTCTCAGGGGGATATAGGTATAGAGTAATGATTCCTGAAACAGAAAACCCACAGGAGGCGAAAAGTGTTTGTCCGGGTTAGCCTGCGTGGCATGTTAAGGCTGATCTGGGTCGATATTTTACGCAGAGTCCACAATGTAGGTTTTCTCGCGTGACGGATCAAATAAAGAAATCCATTGATAAGAAATAAATAAGAATGTAAAAGATAATATCTGTTAATGTTTAGATTTGATTTAAAGGGAAATTGGCTTGAAATTGACTAATGTCACCATGAAATGCTGTCTCAAGGAAAACATTTAATTATATGACAAAGAATGGAAGTCCATAACTGCATGTCTTTGGCAGTCAGTCGTCTTGTTAATGACATATGACCAAGATTAATCTGTTTTTTGGTCGGATTGTACAATCTATTAACAATGTGTTAGATACCGTTCTGAGCTTAACTGGCGGTGCCTGATAAAGAACTATATTTAAAAACACGGAAACAATCGGTGTTCTGTATCATATAGTGTCACTGCTTATTTAAAACCGACAAAGTGAGGAGTTGTCTGGCGCCCTTCATAAATTTCTGATAAAAGCTCGTCCTTGTGAAAAGGTACCTATGAGCCGTTCCACTAGAAAATTCAACATGGTGGACTCTGCGTAAAGTATCGACCCGGAACAGCTAAAGGACGCCGCGCAGGCTTACCCGGACAGATACTTTTCGCCTCCTGTGGATTTTCTGTTACATGTATCATTACTTTATACTTCTATCCCCCGGAGACGGAATGTGTCGGTTCCGATAAGCCTGCGCGGACTGCGCAGGCTGATCTGGGTCGATTCATTACGCAAATTTCATAATATTGGAATTCTCGCGTAACGGTTCATATTGTCTGTTGTGAACATTGTAGATCTAAATCAGCCTGTGCATCCGCATTTACTAATCAAGGATATAAACTGCTAGCATATAATTAGCTACACTAGATTTGTTAGAAGCGTCTGGCATCATTTGTCGATTATGATAAGACGGTGCACATTTACAGACTGATCTTAACCTACACTGTTTAGAAATGTAAGTCAGTACATTTTCTCATGGACGGGTTCATATAGAGGATTCTTTTCTGAGCTGCCAGTGACTTCTAGCAAACCAAAATCAAAAACTGTTTTCAGTTACAATGTAGATTACTCACACTTGAACTCGAGTGATCACAAAGGGAGAGGTATAAATAATGATATACGTGCTCCATAATAATTAAGCCTCTCATTACGAATACTATAAAGTATACCCTATAAAACGACAAAGATATATTGCGTAGTTACAATATTAAGTCTGTTATCATCCAAATTCAAACACACAGCAGTATAGAGGGCTTGGCGTGAAACGGTTGTAACTAAAAACCTATTTTGAAAACCGTTGTTTAGGGGCAATTTTGACCCCTTTGTAAACAATGCAAATTTAGATGCCATTGCTCAAAACGAGCAATGGCACCTAAATTTCCATTGTTTACCAAGAAAAATGAGTTAACGCTTATAAAGACTTTATGGCGAGGTGATAAACCTTGGTAAAAAATAACAATCTTAGTTACAACCGCTTCACGCCAAGCCCTCGGTATATATTTCGGTAGCTGAAAGATGTAGAAACATTTTGGGAAAAAGAGAAAACTTTAATGATAGTATTATTTATTAATTCGATTAATCCTTTCCAACATACAAACAATTTGCAGCAGACGATTTTGAAAACGTCTAGGCAAAAGCAAAGTAAATCCATTTAAATGAAAGAACAATACTTGAAAAGAGTTTAAAACATGGTGACAAAAGGAGAAATTGCTCGTTTTGAGCAATTTCTTCTTTTGTTGCCATGTTTTCAAAAAGCCGTCGGCTGCAGAGGCGTCCGAAAGCGTCTATATGAGGAAAAGGGGTAATTACATTTCATTAATTTTACTTAACAAATTAATATCTCTCCATTTCTATCAGATCGTGTTCGAAATAAATTTGAAGAACAGACCACACAAAAAGACTAAATAAATTGATTCGATTCCCACACCATTAATAATAAAAAATCAAACCCGACAAGTTTTTCACAATCAATGAGAGCACGCTCGTGCGAAAAGGTACAAAATGGCTTTTGTGAACATTGTAAAGCCAGAACTACCAACAGTCTGAACAATATCTACACTGTTAACATTTCACTCACATAAGCTTAAAATGTGTTGTCATTTTGTTGTGTAAATTCAGATACGACCGAACACATGTTCATGTTGACCTGAACATATACACTGTCTGTTCGGAAATGTCAACCTGCTCCTTTTCCAACGGCCCATATATCATTATGACTATCACAATTAATTTATTAAAAAAACATTAACATAACTCGAGGCAAGTCACATGAAAATCGACCATGGCTGATCAGGATGTGCAGGCTAACTTGCTCTCGCCGTTCGAAAAGGCTCAACCTTTTTGTGTTTCGTGGCCTGTTCAGATACACAGATTAAAACGTTAAAACCAGTTCGATTCACTAGTTATTACAACAAGTGTGTTAACAAAAAATACTGTATCCTATACCTTATTCATTTATTTTAAATTTATTTTCAAACTCTGCACGTTCGGAATGACTCGTTATGTATATACGGTATTTCATTTTACCTAAACTACATTTAAGATACTTTAAATTAAAAATAATAAAACGTTAACAAAAATGAACCGTTAGAAACAAAAACACAATACAAATTTAGAATGTCAACACAATGGGTTTTTAGCCATTGTAAAAACACAATGGGGGAGAATCTTTTATCTGACAATACTGAAAATAATAGAGTATATGTTTTTGTTGACATTTAAAGCATACCATTAAGGAAGAAATACACACCTCGTTATGAATATGTCACGATATAAAACATGACAGGACAAAGGGAGAACATTGTTTTAAATCATCTAGCTCTTAAATAAAACATAGTTTGTTTATGGGCAAATCAGGGTATAGTGTGTCTCCTTTATTGAATCAGTTGACCCCTTTGTAAACAATGCAAATTTATTGAGCCGTAAATGTACGTAGATACAACAAGACTCCTTAACGCCTGATGCAGAAGTAGTATTAAGGCGAAAAACCTTACGTTCAGGTACATGTAAACGATTTCGTGGATCACGGTTGCTAACAACCCTATTAAATTACAGCTACTAAATTGTATAGTTTTATGTTGTACTAAGAATTGCATGATGCTTCTGAATGATTGTGGCAAGTTACAGAAAGATGAGTCAGTTCCAAAACTCTCAGGTCTTTGTTCGTTTCAACAAAAACATGTTAATACATTTGTTATAAAACGTTGACATATACAGTGAACTACATAGCAGTAATTTCCATGGAAAAACAAAGACTATATTCTTTATTAAATCAAATAACTAGACCATTTATAAAATATGCATACCTGCATTGTTGTATACACCATGAATAATTATGTTTATTTTGTATTATACTCATGTTAGATTGCCCAGTTTATTATTCAAAGCATTCATATTGTTGATAACATTGATAACGAAGGACTAGTAACCTGCTACTGATAGCGTGTAGGTATTATATCAGGGAAATATCAATCGTACATGAAGTATTTGTTCAAATTATCAAACATACTTTGTTATACATACATGTCGAGGGCTTGGCGTGAAACGGTTGTAACTAAAATTGCTATTTTTTTTACCAAGTTTAATCACCTCGCCATAAAGTTTTTAAAATCGTTAAATCAGTTTACTTGGTAAACAATGGAAATGTAGGTGCCATTACTCGTTCTGAGCAATGGCACTTAAATTTGCATTGTTGTACAAAGGGGTCAAAATTGCCCCCTAAACCTGGGTTTTCAAAATAGGTTTTTATTTACAACCGTTTCACTCCAAGCCCTCGATGTACAGGGGTCTATGTTATTTTCATGTGTCCTGAAAATGATCCATCTTTTTCTGTATGTATCTCAAAAATAAGTATTTCGAAACTAAAAACATCTAAATTTTGCCAGACCAGTAGAATTAAGAATAACTACGAGTGACAATTGTTGGTTTTTAGGATGATGTTGCCAATGCCAGATTGTCTCTCCTTTCTGAAAAAAAATGTACAACCGCTAAGGCATAGGACGGAAGTGATACTTAGTACAATTTCGTAATTGTTAGGGAATTGAAATATCGTCTCAAAATCGATTTCGAATACAAATAGCGACAGTGGGATCTGCCTGTCAAAAACGATATGCTTTATAAAGTATACGAAGTAAGGTGTCTAGAGTAAGTCAAAATGCCTTTTCAATACGGTAAGACTATACTAAATAATTACTTTACTTTTTAAAAATGTGTTGCGTGTTAACAAATATACAATGGCGACATATGCATGCGTCTTTTCGTAATGCCGAGACGCAAAAAAACCCGTTGTTATTTGAATGAACTTCCGTTAATAAATGCGTCAAAGCTGACATTGAATGATTTATAAAAAAAAAATGAAAAAACTGATATTCTAATGTGACGCGTCCGTGTTAGAAAGGAACTTCGAAAGTTTAATAAGCGCGGATAAAAATTAAATGTTCACAGATTTGACACACACACGTTTCATTCATAGATGCGTTAATTGTGAAATGTTATGACTTTGTAGAGAAAAAGTAAATGTATGAAATGAACTATAAAGAGTTTATGTAATTCAATTACGCACTTGCGGTATAGTCCAATTGAGCAGTTAATGAATTCCTAGCTACACACAAAACTCTCTTTTTCAAACATTTTCGAACATGACAGATATACAGATAATCGAAAGACAAAAATCATGATTTTGAGTTGGGCATAGAACCCTGAGAACATCATAATTTGAATCACGAACATATTGTATAGTCCAGTTTAGCAGTTTATGAATTACTAGCTACACACACAACTCTCTTTTTTCAAACTTTTCGAATAGAACAGCTATACAGATAATCTAAAGACAAAATCTTGATTTTAAGGGGTGGACATAGATCCCTAGAACCATCAGAAATGTGCTCAACATTAACAATTTGTACACGTTTATGAACAGCCGAATGCTGCAGTCGCGTCAAGGGTTAATTATATTACAGAAAGCTAATGATATACAATTCGAATAAATAACACTATCTGTCGAGCCACGTCAAGCAAAAACCCGGCCGTTAGATGTTTCCAAATGAATGGCAAATACGACCGAATTGTAACTTGTATAGTCATTGTTTGCTAGAAGAAAGACTTTAGCTTCTACAATGACTATATCGTAGATCATTCCAAGTTCCTTACGTCATTATTTTTACGTTTTTCTCTCATGACCTTGTATTGGCAATCAACTGAAATGTATTTAATCATTTTCCGACGTTTAAAGATTCACTATCCTTGACGTCATGGTATTTGTTTTTAATACTTAAAATCACGAACTTCAGATACCCGAGTATATATGGCAAGCAGGCAAGAACTTGACCAGCCTGCTACGAATTCGGTAAGTGAGTAGGAAACAATGAAGTCCAAGTTTCATCCAGCGAGTCCGTGTAGTCTTGATTGAAAAGGATTTATGAATTGTGTTTAAAGTCGTGTATATCATGCTATGTTGTACGGCTTATATCATGCTATGTTGTACGGCTTATATCATGCTATGTTGTACGGCTTACGTCATGCTATGTTGTACGGCTTACGTCATGCTATGTTGTACGGCTTATGTCATGCTATGTTGTACGGCGTATATCATGCTATGTTGTACGGCTTACGTCATGCTATGTTGTACGGCTTATGTCATGCTATGTTGTACGGCTTATATCATGCTATGTTGTACGGCTTATGTCATGCTATGTTGTACGGCTTATGTCATGCTATGTTGTACGGCGCATATCCTGCTATGTTGTACGGCGCATATCCTGCTATGTTGTACGGTTTATATCATGCTATGTTGTACGGCTTATATCATGCTATGTTGTACGGCGTATATCATGCTATGTTGTACGGTTTATGTCATGCTATGTTGTACGGCTTATATCATGCTATGTTGTACGGCGTATGTCATGCTATGTTGTACGGCATATATTATGCTATGTTGTACGGCTTATGTCATGCTATGTTGTACGGCTTATGTCATGCTATGTTGTACGGCGTATATCATGCTATGTTGTACGGCTTATATTATGCTATGTTGTACGGCGTATATCATGCTATGTTGTACGGTTTATGTCATGCTATGTTGTACGGCTTATATCATGCTATGTTGTACGGCGTATGTCATGCTATGTTGTACGGCATATATTATGCTATGTTGTACGGCTTATGTCATGCTATGTTGTACGGCTTATGTCATGCTATGTTGTACGGCATATGTCATGCTATGTTGTACGGCTTATATCATGCTATGTTGTACGGCATATGTCATGCTATGTTGTACGGCTTATGTCATGCTATGTTGTACGGCTTATATCATGCTATGTTGTACGGCTTATGTCATGCTATGTTGTACGGCACATGTCATGCTATGTTGTACGGCATATGTCATGCTATGTTGTACGGCTTATATCATGCTATGTTGTACGGCATATGTCATGCTATGTTGTACGGCTTATGTCATGCTATGTTGTACGGCTTATATCATGCTATGTTGTACGGCTTATGTCATGCTATGTTGTACGGCTTATGTCATGCTATGTTGTACGGCGTTTGTCATGCTATGTTGTACGGCTTATATCATGCTATGTTGTACGGCTTATGTCATGCTATGTTGTACGGCTTATATCATGCTATGTTGTACGGCTTATGTCATGCTATGTTGTACGGCTTATGTCATGCTATGTTGTACGGCTTATGTCATGATATGTTGTACGGCTTATATCATGCTATGTTGTACGGCATATGTCATGCTATGTTGTACGGCTTATGTCATGCTATGTTGTACGGCACATGTCATGCTATGTTGTACGGCTTATGTCATGCTATGTTGTACGGCTTATAGTATGCTATGTTGTACGGCTTATAGTATGCTATGTTGTACGACTTATATTATGCTATGTTGTACGGCTTATATCATGATATGTTGTACGGCTTATATCATGCTATGTTGTACGGCTTATGTCATGCTATGTTGTACGGCTTATGTCATGCTATGTTGTACGGCTTATGTCATGCTATGTTGTACGGCTTATAGTATGCTATGTTGTACGGCTTATAGTATGCTATGTTGTACGACTTATATTATGCTATGTTGTACGGCTTATATCATGCTATGTTGTACGGCTTATATCATGCTATGTTGTACGGCTTATGTCATGCTATGTTGTACGGCTTATGTCATGCTATGTTGTACGGCTTATGTCATGCTATGTTGTACGGCTTATATCATGCTATGTTGTACGGCTTATATCATGCTTTGTTGTACGGCTTATATCATGCTATGTTGTACGGCGTATATCATGCTATGTTGTACGGCATATATTATGCTATGTTGTACGGCTTATATCATGCTATGTTGTACGGCTTATGTCATGCTATGTTGTACGGCTTATGTCATGCTATGTTGTACGGCATATATTATGCTATGTTGTACGGCTTATATCATGCTATGTTGTACGGCTTATATCATGCTATGTTGTACGGCTTATGTCATGCTATGTTGTACGGCTTATATCATGCTATGTTGTACGGCTTATATCATGCTTTGTTGTACGGCTTATATCATGCTATGTTGTACGGCGTATATCATGCTATGTTGTACGGCATATATTATGCTATGTTGTACGGCGTATATTATGCTATGTTGTACGGTGCATATCCTGCTATGCTGTACGGCTTATATCATGCTATGTTGTACGGCTTATATCATGCTATGTTGTACGGCTTATATCATGCTTTGTTGTACGGCGTATATCATGCTATGTTGTACGGCGTATATCATGCTATGTTGTACGGCTTATATCATGCTATGTTGTACGGCTTATGTCATGCTATGTTGTACGGCGTATGTCATGATATGTTGTACGGTTTATATCATGCTATGTTGTACGGCGCATATCCTGCTATGTTGTACGGCGCATATCATGCTATTTTGTACGGCTTATATCATGCTATGTTGTACGGCGTATGTCATGCTATGTTGTACGGCGTATGTCATGATATGTTGTACGGTTTATAGCATGCTTTGTTGTACGGCTTATATCATGCTATGTTGTACGGCGCATATCATGCTATTTTGTACGGCTTATATCATGCTATGTTGTACGGCATATATCATGCTATGTTGTACGGCGTATATTATGCTATGTTGTACGGCTTATATCATGCTATGTTGTACGGCTTATATCATGCTATGTTGTACGGCATATATTATGCTATGTTGTACGGCGTATATTATGCTATGTTGTACGGTGCATATCCTGCTATGCTGTACGGCTTATATCATGCTATGTTGTACGGCTTATGTCATGCTATGTTGTACGGCATATATTATGCTATGTTGTACGGCTTACGTCATGCTATGTTGTACGGCGTATATCATGCTATGTTGTACGGTTTATATCATGCTATGTTGTACGGCTTATATCATGCTATGTTGTACGGCGTATGTCATGATATGTTGTACGGTTTATATCATGCTATGTTGTACGGCGCATATCCTGCTATGTTGTACGGCTTATATCATGCTATGTTGTACGGCTTATATCATGCTATGTTGTACGGCTTATGTCATGCTATGTTGTACGGCTTATGTCATGCTATGTTGTACGGCGTATGTCATGCTATGTTGTACGGCGCATATCCTGCTATGTTGTACGGCTTATAGTATGCTATGTTGTACGGCTTATATCATGCTATGTTGTACGGCTTACGTCATGCTATGTTTTACGGCGTATATCTTGCTATCGTGTACGGCCTATATCATGATATGTTGTACGGCGTATATCAAATCCAGATGTCTGATACGACTGAGTGTTTGATTATTCAGAATTGACACAAAAGAACCTTATCTATTGTGAAACATTTGTAATAGTTCCTAGTTAAACCGATAATCATTAGAAGTACTCTTCTCAGCGTGTTCTGGTGCAAGTTTTGGAAAGTATTAGCACCGTTCTCCTTATGAATTCGCTAAACTAAACTAAACACATTGTTGATGAATAGGTTTATTCCAAATCGAACTCTTTGTCTGTGTTACAAGAATCATTCGTCTTCAAGTCAGTTGCTTTGAAAGTAAGTATTTCGTGTGTAATACTGGTATGGGTAGCAAGGAAGCGCATGAGTGTATGCACTGTCCACCATGATATGCCTGCGAAATTGTTGAAAACGGCGTTAAACCCCAATCAAATAAATAATCTATCAAAACGCTAGTATGTAGAGCCTCTACATTGGAGTTTTACAGATTCAATTGCTAAATGATTTTATAGATATTGTATTCATTGAAATAAAACTGTTTAGATTAGATAATATACCTGCTTCGCTCCGGTGAGGTTTTTATTTTTGTAATGACAAAACTGTTAACATACATGTACGCGCATCTTTAAACGTGTAAATAAAGATCTGTTTGTACAGCAATTATCTCTGATCCAAATATTCAGTGTTCTGTGACACGTTGGCGAGCAGTACACATATCAAGATCAATCTGATCGGATGCGCATATTGATGTTGATACAAACTTGACTAAAATAAAATGGTTTGTTTTCGTCGAGCAAGACTCACAATGACATATCGTGATGCAAATAAATGAAGGGGTTAACACGAATGCATCAACTCTTCTGATTATAAATTCGTCAAACTTGACATTTCATGATATGACAACCATTAGCCTAAGGTATTTCCGATTTGTTTTTAAAGACCCGTTTTACGTTTAAAAAAAACACGTCACTGAATCCAATGCTTTTTTATTATAATTTGTTGTTGAAGAAAACAAGCCCTATCTATACCTGACGTCCAAGTCTTTAATCGAGTCGGAATAATAATATAAAAATGTGGTTACTATATAAACATATTAAGCCAACAAGCCTCGCACCGTGGTGGCTCGTCATAATTTGATCAAACTTGGTAGAGGGTCGGTCACCCAAGGATTATTTGTTTAAAATCATTTTCAAATCGGGCCAGTACTTTGGGACGAATTCAATTATTTACTAGATCTATGGACGTATTATAAGGAAAGTGGGAGCCTTGTTTGTCAATGGATCTGAATAATTTGAACAATCTTGGAAGGTGGTCACCGAAGGTCCACTTTCAAGTTGAGACATTACTTAATGAGAAAAAGATCTATAACGTTGTTTCTCCCAATTGTCATGGCAAGCAGAGCTTTTCGTATAATTCAACTCTAAACAATTCTGAAAAAGGACCACATTAGGAACATTCCGGTGAAATTATTTGAAATTCGTTCATGTTCATGTTTTGAGTAATTTCTTTCTGTTTTTACGCGAAGGCAAAATGTGGCTACACCTGCGATTTCTTTCCTTCTGATATAAATGATAAGGGCGCAGTCTGGCTATTTGGTGTCTTACTGACTCTTCGTAACGGGGTCATATATAGGTATATTTGAATATTAGGGCTACAGTTCTTATTATTCTGCAAAACATGCATCTGTATTTAAATGACTGACAGTTACTGCTCAGGTGAGAGACTGTCTAAATTTTCACTGAACGCAGACGAATTAATACCGCAAAATCGTACAATTGTAATGTACATTTAGTATTGCTACTTGATAACAAACCATAGGAAGTGTGCGACACGTGTTAAGGGGTTTAAATCCTTGAAAGTCAACCTTAGTGTACACACTTTTGATATGTGTCCATGCTATCTCATGCAAATTCTTACGTTTTTATCTGAAGTGCGTTGATAGGTAGGTATTGATATACATCATTTGCAAATACTCCAAGGTTATTTGGATGTAGAGCTTACATACGTCTGAGTATTTCCCTATGCTATTAAGTATTTTATTTATTTTTCCGGATTTTTTATTTAAAGCTTCAGCGTATTATGGGCAATGCAGAATCGAGCAAGACATAACGACCTAGTGCCATAATTGTATCGTTTGGTATACCTTTTTTTTCTTCTTCTTTTTTCAGCTACCCTGTTCATGTAGCCCATGTATTGAGCCCGTAATAGGAGTTAGTGGGTCGAGGTCATCCACACTCACACCTTATAAGTTTGATACATATTACATAAGTATATACACATGTACGGTCAGTTCTTCTTAAACTACGGAAATACACACAACTTCAATCGTTTGTGTCCCTTTAACTCGAAATGTAAACAAGATCTGCTATTAAAAAAATTACAGCACTTGGTGAAAAGAGAAATCTCTGATAAGGTGTAATTGTCCCCCTTCCTGCCTTCAAAACAATTACACTAATAAAAAAATCTTGGGGACTGTCTATTTTCCGTTAAGATGAACGTCTGTACCGTTACTTCAGAAAACTGGTATGAAATTTAAGTATGTGTCACTCAAAGTTATTTCCGTTTACTTTTGTTATTCCTTGTGCAGCAAAAGTTGTGGCTCTGCCGATTCTAAAAATGTGAGACCTGTAGTTTCAAGTTGCGTATGTTGTTTTGGAAATATATTTGGATGAAAGCTTTGAAAAGTGTTGTCTGTGAACGGTGTGCTGTTTGCGTGGCAGAACAAGAAACACTTTGTTGTGGCCGTTTGTTTCAGGAAAATGGACGCTGCATTCACTAGGGAAATCATTTTATTGTTATCGCTTGGCAGTTTGATTTTAAATTGTTTCCCTTTTGTTTTGTTATGTAGTATCTTGAAGTGATGATGACATGGTCACTATTAAGTTGAATGTCTGAAGAGTGTATGTTTTGCATGTTGCCCTGTCTAGTAGAAACAAGCTCGCACACTCGAAAAAGACCAACATATGCAAACGTGAACTGCGTATTAAAAAGGCTAGTTTCATTATCATTGTAGACAACTTCCAGGGGCGGATCCAGGATTTTGGGTTGGGGGGGGGGGGGGGGCGTAAATCTAACAACTACTAACTTGAACTAAACATTGTTTTAAACATACATAGCATGTATTATATATGATATAATGTATAATCATACTATATATATATATATATATACGTTCAATATGACTACAACGATACAATACGTAATGTCTAATCTGACAGTGGATTAAGAATCAACATCCTTCGAGGGTTTCGTTTGGCGTATAGGGTTGTCACTGCATCAATGTCAATAGCTATATCCTTATGGACATACAGCAGGGCGAGAGCATGAAACCTGTCATTTCCCATTGTGCTCCTTAATTTGTTCTTAATTAATTTTAAGGAAGAGTTTGCTCTCTCCACTGAGCTTGACGTAACTGATGTTAGTATCAGGAAGTGCAAAACCGTGTAGATGTTAGGATATATCAGCTTGCGCATACTCTCATCCACTAGTGTTGATTGCAAAGAGTCTGGCTTTACTTCTTTGTTTGACCAAAGTCGTTGCCACAATCTTAACTCTTGGTAAAATCCAGCTAGCGATGGCAAGTCCTCTCTGAAATACTGATAGATGACGTCGCAGGTTTCTTCATTCATCAAATGGTGATGCTTCGGAATGAGAACAAGGGCCTGCACTGCTTGTTTTGAAAGGTTGCTAAACCTCATATTGACCTGACTCGGTAAAGCATCGACAAAGAGCAAGTAAATTGCAATACGAAAGTACTCTTTTGGAGTGGACGACGGAACGTTGCTTCTTTGAGTCTGCCTCCCAAAGCGTCTTGGGGGTTCAAGAGAATGTACGAGAGTTGTTCGAGTAAATAAATGAATAAAAACAAACTTTTTTTTATTAATGTAAGCGATATTGGCTTCCATAGCAACGCATTCATCGCTACCCGGAACACGCCATTTAAATGAGTTGATTATATAACCTAACACATCGATCCAATTTAAAAATTAAGCTCAAACATCTTCAAAATTTGCCGCAATTTCGTCTGCCGCGTAACTGACGTTGTGACGTCAATTACTGAAAGTATTACGTGATTACAAACAACAAGCGCAAAGATAAAGGAAAACACTTTACCACATGACTTGCACTCCAGGAGTGACATAAAACAGTGACATAAATAGCATATGTAACTAGTTACATAAATAGCCGACTCACAGCACGTATGTATGACGTCACCAGTGTGACGTCACTTTAAATGACAGCATATTGTTTACAATTGTTCTGAATTTCGGCATTTATTAAAAATATTGTTTAAAGAGAATAAATCTCGATAAATGAAATGTTAAAAGTGCCTTGTTGCTAATTTTGTATAAAATCAAAAGGTTATTGATAGGGACTACTTTTTACAGTGGAAGTATGCATTGGAACTTCGGGGTGAACTTCTGTCACTGTTTATATGAGGACGAAGAAAGATCGATTTAAAGATTGAAAACAATCTTTTTATGGTATTATGTGATAAATAGAATCTTACGTTCGTGCTTATTTGATAATGTTTTTTCATGAAACTCGTCGACTGAAACGAATATGACACTCGGCAGAGACTCGCGTCATATTATTTCAGTCGACTCGTTTCATAAAAACAATAACACATAAGCACTCATGTAAGATCCTCTATTTATATCATAAATGACGTCGCCAGCGTGAAATAACGTCATTCTATATTTTTCGGTATATATAACTAGTGTAATAACAAAGCTATACGTTATATAACTAGTGTAATAACAATGCTACGTAACGTCATAATGAAAACCGCGCTAATAATCGTCGAATTTGAATTTATGATATAAATAGAATATAACATTCGTGGTCATTCAATACAAAATTTCATTGAACTCGTTTTCTAAAATGTCGTATTGAATGACCACTCATGTAATATCCTCTATTTATATGATTAAAACTCTTTAATAATCGAATGTTCGACCACTTGGTCTTTATCAAGATTAAATAAATACAACAGATGGACAACTTGATCTATTCGAAACAAAGATGGACTGCACATAAATTTCTGTTGTATTTATTTAATCTTGATAAAGACCAAGTGGTCGAAAATTCGATTATTAAAGAGTTTTAATCGTATAAAGTGTTTTACTGACTGTCTTCCCTTTGGAAGACATAATATACAAAGTGGATAAAGGAAAAAGTCGGAACTTGCTGAGATTGAAGTTTGTTGGAAATGACGTCAACTGGCGACGTCGAAACCCGAGCGGTTATCAAATTTTGTGTTGGTTTAGGGAAGACTCCAACACAGACAATAAAACTTATAGAACATGCGGGAATGAAGCATAAATGCAGCCGAGCGTTAGTATTCAAATGGCATGATAGATTCAGGAATGGACGTGACTCAATTGATGATGACTCGAGATGCGGCAGAATCCCAACAGTTAGAGATGCTTTAGTGCAAAAAGTAAAAGATATAATTTACGATGATCGGCGGTTAACAGTTCGTGACCTATCGGCCCACTTTGATGTATCCGTGTCAACTATACACAGTATATTTAATGAAGTGGGTGCCAAGATTAATAAAACCGGAGGAAAAAGAAAAACGCGTAAACGCATCCAGAGAGTTTGTGGCAAGATTTGAAGCGGAAGGTGATGCTTTTTTTTTGGATAGGATTATTACGACAGACGAAACCTGGCTATGGCACTTCGACCCTGAAACAAAGGCGCAGTCGTCGGTATGGAA
Organism: Serripes groenlandicus; assembly: GCA_031761405.1. NCBI lineage: Eukaryota > Metazoa > Mollusca > Bivalvia > Cardiida > Cardiidae > Serripes > Serripes groenlandicus. The sequence continues at coordinate 214,528,193 of JASEVX010000001.1, read as the reverse complement.
AACACCTGGGACCCCTCCACCAAAAAAGGCCAGAGTTAACAAGTCGGGCGGAAAGCATATGTTTGTGTTTTTCATGGACAGGGCACTGAGGGATGATTCCCGGACGGTCAAACGGTGAATGCAGATTATTATTCAAAGGTATTGAATTAGACCTTTATTGATTTATTATTATTATGATTAAGCATTTTTATAATTTGATTAAGCTTTATACATTTAAATTATATTTATTATAAAAAAACACACACATAATTATGACACATTCATCAATAATTACGAAATAGTGTAAATAATTTTTATTATTTTTCAGGTTCTCAGACGACATTTAATTCGGGCGTTGATTAAGAAACGACCCGGAATGTCATTATATCGTGTACTCTTACACCAGGACAACGCCCCCGCCCACATGGCTAGATCAACAATTTTGAAATTGACCTGCTTGGGTTTGAATTAGTAAATCACCCACTATACAGTCCGGATTTAGCGCCGATGGACTTTAGGGTATTTTCCCGAGCTGAAACGGCAACTGAGAGGAAAAAAGTTTGATTCTGTGACTGAACTAAAGCTGTAAAATCAACAAATTGTATCATCATTTGACCAATCTTGGTATACGGACACTTTTAACAAATGGGTTTCACGTTACTGGAAGTGTATACGGGTGAACGGAGAGTATCTGGAGAAAGAGTAAGAAACAATGTTTTGTGGTGAAATGAGGAACGTCGTGCGCGACGTCGCAAAAAACAACGCCGTGCCCCGGGTACCCACACCTGACGTTGCAACATTTGGTATTCACAGTGTAAAGTTGTCAAACAGAAGAAGTATGCCAACTTAAGACGTTATCGTGTCTCGAACCAGAACTCGGATTTTATTAATTATAAAATATGTAGAAATGAATTCAAAGCATTATGTCGTAAGAAAAAGAATTTATACCAAGACCAAAAGAGACGATCGCTAGTTGAAGCAAGTTTAAATCCAAAATTGTTCTGGTCAATTATTAAAGGTACATTTCGTTCAAATTCTATTCCACATACGCTTAATACAATACCCGGTAGTACATGGCTAGCATATTTTGAAACTCTGCTTTTTAGAAATGACCAATGTTCCGTGATGAACATAATGGATGATCCTACACATTTTAACGAAGAAATGGATACGTTACTAAATGATAAAATTTCCTTAGAAGAGGTTCTAAAAAGTATATCCAAATTAAAGTCTGGAAAAGCACATGGTAAAGATGGATTAAGTGCAGAATTCTATAAGACCACTATAAATGAATTAAGTCCCCTTCTCGTTCAGTTATTTAACAGAATTCTTGACTCAGGAATACTCCCAGATTCGTGGTCTGAAACTGTTATCATCCCCATATACAAATCTGGTCCAAAAACCGATCCAAGTAATTACAGAGGTATCTCTCTACTAAATGTATTATACAAAATCTTTTCATCTATTATAAATGATCGCCTAACAAAATGGTCTTCAGATTTTCATATTATAGACGAATGCCAATCTGGTTTTAGGGCAGGCTATTCTGCAATTGACAATGCGTTTTGCTTGCAATGTATGATACAAAAGTATTTATCACAAAAAGGTGGACGATTTTATGTTTTATATGTTGACTTCCAAAAAGCCTTCGATTCCCTAGATCATACGAAACTATTTACTTGTCTTAACAAGAAAGGAGTTCAGGGAAAATTCTTTCGTATTCTTTTATCTATGTATTCTAATATCAGAGCGCATATCAAAATTGATTCAAAACTAACACCATCCATGCTCTGCAACACTGGTCTAAAACAAGGAGATTTGAGTTCGCCTACATTGTTCAATATTTACATAAATGAATTGAGTGCAAATCTGAGGGATAAATGTAAGGGTGGTATTTTCATTACAACAGACATCCCAAATATTTTCTGTCTAATGTTTGCAGATGACGTAGCTAACTGTGCAGATACAGCCATAAATCTCCAAATACAACTAAATACTATTGATTCTTTTTGTAAAGAAACAAACATGGTTATAAACCTTAAAAAATCTGAAATTATTGTCTTCAGAAATGGAGGTCCTCTTCGAAAATATGTGTCACAACATGACAAAGGGCTGACAACTCACTAAGCAAGACATACTAAGTTAAGGCAATTAATATTTACAAGTTTTAATTTTTATATAAAAACCATATTAAATTAAGTAAACACCTATATATACAACACTGAAATAATAAAAGAATAATTTTAACTCAGAAAGTCCTAATACCCCTGTGCACCACTTAACAACTCACGGAATCAAACCGTCCCTAACCTGTTACTTTTACCTTTCCTTATTTTCACTGTTCGTATTTCAAACGATATAAATAAACTGTACTTCTACTACCGCGTCCGGATTCGTAGAAAATTAACTCCACTGCGCATTCAACCTTTATTGGCGATGGCGGGAAATCAGGAACCGTAACGTCCTGTGATTATATCTATTAGGCTGGTTGCCTATCGCCGGCTATTCCCTGACGTCAGGATGGTCATGCCGCACATATTGCGGATATGTAGATTAATGCGTCCTGTGACGATCTCCACCTGCTGACTCCTGGTTACGTCGTAACGTTGTTGACCTCCGTCGTTATCCGTCACCCATAGCGTCGGCTAGTAGCACGTCTATAGATCATGACGTCTACCGTATCTAGAAAGCGGCTACAATAAATAAACTCCGTCTTACAATTTCATCACCATACAATTTCAGTGCAATGCCTTCACTACCATTATTTACTTTCACGGTATAATAATAACACTTTAAAAACAGTTACTTTTCACTGCACCAAACAATACCGTCTACTGACGAGACTAAATAATGTCCCCAATGTACATATCATGAATACAAGAACTCTTTTATTAACCTTCATTTAACAATGAACTGCATTAATGAAATATCATTCACCAATGCAACACAATGTATATATACAATAATTAAACAGACTCATAGATTCCTCTGTAACATCGTAATAAACATTATGTAATAAAATGAATAAAGTATGTCTCTCCAACACTATACCAAATAACACAATTTAAACTATTTGTAATTTGTATAAATTTAAACATCTTTCAAAATTATAGCTACTTCCTTTTCTCGAAATAATTTAAAACAATGAATAAAGAATCCGTTAAATTGACTTACCATTCAACAATTTAAATAAAATCAAAATAAAGATAAGTCTGTACTTACACAATTCCGCATGTAATGGTCACCAACTGACTCCTAGCGAGGTTGATATTTGACTGACAAAACGTACACATTGTCCCTCAGTTAAGTAGCCAAGACACACCTGGAACCGCGAAATACTCATGCAGCACGAGCTTGTCAAACTGATTATATAAATTTACTTTAGCAAAAGGCCAACTGAACGATATGCATAGATTTATATTTTCCCCAAATTAAATCATCCAAATGTTTAATACTCAACCGATTTAAATGAAACTAACTTGCAACTAACTCAAATATATAAAAAGATAATCAAAAGTTATTGATTTTTACTTCTCACAAAATGTACCACCATTGTGCTTGAAATAGGCTTACGAAAATAATGTTCTAGATACTGACACTGTGCATACTCTATACATATGGTTATATAAACTAAGGCCAAGCCTATATAATAATACTTGTTATACGTTTTCTATTTTCAACAATTATTATCTGAGGTTATTTTGTTACAATATGAGCAATGGACATATAGAAAAAATTACATCAGAGTAACCTCAGTTTACAAATATATGGGTCTTCTATTCACACCGAAATTGTCATGGTCCTTAGCTACTAAGAAACTTGCAAATCAAGCAAGAAAAGCGGTGTATCAAATAAAACAATTCCAAAATCCCTTTGGGAAATTTAGACACAAAGAATATTTTAAAATATTTGATTCCATGGTCATGCCCATTTTAACATATGGCGCAGAACTTTGGGGCTACGACTATAATAAACAGGTAGAACAGGTACACACTAAATTTTGTAAAGACTTTCTAGGTATTAATACTTCTGCCAATGACTCAATGGCTTTAGGTGAATGTGCTAGATTCCCTATTGCAATCAATTACCATATCAAATTCATAAAGTATTGGGTAAGATTAATTGAAATGGATTCCAGCAGATACCCTAAACAATGTTACAAAATGCTTAAATCACAAGACGCTGTAGGTAGGAAAAATTGGGTTTCAAAAGTAAGGGAATTTTTATTTTCTTACGGGTTTGGATTTGTTTGGATTTCCCAAGAAATAGGTAATACAAACCAGTTTATTACATTATTTAAACAGAGATTAAAGGATTGCTTTTTACAAACATGGCAAAGTGACATAAATAATTCAACAAGATGTGACTTTTACCGGAATATTAAAACTTTATTAAATGTAGAAAGATACCTTAATTCTGATCTTAGGCCTTACTATAAACGCTCCTTAGCGCGTTTTAGATGTTCTAATCATAAGCTAAACATTGAAATTGGTAGGCATTTTAACGTAAATAGAGAAGACAGAGTTTGTCTTCATTGTTTTTTGCAAAAAGATATTTTAGTTATTGAGGATGAATATCACGCATTTTTTATTTGTGAAAAGTTCGAAGAAATTCGACATATCTATTTAAATAGCTGGTATAAAGGGCTACCAAGCTTAGATAATATGTACAATATTTTTCAATCAGATAACCCTACTACTTTAAAAAACTTGGCTATCTATGTGTCAAAACTACTCGAAAATATATAGTCATAATTTATAATCCTTATTCGAATCTGTAAGACAAATGTTCAAACTTACCTCATTATTAAAATACATGTATATAGTGTATATTTCGAGGGTACATTTCAATTTGTATGTATTTTGTAATATGTATGTATTGTGGGCCGGAGGCCTAATTACCGAAATAAACAATTGTATTGTATTGTATTGTATTGTTGTATATCTTTGTTATTGTAAGATATTTTTAACTATAGTTTTAGCCCCTTCGAAGAAGAGGGGGTATATAGGAGTCACTGTGTCGGGCAGTCTGTCGGGCAGTCTGTCGGTCGGTCGGTCGGAAGCCATATTTTACATGAAGCTTCTATACCAAGAGGAGATGTGCATATCCTAAAGGGGTTACAATTGCATGATATTGTACAGAGTTATGGCCCTTTTACTAATTTTAAAAGTTATGGTGTAGGTTAAGGTGCCGTTTAGGGGGTATATTTTCCGGCCTATTTCTTACAAACCACTGGGTGGAATTCAATAAAATGTTACATGAAGCTTCTATACCAAGAGAAGATGTGCATATCCTAAAGGGGTTACAATTGCATCATATTTTACATGGCCCTTTTAATAATTAAGTTATGGGTAGGTCAAGGTGCTGTTTAGGGGGTATTTATCATCTTCAGGGATAGTTCTAGGTTTTTTTTTTATTCTATAGAGAATTGAATACACATTCCAGAGATACATAATTGTGTTAGTTTTATTTTTCTTATAGTCTTTTTATCAAATTCGTCCTCGTCGTTCCTGAGCTCCGCCACAGTTGACTTGACATCTTCAACTATTCCGTATGCTTGGATTATGTCTAATGTGGAGCCCTGGAGCTTCCTACTTAGTCCACTGAAGTAGCCAAAATACTGATAAACAGTTTGGAAACATACGATGAAGGTTGGATCTGACATCTTCTTCAGCAGTCCGCTGGCGTCTACAACATCCTTGGCGTCCCAGCCAGCTTCCAATGACGATGTGGCTTCTAGGCACATCAGCAACGCCTCGTACATCTCGTCAAAATCATCCAGGCATGTGTGTTTCTCGATCCATCTCGTTATACAAAACAGCTTGAACTTGCTCTTCTTTATTAGCTCAACATGTCTCTTGTTCACCTCGTATATTGCTGATTCAAGTCTCCTGCTTCGTTTCGGAGAATACTTGAAGAACAAGCCTAGTTGTTTCAAGGAATCAATCACGATGTGAACTTCCTTGACTTGACAACTTTTGCTGAGTGCTAAGTTCAGATCATGACTTGAACAGTAATGATATACAGCTTTAGGGTATTGCTGTTGAATCAATGCTGCGCAGCCGTTGACTCTCCCTGCCATATTCCCGGCACCGTCCATGGTCTGGGATCGGCACATACTAGGATCAAGGTCAACTTCTGTGAACGCTTGAAGAATTTTCTCAGATATGGCAGCACCTGTAATCTCTTCACAAACTACAAATTCCAAGAGCCTCTCAATAGGTCTTGAATCAGGTGTTGTGTACAGCAGAACGAGGCTAAGTTGTTCCCAATTGCTGCTGTCCGTTACTTCGTCACACTGAAATCCAAAATAGGGACCAATAGCTTGTGACTCAACTTCGTCCACAATTGTCTTTTGAATGAACGTCTTTATACAATACAGCAACTCATTCTGTGCTGTTTTTGACGTGTATGATGCGTTTTTTTGCACACGATGAAAGGTGTTCTTGCAGTAATTTGTCACCGGCAACATAAAACTGTAGCAATTCTTGAAATTACCCATGTGTAAAAAGACATCTTTTTTTTCGCTTCGGTGGGACATTTTCCATGTATCGGTCTTTAAATATCGGAAAGGTGCAACATTAGCGAAAATGAAACTAATGAGTGAAAATTGAACTTATCAGCAAAATGCAGTTGATATTTGGTCATATTTACCGAGTGTAAGTGTTTTGACTGTTTTTTTTTTTTTTTTACCTTGGTCGATTTTTTTTTGGGGGGGGGGGGGGGGGGGGGGGTACGCGCCGCTTCCGTTCCCCCCTTAAATCCGCCAGTGACTTCTGGTACAGCAGAGACTATGGCTTTTGAAAAGTTATCAGGGCCTGGGGATCTTTTGAAGATCTTGTCCTAGGACAGCCCTCTTAAAACAATTGAATCACAAATATGTTTTGAAATTCATATCATATCCGTTTAAAAGTTCCAGGTATTTGAACTGAAATACTGTTGAAACGGCATATTACTTATTAAAGAAACATACATTACTATAGAACGTAGTTACCTGTGTTGAATCTATTCATCGTGGTGTCCCCTACGGTCTATGTCAAATCATGCATTGTATGTGACGAAACACGACGTTAGGGTGACATTTGTCGTGCATTTTGAATGACGGGTGTCACATGGTGTGCTGCATATGCCAAACTATTTTCATAAGCTTGCATGTTTACGTATCCATGACAATCAATGCATGTTGAATCACAATTGAGGGAAGATAAATATTATTCTTTATGCCAATTTTTTTCTCATTTTATATAAGCTACAGTATTGTAAGAAATAAATTAGCACGCATATTAATTGGACGCCATATGTAAATGTTTTGGTTTGTTATGATATACTTTGCAGAAGTGTGTATCGATCGTATCGAATGCGAAATAAGTATATATATATATATACATATATATATATATATATATATATATATATCGAGGGCTTGGCGTGAAATGGTTGTAACTAAAATTGGTATTTTTTTACCAAGGTTAATCACCTCGCCATAAAGTCTTTATAAGCCTCACGTCATTTTTCTTAGCAATGGCCCCTAAACTTGCATGTTTTACAAAGGGGTCAAAAATGCCCCTAAACCAGGGTTTGCAAAATAGGTTTTTAGTTAGAACCGTTTCACGTCAAGCCCTCGGTATATAAGGCAATCTAAAAGAATGCGATTCAGTTATAGTCCTAGTACGGCTGGGTTGGAACATATTAGTTCTTATTCATTTATTCTGGAATCTATGTTGAGTAGCCAATCAATTTTCAAACAGCCAGATTATTATTCAATATACAGTTTCTGCACTTGGCATATAGCGTTACAGTTTTCAGGGCTAACATTAAAATGTGTTCAGAAAGAACGCGTGTTATTAACCGACTGCTTTGCATTCTTACAATGCGGGTAACGGTTCATACCAACTGTCTCAGTGGTGAAGTGGTTAAAGCGTCCACAATGTGAACGGTAGACCAGGGTTCGATACTTGGTTGGGTCATTCAACAAGACATCAATGCGTTCACAATGGGAACGGTAGACTGGGGTTCGATACTTGGTCGGGGCATACCATTAGACATTAATGCGTCCACAATGGGAACAGTGGTCGAGGGTTCGATACTTGGTCGGGTCATACAATTAGACGTTAATGCGTCCACAATGTGAACAGTAGATCGGGGTTCGATATTTGGTCGGGGCATACAATTAGACATTAATGCGTCCAAAATGTGAACGGTAGACCAGTGTTCAATACTTGGTCGGGGCATAAAATTAGACATTAATGCATCCACATTGGGAACGGTAGACCGGGGTTCGATACTTGGTCGGGTCATACAATAAGACATTAATACGTCCACAATGTGAACGGTAGACTGGGGTTCGATACTTGGTCGGGGCATACAATAAGACATTAATGCGTCCACAATGTGAACGGTAGACCGGGGTTCGATACCTGGTCGGGTCATACAAAAATACTTTAAATGGTAGTAGTAAGAAACGCCTTCAATAAAAGTTAAATATGATTGGAAGCGAAAGCAAAACACATTTTAAAAACAAACACGATGTTCGTATAACAATGTAAGAGTATGATAGGCTCGGTAACATGGACGTTCTACCAAATAATAGCACTGCTTTCAACAGTCACTGAAACTGGAACCTGTTTCTCGAAACCCAATATGTTTCAATAATTATCTGTGAAACACCATCCTCATTTCTTCGGAATCAAGGTGGGTTTAACTGTTAAGTTTAGTGTGCGTTGAATGCAGTCGTACATGTACCTCGCGTTCAAATTGGCAGTTTTTGTAACTATCGGTTCGTACCAGATGTGAAAAATATGTTATATGATTGGTTGATTGGCTACCGATTGTTGCAACACAATTTCATTGAACGAAAACCAATCTGTTGGCATTGGCAACCAGTTTAAAATAGATCCAGGTCGCCTGCGCAGCTAATCTTGATCTACACTGTTCGCTTATAAATAGATGATATGCGACTTACATTTTAATTTCATAATACGGATGCGCACATTGGTCGTTTTCTACACTTACTAAGAAAGCTCTAAGGTTACTGTTCATAGAGCTTGACTAATATATAAAATTCATGTTTATTTCAGAGTGAAATTCTACGACACGAAATGCAACGCCCAATCAGCTGTTACTACTGCTATGTTAGCACGAACGACTTTCGGACCAGATGTTATTGTGGGACCACCATGTCAAGAGGGTAAATATTGCTTTATCTAAAGTAGCAGGTTTCTCTTGGTCCTGCCGTTTTACCAGTTTGACATATTTGGCTTAAACCGAACTCAATCCCTCCTGTCCGCGCGTGTTTTTGCACTAGGTGCTACGGGGATGATACTATGACCGTCGCGCATATGTCATGATAAACATACAAGTAGTTCCTGTAAATCAAAAACGAAAACTGATAATACGTTTTAACTTTCAAATACGATGCCATGCTCCAACCAGACAGCCACACATTCTTACCAACTAAAGAATCGTTTGAATGGTAATTACGACGCATTGAACAGCATTTCAGCCAAACCATGGCCTGTATTTGATTAATTTACGGTACTGTTGGTAAAATTAAATTCCTTCCAGCACATATTTCGTATGTGTATCCCCGCTCTTCTGATCACACAAGGGGAAAGTATTTGGTAAAACCCGATCGGGTATTGAAGCCAGGTCTCCTGTGTTCAAGGGCACCGCCCTAGCAACAACAATCTCGATGCTGTTACAAATTTAAAACTCTTTCAGCGCCGAATTTCCAAAAACAAACTATTCTATATTGAAAATCACGTTATGAAGGCTCGTTATGAGCTGACACATCTGAATCTGTATTGCTTACAAAAACCTGTATATTGCCATTAGCGTTTAAAGAGGTAATACGGGTAAACAAATCGATGTTTCCCGTCAATAGGTAATGTGTATGAACTTTGCAAAACTTTGCTATACCGTCTTTCCAAAAATTGTGTCCAGAATCGTATCAAAGGTCCGTGGTTTGAGTCCCGTGATGAGCGGGAATTTTTTCACACAAACGGCGTGAGTACTGGTTAAGTCTCCAGGAAGCAGACATCGAGCGTGATTAATATAAGCTGAAAGCTTGTTTTTGTTTCACAATCGATGTAAAATGAATAAGTTTAAACTAAATGAACGAAAAGGAAAACGACAGAAATTATAGGAAACGTTAGTTTGACTTGTCACAAATGTAGTTCCGTGAATTATGGAATCGTTTTATTTGAAGTACTTTATGAAGGGCAAGTTGATTATTTGTTGTACCTGTCATCATAATTTCATGGATGTAAAATCTTGCCTATATTTTAAAGTTAAATATAATCTTAACCTGGTGATGATTTTTATTTTCTTTGCTTAGGTCGGTAGGACTCGTAATTGACGTAAATAACTGATCGTGCAGCAAGCAAGGGGCTAACTGCAGTTCGCGGGGAATTATTCACCGATCACAACATATAATAAATGTTTACCCGAAATAGGTAGCACCTATACTCATATTAAAGACAAAAATTAAAGCATATAAAATGCAGCATAAAACTGACAGTTTATCATAACAAAATAACAGTATTTAGGGCGAGAAGAATTACACTTGTTATGTAAGAATACTTCCTGATTATCTTCTAGGTTTAAGACAGGCCAGGGGTCAGATTATCTGTGATCCTGAGGGTCACGTGATCTCATTAGCTATGCAAGCGTCGGTCTTTGTTGCCTGTCCCAGTATATGTGTGCTGTTCAAGAAACACAGACGCACGCTTGATTTATTAGAAAAGAAAACATCCGTTTTTCCAGCCACCATCCCTAAAAACGTCATATGGTTTTTTTCTCCTAAACTGACATGAATGGGTTTTTTCGCTCATAGGTAACAGGTGTGATTTTTTTTTTTTCAATAACCCATGAAGCTTTCTGAAATGAAACTGGAAAAATCCATGGGGGCCACCATTTTGGATATGTATAAAAAGAAGACGTAAATCACAGATTGAAAATTATTGTCGTCTATTTAATCTTTTTAAAAAAAATCATAAGAGTGCTGTGTTATTTTTGTGTGATCTAACTTTTGTACAAAAAAGTTAAAAAATAAATGGAACTTTGAAATAAACGACCGCAATTCGTCGTCAGAACATAATTTTTGACTGTACCAAAAAAACGTGACGTCATTTCCGTAAATACATCATTTGGCGTAACGTCAAATGGAGCGACGTCGTTTCCCGCAAATAAAGTGGTATGAACATTAAATACCACAAATTCCTATGCATGAGCTATAAATTCACTCAGCCAAAGTATAAGTGCAAATATTGTTGAAAAAGAATAACTTTCACATATTGTACCTTTGGCGACAATCTTATCCTAAGTCGTCTGCTTGCAAAGAATTCAGAAACCGTCTCTATTAGGGAAAGGGTTAAGCAGAAATGTGACCCCATACATAATTTGTTCCAGTCATATTGACTGGTTGAAGAAGGTAGTTGCCAGATGGCATCAGAAAAGGGCTGTTACACATTTGCTTCTTTACCATAATATAGGTAATTGTTTAAGGACCTTAAGCATCTAGACCTCGTTCATTATAATGTTATTCATTGATTTTATGAAAGTCTTTACTTTATTATTTTCTGTTCGTAATAATAGACGACAGCAAAAACGAATTCCGAACATTTTGTGATCATGCAGAAAACATGAGATTAACATTATTATAGTGTAGTCAATTACTTATAAATCATTTTTTATTGCCAAAGTATGCTCTTTAATTTTTATTTACAATCATCTTACTGTTTTTTCATAAATAGGTAGCACCTATAGACATATTATGTCATAGTTATATTGTTTTATATCTTTTTTCGTTGGCCTTTTTTTATGATGCCATCTTTTCTCGTTAGTGTCAGTCTGGCTCTTATTATGTAAAATGTGACGATGAATTGTTTTATCTGCTGCTGCTCATATGTGTATTTTTCGTCATTTGAATAAATGACAATTACTTAAACGGGAAAACATAGCAGAGAGACAAGCGTATTATTCCAGGTTGAACATAATCAATGTGGTAGTTGTTGGAGGGAACACGCGTTTGACATAAAATAGTCTTTTCTGTCACTCAAGTTTTTCGATCAGTCCCAAATCATTATTTACATGCTTTTTCGTCGCCTGCCTTGACAGGGATAGACACATAGGTACCTCATTTACTTCGTCTGTCCTTCTGTCAGTCACGTCCTCACTAAATTAACATATTGGCTGATACACATCGTAAGATCATAGTATTTTTCATCGATGCCTTTTAATTTGCATTACGAACAATACAATAAACAGAAACAAAGCGACATAACAAAGCTCCCTTTGGTTGATTGATAGAGGAGTCTGCATCTAGTCGTCAATATAGTGTTCCATGTAGTTTGAGTAAGTCAGAAAATTGTCCTTTTGAGTGTAAAGAGTCACAATGTTTCCTCTCATGCGCTTTGTTTGTTTTATTGGGGTATTAAGCCGCTTTCAACATTAGTTCAGTTATATCACGGCGATAGTTCACTTATCCATGATCCCTGGGTAAAAAAATCAGTAAACTAGTACTAGGCTTGAAAATGTGCCTTGCCAAAGGGCACTCCACCATGACCGTAGTGTCACGACTGGGGAACGAACCCGGGACACCCTGTTTCAAATCCCCGACGCTAACCACTCGACCACAGCGGATTCCTCCTCTCAGGTGCATTCAACTATACAGTGTACTATAGAATATATGTAGTTTAGCAGTTTCGATGTAGGAATTATATCCCGGGTGATTTGTATACGTGCGTACAACAAACTTCAGTTTAATATACAATAAGACCGCCTCGGTGGTGTAGTTGTAGAGCGTCCACCTCGGTGGTGTAGTTGAAGAGCGTCCACATCGGTGGTGTAGTTGTAGAGCCTCCACCTCGGTGGTGTAGTTGAAGAGCGTACACCTCGGTGGTGTAGTTGTAGAGCGTTCACCTCGGTGGTGTAGTTGAAGAGCGTCCACCTCGGTGGTGTAGTTGTAGAGCCTCCACCTCGGTGGTGTAGTTGTAGAGCGTCCACCTCGGTGGTGTAGTTGTAGAGCGTCCACCTCGGTGGTGTAGTTGTAGATCGTCCACCTCGGTGGTGTAGTTGTAGAGCGTCCACCTCGGTGGTGTAGTTGTAGAGCGTCCACCTCGGTGGTGTAGTTGAAGAGCGTCCACCTCGGTGGTGTAGTTGAAGAGCGTCCACCTCGGTGGTGTAGTTGTAGAGCCTCCACCTCGGTGGTGTAGGTGAAGAGCGTCCACCTCGGTGGTGTAGTTGTAGAGCCTCCACCTCGGTGGTGTAGTTGAAGAGCGTACACCTCGGTGGTGTAGTTGTAGAGCGTTCACCTCGGTGGTGTAGTTGAAGAGCGTCCACCTCGGTGGTGTAGTTGTAGAGCGTCCACCTCGGTGGTGTAGTTGTAGAGCGTCCACCTCGGTGGTGTAGTTGTAGAGCGTCCACCTCGGTGGTGTAGTTGTAGAGCGTCCACCTCGGTGGTGTAGTTGTAGAGCGTCCACCTCGGTGGTGTAGTTGTAGAGCGTCCACCTCGGTGGTGTAGTTGTAGAGCGTCCACCTCGGTGGTGTAGTTGTAGAGCGTCCACCTCGGTGGTGTAGTTGAAGAGCGTCCACCTCGGTGGTGTAGGTGAAGAGCGTCCACCTCGGTGGTGTAGTTGAAGAGCGTCCACCTCGGTGGTGTAGGTGAAGAGCGTCCACCTCGGTGGTGTAGTTGTAGAGCGTCCACCTCGGTGGTGTAGTTGAAGAGCGTCCACCTCGGTGGTGTAGTTGTAGAGCCTCCACCTCGGGTGCAGGAGGTTGCTGGTTCGTTCCCCGAACGGATCATACCAAACCCTTTAAACGTGGTAGTAATTGGCGTTCATGGTTGCGGAGTGAGCATCACGACTGACTCTTTGGTGTCAGGATAACTACACCAGTAGTGCTGGTTACTTCTCAGGGAAACATCGTGATGTAACTGAAAAATTGTTGAAATCGGCGTGAAGTACCCAACAATCAATGTACAATAATACATACTAGCGGTACGGTATGTTACGGTAGTGCGACAAATACGTGCTATACATATGGTTTTATCTTAAATTTCCCCCGATATATTCTAGAAACATTTCATAAAAAGAGTATAAATAACGTTCCAAATACATATATTTAACCCTTTCCCTCATACAGACGCTTTCTGACGCCTCTGCAGCAGACGACTTTTTGAAAACATAGTGACGAGCAATTTCTGCTTTTGCCACAATGTTTTCCACTTTTAATCATAGGTTATCCATTCAATTATAGAGATTTTCCATTTGTTTGACAAAATATGTTCAAAGTCGTCTTCTGCAGAATTGTCGTATGAGGGAAAGGGTTAACGGTATTTCACATAAACGTCAGATGTTTGTACTTACATAGTTTTGCATATAAATGCGTTGGTGCATTACAATGTGTGCAATAGGATATCGTAAATATTGTAAAATACAAAACAAAAACAAAGTATGATAGCCTACAGATCTTTCACCGGAACATTTATTGAGCAACTTTTTGTTATTGACATGTCTGTTTAGACTCGGGGAAACAAACGTACGTATGTCTATATATAGCATATGAACCGGTACATCGAAAAATGTCATACTATAGTGAATAGTGTAGACTAAAATCAGCCTGTTCATCCATACAGTCAGATCAATATATACACTGTTGACAGTTTACTAAAATAAGCTTGTCTGAAGCTTCCGTCAACTTGTGTAGATTCTGATAAGACGGAGCAGATGTTCAGGCTGATTTAAGCCTACACTGTTCAGAAATACAAACCTGTACCTTTTCCTACGGACGTGCTTAAATCATGAATATTCTTATACAACGCACATATTAATACGAGTTAAACAAAAACACTTTTCGCGCCATTCAAAATGGGGTCATTTTGCACATGTGAATTGCATGGACTTGAGATACGAAAAAACGAAATTGTGTTACACATAATTTGTGGCAATTTTTATTTATTTATTTATTTGGGTTTTACGCAGCTTTCAACAATATTTCAGTTATATCAAGGCGACAGTTCACTTATTCATGATCCCTGGGTAAACAAACCAGAACTAGGCTAGAAAATGTGCCTTGCCCAAGGGCACTCCACCATGACCGGAGTGCCGCGACTGTGGATCGAACCAGGCACACCCGGTTTCTAAATCCCCGACGCTAACCACTCGTCCACAGCGGATTCCTAATTTGTGGCAAAGTTCTAGGCATTTAGAGCCGTTTCCTCTCCATTCCATAGTCTATGGTATATAAACACTGATGAAATATCCCGTTATCTCATGCTGCGTTTACTATATATTTGATATCATTTAAGTTAAAGAAAAGATAACTTAATGTTTAAATTATGATTACTAAATAGTAAGAATTTTGAAGAGACACGCCGATTCAATTGCAGTATACTGTTTCAACAGTCTGATGTGTATAAAATGAAAACAATATTAACTATGAAACAGGTCTCATGTTCATTTTAATGTGTTCAAAGTCTGCTGAAAATGAGAAAGTATGTCCTATATGGACACATGTTGAATAACTTTGCTCTTTTCACGAAAATGAAAAACGAGAGGAGCATGATTATCCTTTATCGCTCAAATAATAAAACAGAGCCTATATTTATCCTGACACAAGCGCCAGTCAGTCGTTATGCTATATGTAACTCCGCAACCCTGAGCGCAAAGGAAGGCAGCCATAACTACATTTTTTAAAGTATTATTTGGTATGCCCCGGCCAGGGATCGGAGCCGCGACCTCCCGCTCCCGGGGCGGACGCTCTACCACTACACCACCGAGGTGGACGCTCTACCACTACACCACCGAGGTGGTCGCTCTACCACTACACCACCGCGGCAGACGCTCTACCACTACACCACCGAGGCAGACGCTCTACCACTAGACCACCGAGGCAGACGCTCTACCACTACACCACCGAGGTGGTCGCTCTACCACTACACCACCGAGGCAGACGCTCTACCACTACACCACCGAGATGGACGCTCTACCTCAACACCACCGAGCAGGACGTTCTACCACAACACCACCGAGGCGGACGCTCTACCACTACACCACCGAGGTGGACGCTCTACCACTACAACACCGAGGCGGACGCTCTACCACTACACCACCGAGGTGGTCGCTCTACCACTACATCACCGAGGCAGACGCTCTACCACTACACCACCGAGGTGGACGCTCTACCACAACACCACCGAGGTGGACGCTCTACTACTACACCACCGAGGTGGTCGCTCTACCACTACATCACCGAGGCAGACGCTCTACCACTACACCACCGAGGTGGACGCTCTACCACAACACCACCGAGGTGAACGCTCTACCATTACAACACCGAGGCGGACGCTCTACAACTACAACACCGAGGTGGACGCTCTACCACTACACCACCGAGGTGGACGCTCTACCACTACAACACCGAGGCGGACGCTCTACCACTACACCACCGAGGTGGACGCTCTACAACTACACCACCGATGTGGACGCTCTACTACTACACCACCGAGGTGGACGCACTACCACTACACCACCGAGGTGGACGCTCTACCACTACACCACCCAGGTCACATTATTATATGTAGAACTAGCAGCGGCGTTGCTTTGCAATAATCAATGTGTAGGCCGTCTCGTGAGAAAATCAACATTGTGGACTCGTAAAGTATCGACCCGGATCAGTCTAAGTATGCAACACAGGCCTACCCGGATAGACAGTTTTCAGCTCCTGTGGATTTTCTGTTTCAGGAATAACTACTCTATACATCTATCCCCCTAAGACGGAATGTATCGGCCGGATCAGTCTGCGCGGACAGCGCAGGCTGATCTGGTCGATACATTACGTAGATGTCTATCGACGCAGCTGCAGTTTGGGGCATTTTGAGAAAAAAAGTGTAGGCACGTGCCTACAGTGCCTAAAGGTATCTACGCCCCTGACTAGTATTAAGTACTGTACTTGGCAAGTCTAATATTTGCGTGATGCAGTTAATCCATGCAATAACCATAGTTTGTCCTGATGAACTTGGACTGCGTTAACTCTTTACTTGAGAAATGTTTTTCCTATGAAAACCATGTGCCCATAACCCAGTGGGGCTATGTTTTAACCACAGAGAGATAATTTGAACAATGGTAAAAGAATAACAATTGTTCATGCTATTTATTAAATAACAAAGTTCCAAATCTTGCAGTTTTCGATTAATATATATTTTAAACGTTTTGCTTTAGTATATGCATATTGGTAACAGACCCGACTTAGAAGAATAACACTTTTTCAACTTTAAGCTGTATATATATATATCCATGTATATAAGGAAAAGTTTTTAAATCATCGGACTAGTGCTGTCATATACGAAGATTTTTAGAAATACAATAACTTTAACCCCTGTGAGCTAGATATGAAATAGACCGGAACCATTTGAACAACGTTCAAAGAGGATCACCCAACGTGTACTCATAACTTGGTTATAGAGGTGATATTGTTTAAAGAAAGGTTGACGACCGACGTACAATTAATTTGCTATTACGAGCTTATTTCATTATTCAAATTCAAGGCGTTGGATCATAAAATAATAATGCATTAGTAGCAAAACTGAATAAATCAAAGGATTATTTTGTGTCAGGTTCCTCTTCTAAGCCCATAAGAATTAACATTTGGTTGCGCCTGGACGGACATTAGGTCATCCAAATTATGCTCAGTTGATCTCAAAATAAAATGTCCCGACCAGACTTTCTGTATTTCTTCGATGTCATGCATACACATTGAACTCCTTTAAATATGAAGTTTACTTCCTGAAAAATATGAGAATTTCCGGTTCAGATGAATAAATATAAACTACTTCATTTAAATATGCCAGGTCGCGAGAAACTCTACCTTCGAGCGCCTTAAAATAACTGGTAATTGCGACCGGATTGCTTCCTTGTATAAACGGTTTCCGTAACCTTGCAGTGTTAATGAACGACTTTTTTCTTTTTTCGAACATTGCGATCTGGATCAGATTACACAGTGGCGCAGGTCACGAAAGTCGTACGACTCTGTCCTAATATGAATGAATAATGTATTTGTAGATACCGACTTGATTGTGGAAGACAGTGGTACAGAGGTAGAGCGCCGGCCTCTTGTACATAAGCTTGCAGGTTCGAATCCCGTGATGAGCGGGTTCTGCTCATAAAATGCCTTTGGGATTTTTCCACACAAACGGCGCGGGTACTGGTTAAGTATCCAGGAAGAAAACATCGAGCGTGATTAATATAAGCTTCAAGCTTGTTTCGTAATCGATGTAAACTTAATAAGTTTAAACTGACTTGACTTTTTTTATATAAACAAACGGTTGATAAATTGTTTTGTTAATGTTTATTGTCTAATATATCTTTCATGATCTAATTCATCAAATTAATGATAATAATAACCTGAACTCGTCCAAAATGAAACAATTTGAGGGATAGAGCTGAAGTGTCTGAATCCACACTGACTATGGTTATACATATTAATATGACCCATTTTATTACTGATTGATTTATATACCAATGCATAATGTTTTTATTCGTGTTTAAACATATTTCAATATAGGCAGTTTTGAACAAAGACACAAGATTGATGAATTTGGTTGTAAAAATTGATTGCCTAATGTATCTACAATGGTTGAGTAATAAACCTATTATGGTTAGGTAGTGTCCATCGCCACCACCTTAAGAATTTCTTCCAAATACAAGGGTGATTTCACTATTATATTCCCGTTATTACCCTTGGGTGACGGCTTAATTAAAAATTAAAAAAATGAATGCCTAAATACACCCCATTGCAGAAACGCTCCAATAGAATAATTGGTAGCATGTGCTGTCAGTAATTTGTCAAATACTTTCAAACCAACGGTGATATACCATAACCAGACTTCGATAGAGTTGTAAATGTTGCTTACAGTATCCTATATTGACTTTTTCATAAATACTTCACCGTACAAACAAACGGAAATCTTGCTACGATTCGCTGGTTGCTTCGTAAGTGGCGGCCATGTTTGTGTTACTTACCCGCTTTAGTTTCAAGATATTTGATTTGATGCGATGCACTTTGTATGCAATCAATCAATCAAATTACACGGCCGTCAGCTAAATGCACTTATAAGAATGATAATAAACGAACCCAAGCTCTCTTTAACGGCATCATATAAGTATATCGAGGGCTTGGCGTGAAACGGTTGTTACTTAAATTGGTATTTTTTTTACCTAGGTTAATCAGATCGCCATTAAGTCTTTATAAGCGTTAAATCATTTTACTTGGTAAACACTGGAAATTTAGGTGCCATTGCTCGTTTTCAGATATCTGCATGCATGTTTTCAAAGTCTTCTGCTGCGGATATGATTTATGGGGGAAATGGTTAATGTTATGATGGGAGGTAATATATTAAGGTAATATAGTTTATATGCTCATCGTTCTTCATTACCATTTAATAGACCAACTCATTGAGCCATAGTAGAGAGAGTGACGACTGTAACATTTATTGTTAGATATCATTTCAAATGATAGTTATTACTATATGAGCCGTTCCATGAAAAAAACGATCATTATTCACTCTGCGTAATGCATCGACCCAGATCAATCTGCGCAGTGCGCGCAGGATAATCCGGGCCGACACATTCCGTATAAGGGGGATAGAGGTATTGAGTAATGATTCCTGAAACAGAAAATTCACAGGAGGCGAAAAGTATCTGTCCGGGTTAGCCTG
Source organism: Serripes groenlandicus (assembly GCA_031761405.1). Taxonomy (NCBI): domain Eukaryota; kingdom Metazoa; phylum Mollusca; class Bivalvia; order Cardiida; family Cardiidae; genus Serripes; species Serripes groenlandicus. Next base: position 214,508,500 of record JASEVX010000001.1, on the reverse strand, counting down.
GGCGGCATGCTTAGGCTGATCAGGGTCGATACTTTACGCAGAGTGAACAATCTTGGTTTTGTCGCGGAACGGCTCATATGTATTTTATCCATTTGTAGCAAACATTTTAGAGATGATTGTATGATCACGATCCAGAGCTTAGGATTTCTGTATACTATATAATAAAAATAATAACCAATTTAATTTCTATATGCATGCATATAGATGTGAGACGTTATGATGTTAAAAAATAGTTGTATGGTATCCTTTTGTGACTACATGGCGAATAGTGTAGGGGCCAGATCAGACTTCGCCGATGCACTGGCTGATCTTGATCAACAGTGATCACACTTTTGGTTAGTTTGCATACAGCGCCCCTTATATGCAGCTAAATGGTATTCATCATTCTTTAATTCACATGACGTGACTGATTTATTCTGATATGTTGTGTCATTAAATTGACCTCGGACGCAGAGGTCCAGATAATGAGGGGTTTACGGCTCTTATCTCTCTTATTATCCAACCAAACCATATGTTTAAGGTACTCAAAAGAATCGTCTCATCGAGACGATTCGTTTGAGTACCTACAACATAGGGTTTCAGTGTATTACATAGAACCTTATCTACATACTTTAGAGTAAAGTAGTCCTAATTGTAATTTCAGGCATTCGCGATCATTTTAAATATGCTACACTTATAACGTAGGTGAAAATTGTCGACTTGAAAAGTGTTGAAACGCCTGTAAAACCAAATGTTCGCTCAAGCGTTTACGAACTGCATCATTTCCGAATAGAGACGACGCTATTCTTACTGCACGGATGTTCAGGCCTACCTGTCTTAGACAATCCTTTCATAAAATTCCCTCCCGTTGGAATGGCTCATAGATAACAGTCATCGTAAAAAAAAACGTATTTACAGGGTCAGAGTTGTAATAAATCCTTTTGAATGTTGACAAGCATTATGATGATGTGCCACATCAACCTGACACGTAAAAAAGCTAATGTGTGAGCCAGTCCATGGGAAAAGGTACACGTTGACTTGTGTGAACAGTGTAGATCCAGATCAGCCTGTACATTCGCACAGTTTTACCAAGATTTACACCGTCCCGAATTACTTACTCTAGCTTATTGGAAGATTCCATCAACTTGTGTTGATTGTGAAACGACTGAGCAAATGGACATGGGCATATGAAAATACTACCTTACTTATACCTTTTCACATGGACGGGAGTTTATCGTGTTTCCTGTATTTTATAATTAAACCAACATTACTCAAATGGTAAATAAAGTGTCATTGAGGAAATTAGGATTGAACTTATGAAGGTCACCTCGTGAGAACTAGCTTAGGCCACCAGAACATCAAGCCACAGTTAGCAGTTTCTGCATTAAAAAATGAACCAAACAAACTCACATTGTAAATATAGTTTTGTTCGTGAAAAGTACATAAAACCTTTTAATACTCTGCTAGTAATGTTTCTTGCCCAATGACATTCTTTTATGCGCGCCGCGATCGAACTTCGAACCCGCGACGGCGGATTACTGTATTGACGCTAAAACCATTCACACACGAAAACAAATTAAATGTACTTTTTCGTTAACCCTTTCCCTCATACGACAATTCTGCAGCAGACGACTTTGAACGTATTTTGTCAAAACATAGAACATCTCCATTATTGAATGGATAACCTATGACAAAAAGTGAAAAACATTGTGGCAAAAGGAGAAATTGCACGTTTTGTGCAATTTCTTCTTTTGTCACTATGTTTTCAAAAAGACGTCTGCTGCAAAGGCGTCAGAAAGCGTCTATATGAGGGAAAGGGTTAAACCGACAGGGCTTTCGGTCAATCGAGAATGTCCGAAGGTCGGTATTCCTATGGTGTGCCTCATTCGTTAAACGTGTGTGCAGACACGTGACCCTGTCGTTAGGTATTAGTTCAACTGATGAATGTCATCGTAGAAAAAAAAAACTCGTGGCATTTGGAAAGGTTTGTAGATCTAGATCAACATTCACATGCGATATTGTCGGTGGTTTGATATACCTGCATTCATTAAAATACAATTGCATGAATGTAAAGATAGACATTCATCTACACTTGTATATATGTGGATGGTTTAATACCGACCTCGTACTGAAATCGCCGAGTCTATATAACGTTAATAAATACCGACCTCGTACTGAAATCGCCGAGTCTATATTCTGTTAAAAAGCCGACCTCGTACTGAAATCGCCGAACCTATATACTGTTAATAAATACCGACCTCATACGGAAATCGCCGAGTCCATATACTGTTAATAAATACCGACTTCGAACGGAAAATGGCCGAGCCTATATTCTATTAATAAGAACCGACCTCGTAATGAAATGGCCGAGCCTATATTGTGTTAATAAATATCGACTTCGTACGGAAATCGCTGAGTCTATATACTGTTAATAAAAACCGACCTCGGACGGAAATCTCCGAGTCTATATTCTCACGGTTAATAAAAACCGACCTCGCCGAGCCTTTATACTGTTAATTAATACCGACCTCGTACGGAAATCGCCGAGCCTTTAAACTGTTATTTAGTACCGACCTTGTACGGAAATCGCCGAGTGTATATACTGTTAATAAATACCGACCTCGTACGGAAATCGCCGACAGTATATACCGTTAATAAATACCGACCTCGTACGGAAATCGCTGAGTCTATATAATGTTAATAAATAATGACCGTGTACGGAAATCGCCGAGTGCATATACTAATCATAAATACCGACCTCGTACGAAAATCCCCAACTGTATGTATATACAGCTAATAAAAACCGGCCACGTACGAAAATGCCGAGCTTATATACTGTTTTTAAATACCGACCTCGTACGGAAATCGCTGAGTCTGTTCGAGATAGGTTACATTCGTCACATGAACATACTACGTTAATGCTATGTTATAGGCGGTCGTTTATCATTGTATAAGTGTTACAAGATAGATGCATGTCAAAATAATAATTTAACGTTCCATTAGATATGGCAGTGCCGGGTCAAAGATCAATTAAAACTGCCTACAAATCAATCGGTGTCACTTTTCTGACACTTTCGATATAGTAAAATTATTTTTAAATTGACCCTTCTCTTAAACAATCTATGACCTGACCGGGGATTGCACCCACCACTACTACTACACCACCGAGGCGACGATTGGCAAGATAAAGTTGTTTATAACAAACAAGGTTAATTACAATGATTCAAAGCTCGGTTCATCCTGTCACTTGTTACTGAGTGTAATTGTTGTAGTATTGTTGTTTGTAATTTTAATGCTAGGAGAATGGAATCAAAACATAATGTCGTTGGTTTAAAGGAAGACTTCAGTTAGATGTAAATGTCAGACCTTGTCATGTCGGAGTTTAATTAGATTGATTAACACAATCAGGGGACAGATTTTTACCTGTAAATATCTTGATAGTGTCTCTCTTAAAATCGTGTACATACTTTACTTTACTTCAAAACACTTGTTCTAATTAGAGCAAGGTATGATTAGTATTAGGTACCATTAGTAAACATATGAAGGTACTTCTGTACAAGATGTTTCTTAGAGCAGTATTAGGTGATTTTTATTTACGATGCTAATATAACGTGTATGTTCATAAACTAAATAAACATGTCCACTATGGCAACTACGATACTTAACTATTGAACAGTTTACACCAAATGTTCTGTTTACTGGATATCGAGAGGAATAACCACTTGTATTTGTGTCAAGATAATTTATTTACTTATTGTCAAAAAGGGTTCCTGAAATAGATCAAAATTCTAACCAACCATTATAATGTCATAAATTATAGATTGCACTGATTTCCGGAGAATTACATTAGTTTTTCAACCAAGTGTAAAATTCCATGAAAAGTATATTGTGATGATTAAGCATAACATTATATTATCTATTTATCTATATTAACTCTTTCAGCGCCAAAGGGAATATTCAGGTTTTTGCAAACAATACTAATTCAGGCGAGCTGTCTCACTTGAAATCAGCATTGTTTGCCTTTTAGTTATCAAAATTGTCCAAAAGTGTATTATATGAGAAATGGAGACGCCCGATTTTGAACATGGAAGAGTCTACTTTAATCAATTCGGCGCTGAAAGAGTTAAGAAGCCTTTTACGAGTCACTCTTTGTACGGTTTCCAAATGTTAGCTAAGCATTACTGCATAATAATGCATGTATTCCTCTATTAAGGTGAACTCCTGTAAGAATCTTCATTTTTCATGTTTTTGCTATGCATGTGGAATTATGGGATGGCACAGGGGAGACAGTTCTGTTGTTGGAGGTTTGTAAAGGTCTTGGACTCGGCAACCATAACGAGTGTCATGTCTCTCCCTCTCTCTCTCTCTCTCTCTCTCTCTCTCTCTCTCTCTCCTCTCTCTCTCTCTCTCTCTCTCTCTCTCTCTCTCTCTCTCTCTCTCTCTGTCTCTGTCTCTCTCTCTCTCTCTCTCTCTCTGTCTCTCTCTCTCTCTCTCTCTCTCTCTCTCTCTCTCATCTCTCTCTCTGTCTCTGTGTGTGTGTGTGTGTGTGTGTGTGTGTCTCTCTCTCTCTACCCCCTGTCTGTCTGTCTGTCTGTCTGTCTCTGTCTCTGTGTCTGTCTCTCTGTCTCTCTCTGTCTCTCTCTATATGTCTCTCTCTGTCTCTCTCTGTCTCTTTCTCTCTCTCTGTCTCTCTATCTCTCTCTCTGTCTCTCTCCTCTCTCTCTCTCTCTCTCTCTCTCTCTCTCTCTCTCTCCTCTCTCTCTCTCTCTCTCTCTCTCTCTCTCTCTCTCTCTATATATATATATGTGTGTGTCTCTCTCTCTCTCTGTCTATGTGTGTGTGTGTGTCTCTCTTCCCCCCCCCCCCCCCCCCCCCAAAGGCCGGCGAAGAAACAACGCATTATTAGCAGCAATCAGAACTGCTACATGTACACTGTTTTTCAAAGACAAATTCGTTGCGTGTAAGGGATCGAGCAAAACGATTGATTCCAGTCATCACGTGTTTTGTCTGTTTCTAGGTTTAAAGATGGTGGCCCAGCTTGGTACGTATTGGAACCTGCCCATACTAAACTGGTATTACACAGGTAACGAGTTCAATAGTGTCAAGACTTATCCAACTTTAGTACGTATGATCCCGCCCATACACCTATTAAGTAAGTAACCTCATAGATAACTTCCAATCTCCTTAAAATTATACCAAAATACTTCGCTGTTCGTATATCGGATCTGTCGACACATTGTAAAAGGTCGTCTGGAATTGACCCTAGTGATTTAAATATTCATGAGCAGGTTCGCGTTTTTCTATCAAATAGCACGCTACAACCAACGCTCGGCAATCATCGCTTCCCTATCGCGTCTATCTTGATGGGTTATATCCTATTTTCTTACCTGAGGATTTTGTAAAAGACAGTATGATTGGATGACACAAAGGTCAATCTTAGACGACCTTTAATAGGCAGTCATCATATATATAACAATTTTAAACTGCAGCGAAGTTTAGGTCTGGTTTAAATGAGATTAAGATAACTCCAGTCGCTTTCCTGCTAAGTCAGTGAAATGTTATTTGGTCTAGATTTGATATGACTTTAATCATTAGAAACTCTTATATGGCAACTCAACTCGCAATGAAATGGACAAAGGAAAATAAAAGCTCGGAATCCATAAGGCCAACAAAGAAAGAAACACACACCAAACTTTGAAATAGTAAAGGTCCATCGTGGTTAATTTGTAGGCAATGTTGCTGTTTATTGTTACTGCCTTGAAAATGAAAGCTTGGTGTACATGTATTTATTAATGCAATGTCGCGTTTCATGCCGTTTTTATTTTGAATTATCACACGAGTATTTTTAATGATTTTAAAACAATGTTTATCAAGAGGGAACAATTTACTGCTATTCCGTTATAAACATAACATGAATATTGAGATCGTTATATATTCTAGGTAAGTCACTAGTTCATATACTAACAGAGAAAAAACTTAGTCACATCAGCTTGTTGGTCGCTGGCCGTACCCCATGGGCGCTCCTTGAAGATCCCGTCAGAACGGACGCGACATCCGCCGGCGTAGAGATACATGGGGTTTACAAGGTGACGTCAACTATGTCGCCAGTGGCGTTAAAACAGATGTTTGATCATATAAAACGGAGAGCGAGTGGTAGGTAGAAGGTTTTGTTTTTTTACAAATAAGACCGTCCATTGTAAAATATTCAGGTTGGCTTTGTAAACTCTGTAGAACCAGATCAGCCTGTGCATTGGCAAGTCTTATAACGATAAATACTGTTCACATAGTACTAACACAAGCTTTTAGAAACTTCAGTCAACTTGTGAACATTCTTATACGTTCCAGCTGAAGGACAAGGTGATCTGAACTTTGTTTGTTTTGAAATGCCAATGTGTAACCTTTTCACTCGGATGGGATCGTTTTGAGTTGTTCTGGAAATAGTGTTTAATGTCGCTTTCAACCGGGTTTTTTTTTCGTTATATCACGGCGTTTCCTGTGTAAGTTATCATTGTTACTGGTTTATTTTTCCTGGCACCAGCACGTTAGACGTTATACTAACCCCACAACCCTGAGCGCCAAAGCGGGAAAGCAATTACTACCATTTTTAAAGTCCTTGGATCAGTAATAACGAATTTCCTTAATTTGGTATAGATTCTTGTAAAGTCTTCTGCTGCAGAATGTTTTTATGTTGGAAAAGATTAATGTGGAAACAAAGTACGTAGAAATCCTTGAGGAAATATTAATTTTATACTTCCAACTATCCTCCTCCTGTGAATTTTTCTATTTCAGGAATTATTGCTTTATACCTCTATCCCCCTAAGACGGAATGTGTCGGACCGGATTAGACTGCGCATGCTGATCTGGGTCGATACATTACGCAGAGTTGTTTTTATTGATTAGGGTTTAACGCCGTTTCAACAATTTGTCAGTCTAATCACGGCGACCTGTTCACCTGCTCATGCGTTTCCTGGTTTTCGCACACCAGTATACCACACAACATACTTTTCCTAGCAACTGGCTGATTTTCCACATAGACTGTTAAACAGCCCATTGGTGAAAGTCGAATGACGCAGGTCACAGTGACTTTTATCAAGCGTCGGAAAGAATGTTGGCCGAGCTGGGATTCGAACTCACAGCCCATGGATTGACAGCCTGTGTCGCTACCGACAGAGCTACCGGGCTCGGCACATTACGCAGAGACCATTTTGTTTGTTTTCTGGAGGAGTGGCTAATTTAGTAACATGTTCTGGTTCAAAACTTTAGTTGCCTTAGAATATTTGTTGTCAAATTTCATCTATTGATGTTCTATCGTTAAAGTCTTGTTTATTATATTGAACCGACATGCACCCGTACCGAAAGTTTGACACAATACTATAATAATAATGCTTGGATGTTTGTAAATGGATAAATAGTAAACAAACACAAAATCTGAAATGAAAGGACAATCTCATATGAAAGCTCGAACTTCTACCCTTTTGCGACAATTAAAGTTCGAGATTGGCCTGCGTCGCCCCGCAGTCAGACCAGGATCTGAATTGCTCGTCATCCAGTTATAGCTTCCTACCCCGTGTATAACCAAATCCCGACTTTACAAGTACATGTATCCAATTGTATCGTGCTTACTATTTATTGCAATACCTCCGCACGTCGGCTTTCTCGTGCCGGGATCTATAGTTTACCTAAAATCCTCTCATATTATATAAAATGTAATAAAATGCAAGTGGAGGAAGAGGTTGAAAAGTTATTTAAAGCGTAGGAAGACAAACGAGGATATTAATTAATAATTAGCATGTCTTTTTTGATTAATTGTTGTCATGTCATATCATATGCATAACTGTTTTACACAACAGTTTACAGGCTGCACCTACTGTGCATGGTTAACATTTCCCTTGACTTCGTTGTTAGTTCTGTCGTTGTTCTTCAATGGAGCTGTCACCTTCGAAAAAACAACAACATTGGAGTAATTATGAGGAGCGCTGTCAGGGGCGTAGCTCCCTTTAGGCACTGTAGGCACGTGCCTACACATTTTTTTCTAAAAATGCCCCCCTCCCTCCCCCAATGCAGCTGCGGCGATACACATCTGCGTAATGTATCGACCAGATCAGCCGACACATTCCGTCTAAGGATAGATAGAGTAGTGATTCATGAAACAGAAAATCCCACAGGAGGCGAAAAGTGTATATCCGGGTACGCCTGTGTGGCATGCTAAGGCTGATCCTGGTCGATACTTTACGCAGAGTCCACAATGTTGATTTTCTCGCGAGACGGCCTACACATTGATTATTGTCAAGCTACGCCCCCGGCTGTTCAAGCTACATAATATGCTTCCATGTGAGTTGATCAAAATACGAAATGTATGAAGGTTTAATTGGCCGACGGTTCAGTGTCTATTAAACAGCGAGAATGTAATGAGTGAGTGGCATTGATCTTCCTCGGTCTCAGATACACCATGATATGAGCCTTCCGCGAGAAAACCAACATTGTGGACTCTGCGTAAAGTATCGACCTGCATCAGCATAAGCATGTCGCGCAGGCTTACCCGGACAGAAACTTTTCGCCTCATGTGGATTTTCTGTTTCAGGAATCATTACTCTATACCTCTATCTCCCTGAGACGGAATGTGTCGGCCCGGGTCAGTCTGCGCGGACTGCGCATGCTGATCCGGATCGATACATTACGCAGAGGCCATACTGTTGGTTTTCTCGCGAGACGGCTAATTTGTTTTCGTAGCGTACGGATGAGCACAATTGTCGAGTGGATTAACTAACGATTTTGCCTCAACTTTGGGTTAAACATTGTTTTAGATAGATTACTTCGTAAACTCACATATATAGGTAAAAAACTCATCTCGAAATGTTGAACTTTTCTCTTATAGAACTTCAATTTGACTCGTGAAAAGATAGTATTTATAAACATTGCAATTATAGGTTCAAATGCTGAACAGTATTGGTATGTAATGTTGTTCTTAAATCAAAGATGGTTTAAACCAGAACTAAATGAAGAAAATTCATTCGGAATGGCTTTTGCCAGGACAGCAGTCGTTGTATTGCCGATTATAGTCCAAACATTGCGATTAAATATGTCATGGATTTATTTTCGTAATTGGACCAATTGGCACAAGTTATATGTGTGTATGGTCCTGACTACTTTTAAACACTTAAGGGCAGGGCTTGACACGGTTCTCTGTATATATATATTATTTAATTTTGTTTGCATTATCAAAACATGAAAATAAACATTGGAGACCAATCAGGCGTGAAATGTCAGGTTATCATATTGGGAAGATAAGCGCGTATTCATTTCGAAACGTTCATTTAATAAGTCTAACTACATGTAGTCTTTCAGTTATACAGAACAAAATGCTTTTGATAATGCAACCAATATCAAATTACGTGGACATTGGGATATAATCGCGTGTAGAAATGCGTGAAGGTTGACTGAATTCATTGATCCGAGATCGTATTTTAAGCTACGGCCATCGTCATGCATCACAAACAAACCAATAATTAATCGTTTAAAACTAACCGGTTCTCGTGCATCATATAGCGTTTGTGATGAAAATAACGAGTTTACCGGACACAATACATCGATTGTTTTTGATTGGCTAAAAAATTGCATCTAATTTACTTATCGGGTTTATGAATTGTATGACTGTTGTCGAGTGGTTATTATTATTGCCCTCGTAAAATTTGATAAAATTCAATACCCATATTCAGATAACCGTACTAAGCCCCAACCTGGCGAATTTTTAAAAATCATCAAGACAATATAATACATGAAAAATTTGGTATTCCAAAATAGCAAATATGATGCTAAAACAGTTTTGTCATTGAAAAAGTAATCATAACTTTGAATATTGAAATTGGTAATATTCATTTTGATTAAAATGATGCAATTGTACTGTTATTAAGAGTGCAGCGTGATTTCCATTTGCGCTTTTTTATACGGGAAAATCAACCCGGAGTGAAAGGTTCGCGTATATACATGTATCATGCGAGTGTGTGAGCGGATACTATCAATATGAGATAACAAACAAAGATTCTCTAAGACACCATTTTATTTGAAAATCGTTTTTAAGACACAATGCAAGTGCATTTGACCACACACTAAAACAACCCATCCGAATTGAAGGTACCTTCTGTTACGATCAATACAAACTTGTTGATCCATTTTCTTTCTTAGCACGGTTTTTGTTGAGCGATAAATTGCAGAATTTCATATTGTTACTAGACAGAGCAATATAATGCATTGACGTACATTAAAAACATGTCTGTGTTTATTGTGAAATGACTTATCCGAATAAAACTGAATTTATATTTTAACAGCGGTAGTGATGGTTTGTCCTTTCGAAGATGTTCGATATTTCGTGCTAACGGCAGCCTCAGAAGGGATGGCAAACGGAAACTATGCGTTCATCCATTTAGATCCGCAGGTATTGTGATATAATATTCGGTCAATTATAATATTCGGTCAATTCACAGGAACCCTAACCTCGGGAACAAGATGATCAAAGAATAATCAGATCAGTCTCAGTCTGTGCGTATGTATGGCTATCTCCTGTTTGCACTCTTAACGTAGAATACTCATTGAAATATCAGGAAATCAGCTAAACACATCTAAACGTGTACAGTGGAATCGTGATAACTTGAACAGGCGATAATTCGAAAAAATCGAACCAGTTCCTGGAACGGATAATTATAACTGATCAAAAGTGTATTCAAAACTGCTGCTTCGCTGTTTTGTTGACATGATTTGATCACTGGCTTGATTTCCATATATTGTTAATGTAAATAAATTAAGACAAATAAATCAATAAATAAATGAAGTAACTCGAAGTAACTTATGGATCCGTGTCGTCTTTGAGTTATCGTAAGTCCACTGTAGGCATTTTGATCGCCATTAAGTTCGAAACTGCGGGTGGTCGGTTTTCATGTTAATTTTCTCTCATTTATAAGCGTTGTGCCAAAATTGTAGGATATAAAAACTAACTAGAGAGTTGAAGACCTGGGTTCGATCCAAGGGCGGGTAAACCAACAACTTAAACACTGATAGAAGTGACTTTCCTACTTGGCGCTCAGGCTCAAAGTTAGGACTGGCATTCTGCTGTTAGTATAAGTTTCTCAGCGATATTGATAACTTATCCAGGACATGTCGTGATACGAATCACATACTGTTTAACTCTTTCAGCGCAGAATTGTTTAAATTAGACTCTTCCTTGTTGGAAATCGGGCATCTCCATTTCCCATGAAATAACAGTTCAGACTATTTTGATAACTGAATGGCAAACACTGCTGATTTCAGGTGAGCCAGCTCGTTACGAGCTGACTCACCTGAATCAGTATTGTTTGCAAAGACCTTTACTTTGCCTTTGGCGCTGAAAGGGTTAAATCAAATGGAAACATCATTCAACTACACATACAAATCAAAGCCGATTTTCAATAACAGGCGGTGGTATTTTTTAGTTTCGATCAATAAATCCACATCGCGGTTTTTCTCATGATATGAGTTTTCTCTGTAATTCCATTTATTTGTCATCTTATCATATTCAAGATACATTTTGGCTGATGAGGGGCATATTTGTATATAACATTTTAAAACAGTTTTCATATTCTATTTCTATAAGTCAGTTCATGTTAGTGCATTTCATTTCGACCTTTAATCCGTCAAAACGGAAAAAGCATAACTTTATATATATAATTTTAAATTAGATATTTATTATGTAGCTAAAGGTAAACTTGAACGGTGTTAAGTGCATGCTAAGGAATGTACAAAGCTTTAAGAACTACGTCAATTAGGGCGTTCTTTATTATTGCTGGATATGGGTTTACATCCTAACATTAATTCTTGGTGGACACATTTATGACAACAAACACAAAGAATAATACAGACAGATCCATCAAACATTAAGGGGATTAACATCAAATTCCACCTGTTTAAATGGTGCAAGTTTTGGCTATCCCCTTGTTATAGAAATAAAAGGTTATTTGTAAAGAAATATTGAAGAGCAATCCACTATTCAAATGAGCCGGCGGAGACATATTGCATCTTGTTCGTCGTGGTAAGCAACTATACACGTGCGCCAAGTGAGTTCATGGGAAGTTTACACTAGGTTATGGAAAAATAACTGTGTATTATATATCCTTATAAACCATATTTCATCATTTTTGTTCGCTAATATTTTGTAAGACATGAATGAGAGGAAGTATTAGTTGACATAAATAGTTACCTTGTAGACAAACGATACTTGAAAAGAAATGAAATATTGCGGCATTTTAATTAGGAATTAAAAAAGATGAAATATCGAGGGCTTGGCGTGAAACGGTTGTAACTAAAATTGGTATTTTTTTTACCTAGGTTAATTACCTCGCCATAAAGTCTTTATAAGCGCTAAATCATTTTTCTTTGGTAAACAATGGAAATTTAGGTGCCATTGCTCGTTCTGAGCAATGGCACCTAAATTTACATTGTTTACAAAGGGGTCAATATTGCCCCTAATCCAAGGTTTTCAAAATAGGTTTTGAGTTACAACCGTTTCACGCTAAGCCCTCGATATGCTGTATGTTTAAAGTATTACCTAAGTAAGGTTGGTGGAATTGGACCCATGGTATAAACCGATGGAATGTACAGAAATCTCTTTCTTGCATGATGGTAAAACAGAAGTTGCAATAAGCTAGTTTTAGTTCAATAATATATACTTACCATTCAGTGGAGAAAAAGAATCACACCAAACTCACGTGCCCATCTGTCTCGACCTGTATATATATAGTATTGTTTTAATGTGATATGATATAAAATTGTTCCGTTATTACAGATATACACAAATACTGAACTTGCAACAAAGGTGTTGTCCGACGGAGGCTGGAAAAGAGGCGATATGCTAGATAGACAAGCCAGAAAGGCTTACGAGTCAGTGATACACGTACGTATTCATATTTAATCATGGCAGCAGAACATGTAGGTATTCACGGCATACTAATACACGGCTAGGAAGTGTGCCCTACCCAAGGTCACTCGTCCATGACTGCATTGAAAGGTCAATCTGAGGCAGTCCGATTAGATGTTCTACGAGCTAACTAGTCCGCCACGGCGGTTGACGTCAACACACTATTGAATGTTTAAATATTATTAGCGCTATCAATTCTAATTAACTATACACTTGTCCATAGTAACGATAATGATCGCGATCTTAATTGTGTTAATGCATAATTCTTAAAGGTGGAAGGTCACAGATCCGAGCTCAAAACAAAATACAGTCAAACTTGTGTTGACGGTCACCTCTGTTAAGCAGCCAACTTGCATCAAGCGGCCACTTAATCATTAACATAAAAACAATTCGTCTACATTTGACTTGTATTAAGTAGCTTAAGAAAGGGTTTACTGTACCCATAATATTTAAGACAATGATGCAGAGGCTTCTTTCTTTTGTGTATTGATAAGCGAGGATAGCAAGTTATCAGTGCAGAATGTAATAATATGTATTTCCCATCTATACATGTGTTGAATTATTAAATTGCAACAAGAGATCGACTTTTATGCAATGTGATCACAAGGGCCTTAAAATTAAAAAAGTTGTCTCAGTGGGAAATAGAAATAGAGTAATGTTTTCTAAAACAGAAACTCCACATAATGCTAAAGGTGTCTGTTCGGGATGGCCTGCGCTGCATGCTTTGTCTGATCCGGGTCAATACTTTATGCAGAGTCCACACTGTTGGTTTTCTCATGGGACGGCTCATGTGTAGAATAGTGACAACATCGTCCGAAAAATACATATGAGCCACCTCGTGTGATTTCAATCAATGTGGCAAATATTACGTCCCGTAGAAAAGCGCTGTCACACCCTATAGAGCTCCTTTCGAATATAGCTCTCCGGTTAGCTCTATTCGGCGAATATAGCTCTCGTACTAAATGAAGAGCTATATTCGGGGTACTTGTTGCTTTTTTTCGGATAGAGCTCCCCTTCAAAGATAGCTCCCCGGGTAGCTATATTCGGAAACAGTTTCGTATACAGCTCTCCGGTTAGCTCTATTCGCCGAATATAGCTCTCGAACTAAATGAGGAGCTGTATTCGGGGTACTTGTTGCTTTTTTTCGGATAGAGCTCCCCAGTTATCTGATGCAAGATAAAATTCATTTAAATTCATTATATATACAAACACGCGACGAGGAGATGCAGTAGCCATTAGATTTGACTGGCTGGCTGTTTGGTCTGTTTGTACATGCCCAAAATATAAGCACTTACAGTGAAGGTCACAGACATAAGGTCAAGCGCCCAGCGATGATGTATCATTGACTGACAATGTATAGTACATAATTTCAAACAAATATCATTCGTAATATGAGGATGTGTCATACAAAGCACCCAGCTACAAACTCCAAAGTTCAAGGTCAGTCACACTTTGGGCTCAATCCCTGTGTTCTTCTTCTTTTACAATATAAGAGTTTCCACCTCTACGGCAACTTAAGTGATTTCACAATATGCTTTTATGACCGTCTTGAAATCAACGTCTAGATGTGTATGCATGTACAACAAATAGGTCTGTCAAGTGAGCATGCCATTAGCCATTAAGCTGACCATCAAGATCGAATACCATACTGGCTGACCATTCAAAATCGAGTACTATGCTGACAGACCATTCAGGTTACCATTCGGCTGATGATTCAAAGTTTTAATACCATGCTGGCTGACTGTTCAACTTACCTTTCAAAATCGAATACCAGTCTGGGCGACAAGTCTAATACCATGCTGGCTGACCATTAAGCTTATCAAAATCAAAATTCAAAATCGCATACCATTCTTGGTGACCATTCAGCTTGCCATTCAGACGACCATTCAAAGTCATTCATTTGACCATTCAAAATCGAATACCTTGCTGGCTGACCATTCAGCATGGCATACGACTTTGAATGGTCAGCTGAAAATGTTCTTCGTACGCTTGCTCGTACTGACGGATGAACGGCACCAAAACTATAAGCTTTTTCCTCAACGGGGGCCATGAACTCATTTGGCCAAATGAGTCACAGCCCAGTACCTGGTTTTCGTATAATGTTATATCATCAGTTTGATCAAAGTGTATGCGAGCTGTATTCGACTTTGCACATGCTTTTTTCCGTATACAGCTCGCTTGCCATTCACCGAGTAGAGCTACCCCGGGGAGCTATATTCGAAGTGAGCTTGATCAAAGTGTATGCGAGCTGTATTCGACTTTGCACATGCTTTTTTTCGTATACAGCTCGCTTGCTATTCATCGAATAGAGCGACCCCGGGGAGCTATATTCGAAGTGAGCTTGATCAAAGTGTATGCGAGCTGTATTCGACTTTGCATATGCTTTTTTCGTATACAGCTCGCTTGCTATTTACGAATAGAGCTACCCGGGGGAGCTATGTTCGAAGAGAGCTCTATAGGGTGTGACAAAGCGCGGTCAATCATGACATCATTGTTGAGCTCCATGTAATAAAATTCATACCTTCTCATTGTTTAGCTCAATGCATAACAATCCAACGCGAACCTTCTATCAAAGCATGTTTAAAGACACATTTTGACACATCTGCAGCAAACGTCTTTTGAAAACATTGAGCAATATTGGATAAGGAGAAATTGTTTATAAGGATCCATGTCTCCATTTCCCATTACATTGTCTGACGCACATATGTTGGAAGAACACCTAACTCTTAGCTTATAAAACCTACATAAAGTATAAGTAGCCAGATTGAAATCATATCAGCTAAATCACCGTTGTGAAAGTGTGTGAGTGTGTGTGTTAACTGTAGACCGGGACGAGTATTTGCATATATGTGCAACCTTGTTTTTATCTAAACTTTTCATTAAATTGATCATGAATGTGTATTATGCTTAAACAAAGAGCAATAAAAAAGATTACGCTGGTAAAGTCGTTAACATACCTCACTTAAATAATTTTAGCACTGCAGACTGTCTTAAAGATGACAAGATTTACGTCAAATGACAATTTTGAATATATATATGCTTCCATATCAAAAACTTAAAATGTAAACAGTTCTGATTTAAAATATATTTGTTGTTCATTTATGGTAACTCTACCCTATACTGTTACTACCTTATCGTACAACCCTACACTACACTCCTTACTACTACTACCATAACCTACTCTACTACCTTACTTACTGCTACAGCATACCCTGCACTACTTACGCCATAGCCTACCCTGCTACAGGCTAAACTTACAACCTAACACTGCTAACTTAACCTATACTATTTACTGCTACTACACTATACTGTTACTACCTTATCGTACAACCCTACACTACACTACTTACTACTACTACTACCATAACCTACCCTACTACCTTACTTACTTCTACAGCATACCCTACAACCTTACAATACACACTGTTACTACTAACTTAACCTATACTACTTACTGCTACTACCTTATCCTACAACCTAACACTACACTAGTAACTACTACTACTATCCTACCCTATACTTCTACCTGCTACTACCTTATCATATCCTACAATCATACAATACCCTACTATTATCTTACATTAACCTACACTACTATGACCGGGTACCTTACCATATCCGACCGAAACTGCACTGCTACTACTGCCTTACCATATCACACAATACACTGATGCTAGTGCTACTAGCTAGTGCTTTAATAATTAAAAAATAAACCCAGTTCTGGATTATCAATCTTTAAGAAATTTGCATTAATATACATCCAACGATTCAAGCTTTGCAACGCTGCCTTGTTAGAAGCGTGGACATCGTTTGCTGTCGAATATTGTTCCTCGTGAGAAAGCTCGTGTATGTGTACACGTTAACGCATCATCCTCCAAACACGTCCCACACATAAGATTTTGACGACATGTCTGGCTTCAGTTAATTCGAATTTTGTTTACGCAAAAAAGATAGTATAAATAACAATGAGCCCCACCCTAAGCAAATAGATCTTTATATGTTTCAGTATTGGAGACGATTTCATTGTACAAGCTTTCATTGGCGAATATAATTATCCAGTATCCATGTAGGATGCTTATTTGAAGAGCGCGGAAGATTCTGATCAGTTTGTGGGCATTAACCATTTCGCTACCGACGGCAATTTGCAAACCATGCAGATTCAGGTGAGCCAGTTCGTAATGAGCTGTCTCTGTTGAAATATGCATTGTTAGCCACTTAGACATTAAACTTTCCCAAATTTCCTGTTGGACGAAAAATGGAGTGGTCCAATTGTTAACATGGAAGAGTCGACTTTGTTAAATTCGGCAGTGAAAGAGTTAAACTATTTCTGTTCTTTATAAATGTCCCAGTTTATTTTGCAAATTTAATAAACGTAGCACATATCCCGAAATATTAGCATAACTCTATATCTAGGCCAAGTTCGAATATGTTTCATATTGGGTCAAAAACTAGGTCATTAGGCACCATTGAAGGAAATTATTATTAAAACTCCGGTGGCCGCATTTTTACTTAAATCAAGTTGAAACTTTGTCAGAATGTATGTCTTGATGTTTGTCTTGATGATATCTAGTCCATGTTCGAATATGAGTTATATCAGGTAAACAAATTTAGGTCACTAGGCCAAATGAAGGAAAATCTTTGTCGGAATAATTGTCTTGATGTGTTTTGCATTATAAATCGCATTGCATAATTCAGGCGAGCGATCGAGGGCCACCGTGGCCCTCTTGATCCTTAAAAATAGGGATATTCCATTTGGCCTGATTGAGCCGTTCCACGAGAAAACCAACATCATGGACTCTGCGTTATGTATCGACCCAGATCAGCATGCGCAGTCCGCGCAGGCTAATCCGGGCCTACGCATTCCGTCTCAGTCTATAGTGGTATATACTTAAGCATGCGTGACTTGCTTTTGCTGATCCGGGTCGATATATTACGCAGAGTCCACAATGTTGGTTTTCTCCTGGAACGGCACACTTGTGGTGTTCACTTGGTCTACAACCTTGTTTCTCCTTGACCTTTTCCATCATTTACATGTATACGAATTATGCGGTATCAGCAGTAAACAGCGCTTGAAAACATTGTGTAAAAATGAGAATCTGTTCATGATGAGTTATTTCTCCTTTTCTCACAATGTTTTCTACTCTATTCCAAATGAAGAGGTGTTCTATTATTTCCTCAAAAATGTTTTCAATGCAACTTGTGCTGAGGGCACATTTTCAAAAGAACATTAGTATGTTTACATGTTCACAAAGAAACCAGGATAAATCATATGTAAGGTTTTATTTTGTACATGTTTTAACACGTTCATAGTAATTTATACCTATGAATATGTGCACCGGTGCATGTCTTTCCTTCATAATATTAAACTAAACTGTTGATATTGAAGACGCAATATTATATATATATACAGTATATGGAATGGAAGGAAAATGCATGCCTCGTTTAAGACAAGCTGATTGGCTTTTCCTGGCAAAATCTGTGGGCATTTATTTAATCCGACAAATGTCAGACTGTGCAAAATGCACACGTTGATCCGAGTGTGTATGGACGAGGAAAATGTGTAATAAATTACGAGTGCCTATTATACTTACATCACATGACGATTTGACACAATTAAGACTGCATGCAGGTGGTCCTTATCCTCTCCATTTTACAATTTACATTACATTTACAAATCCCTTTTTTAATGTCTATTATTGTAACCACAATTAAAACGTTTTATAAAGAACACACGTATTTGAAAACCCCCATTAATAACGAATATCACATGTAAAGAGAACACCTATTTGAAAACCTATCCATCGTTCAATGAATGCTTGATATCACATTTCCGCTGCTGTCATCTGTATTTCAGTAATATCACGATTATTCCTTTATCTACTTGATGGATGCGCTACGAATACCAACATTAAGGCTTTTTCGACAAGTGTAGATAACTATCAACCTGTGTAACCGCAAACGCTGGCAATAAACTGCTTGCCAATTACTAGTCCTCGAAGTCAACTTTTAATAAAGAGATCCCAATTTGATCCTTTAGCTTGGATGCACGAGTTGATGTTTATTTGCACTGATAAGAGTCATTCGTCTTCCAGCAATAGGCTAAAAATCAATTTGGAAAAGCAGCCAGTTAGTTGGAAAGACTGTTGTGTGGATAGAGTACTTGTGTGACCTGGCCGCCGTGATATGTTCAAAACGGCGTTAAAGTCAAATCAATCAATCAATCAATCAATTATTTTCACATGAGATAGTTACGCTAAGGTCAATCTTCCTAGTTTATTTGGACACTGCCTTATTGAACGCAACACGTGCAAAATCGGGTCTAAAAGAGAGGTCAAACTTTTATTATAAATCAGACCGTGATTCAAACACTGATCCGCAATGCAAAACGGCGTTTTAACCGTCTGACGCCCGAGCCTTAGCGTCGGGAATGTTAAAGCGGGAGTCACGGGTTCGATTCGCAGTCGCGGCGGTGGAACCTTGTACAAGGCACATTTCCTAGTCTAGCACTGTTTTGTTTACCCAGGGATCACGGATAAGTAAATTGTCGCCGTAATATAACAAAAATAATTCTGCAAGCGGCGTAACAAACAAACTCCCAGCGAGTCAGTCTGTACGAGCTTATACATCGTTTAATGAAAGGAGACCGTCCACTAATGCGTTTCAATGGTTTATGATTTGATTGTTAATTGGTTTGCTTTCCGAAGTAAGAAATCTATACAATCGCGCTGAGATTGATACATGAGATAAGAACAATTTGAAGCAACATCATACTGCACGTATGTCGTATGCACGTATGTCGTATGCACGTATGTCGCAGGCTCGGAAGTAACCCTTAGGCGGTCGGTAGTAACCATTAGGAGGATGTTGATACCGCTTGCATCAATTCAGAGGGATAAGTATTCAGAGATGCATGATTCTATCCGACAACTTTTTACAGGTAATTCCCGATCCAATGATAGAGAGACCCGGCCAGCACTCGCTATTTCCGAGAAGCAATCACCGGGAATATTCAAGGCTGGCGACACAAGACGCGAAGATGACGGTGCGTGAATGGAGCCTACCGATTGGGTCAAAGGTAAATTGTTTCAATACGAAACTCTCATTGTATAGTGTCTGCCTTTTATAACATGGATACCGTGAGTATCAAAAAACTCTGGGATAC
Organism: Serripes groenlandicus; assembly: GCA_031761405.1. Classification (NCBI taxonomy): domain Eukaryota; kingdom Metazoa; phylum Mollusca; class Bivalvia; order Cardiida; family Cardiidae; genus Serripes; species Serripes groenlandicus. The sequence goes on along the minus strand of JASEVX010000001.1, from coordinate 214,488,416 downwards.
AAATGGTATTTTACATCTCCAAATCCTTAAATGACCCTCAATTCCTATGTTTTGGGTACTTAAAATAAACGTCTCATTGAGACGATTATCTTGAGTACCCACGACATAGGGTTAATTTGAGTCATGCGACAGATATTTGTGGGACTAGATCGGTTTTTTCCTCCCTATCTTGTCCTTTGGCGTCACCTTTTACGATATTTTCGCATCCTTAATAAACCTCATGTATCCAGCAAGCAGCTAAAGAATGTTGCACAATACTTGCATGTTAAGATGGAAATTCTCATTTAAAGGCAATGAAGGAATGTGTTTGTTTGTATGGTGCTTTCAACAATGTTTCAGTTATATCATGACATTCCTGCCTAAGTTACAAATGAATCAGAAATAATACTAACCCAAGAACGACAAAAAGGGAAAGCCAATACATGTACAACCAATTTAAAGGTGTTTGGCATGACCCGGCCGGGGATCGAACCCGCGATCTCAAGCAACAGAGGCGGACGCTCTACGACTAAACCACCGAAGCGGTAGTTTGAAGAGATATACGTATGTTAAAGCCATATTGTCAAAGGTTTAATGCTCATGTCATTTAACCAGGAGGTGTTCAGATGGTTATTGATAATAAACATGCTTCACAAATTATATGGAAGGAAATTCTTAATGGAATACATTGTTTACAATAGCAGAGTTTGCAGAGAAATACAGGTATAAATGTCACGAAGATATGTTACATTTCAAAATATAATTGCTTTCGCTAGTGATTAGTTGGGATATTCATAGTATCGACAGTTCCTATTCTAATATCTAAAATCTTCGCATGGACGTCATCTGGTTTAATTATTTCGAATGTTGAGAGTCGTAAAAATAGTTCTGTTTCTATGAAAAGTTGTCGATATGAGAATTATGTTTTTATGCTGACATCTTAACGTGATGTAATTTTTTGTCTACGTTATACACTGCAAGTGATTAAATAGAATCAGTCATCCAAAAAAAAATGATTCACACTGCTATACCATTTTCCAGGTTTCATTGCAAAATTAAGAATTGAAACTCTGACATTTTGTGTGTACATTACTTCTAACAGTCACGGGTGGGTATCCATAGCCCCACGGATTTAGAACCGCGTGTCCCAAATTAATTCGATCCCCAGTCTCGGAGGTCATGGTGAAATGGCATTGAACAAGGCACATCTTCCAGCCTAGTATTGGTTTATTTAACCAGGGATCATGAATAAGTGAACTGCCGTCTTGATATAACTGATATAATATTAAAAACGGCGAAAAAACCATGATAAAATAAACAAACAAAACGGTTTCTTGTTTTCAGCCCGACGTTTATTCCGCGTATCTGTGTGACGCCGTCGTGGTGTGGAGTGTCCTGGTAGATATGCTCCACAAACAAGGAAAGGACTACAGAGACGGCAAACTGATGGCCAAATATATGAGGAGGATCGCCGCTGATGGTTGGTTAAATCAAGTATCTCCATTGGGTATCCGTATCTGAAACGTACAAATAAGTCGAATTTAGCTATTTGGTGTCTTAATGTCACTCCGCTTCGGTTTCATTTAAAGACACTTTCGCATACAAATAGTATGGTATAACCTCCACTTGTTTTGTCAAAGGATGCATTTGGGACTAAATTACTAATCATTCTGACGAGACTGTGCGTATGCAAAAGCTTATCTTCTTTTCTGTACGCAGATACACTCAGACTCAAACTCGCTAAACGCAACTCTGATCAATACAGTGATATACGAAACTGCAATAACATGTTTATGGTAATTGGTCATAGTGTTTGAAAGGACCATTTGCATAGATAATGTTATTTTTACAGCATTTATAGAATAATAAATTGGAATAAACTAAATAAAAAGGGGGAATACTATATTTATGGTTCTAGTGTACATTTAAATTTGATATGATATCATTCTATAACGAGCAATTTGAGAGGGAATAAACAGTAACAATGGTAGTCTTCTTCAAAATTATCACCGAAGTTGGCTTTTCTACCAAGTTCAATCAAATTTCGATAAGGGGCGTATTTAGTATTTTACAGGGAACAACATATTCTTGTTTTGTATGAATGTATTCTGTTACAAATGATAACATGTACTGACAAGTATTTACGATGAATGTCAAATAAGTCGAGAGAAATTCATGAACAAACATTCTAGGTCCGGAAAACTTAGGGTATACGTTATACCCATTCTAACGAACACACACTGTAAGGGCCAATCCCCTATGTATGCATTCCTATACAATAATATTGGTAGACAAAAGATTAGTTCTACTATAATTATATACATCTAAGTTGCACTTTTATTAACTTCAAGTATGTATAAAACACGTGTAATAAAATGCGGCAGAGAATGCATGGCCAATATGTGTTACTTAACTTTCAGGTGCGACGGGCCACATTGCTCTAAGTGAAAACCTAGACAGACTCGGAGAAGTATACATTCTAGACATGCAGTCGGACGGAAGCTTCAAGCCTACACAATTCCTAAAATTCAATAAAACGGATGGATACGAAGTCACAGTACGTTTTAATTTATGTTGTTGGAAATCAACCTCTTTTAATTTTAACCTTTCCCACATACAACAAATCTACAGCAGACGATTTGAAAACAACTAGGAAAAAATACAGAAATGAAGATATTTACGAAGATATCGTAATTAGTGGGGGGAAAATGAATACATTATGGCAAAAGGAGGAATCTCTAGTTTTGAGCAATTTCTCTTTTTGTCGATATTTTCAAAATCCGTCTGCTGCAGAGGCGTCAGGGAGTGCCTGTATATGGCAAAGGGTTATTGTTCATAGTCAACGGTTACGAAGACACACGAGAACATTTATGCAGTATTGTTTCTACACGCTGTTTAAAGACATTAGTGGAAAAGGAGAACCCTAACAATTGTAGCGAGTTCTCATTTCGGCACAATAATTTAAACATGTGCCTGCTAGAGAGGCGCAAGACGTTATCTGTATAAACAAGATAAGAAATCGTACTCAGTAACTGGTAACATTTGATCAAAACAGGACACGCCGTTGTATTTTTACGACAAATAATACAAAATCATCAGGCAATTTTCAAGGGAAGCAACTATTACTAAAACACATGAAGTAACTTAAAACTATTCTGGATTACTATCCCTATTAAACATGGAACATATGCACCACCTGTGTGTTATTAGTATAGTTTACATTATGCGCATACAAAATGAAATTTCTATTGTATCTACCATTTTCCCCCTGTGGAAATGTTTATTGGGGAAACATTTATATACTCACAGGCATTGGAAGCCATGCACGTTTCAAATAAGATGCATGCATTTCATAATCACATGTGTATGTCTAAATTGTTGCAAAGGTTTCCCATATTTCAAAAAACCATGACCTGAACAAGCATATACTGGTCATTTTATAAAATATTAAACACTTTGTCATAATGTAGCATAAGTATATATGTAATATATGTGTATGTCTCTGTAATCAACGGTCTGTCTGTCTGTGGCAACAACTTTAACATTGGTCACAATGACCTGTAAGGGGTAGGGCTTTTCTATATGTTTGTTATGTTTTGTAACAAGACCTGTCTAATAATAGATACATTTGAAAGCGTGAACTTACATCGACCTTAGAGCAACATTGATGAAAAACACCTAGTGCATCAGTTGTTCTAAAAGGTTATCTTATTTGTTACAGAGAATCAATCCGGTTAACCACCTATTGGCGAAAAACCCGAGAACGATTCAGCAACAGAATTTACCGATACAACAAGGTAATTTAATTATAAATATATACACTATGAAATTTGTACTTGATCCTGATACATGATTTACAGATCCGTTTCGTTAGGTCATCCACTCGTTAGAAAGAGTCCTTACTTTACAATGTGGATGATTTTATCTATAGTTTGGATTATGCATATACAATGAAATTAAACAAATACATATGTTAGTGGTTTATGAGTTATTAAATATAATTGGGTCGGGATAACTAGAGCATGTGATACATGTAACTCGAATATATCGCTTAAAGGATCTATGTTTGAAATACAGTAGTTCGTATTGATTATATTAGGCTACTGGTTAAACTTATCACTACGACGCTGTTTTAGTCGGAATGAAAACCCAGAAGCCCAGATCATCAAAAATGCAAACCATTACAGACATTTTTACAGTATTATGTAGTTAACGATACGTAATTTGATGATGAATAAATAGCTATGTGTATGTATTATTGAAGAGATGCGAACAAACAACAATTATGTATTTAAGAACTCGTTTCATGAATATTGTTTTGCATATTTAAATGAATCATGTTGGATATACGAACATATCAATTAACTACAAAATATAGTGTTCAATAACTGAACACACACATGCAGTCTCATACCTAGGACTTACATAATGGTAGTAATGTATTGCATGCCTGGAGCTCAGGGTTGTCTATTCTAGGATTTAAAAACAAGGGGTGAATTTTATCAGAAAACTGATTTTATGAACGAATTGAGACATTTTCCCCTTTTATGTCTATGTAAGAAATTCACTTGCCCCTTCCCCTTCATACACATTAAGCGGGGAATATTCAAAACAGTGTGATGATTAGCACGATACCCCCTTCTAGAATAGATACTGTTGTGGAAATAGCCTTACGACTGATTACACCAAAAGCACTGGTAAAGTACCCTGGAAACGCATTGATGTAAACGTTGAAACTGTTGAAAGCGGCTTGAAACCCACATCAAACATACAAACCCACGTGACATTGAAAGCCCAATCAGCTTGATGAATATATATTTCAATTTCGTGTGTCACAGTCAGATCTGTGGGACGTATTTGCGTTAACTTTAAATGCGGATAAAAAACAATATCATACTTGTTTAATTGTCTTGTGTTTAATCAACAACAAAGATTCTTCCTGGATATAGCAAACACAAATCACAAATTTGATAATACTGACCATTTGGCATCCTTTATAGCATGCAATTAATCAAAGGTATATTTGCCTTAGTCATAAACGATTATTTACTATTTCATAGGCCAGTCAAGAAGAATCGAAACTACTAGCCAAACAACATCAACTACTAGCAAAACATCAAAAGCAACAACACCGTTACCAGTCCCAACAACAACAACAACCACAACAACAACAACACCAACACCAACAACAACAACACCGTTACCAGTCCAAACAACAACAACACCGTTACCAGTCCAAACAACAACACCGTTACCAGTCCAAACAACAACAACACCTTTACCTGTCAAAACAACAACAACACCTTTACCTGTCAAAACAACAACAACATCGTTACCAGTCCACACAACAACACCGATACCTGTCCAACCAACAACACCGTTACAAGTCCGAACAACAACACCGCCACAAGCCCAAACAACACAATCAACAGCAACGTTACTTGACCAAACAACAAAAGCAACAACATCGTTACCTGTACGAACAACGACAGTCAATAACATGTCAATTATAATGGCAAGGCTTTTTGCCATTGAGGCAGCGATGAAAATGAAAAACAATGAGATGAAAAAAACAACACGTCAGCATCAGACCACACAGTCTCCTGTGAAAACCATTACTGTTAATACAAAACGCAAACCAACACAAAAAGTCGATCCTCATCTCGACAATTTTAAAGTTAGACGGAAGAAAAAACGCATAATATATGTAAAAGCTCAGAAAATCCTTGACCAAATTGGTCAAACAGAAGATCCAAATGTTGCAGCCTTCTTGCGACTTGCACTAGAGAGACTTAACGCAGACGAAGATTTAGTTTCAGCAAAACAACACCGTAATATTCTACGAGCGACGAATAATCGGAAAACGCCTTTCAAAACTACTGCAACCACGAACAAAGCTACAACTACTCCCGTTACTATTTCTACATCCGCATCATCCCTAATACAAGCTACAACAACAACCACAACAACAACAACAACAACAACAACATCAGCACCAAGCCCAACGACAACAACCGTTATGCCAACAACAAACGCACCAACTACAACAACACAGCGGCAAACAACACAAACGTCAACACAGGCCCCTCCAAATACAACAACAACAACATTAACATCAACATATTATTTCTATGATGAGACAACGACGGAGCCAACGACCACCACACAAAGTCTAAACGATAAAAAGGCTCGCGGAAAGGGGAAAGGTAAAGTATCGAATCCGCGGCGTAGGCTCAGACAGAGATGGCTTAATGCAACTCCTTTACCTATAACTATAAGGACAACGACAGACGGCCCTGAAGCACCCGACATGGACATGATCCTGGCTGAGAATATGATATCGTCCATTGTTAATAAAGTTGCAAATCAATTAATTGAGCCAGTAACGGGAGAAATTAAATCACTTCAGAAATCAATTAATTCAATGCAATCCTCAATCACTGAAGATGCAAAAGTCGTACCTTTAACAACAAAAGTCCCCAAAAAATCAAAACCACAAATTAGGCATGATATTAATAGATCACTTATCGATAAGATAAGTTCTAACGTCCTAACAAAGTTACACGGAGTTTCCTGGCTGGAGCAGAAGCCTACTGAAACAAATCACAATGTTAACATTCAAGGACCTTCAGTTTTTAACAGGCAACAATCAAACAATTACCCAAAAGCAGCACTACCAGTGGTAACACCAAAGCCGACAACCCAACCGCCACCTTTGACAACCAAACCAACTCCTAAAAGACTACCAGCGCCTAAAATGATCGGTAGTTGGATGTCAGGGTTACCGCCAGCTTTATCTATGCAGCTTTTCGCTGTCGAAACGTTTCCCATGAACAAGGAGAAACTGCATAGCAAACCGCTAAGAAGTTTCACTGTACAAGCTCCCGTTAAAAAGGCCCAAATTAAAGCGACTATTTTACCCACACGAAACTATCCTTTACAACGTGCGAATATTAGACCAGTAAAACAAGGACTTTTTGGAGGTGTAACTAATGCAGTCGAGATACCTGTGAGAACAGATCATTTGTTCATGGGAAGAACTGCTATCGATTTACCATTAATACATAGCAACGCAGTTCCTATTCAAAGACACACAGTTCCTATTCAAAGACACACAGTTCCTATTCAAAGACACACAGTTCCTGTTCAAAGACACACAGTTCCTATTCAAAGACACACAGTACAAAACGACTTTGAAGCAGCTATGAGAACAGGAAATGCTCAAATCGATATATCGCCAATACCAAGCAACGCAGTTTCGTTTCATAACCACGCGAAACGAAATGAAGTTCAGCCAGCTATCAACTATCAAATGACAAATCAAGGAGTAAAGTCTGCTAACCTAAACGTTGACAGCATCATAGCAAAGATAACAAATTCGGTGTTAGGTGAAATGAACAAGAAAATAGACTCATTGCAACATTCAATCAGAACAACAACAAACAAACCATCTCTTAGACAAACATACTTAAGCCCAATGTCTTCCAAAGCGGTTGCAGGTGGTAACAGTGTATCACCGATATCTAAAGAGATGGTTATAAAGCAGATAAGCGAGGCAGTAATCATGCAACTTACGGGCCATGTGAATACATATGCAGAGAAGACAACAACTACAAAGCCTACTACAACCGTGAAAAACAAAGAGCATGAGCCTGACAGTAAAAAGGGGAGCGTGGATAGTAAAACCAACAGCGGCAATGCTGATGCAGGTACGAACAGCGCGTTAGTGGATGCAATAAGTTCGAAAGTGTTTGGTAAAATGAATGCAAAATTGGACGCACTATCAAAGTCTGTTAACACATTACAGCACAATCTAGGTCAACAAGAACTCGAGGAAATACCCCCTGAAATGTTCGGTGGAGGGCGAAGAAATCAGGAGATGGGTGGACAAGAACAAATGATGCAAAAATATCGACAAATGCAAATGTCAGAAATGGCTAACATGCCACCAATGTACGGCATGCCTTTTCAAATGATGCATCAACCGCAAAGCCTACGTAACGCATTTAATACCAATTACAAAGGTATGAACTCGAATACGGGAGCTGTTACAGAGGCTCCAACAACGAAAACAACTGAACAGACAGTGTCAGTAAAGCTTAACATGAACAACGGAATGCCATGGATGCCAACGATGAACCAGTGGTCGCCTATGGGAATGCCTAATCAACAGAGTATGTGGAGAAGCGGCGGAGGAGGGGGAGAAGGAGGATCAAGCAAATGGTGGAAATAATGAATATGTGGCAGTATAGAGATATGGGATATCACTTTTACTTATTTCCGCAAGGGCGTCGCTACTTGTTCTAACAATATGACATTACATCTTAGTTTTAATTTAAACCAGTTATTATTTGCAATTTGTGCAGTCTTTTATATACAAATATCCGCATATAATTCAGGGGTAATACAGGGTTGTCGGAGGGTGTCGTACTAACAGCTCGTATTCATGCCCACATTTTCGATGTTCCCTTACCGATCGTTTACATGTATGTAATCAAATCGTCGAAGGCACTGTAGTTGGAACTCGATAGACCTACGTTTTAGCTCAAGAATGATGGAACTTTATTAGAATGTTTGTCTTGGTTTTATGTAAGCTAATTGTTTTGGATTATCATATGTTTATCCCCAGGTAGCTAGGCTATATTGAAATAAAATATTTTGTACACTTTAGAGACCACATTTTCGAATTAAGCATGTTGAAACCCTGTGTCAGAATATTGTACGAATTGCACCACACGCCACTGTCAATAACAACCAACTTTTTATTTCCCAATTACTCATTTTCTGCACAAATGACCGTTTGCCAAATACAGACACTTTTTGACGCCTTTGCAGCAGACAACTTTTGAAAACGAGCAATTTCTTCTTTTGCCACAATGTTTTCAATTCTTTTTAGTAATTACCTACATTTATAGAGCTTTTCCGTGTTTTTGCCTGGATATTCCCCAAAGCATCTGCTGCAGATGTGTTGTACGTGGGAAAGGGTTAAAGACCACCTGGTTGTTCTCTGCCCATGGATGGTCTTTAAAAGCAGGTCTGCTTAAGTAAGAAAGGAACATGTTAAGTGGAACTTCTCATTCTTAAACCTTCCCCACTTACAGACGCTTTCTGACGAGAAGCCGGTCTATTACTTTTGTTAGAAGGTTTAAGTGTATGAGAATTTCGGCACAAGCTTGCACAAGCAGGGGATGCCTGCTTCTTCTTCTCAAATGTATGGGCCGAGCATCTAGTGTCATGATCTGATCTAGTGAAAAGCTGCTTTTTTTGGTCTCGTAGTATTAATTTCAGTTAATACGAAAACAAAACCAGGTGTAATTTTTTTTCAATAACCAATGAAGCTTTCTGAAATGAAATTGGCCAAATTCTGGGGGCCGCCATTTTGAGTATGTATAAAATGAGACGAAAAACACGTATTGAAAATTATTGTCGTCTTTTTAATCATTTTTTTAAAATCGATATTTTGGGTATGTATAAAATGAGACGATAAACACGGATTGAAAATTATTGTCGTCTTTTTAATCATTTTTTTTAAAATCGATATTTAAGATCATTAAAGTGCTGTGTTATGTGGGAATTAACATTTGTACGAAAAGTTAAAATAAATGGAACTCTGTAAGAAATATGTTTTCCCGTTCGTCAAAAAAACGACAGCATTAGTCTTCTTACGCCCGAATCTAAATGTTGACTGTATCGTAGCCAAAGAAGGACGTGACGTCATTTCCGTAACACTTCATCTTGACGTAACGTCAATGGAGCGACGTCGTTTCCAGCAAAAAAGTGGTATCAATATGAAAGACCCTAAATTCCTATACATGAGCTATTGACTCACTCATTCAAAGTATAATTATTTAACAATCATTGTGGCAAAAGTATAACTTTCTCATGAGGAGCAATTGTTCTTTTGGCGACAATCTTTTCTTAAATCGTCTGTTGCATAGGCCTCAGAAACCGTCTATAATGGGAAAGGATTTAGCAGAAATGTGACCCCTTACATAATTTGTTCCAGTCATATTGACTGGTTGAAAAAGGCAGTCGCCAGGTGGCATCAGGAAAGAGCTGATCTATTTGTTACTTTACCATAATACAGGTGATCGATGAAGGATCATCTTGGCACTCATGTTTTAACCTCGTTCATATCAATGTATTCCTTGATTTTCTGAAAGTCTTTACTTTATTATTTTCTGTTTGTAATAATAGACGACAGCATTACGAATTCCAAATATGTTTTGATAATGCAAGAAACATGACATTAACATTATTATTAGCTAGTCAATTACTTATAAATCCTTTTTTATGGCCAAAGTATGCTCTTTAATTTTTGTTTATAATTATCTTGCGTTTTTTTTCGTAAATAGGTAGCACCTATAGATCTATATATTATCAATTACGTAAACTATTTTAAGAAAACATCTCAGCTCAGCAACTCTACAATACCTCCGATTGAATAAAAATATTTTCGATTTATCTACAACTCGGTTACAAAATATAACTTTATAGAAGGATCTTACTTCGAAAAGTGTTAAATAAATGTATTTGTACTATATTCAACATAGAATCAAGGAATAATGTATGATTTATGAATTACCTCCCTTTATATCAAAATAATTTGCCCGACGGAATCAGTCTAGCAAGCTATTTATAGGACATTTTGGATATGTTTTATCTGCCCAAACATAAACAAGAGGGCCAAGATGGCCCTGAATCGATCACCTAATTGATAGTAAATTAGTAGCAAATATTTAACTGCAAATATCTGGGAAAATTTGATCAAGGAGTGCAAATGAAACTGCAAGGAGTGGACACTTCTCAAGAAACAGCTTATCAGTAAAGGCCATTTATATCTTGAAATATAACAAGAAGTTAAATAAGAATGGAATTATAAAGTTTTTGTCATTTTGCACCTTTCCTGGTGCCGCCTTGCTGCCCTGTTTTTCCACGAAATCAATACGGCTTCAAAAGTTTTTTAGAGGGTCACTTAAGGAACATTTCTACCAAATTATCTTGTAATCGCACAAGCAGATTATGGAGGAAAAGCATTTTAAAATTTGGGTATTTTTCTCACTTTCTGATGCCGCAGCAACCAAAGTTCTCAATGGAATTTAATCTTTGAACAATTTTGAAAGAGGACCACCAAAGGAACATTCCTGTGATGTTTTGTGGAAATTGGTCTATTGGAATAGTAGGAGTTGGTTGTCATTTGTAGCTAAAAGTTAAATTTATCCCTTTTGTGATGACGCCTGGTTGATATGATTGTGTAACCAATTAAAACGGCTTAAACAAATTAAATATAGGATCATTAGAGTAAGATTCGTATTATATTTTCTAAAAATTAGACAAACACTTTCATAAGAATGGAATTTTCAAATTTTCTCATTTTGCCCCTTTTCTGATGCGGCCTGACTGCCATGTTTTTCAACCAATCAGTATGGCTTGAACAATTTTTATAGAGGGTCACCCAAGGAACATTTCTACCAAATTATATTTGAATCTGACCGGCAGATTCGGAGGAGAAGATTTTTTTAAAGTTTGGACATTTTGTCCCCTTTCTGATGCCGCAGCAACCAAAGTTCTCAATGGAATTTCAATATTTGAACAATTTTGAAAGAGGACCACCAAAGGAACATTCCTGTGATGTTTTGTTGAAATTGGTCTATTGGAATGGTAGGAGTTGGTTGTCATTTGTAGCTAAAAGTTCAATTTATCCCGTTTGTGATGGTGCCTGGTTGCTATGATTGTGTAACCAATCAAAATGGCTTAAACAAATTAAAGAGAGGATCATTAAAGTAAGATTCGTATTATATTTTTTTTAAATCAGACTAACACTTTCATAAAAATGGAATTTTCAAATTTTGTCATTTTTCCCCTTTTCTGATGCGGCCTGACTGCCATGTTTTTCGACCAATCAGTATGGCTTGAACAATTTTGATAGAGGGTCACCCAAGGAACATTTCTACCAAATTATATTTGACAAGCAGATTCGGAGGAGAAGATTTTCAAAGTTTGGACCTTTTGCCCCCTTTCTGATGCCGCAGCAACCAAAGTTCTCAATGGAATTTAAATCTTTGAACAACTTTGAAAGAAGCCAACCAGAGGAACAGTCCTGTGATGTTTCACGGAAATTGTCCTTGGAGTTTGGGAGGAGATGATGTTTAAAGCTAAAAGTTAACGCCGGACGGACGACGGACGACGGACAAAAAGTGATCAGAATAGCTCACCTTGAGCCTTCGGCTCAGGTGATCTAAAAATGCTTATATTTACATATTTTAACTCAATGTAGATCGTAAGCTCGATACATCTCAAATCTTAGTATCAATCCGGTGCCAACCAAACGTCAGATGACCTAACGGGCACCTGCTTACTACGTCACTTCTCAATGGGCGTATGTCCCGCGCAATAATATTCTCTGTCTCAAGACACGAAGAAGGCTAATGTTGAAAATGAGTTTTGAACGTATGGATCCGATACTTATTCAAATATTTTATATGAAGAAAAAAATGGTCCAACTAAATGCCCCTATTAAAATTAACGCCCGACTTGACAGATCTTAGAAAATTAAGATTAATCTTATGAAAAATGCTTATAATAGAAAGTTCTTGTTTCCCACAACGTCGCGAAAAGTTTGTTCTTTAAACCTTTCCCTCATACGACAAATCTGCAGCAGACGACTTTGAACCTATTTTGTCAAAAAATAGAAAATCTCTAAAATTGAATGGATAACCTATGACAACAAGTAGAAAACATTGTGGCTAAATGAGAAATTGCTCGTTTTGAGCAATTTCTTCTTTTGTTACTATGTTTTCAAAAAGCCGTCTGCTGTGAAGGCGTCAGAAAGCGTCTATATGAGGGAAAGGGTTAGTTAAGGAAGAATAATACCTATTGACGATTTCTGTATGAGATCGTTAGCGATCGGTATTGTTCGTTTGGCTTGTAAAGCATTCCAGGACAATATTCCGCGAAGATTACGGATATCTTTCGTGGATGAGCGGAAATTACCGAGCCTTAAGCCAATGTTCATGTGAGGCTCAAAATCATTTCTTAACGTGATGATTAAATGAATTTAAATTCAGTATGTACTATTTACCATGACACGTTGAACATGTCTTTGAGAGAAAGTACATGTGTATGAGTATGTAGGAATCACAAATACACATGGTATTTAATTTATGAAAACATATTTTGAAGTGAAAGAAAGTTTCGCGATGTTTTGTGTTAATAAAATTATTCAATAATGATTTAAAAAAAAATAAAAGATAACATCAACAATAGTGAGTTGATTTTTCAACTGAGGTTGTATGTATTAGTTTGAATAACTCATAGTTGTAGAGCTGCAAACGTTCAGGTATAAATAATGTATATTCTTCGAGCTGAAAATGTCCAGTATGAATAATTATTATTTGAAGAGCTGAAAACGTTCTAATCGATATGTTTACAACATTCCTTAGTTATTGTTGTAAAAGAAAAAGGTTTCATTCTGAAGGTCTGTATAACAATGATACAGTGATAGAGTGATGGCCTCTGGTTCCAAAGGTCCCGGGTTCGAATCCTGTGATGGGCGGGTTCTGCAATTTTACCACACATATAAAGATCACTGTTTAAGTCTCCAGGAAGAAGACATCGATTCTGATTAATATAAGCTGAAATCTTGTTTCGCAATCGATGTATAATAAATAAGTTTAAACTAAGTAAGAAAGTCGGATAACAGAAAACAGTCCGTAACCAGCGAATAAACGGATGTTTAAGAGAAATGAGTCAGGCACAAGGCAAAATAGTCAATGTCACCATGATCCGTCTGTCACACCTGATTTTTAATTAATAAATATGTGTTTCCTGGCTATCTTACACCAGTACTCCATACAACACTCTTTCCAAGCAACTGGCTACTTCCACATAGACTGTTAGCCCATTGGTGGAAGACGAATGACGCTTGCCACAGTGACTTGTATCAAACGTCGGAAAGAATGTTGACCGAGCTGGGTTTCGAACTCACAGCCCCTGTATAATCAGTATTAGTAGCATTACCTACATAACGCAGATACATACTGGTGATTGTTTAATCCTAAACGTCTTACGATTTACGGTCGTATTGTCTCTCCGTAACGGGCTCATGAACATGTAAACTAGCGAACCACTTGGGGGTCTACAGTTTTAGCTTTTTTTTCAAAACATGCATTTTGTTTGTTTGAAGACGAAAAGTGAAATCCCTGGTGAGTTTATAGAGATACACAGGATCGAATGAGTCTTCTATGTATGCAAATGCATTCAGATACCATATCGCTAGGCTTATCAAATGTACATGTTACAATACTTGTGTAAGCCTAAAATAAGGTTTATGTATAGCACGTGTAGCACATCTATCTTATCTGTGAGAAAATTCACCTTTAGACACGAACTCATGTTGTCTTTAGACACCCATTATACTGACATGACAACAACATGAGACAAGCGAAAAGGGGTCGTTACTAAGTCCTACGTAGGAGTTACAAAGTCCTAATTAGGCTTTTTTATCTCCTACGTAGGACTTTATAACTCCTACGTAGGAGATAAAAAAGCCTAATTAGGAGTTATAAAGTCCTACGTAGGAGTTACAAAATCCTAATTAGGCTTTTTTATCTCCTACGTAGGAGATATAAACTCCTAATTAGGCTTTTTTTTTTATCTCCTACGTAGGAGTTACAAAGTCCTACGTAGGAGTTACAAAGTCCTAACTAGGCTTTTTATCTCCTACGTAGGAGTTATAAAGTCCTAATTATGCTTTTTTATCTCCTACGTAGAGAGTGTGGCAATTGAGGGCCGAAACTGCTCAATTTACTTGGAAACAAAGAAGGAATTTATTTGGTGTATTGTGACCTAATTGTAAGACAAATGGCGTTTGTCAATCATTGATAAGAATATAAAAGGCTGCGCTTGGGTTCGAACTCACGATCCCTGAATTGATAGCCGTCGTCGTTATCGAACATAAATGTTTATAGCACTGACAACCGTAGGGCAACATATGCCTCTTCTTAAGTTAGACGGCAAGCGAAGCTCTGAAATCCAAGTGCGGATGCACTGGGCCAAATAAGTCACTATGGATCGCATATTCAATAAGACTCGAAATCGATACGCTGCCCGTATATAATGTAATCACAGGTGTTCGAGTTTTCATTTGAGAAATAAATGGAAAAAACACACAATACTTTGTTTAGATACTACAAATAGTCTCTATATGGTATTATACAGTGACTGAATTCATGATGAACTCATGGAGGGTAGGGTCAGGGGGCACGTGTATCGATGGCGCATGCGCAGACACTTAGTAGCCTTACAAATAAAAGCATCACTGATTACTGAACTCAGAGGTTCGTATTTTAGGATTATTTACACACCAGCATCAAGAATTGCCACCCTCCGCCATTTTAGAACTATTCTAATTCTCGCTTGAAGCAGGGTTGCAAATAGTCGGGGTCAGAAGTTCACATGACGTCACTAGGGTTAAAACTCTTGCCGTTCATGAGGAACCCGTGCAACTCTAGTCGGAACTCGGGTTCGTCGTGAACTACGCCTATATGAACCATATAAAGGCTATTTCTAGTAACACGCTCCTGGTTGGGATTCTCCAAATGTTCTCATACGAAATATTTACGGTCGTTATTACTATAGTATATGGACAATATAGAGAAACTATTTGTAGTATCTTAACGAGGTGTTATGTTTTTTTTCGCAATAGTTTCTCAAATGAAAACTCGGAAGCCTGTTATGTAATCATTACTGGGTGAAAAAGTGTATGTTATGTTATGATTTATGTTATGCTTATGTATGTTATATAAGTAGCACATACATGTACGTCAAACACCATCGTTTGTGTCGCACTCTCGCAGTTGTTAATTGCGCTACACTCCTTTCTTGAACTAAAATTCATATCCTTCTAAATTCATGCAGCAGTTCATGACAAATTATAGCGTACTAGTGGATGGGTCGTTGAAAAGAATAAATAAATCAGTAGTGAACATTGTAGACAACGAGTATACTGATCGAATATGCCACTGATATTGACGTGTTGGCATTTTCCCCTTTATCTGATGCTGCAGCAACTAAAGTTATACATACAATTAGATTATTTTAACAATTCTAAAAGGAGACCACCCAAGGAGCATTTGCCCTTGTTTAACAGTCATCAAATGGCATGACTAATGTGTATAATTAATTATTTGTTTTTTAATATTTATCATATTTATCGGTTGCCATATTTTTTATTGATGTCGAAACATCGTGAACGTTTATCTTGTGGAATTATGTGGTTTTTACCCGTCACAATTTTCCTTTTGGAATGATATTGACGGCATTTGATCTCAAATTATAACTTAAAAAGTCCATACCTGATTTCACATACGATGTCGGCTAAAATGAGCTGTGAACCACATGTTTTGCAAATCGTTTGACCGGCTTGATATATCACATGAACCGGCTTGATATATCACAAGAAATAAAACTTGATAATCAAGTTCTATAATTCTCACGAGTTGCTAGATGCTTGTCTTTGTTCAGCAGCTATTACGTTTTAACTTCTTTTAATAAGAACCCAAACATAAACGGTAGTTGAAGTTGATGTAACTTCTAGAAAGCTGAACGATTTATCGGAACATTTTAAATCCACATTGGCATTTTTGTGTGCAAATAAAGCATACAATTAAAAGTATGTTTATATACACAAAATTACAGCTCGCAATATAATCTCACGTATGACGTCGTCGTTAGCCACGTGTAATTGTAGAGACAATTTTGTTTTCAATGTCGATTAATAAAAATCTAGTTCGACGACATATCTTTTTTTTTTTTCGATAAATATTCGTTAAAATATTTCTAACATATTTGAAATTCAGGTAGGGTCATCGAACTAAATTCGACCATTGAAGTTAATAAAAAAATAAAAAAAACCTGCTGCAGATTTGTTGGATTTGGGAAATGTCTAAAAGTACAGAAAAAACAAGTATTTAACTCTTTCAGCGCCGAATTGTTTAAAGTAGACTCTTCCAAGTACAAAAGCGGTCGTCTCCATTTCTCATAAAATAAGAGTCTTGGCATATTTTGATAACTTAAAGGCAAACAATGCTGATTTCAGGTGAGACATCTAGTCTGTCACGAGCTGGCTCACCTGAATCTGCATTGTTTGCAAAAACGTCGATATTGCCTTTGGCGCCGAAAGAGTTAAGGACAATCGTTTGACCAGTTTATATGACATTTCAAATAATTCTTTATCTTTCTGTAGCAGGGTGATATGCAACAACGATAACAAATCTACTTTCTTTAACACAGACACATATTGACACCTCTAAATCAGACGAGTTTTGAAGTTAAGATAAATTCCTTAAGACGATAAATTGCTTCTTTTCCCATGTTCAATAAATGCAACTAAAAAAGGAATGCTTTCCTTTAAATCACTAAGTAAATCAAACTGATTAAAAATCTATGTAAACCTTTTCAAATTAAAACAGGTTTTTATAGTTAATGAAAACGAGTCACAAAGTTTGCATTATATTTGATTTGTGGATGGTGACCATGTTATTTTGTTTAAAATTTAATTGTGCTTGTGTCATTTTTGTTAAGGGTAACTAAGTTGTCGGTATCTCCTGGTCAATCACAGCAACAATAACAAATACAGTGACAAAACAGTATTTAAATGAGTGACACTTGCGCATCGTTACTTCCTACTGAAAACCCCCGCCAAAAGTTAACCCTTCCCTCCTTAAGGAGCGCTACTACTACTACTGCTGACTGTCTATTAGATTCCTATTAAGCCATGTTGATTTGTCCAAAAGCATGGCCACCATGGGGCGGGGCTATTTTGCCTTATAAGCATATAGTCAAAAGTTGAAAAATATCTTCTCCGACGAAAGTGTCTGGCTGACTTTCAAATAATTTTGTAGAAATGTTTCTTGGGTGATCCTCTTTTAGATTCCTTCAAATCATGTTGATTTCGTCAAAAAACATGGTCAAGGGGGTGGGCTGTTTTGCAATATATGACTATAGTGAAAAATTGAAAAATCTTCTCCTCCTAAAGTGTCTGGGAAATTTTTGAATAATTTTATAGAAATGTTCCTTGGATGACGCTCTTTGCGAATTCCTTCAAGCCATGGTTATTGGTATAAAAAAACCATGGCCGCCAGGTGGCAAGGCTGTTTTGCCATATATAACTAAGTTGAAAATAAATCAGGTGAGCGATCCAGGGCCATCATGGTCCTCTTGTTTAGATATAGTGTGATCACTATCCGTCCGTCTTTGTCGTCTGTCATCCATAAACAACCTTTTAAACGTCATCTGCTCCTAAACCGCTTGGCCAATTTTGATAAAACTTCACATGTATGTTCCTATGGTGGTGCCCTTTCAAAATTGTTTAAAGAAATAAATTCCTTTTTAACTTTGAAAACTTGTTGTCTGAAACTAGCATGATCTAGTGGTCCTCTACGAAGATTGTTCTAAGTATGCCTCGCCGAGCCCCGGTAGCTTAGTCGGTAGCGACGCGGGCTGTCAATCCAGGGGTTGTGAGTTCGAATCCCGGCTCGGCCAACTTTCTTACCGAGGATTGACAAAAGTCAATGCGACATGCGTCATTCGTCTTCCACCAATGGGCTAAGTCTATGTGGAAAATCAGCCAGTTGCTTGGGAAGACTGTTGTGTGGATTACTAGTGTGAGAAAACCAGGAAATGCATGAGTAGGTGAACTGGCCGACGTGATATAACTGAGAAATTGTTAAAAACGGCGTTAAACCCCAATCAATCAATCAATCAATAAATCTAAGTATGCCTCTGGGGTCAACATTTGCCAGGCTCCGGGGCTCACCTTCTTTACATAGATATATATAGAGAACAACTTTGAATATCTATTTGTCTAAAACCGAAAGACGTAGAGCATAAATAAGTGGCATGTAGCATTGTCTATTTGTCCTCTACCAAGATTGTTCTAAGTATTGCCCCTGGGGTCAAAATTGGCCCAGCCTCGGGGGTCACCTGTTTTATATACACAAATTGTTCTAGCTTTAATGATTGGTTGAAAAACATGGTAGCCAGGGGGGGGGGGGGGGGGGGGGGGGGGGGGGCAAAATGACAATTTCTTTTTCAAAATCCATTCTTAAGAAAGTGCTTGTCTGATTTCAAGAAAAATGTATAGAAATGTTTTTTCAGTGATACTCTACATCATTTTCCCAAGCAATAGTGATTTGTTGAAAGACATATCTTTATGTAAATATAAACCCATTAGAAGAGGGTCAATAATTTTCCGTAATGGGATCATGATAAGTGAAATGGTAGTTACACATATGTGATCAATGATTCTACTAATCAAACGTTTCCTGAGAAATTATATATGTGTATTCTACATAAAAACAGTCAGTGTGTTTTAGTTTCCCTGTTGCAGATTCAAAAAGAATGTCGTCTGTTGAGGAGGAATGGTGACTTGCCACTGACTATTTAAACTAATTTTAGATGATTTAAGACACATTTAGCATGAGACATTCCAGTTACAAATATGGCATCAACCAGTAAATGTAAGAATTGAAATGCTGTCCAAAATGACAGTGATTAATGAAATACTGTCGAGTTTAAACATCTATCACACTTTGCTTGTAAGATCCAATAACTTTTCATTTTATTTATGTTTACTGGAAGTTTACGTCGCATTCGTGATAAAACATGTTATCGTGTAGGAAAAGTACACCAAAGTCGTGAATATAGGGGAGACCGGGGATAGTTGTTACATTTTTCACGTTTTGGGGTATATCTTCTTAATTATTTGCCGATTTAGATAGTCCATATCATTATGTAAAGCTCATTGTTTGAATTTTATAATAATGTATAGCAACGTATACATAACAACTATTTCTACTCAAACCAGCTAGATATAAGAGGTAAGTGAAATGTAACAACTTACCCCGGTAATGGGGTAAGTTGTTACAGAGCCCGGGGTAAGTTGTTACAATTTATATTTGACAATAGAAAAACATTTCACACATAAGGCTTGTATTAAAGGCAACAGTTCTAATATTTGAAACAATATCACATAGAGGTCTACTAACTTAATCATCTATGTGTTTATTGACGGTGGTTTTCTAAAATAAATATATATTTATGTATTTTTCTCTTGACTTTTTAAAAAAAAAAAAATTTACTTTCGAAGTTCTTTAAAATCACTTATTACAACTTAAATATGTTGTCGAATGAGCCTGACGTGCCATTGGACGATATCATGGTTAATGATTTTAATCAGTAACCAAAATGTAAACACTAATCATTAATCAAAGTTCTGCAGGAGGTAGACCTATCTTACAGCAGATCCGCTTCCCCCATCGGATTCAAATTGTGACAGATGTACACATTGTTTTTGAGGATAATAGTGCACTCCTCATGTGGCCAACCCTTACACCCCTGACACTGGATCCATGCCTCTCGTGTACGAATATTGGAGTAAGGTTCGACGCATACTGCAAAAGCATTCTTCGTCATCTAACGAATCCACTTCTGCGTCGGCTTTACTACGTTTCTTATCCTTCTTTTCAGCTTTTTTTTTCTGCTGTACTTTGTTACTGAGTGACATTTTAGCTGCGTTTAAGAATGTATTCCAGTTTTTGAATTATTTTGTTTCAGCCTAAATTCCCTCTTCAATAGCATTCTTTTCTGGTGTGTCAGTAAGAACTGCACTTTTTCGTTTCTTTCGTCCTCCTGTATTTTTTCTTGTGTGTGCCTTTAGGAATGGGCGTATTCTTTCTGGAGAGATTATCGGATCAGGCGTGTTGTCGAACTGGTCTGTTATTTCACCCACCAGCATTGTGCATAGCAATTCACTGGTTGCAACTTCTATTCCCTCTTCGGCAAGAACTACAGCTACGGCGTGTAGCAAGCAATGTCCGTCTCCAGTTGCATCCTCCCGACTTATGTCTCGTAATTGGGATTTTATCATGTCCATTATATCATCCGGAGGTCTGTTGTTCAGTTTCAATGCCATCATGATAATGTTCGGTATTGTCACTCCGAATTCAAGAGCGCATTCATATACTGGGACTCTAACATCCTTGGGCGGTTTACCTAAAATACGAAATGTAAATTTTTGGGCGAAATGGGCGTAATGTAGAGAAAAAGATGCAATGTAGATCAAATATGATGTTTAGGCCGTATTTGTCATTTTAAAATTATGTTTTCGTATATTGAATGATTTTTGTATGTATATTTGAGTATTGAAATTCCATTTTTTTTTTATACTTTGTTAGTTATTTGATTTTCTCTCTTTTTTCATTTAACCATATTCTATATAGACTTTGCATGGCCAGTTATTTTATTTTCTCTCTTCTTTCATTTAACCATATTCTATATAGACTATGCATGGACATTTTAGGGCGAAATGGACTTCGGGTTGTGATTTAATGAAGATATGAATTGGTTTGTTTAATGTTATTCATTGTTATTTCAGAAACTAAGTCATTTAACAGATGCAAGTAGAATTTTAGGTCAACAAAACAGAGAATGAAACTGGCGAAACGGAGATTTCTGCCTTCGCGAAATGTAGATTTCTGCCTTGGCAAAAAAAGTTGATTTCTGCCTTTGTGAAATGTTGATCTCTACCTTGGCAAAATGGAGAATTCCTTGGGTGATAACCCGAAATAAGTGTTTGCTGACCTTATGATATAGTCTTATGAAACATTCTCCTGGTCCGTTGAAAATACTCGTTGAGGTGATCGATATCCTGTTTGTAAATTACGTGAACCCATAACTTGTGCTTGCATGACGTATCGGCAGAGAGTCATAGGGTTCATACCAATTTGCAAGGCCAGGGATCGGATAGATCGAGCGCCTTAAAAATATGATATTGTTCACTCCATGATGGACCAAGTCGTGCGCAGTTTCCCCTCTATTTGTTTTTCGTATGAAATTTCTTACCATTCTGGAATAAAGGGGAACATTGTGAAGAACTAATAGCATTTAAATAATGTAGATTCACAGTGAAAATACTCATGGTATTGTAAGAGCATTGTTTTTTGTTAACATTTACTAGTTAATCAAGCGAACGGGGCAAGTTGTTACACTGTAACATCATGCCCCCTGCCCAGTGTATCAACTTGCCCCGACAATACTTCAAGTAACAAAATCCGAGGTAGACAATTCTTGTTTGTTGCTGCGTCATTGATGAAACGCAAGTCAATACTTATTCAAAATGCATTTATAAATCATCAGATACGTTAAATATGTGAACGTGAAACGAAAAAGTTTTAAAGAAATCAATATTTACTTACGTAGCTCAAAATTTAACTTTTTCATATAGAAACAATGGTTTGCGTTATAGATGGTAACAGGCTCCGTTAAAGATGGTGGCTGTCAACGTCAACGTATACACGTCATATCTTATGCCATAAACGACATCATCAGCAAAAAAATTACAGTGTAACAACTTGCCCCGTGTAACAACTATCCCCGGTCTCCCCTATATCCCATTTTCATGAAAGTGGACTAAGCAAAATCGAAAGAGTACGAACCGACTAGACATCGAAATTGATGTTGACACAGATATTTCTGTGATTTTCTTCTTTCCGCATCTTTCTGCATTTTTTAAATAAAATTAAAACTTCAAAGTTAACTTTTAATTAAATAATGCAACACAATCGCTACTATAGTACCTTCGGCGCTTTGATTTAAACATGCACTTATAGTGAGACTAAAAATAGCTTATATATATGAGCATGCATGCATTGATCTGCAGTATCTGCGTTCTGACAATGCAAAGTTATCAAAAAAAGGGGCTAAGTGACACGTACCTTATAGCACTATAAGCCATCGATACGTATTTATAAATACGTCTCTGATGGCAACCAGATTTGTTCACACATGTTTTGATAATGCATGCAAAAGCGGATTGTATCTATTAACTTCAACAATCACCAGTGTTGAAATTAATATTGGTGTACTGTGTCCTTTTGTAGGTAAACAAAACCAGATCCCTGCTTTAATATTCTATATTGATGAACAGAGCGTAAAATCGGTAACCAGTCACGCCGGAAACACGAAAAGTGTCACAATTCTTGACCCCCTGTGTCAGAACAATTCACAGGTAAACCTATGGATTATGTCGTTTATTCTTGTGTGCACATTTTTCTATAAAACTAATCATTTAAAATATTCACAGATTTTCTTAGATCAATAATTAAAAACTTCATGTCTTTACAAGGATGTCGTTTGCTTAACCTCAGTGAATTCCCGTCAGATTCGCGGAAGATTTTATGCGCTGTTGTTGGTCTGTTTATCGGTTAAGTTGTACATGTCTTTAGTCTTTTAAATAGTTCACATAGTATTTAGTACACAAGATTTAGGGTGAAATCGCCTTTTTTTCTATACCGTTTCAACTTTTTACATGTTGTACTGTTTCTTTCTAAGGGGTACTGTATAGTTTACGTTTGTTATTGGTTACTGTATTGTATTCAACACCAGATTTTTTCACACCCTTTATTCCCGTGTTTTACCATTGCCACAATGTTTTTTCAAAGTGTACATTTTCTAAAGTTATCATAGAGAGATTTTGTCACTTGAGTCACATACAACCAATCCACAGCAGACGACTTTGCAAACTTCATCTTAAAAATATGAAAAACCTCTGATTAAAAGTATAAATATTGATCAGAATTGCAAACATTGTGGCAAAAGTAAAGTTGCTCATGATGAGCAATTTCTTCTTTTTCCTCAATGTTTTTATTTATAAGTCGTCTGCCTTTGAGGCGTCAGAAAGCGTCTGATTATTGGAAAGGGTTTTAACCGTGTAACTTCTATTGTTTAATGATTATCCAATTTTAGAGTCTCGATCAGATAAAATTTTCTTTTGAATTAACCCTTTCCTGCATGTAGATACATGCTGACGCCTTTGAAACAGATGTCTTTTAATAACATGTTGCAAAATGAACAATTTCCCTTCTTGACTCAATCATGTTTTAAACTCTACTAATAAAAATATAATGTACGCTGTATGAAGAGGCTTATGTAGGTCATGTAATAAATGATGAAGTGGATGATCTCCGCATGTGACGGGGATAATCTCCGCGTGCGAAGGGGCTAATGTCAGCCATGCTTAGAATGACAAAGGGGATAATGTCCGCATGTGAAGGGGACTTATGTCTGCCATGCACAAAATGTCGAAGGAGATAATGTCCGCCATGTGAAAAATACAAAGTGGCTTATGTCCGCATATGCAGTTTATAACAAAGGGGATAATCCGAATTCCAATAAGGTCTGGTTGCCCCAAATCATATAATTCTGGCTTAAATAATAATTCAGTTATGCCCAACTTTGTTCGAAATTGATGAAAAAAACGACAAGCTTTGGTAAACGCTCCGCAGCCCTCTTGTTCCCGTTTATGCCTAGATAATTTGCAGAATTGTTGTATGACAAGATGGATTATCCTTGTGTGCCATTTCAACTGTTTGATCTTGATCTAAAGTGGCTTCTATCAGAAGTTTGTTATTATTGGTTATGATGTATACATTAACAGAGGTTAAGGGGGATGTAAACTGGTCTTAAGTATCTATCTCTTTACTTAATCCTTTCCCTCATGTAGATGCTTTCTGTAGACTCTAGATCAGGCAGCTTTTTGTAACATGACGACAAATGATGAAATTGCTCAAAACAAGCAAATTTCTCATTTTGTCACCATGTTTTCAACTCTATTCAATTATTGTACTTCCATGTAAAGGGAGTTTCCCCCAAAAAATAATCAAGTATGTTTTCAAAGTCGTTTTCTGCAGATTTCTTGTATGTGGTTAACCAAACCCTATGTTATGGGAACACAAAAGGATTATCTTAACTTTTGAGTATCGACAACTTAGAGTTTGAGTGTAAAATATGGCTTTCAAATAAAAAAGAAATGCCTATATCTACATGTAGAGCTCTGCATTTGTTAATTACACTGACAACATATTATTATTTTTTTCAGTTTTTCAAGCAAGACAGATGTGAAAAGCATAACAAAAATGGATTTTGATTATTCCTGACACAAGACTATAGTGAAAATAATACAAAGATGAGCGAAACAAGGACATCTCCTGGTTACCAATTCACTCAGACTGGGACCCATCCTGTGGAAAAGGAGCATTTTTCATCGGTCCATTATGACAAAGATGACTACCAAGACATCGACTCCCAGATTGCCTCTCAAATACTCACTTCTTTCCGAAACTCTGTGTTTCAAAAGAGGAACGGCTCAAAGAAGGATCCCATGGACCAGGCCACTTATCATGATTTAGACACCCATCCTCGTAACGTGGTAAATTCAGGATTAGAACAGACTGGTACCATGTACTCAGAGACAGTAAATGCAATAGAGTCATCTGGAAACCTTTTCAGAGATTTCTCCTACACACAACCATCGCCAACTCAAGAAGTCCAAAATCATTCTTTAGATATTCCAAGAAAAAAAATTGCAGCCATTGATATTAAAGAAGAAAAAATGGATGATGGTTACCATGGACAAATTCGAGCCAATGAAAGTGAAGAAAACCGATATCACAGAAAGATTTCTGCCAATGATTATGATATTGAAACATATGGATCACATGATCAGGTCTCAGACATTCAGTATAGTTTGGATACCTCTGGGTTAGTTAGTTCCACCAATAACGACGGAGACATAATGATGAATGGAGAGGTTCCAAGTTCAAGTTTTTCCCTGGCTCACAAGTCAAATGACAAGACATATCAGAAGAAGGACCATGAGCTGCCACCGTGTCGGGTGTGTGGCTATAAGGCGTCCGGATTCCATTATGGTGCCAATACATGTGAGGCTTGCAAGGTTTGTAAAATGATTGCAGGTTTTTTTTTATGTCATTTTTATAGCCGGTAATCAGTCATGTTCCCAATGGCAAAAAGTATGTTTTTTCCCAATTTTTCGATAAATAATTCTCAATCAGAAGTTCAAAAATAGATTGAAAAAAAAAGGAAACAAAGAAGAAAATATAAACAAAACTGTTTCTTCCCTTACATGCAAGCGTCTATTCACAGATATATGAAATCCAGATTTAATATCCAGGTACCATAGAAGCATATATTATATATTTATGAAAAAGTTCCCAATACATGTTGCCAAAAAAGACGCAAAATTAACAAAATAAACCCTGGATTGATAAGATAAATTATATTTTAAACACTTCCCACATGCATGCAGACTTATTTGTATGCAACTATAGCAGAGGATTTTTTAAATAATTTTGGTAATAGCAGGTGTATCCGAAAAATGAGACAATGCATCTTATGAGCATTTTCTCCTGATGTCACGGAAAACTCCCCAATTTTCCTTTCTACAATAAAAAGTGTGTATCCCCACTTCTTTTCATGCTAGGAAAAACGGTGTTTAAAACATCATTAGAGTTGAAGGTGAAAACAGTGTTTAAAACATCATGATTGGAGTCGAAGGTGAAAACAGTGTTTAAAACATCATTAGTGGTGAAGAGAAGTTGTGTATTAAGAGTATTTGAGCTTCATTCACTTGTTCTCAAATGACATGAGCAGTCATTTATAACAAGGAGTTAACAGGTTTGTTCACCAAAACTTATCTCTTATTACTCATTCAAACCTACAATGTTGCTACTCAAAAGAATTGTCTCATTCAATTATTTTCAGTAGACCCACAACTGCTACGGTTAACCCTTTCCCTCATACGACAATTCTGCAGCAGACGACTTTGAACGTATTTTGTCAAAACATAGAAAATCTCCATAATTGAATGGATAACCTATGACAAAAAGTGGTAAACATTGTGTCAAAAGGAGAAATTGCACGTTTTGTGCAATTTCTTCTTTTGTCACTATGTTTTCAAAAAGCCGTCTGCTGCAGAGGCGTCAGAAAGCGTCTATATGAGGGAAAGGGTTAATATGTGGTAGGTCGTCCGCCTTATGTGTGGGGTCGCATGTATCAATAGGTTTTCAAAGTCGTCTGTTACAGATTTGTTGTATGTGGGAAAGGGTTAAAACATTGTAACTTGTAAGCAATTTCTCCAATTCACCAAGGTTTTCAAAAGCGTTCTGCTGCAGAAGCATCTGTATGTGGGAAAGGTTTTAATATAAAATCTCTGAATGTCACTTTTTGTGTCACCCTGCGTAGCATGGTAGGCACTTAGGGATTACTTTTTTTTTTGTCCGGCATCTGTCTGTCTGTCCGTCACACTTTTTCGTCACACTTTCAATGAGTAGGTGCAGGTGACACACATGCTCCGCGGAGCACTCCATTCTAGTCTTATGATGTGGCCTAACCGTTAACTGTATAAATTTATAAATGTAAAACTAAATCTAGTTCTATGGACTAGTGACATTCATAAATAAATAGTATATATAGTTTATTTATAACGTTTGAAATGGAAAGTTTTTACCACTATACTATAACTATTACTACTGATGTTTACACTACAAGGGAGTCATGTGTATATAAAAACGTGTGTGACTAGGGGTTTGTTATTGATGTAAATATCACAGGGCATGTTTATGATATCATTTCAGTTTCTAATGATCAGCTGTATATAAATTATATGCTCTAACATCAAACCCTTTCCCCCATACAACAAAATTAATCTACAGCAGACTACTTTGAAAACATATCGCCAAACAAACATGAAAGAGTTCTTTGAATGGAAGTTGAAAATATTGTGGCAAAGGGAGAATGTGCTTATTATAAGCAATTTCTCCTTTAGTCACAATGTTTTCAAATGTCGTCTGCTGCAGAGGCATTAGAAAGCATCTGTATGAGGAAAATGGATTTACCATTGATGATGAAAATGGCATCATATTTGATAAAAGTAGCTCTTTTTTATGCTGTTAACCCTTTCCAACCTGCAGACATATTTTGACACAATAGCAGCAGACGACTTTTGAAAACATTGTGGCCAAAGGTTCCTTTGGGAACGTGTCCCGGGTTCGACCCCAGTCGCGGCACTACGGTCATGGTGGAGTGCCCTTGGGCAAGGCACATTTTCTAGCCTTGTACTGGTTTGTTTACCCAGGGATCATGAATAATTAAATGTAATTGCGCGCTAAATGACCTTAGCTGTGGATGCGCCCTAAAACAATATACATTCATTCATTCCTTTGGGATCAATGTTTTCAACTTTATTTAACAATAAAGCTATCTTTTATGGAGATTTTTAAGGTTTTTGTCATTATGTTTTCAAAGTCATCTGCTGCAGAAATGTCGTATGTGGGAAAGGATTAACCCTTTCCCTCATACGACAATTCTGCAGCAGACGCCTTTGAACGTATTTTGTCAAAACATAGAAAATCTCCATAATTGAATGGATAACCTATGACAAAAAGTGGAAAACATTGTGGCAAAAGGAGAAATTGCACGTTTTGTGCAATTTCTTCTTTTGTTACTATGAATTCAAAAAGCTGTCTGCTGCAGAGGCGTCAGAAAGCATCTATATGAGGGAAAGGGTTAAAGGGCTTTATCCCGGTTGCAATCATTAATCACTGTATTCACATGGTAAGGTTAATGATTATTAAAATGGTAACCATATAATTATGACGTCTTTTCATAAAAATTATTATACCGGGAACTCATGGTCTTGCGTGGGAATTAATTCCTTCTTCGAATTATGAATTTTCTGATCTGTTTATCTCTGAATATCATTGATATTATATGAGCCCTTCCATGGTAAAAGGAACAAGTTGGCATTCCTGAACAGTGTAGGTTCAGATCAACTTGGAACATCCTACTCCGTCATATCTAGCATCGGGGATTTGGAACTGGATGTCCTGGGTTTGATCCACAGTCGTGATGCGGCGCAACTGTTATGGTGGAGTATCCTTAGGCAAAGCACATTTGCTAGCTTAGTACTGGTTTGTTTACCAAGGTCTATGAAAAAGTGAACTGTTGCCATGATATAATTGAAATAATGTTGAAAGAGTAAAACCCCAATTATAAGAAAAAAAATGCTCCATCTTATTAGAGTTTTCACACATTGACAGAAGTTTCTGACTAGCTAGTGTAAGTAATATGTGAACAGTGTAGACATTGATAAGACTGCACAAATGCACAGGCTGATCTGCATCTACAATGTTGCATTAAAGCCCTTCCATGGACAAGTTCATATTTGATGTATATACAGTTAAAACTGTGCTAAAGACCACCTTCTTTAGAAATTCCCTGTCTAAAGCAACCACACTTTGAATTTCCCAATTACTAATTTTCTTCATAAATTGTTCTCTTCCCGTGGGTGGTCTTTAAACACAGGATGGACTGTATCGAAAATTTGTCCTTCCAGGGTTTTTTCAGACGAAGTTTAAAGAAAGATAGTTCAGAGTACAAGTGCATTCTAGGAGAGTATAACTGCGTTATTCAGAAAGGGAGACGAAACAACTGCCCCCTGTGTCGATATAACAGATGTCTTGACGTAGGAATGTCTAAGGATGGTACGTTTAACACCCCTGTCTCACATGCAACAAGTCTGCAACAGACCACTTTGAAAACATCTGGGTAAAATCTTGGAAAATATCTTAGGAATGTCTAGGGACTGAGTAAGGCAGTGGTAGAGCTTTGGCCTCTCATACCAATGGTCCTGGTTCGAATTCTGAAATGAGTGGGTTATGCTGTTGGGATTTATTCAACGCTAACAACGTGAGTACTGGTTAAGAAAGCAGACATCCAGCATGATTAATATAATCTGAAAGGTTGTTTCGCAATTGATGTGAAATGAATAAGTTAAAACTTAAACTAAGGATAAAAATTGAAAGCATAACCCTATTACAAAGATGAAAACATTATGGTCAAAGGACAACTTGCATCAACTAATTTAGTTATTTCTCTATTTGCCATAATATTTTGAACCTCACTATATTCAGTGAATATTATAGCTTTCAAATATAAAATACAGTTTTTGCCAAGAAGTTTTTAAAATCTTCTGCAATTCATTTCCAATAAACAAACTTTAATCCTATCAAAAGTGGGTAATCGATACAGATACACACCTTATCAAGGGCCCTTGTGTTTAACCCTTTCCCATATATGCACTTTCTGATGCCTCTCAGTCTGCAGCAAACGTCTTTTGAAAATATTGTGACAAAAAGTGAAATAGTTCAAAACAAGCAATTTTTCCTTTTTGCCACAATGTCTTCCAACTTATTTCAGTATTTATACCTTTATTTATAGAGGGATAATATTTGTTTTTTGTTTTTTAATTCATGTTTTCAAAGTCGTCTCCTGCATATTTGTAGTAAGTGGGAAAGGGTTAACCTTTTTCACATTTGCAGATGCATCTGGAACAGCTATTTTTAATTCTTTCCCACTTGCAGATGATTTTTTGACGCGTTAGCAGCAGACAACTTTTGAAAACATTGTAGCCAAAGGAAAAACTTTATTTAGTAATTGAGCTATCTTTTCTTTTATGGAGATTTTCAGGATTTTGTCACTATGTTTACAAAGTCGTCTGCTGCAGATTTGTTGTATGTGGGAAAGGCTTAAAAATAGTGTGGCAATTTGCAATAACTACTGATAATGATGTGAGAAAGGGCCAAGTTTGTTTTACCCTTTCCCACATACAGATGCTTTCTGATGCCTCTGCAGCAGACGACTTCTGCAAACATTGTGGTTAAATGTTTTCAACTCTATTTTTTTTCATTTATAGATAATTTTTAGCTCGACTTTTCGAAGAAAAGGCTAGCTATACTACTCGCCCTGGCACTGGCGTTGGTGTCACACCTTAGTTAAGGTTTTGGTACAATTCCTTTTGTTGTCAATACCATTACAGATATTGCTTTGAAATCTACAAAAGTTATTCACCATCATTACCTCCATCAACAGACAAGAGTACATAACTTTGTCAAGGTTTTTGTAAGAATTATTGCCCTTTTTAGCTCAACTTTTGAAAAACGGAGAGCTATTGTCATGACCGTGGCGTCGTCCGCGGCGTGGTCGTCCGGTTAAGGTTTATTGTTGGCGGCGGCGTGATCGTCCGGTTAAGGTTTATTTGTTCAGCTCAGCTTTTTTTTCTTTTCTGTTTTCTCCCTATCAGTCAAGCGTCTGAGCCATGCGTGGTGCTCTTGTTTTACTTATAATTTTGGTAACACTTATTCACGATCATTACTTCTATCAACAGACAGGAGTACATAACTCTATCAAGATTTTTGTAAGAATTATGGCCATTTTTAGCTCGACTTTTGAAAAAACCCGAGAGCTATTGTCATGACCCTAGCGTTGACGTCGGCGGCGGCGGCGTGGTCGTCCGGTTAAGGTTTTTTGTTCAGCTCAGCTTTTTTTCTGTTTTCTAACAAACTACTACTGTTAAAGTCTTCATAATCATAATATGTTTAATAATAAAAGTATATAGCTGGAAATCTTTATTTGTTTCACTTAAAACTTCAAAACGTAAGGTTAAGGTTTTTTGTTTAGCTCAGTTTTTGACAATCTTTTACTCATGATTTTTCATATCTTAAAAACTTTTCTTTTTTTTTTTGCTTGAAACTTCACAAACTTGCTGAGTGTCTTAAATTGACCTTATATAACAAGTTTCATAACTCTGTAAATAGTATTGACAAAATTATCTCCCCATTTCGATTTAGAAAATCTACTTTGAAGGGAGAAAAATGGTGATAACTGAAACACAATTTAACCTATAGCTTTGAAACTTCCTAAACTTATTCAATGTCTTAACATAACTTGATACAACAAGTTCCATAACCCTGAACTTAATATTGACCAAATTATCCCCCCTTTTGGACTTAGAAAATCTACACTGAAGGTGTTGTCATCCGGTTAAGGTTTTTTATTAGCTTGACTTTTGAAAAAAACGAGAGCTATTGTCATGACCCTGGCGTCGGCGGCGGCGGTGGCGTGGTCGTCTGGTTAAGGTTTTTTGTTTAGCTCATTTTTAGCTCGACTTTTGAAAAAAACGAGAGCTATTGTCATGACCCTGGCTTCGTCGTCGGCGGTGGTCGTCCGGTTAAGGTTTTTTGTTTAGCTCATTTTTTCTTTTTTTTTTCTCCCTATCAGTCGAGCGTTTGTGCCGTACGCGGTGCTCTTGTTTTATTTATTTTTTCTCCCTATCAGTCGAGCGTCTGTGCCGTACGCGGTGCTCTTGTTCGAATTAGAAATTTGGTTAAGTTTTTTGTACCAATTTACTTTTTTTCAAAACAATTACAGATATTGCTTTGTAACATACAACACTTTTTCATCATCATTACCTCCATCAACAGACAAGAGTACATAACTTTCGAGCACGCTGTCCTCCGACAGCTTGTTTCTTTTATTGTCTAGGTGCTTTCAAATTCATGATCGGCTGCAGAACTGTTTTTTGTGTGAAAGGGTTAAGGTGCAATCAATCCCAATTCAGTAAACTATGCTGATCTGCCTACAGCGGGCATTTCAATTGAAAGATATTTTTACATGTATCTCTAAAAGTGTTCACGCTTTATTGACATGCAGATACATCTTCAGAAAATGACACTTTTTCCTTTAGTCACAATATGTTTTCTACTCTACTCAATAAGAATAAGACAGTGAAAGAGAATTAGATTTTTTGCCTGGAAGTTCAAATTGTCTTCTGTAGATTTATTGTATCTTTTCCTCATTTGGACACTTTCTGACACCTCTGCAGCAGATGGATTTTTGAAAACACAAAAGAAGAGTTGCTTGTTTTGAGCAATTTATTTTTTTGTCATCCATGCAATTATAGATATTTAATAGTTTTGGACAAAATGTATTCAAAGTCGTCTGCTGCAGAATTGTCATATGAGGGAAAGAGATAAATAGGGAGGGGTTGATGTGAATGGAAAGATTATATCCAGAATTTTTTTTTTTTTTTTATTTCAGCTATCAAAACAGGGAGATACACACATGAGAAGAGGACCCAAGACATTATTGAAGTTAAGGGACTAAAAGGTGCAACTAATGCACACGTTTTTACTGTCTCAAGCCTTAAACCAGTTGGTATTAAAATCAAAGAAGAGAGAGTTCTAGGGGAGGAGCATCTTGGTTTGATTGACAGAATATACTCCGCCCACAAGATTTGTTTTCCACTCTGGCAAAAAGCCCTGGACTCGGGGATGTTGCCCTCCTTATGTAAAGATCACTTGGTATGTTTATTGACTTTTAACCTTTTTTTACATGCTACAAATATGCAGCAGATGACTTTGAAAGTATCTGCATAAAAATATGGAAAATCACAATAAATAAAAGTTCAGTAAAACTTGTGTTAGCGGTCACCTCTGTTTAGCCGCCACTTGAAGATTCAACATTTTTTCTTTACTTGACTTGTATCAAGGAGCTTCACTTTGACACTCCCTTCAGTGGCTGCCTTAGACAAGCTTGACTGTATAATTATTTAAAAGAGTTGAAACACTATGGCAAAAGAACACAATGTTTTCGAAAATTGTTTGCTGCAGAGGCATCAGAAAACTTCTATATGTTGGAAAGGATTAAATGATGAATATATTGGAGTCATTTGCTTTAAAACATCTGAGAAAAAATATATAAAAAGCTGGAAAATGATAGAAGCAATTTTGAAGCAAAAATGATAATAATATTGTTGGAAAAGATGGAATTACTCATTCCAAGGATGGCAGCCATGACTTTCATTTTAAAGTCTCTGGTATGACCAGGCCTGGGATCAAAGCTGCGACTTCCCTCACTTGAGGTGGCAGCACTTCTTATAAACCACTAAGGCAGTGTAGCTATTACTCTACTAAATCCTATGTTGTGGGTACTCAAAAGAATCGTCTTACTGAGACATAGGGTTTGAATATCAAATAAGGATTTTAAAACATGAAACATGCCCCTTATCTAGTCCTCTGGGTCAGTGTTTAGTGTAGATAATTAGTGACATGCTACCGTAAAGCACTTTGTTCGATCGTTGTGTTTTAAATGTTGTATACGACCAACAACCTGCAACAATTTCTTTAAACAACATCTTCTCCTAAACCACTGTATGGATTTTGACTTAACTTGGTAGGAACTATCCTTGGGTGATCCTTTTTCAAATTTGTTCAACAAATTTAATTCCATTCAGAACTTTTTAAACAAAAATTTGAAAATCTTCTTGTCTGAAACCGAAAGCCCATAGAACTTCGATATTTGGTGTGTAGTATTGTCTAGTGGACCTTTACAAAGAATGTTCAAATTATACCCCTAGGGTCACCTATTTTAGATAGAGTTAAATATTAAGGAAAAAACTTTTAAAATCTTGTCTGAAACTGAAAGACCTAGAGCTTAGACATTTGGTGTGTAGCATTGTCCAGTGGGTCTCTACAAAGATTGTTGAAATTATGCCCCTGAGGTCAAAATTGGCCCGCCCAAAGGGCCACCTGTTTTACATAGAGATATATAGGGAAAACGATGAAAATTTACTTGTCTGAAACAGAAATGCCTAGAGCAAAGCTAATTTGTGTGTAGCATTGTCTAGTTGCCTCTACAAAGATTGTTTGAATTATGCCCCTTGTGTCAAAATAGGCCCCGCCCCAGGGTCACCTGTTTTACATGTATAGAGATATATATGGAACTGAAATGCCTAGAGCTTAGATATATAATGTATAGTATTGTCTACTGGTCCTCTACACAAATTGTTTAAATTATGCCTCTGTGGTTAAAATCGCCCCACCCTGGTCACCTGTTTTATAAAGAGATATATAGGGAAAAACTTTGAATATTTACTTGTCTGAAACAGAAAGGCCTAAAGCTTAAATATATGGTGAGTACAATTGTCTTGTGGTCTTCTTCCAAGATTTTCAAATTATTCTCCTGGGGGTTACCAATTTTACATAAGAGATATATTGGGAAAAACTTAGAAATCTTCTTGTTAAAATTTTAATACTAACTGGTACAAAGACATTTTTTGTCAATCTTCCTAGTCATATTAACTTGACAAAAGACTGACAACATAGGGTGAGGTTTTTTCACATTGTGGCAGTGGAGCTATCCTGGTCCTCTTGGATTGGCTTACCTGACCGCAAAATGAGTTATTGTGGTTGGCATGACAAATCACATTACATAGCTCAGGTGAGCGTTCAAGGTCCATCATTGTCCTCTTGTTTTTATAGTATTCCAGACTCGTTCTAGGTAAATAGTTAAAACTACCTGATACAACATGTACTTTTGTTTTCTTAAAGGAAAAATACTTAATGAAAAAGAACGCTCAGAATCAAATTTTTGACCTGCAACAAGAAGAATTGAAAGAGACTGATAATGAGGATCGCAAAAGAACTATGGATGTATTAACGACACATTTAGAGCTAGCCATAAAGACATTCGTTAAGTTTGCAAAGTCGATACCAGGATTTTGTAACTTACCTTTGAATGACCAAGCCTCTATGATAAAATGTAAGACTCTTTCACTTTTTCCCCCACCATTTTGCCTTCGCAGATCACTTGTGACCTCTTTTCAGCAAATAACTGTGGTTAATATTGTTTGAAATTGGGTCAAAAGTCAAGGTCACATGCGCATCAAAGGTCAAAATCCATTTTCAATCGATACCTCAAGAACCTTATGTCCCAAACTTCTCAAACTCATTATTATTGAACTTATTGTTTTTGGTGTCAAAATTAGTTTCCGCTCAATATCTCAAAAACGCTATGTCCCTTGGTAAACGTCTGTGTCACATGGACCTTAACTTAATAGGTTGCTTGCAATGGGGCGACTTGGGTAAAGTAGTCGCCTTAAATTCTCAGACTTCGCCCATTCACTCGATCAAAGAGAATTTATCAGACGCTCTAAATCATCACAGTCACATGCCTGGTATTCTATTCTCGGTATACACATAAATGTAGCAATTTGCTTATGTGTATCCCAAACGACCCTTTGCTTTGTCATCATAATCAAATTCAAATAAATAAACATTCTGATTCATTTTTGTTTAAATAGATCCCAAACGTCCCAGTTATGACAAACATATCAATGACATCTCCTTTAAGTCCCCCCACTTCTCCCTAAATTGCCTGGTAGAAGTCACTTCTCAAAAAATAATTAGGCTAGTGAGAGCCCTGCTCAAATTCAAAACCTTAAGAAGCCTATGTTCCAAAGTCTTCAAACTTCATGGGATGATTGGATGTATGAAGTTTGTAATCCCTACTATTTTTCGGTTCACTGGGTCAAGGTCAGGATCACAATGGCCATAAAGGTCAATTCCCTTTCGGCTCAATACTTAGAGAATCCTATTCCAGAGTCTTCAAACTTCACAGGATGATTAGACTTCTCGAGTAGGTTACTCTTATTGTTTTTTGGGGTTTACTGGGTCAAAGGCCAAGGTCACAGGGACTTGTTAATGTCAAATAGGAATCCACACAATACCCCAAGATCCATTTGTCCCAGAGGCTTCAAACTACATAGGATGATTTGCCTCCATGAGAAGACAGCCGCTAATGTTATTGGTGTCAAGGTAATGGGGCTGTAAATGTCAACTTGGTTTCTGCTCAATATGATCCCCCACTGTCATACTGGTTGCCTGGTCAATTGTCAAGATCTTGTAGGCTGTCAATTTCAAATTTGTTTCAACTGCATATCTCAAGAATCCTTTGACCCAGAGTCCTCAAACTTAACAGGATGATTGGTCTATTTAAGCAGATGACCATTATGACTGGAGAATGAGGGTGACATACACAATTTCCAAAAAGCATCTTCGTTTCAAACAGTTGAATTTTTTTCTTTCAAGTGATGTCTTATAAGACAACTCTGAAAATATCTTTTCATGTGAAAGGTGAGGTATCTGATTGGGCTTAAGATACTATATCAAAGGAAAGGTTTAATTTTAGCACACAGCCAGGGCCCAATCTGTTTGTCGCCATTTCAGTCAAATACTTATAATGAAAAATTAGTGAGAAATTGAGTGCCTATAACTATTCACGGTCTGGTGTTAAGGAGAAAACAATGTTTCACACCGTTACAAATTGGTTATTCTTTGATTGTGGATACACTAAATAATCATCTTAGTGCGATGATTCTTTTGAGTACCCACAACATAAGGTTTTAAACCTTTTACACATAAAGCAAATCTGCAGCAGATGCTTTTTAAATCATCTAGATAAAAATCTGGAAAAAATATTAAAATGAAATTTAATTCTTGAATAAAGTTGAAAACTTTGGTGCAAAAGGTGAAATTGCTCATTATGAGTAAATTCATCTTTTGTCACAACGTTTTCAAAAGTCGTTTGCTGCAGAGGCGTCAAAAAGCGTCTGTATGTTGGAAAGGGTTAACAGAGGCTCACAGGGAAGACTGGGCATATCAAACTGTGCAGCCTCTATAAATAAAGTCTTTGTTATTATTATCAATATTATTATTGTCATTATTATTATTAAAGGGTTAAATAATGACTAACAGTCAGAGATGTTGATCTAATTGCAGTATCACGTTTTGAGGTATGGATGATTGGGGCACATAAATTTATGAATGTCGAGCATAACGTTGTGGTGGGTCCGAGAGGAAAAGCTTTCCACGCCGACGAGTTGAGCGAAGTGCTAGAAGAAGGGTTTGTGAAGAAGATGTTTGAGTTCTCCGCAGTCTTACAAGAGATCGCATTGACGTACGAGGAGGTGGCAATGATGAAATGTGTTGCTTTGACTTTTGCGGGTAAGTTTTAATATTTAACCCTTACCCTCGTAAAGATGTGCATCTGCAGCGTATGACTTTGGAAAACATTTTGACAAAAGGAGAAATTGCTCAAATTTAGCAACTTCTCCTTTTTTCCTCAATGTTTTCAACTCTATTATTATTTCTACATTCATTTATAAGATTTTCCATAATTTTGTATATATGTTTGCAAAGTTGTCTACTGCAGATTATTTGTTTTTGGGAAAGGGTTAAACATTATCATAACATTGGCTGCATAAACCCTTTCCCTCATACGACAATTCTGCAGCAGACGACTTAGAACATATTTTGTGAACAAATAGAATATCTGTATAATTGAATGGATAACCTATGGCTAAAAGTGGAAAACATTGTGTCAAAAGGAGAAATTGCTCGTTTTGAGCAATTTCTTCTTTTGTCACTATGTTTTCAAAAAGCTGTCTGCTGCAGAGGCGTCAGAAAGTGTCTACATGAGGGAAAGGGTTAAAAATGTGTTCAACTCTATCGAGTAAACAGTGAAGCTGTTATTTGAAAAAAGGTCCTGTCGGAATACACATACAACAAATGTGAAGAAGATGTTTTAGTTTTCCGAAGTATAACAACAGATCGCACTGACACACTGACACACGAGGAGGTGGCCATAATGAAATGTGTTCTTTTGACAATTTGATGTTAAATCATGAAACTTGGAAGAAAAATTTCTGTGTGGACTGTTCTAAATGTTTGTATAGAGTTAACATAGATAACATTGTGGCAAAAGTTTTTAAAACAGTTGTATAAAAGGTCTGTATTAGGGAAAGGGTTAAAATTAATATGATGTGTTTAGAATCATGTTCTTTGAAAAAGGTTTTTAAAATTAATGGAAAACAATGCCAGAAAAAAAATGGAATTGTATTTTTTTTACATCCATCATTATTCAGGAAACTGTAGATCAATCAATCCCAGTCAAGGGTAAAATATATGTTCCGAATATAGGCTTTGCATGAAATCAGGTACTTTAAGTCTTTCCCACATACAGACGCTTTCTTACACCTCTGCAGCTGACAACTTTTGAAACATTGTGGCAAAAGGAGAAATTGCTCAAAATCAGCAAATTAATTAATAAAATTTACTACATTTTGCCAGATGTTTTTGAAATTGTCTGCTGCAGATTTGTACTATGCGGTAAAGGGCTTTAGCTGAAGTATTTTAATTCTATCTATTTATGAAAATTTCAGATCGCTGTGACTTGGAAGCACCGGACAAAGTAGAAGAAGTCCAATGGAACTTGGTCAGTTGTTTACAGGCTCAATTAAACAGTTGTAAACGGTTTTCTCAAGTGATGAATGCTTTTGTTACTCTACGTGATCTCACTGAATGGAACAAGAGGATCTCAGAAAACCTGATTCTGGAATGGCCCACTATAAAACACAACCCATTGTTAATGGAGGTCATGAATATATAAGCTCATAATGTCAAATTTCATGTGGGGGAGGGGAACAGTGGCTCAGTGGTAGAGTGTGGGCCATCGTGATCCAAGCGGCTGGGTTTGAGTCCCATTTGTGCCTGATTAATATAAGTGGTTAGAATTTGCGTCCTAATCAATCCGAAACCTTTCCCACTTGCAGAAGCATTTTGACGCATCTGCAACAGTCTACTTTTGAAATTCTTTTTCCGCAATGTTTTCAATTATATTTATTAATCACACTTTCATAAATATCGCTAGATTTTTTCAAATTTTTTGCTACAAGTTTTCAAAGTTGTCTCCTGCAGATTTGCATTTTTAGCTCACCTGAGCACGAAGTGTTCAAGGTGAGTTATTGTGATCGCCTTTCGTCCGTCGTGCATCAACATCTTCTTCTCAGTAACAGTGGGTCAATTGGGATGAAAATTCACAGAAAGCATCCTCTCAATGTCCTCACCAGAATTCCTTCAAATGTTTGGGATCGATGCAGAAATCGAAAAAAAAAATTAAAATTCTTCTTCTCCCAAACTGGTTGGCCGATTTGTAAATAATTTTGTAGAAATGTTCCTTGAATGACCCTCTATCAGATTCTTGCAAGCCATGTTGATTGGTTGAAAAACATGGCCACCAGGGGGCAGGGCTGTTATGCCTTATATGATGGCTATAGTGAAAACTTAAACAATCTTCTCCGACGAAAGTATCTGACCGATTTTCAAATAGTTTTGTAGAAATTGTCCTTGGGTGACTCTCTATCTGATTCCACCAAGCCATGTTGATTGGTCTTAAAATATGGCTTCCAGTGGGGAGGCGCTGTTAGCCGTATATTGGCTTTACTGAAAACTTTAAAAGTAAATCTTCTCCTCCCAAACTGTTTGGCCGATTTTCAAGTAATTTTGCAGATATGTTCCTTGGGTGACACTGTAAGAGATTCCTTCAAGCCATGGTGATAGGTCAAAAAAGATGACCACCAGGGGGTGGGACTGATTGGAGATTTATTTTTTGCCTTATGGCAGTGGAGCAATATAGGCCCTCTTGGGCCTCTTATATTAGCTTATCTGACCACAATCTGAGTTAATGTGGTTGACTGTGTGGTTGGCATGACAAATCACATTGCATAAGTCAGGTAAGCGATCCAGGGCCATCATGGCCCTCTTGTTTTTTTTAACTAATTAAACAAATCTGCCGCAAACCATTTTGAATTATCTAGACAAATGAGCTGTCCCGCGAGAAAACCAACATTGTGGACTCTGTGTAAAGTATGGACCGGGATCCGCTTAAGCATGCCGGGGAGGCTAATCCGGACAGACAATTTACGCCTACTTTGGATTTTCTGTTTCAGGAATCATTATTCTATACCTCTGTCCCCCTGAGACAGAATGTGTCGACCCGGATCAGTCTGCACAGGCTGATCTGGGTCGATACATTACGCAGAGGCCATAATGTTGGTTTTCTCAAGGGACGGCTCAAATGTGGAATAGCTCTTTTAAATTGTAGTATAATTATTGAACAGAGGTGAAAACAGTGTGACAAAAGAAGAAATTTTTAGTGTTTTTAAAACATCTAATACAAATGCATCTAAATCTGTCCAAATATGGTTAAGAGTTAATGTGTGGCTGGTGCAGAATCAGACCAGACTGTTGATGTGCAGATGGATTTGGGTCTTTACTGGTCACAAAATGCCATAACATTCGTTTTCCTTCATTACCTTTAATATCAATAGCTAAATTTTTAATTATAGAGCTTTTCATCATCTACTGCAGATTTGTTCTATGTGGGAGAGGTTTTGATTAATGCCAAATTAATGCATAAAAATAATGTTTTTGTTGTACAAACTTGAAGTAAAATGTTATATCTTCATTAACCATCATATCCTTCATTCTCGACTAAGATTTAAACAACTGGTTTGTTTAAAGCTCTTGAACTGCATTCTTATTTAAATCATATACCATATGTGAAATATCACAGGCGTCTTGAGTTTTCAATTGAGAAATTTGGAAAAAAAACCACACAAGACAGTGTAACTATAAATAACCTCTCTTAGACTTGTGTGGATTTTTTCAAAGTTTTCTCAAACAAAATCTCAGATGCATTTAGATATACTTAGGGCATCTGTTTTAAGATGGAAATGTAACATCTAAAAAATTCTCTTTTACATTCTAAACATTGTGTACAATAAGGAGAAATTACTGACTGTATTGATGGGGTTATTTCTCTGAGCTAGGTCTGTCCAAAAGTTTGTCGTGTTTCAATTACAGACTTATTGGGCAGGTGACATCATTTTGTGTTTTTTCTGAACACTCTTGCTTTGATTTTGTGCAATCTCTTGATTTCCCTTTCTCAAACAAGTTCTCAGACGCCTGTGGATATATTTTTGGCATCTGTTTTGAAATCATTTTAAGATAGAAATACATGTAACATCTAGAAAATTCTCTTTTACATCCTAAACATTGTGTACAATAAGGAGAAATTATGGACTGTATTGATGGGGTTATTTCTCTGTGCTAGGTCTGTCCATAAGTTGGTCGTGTTTCAGTTACAGACTTGTTGGGCAAGTGACATCATTTTGTGTTTTTTCTGAACACTCTTGCTTTGATTTTGTGCAATCTCTTGATTTCCTAGATACTTCGTATTCCTAAAAATTGTTGTGGCTCATCCATTTTTATTTGCTCAATTAATTAAATAAATATTGACAATCAGGGTTAAATATACCGGTGTATGAGTAGTTGTTAATTAGTAAATATATTCTGTTGAACATAGTATTTTATCTTTAGCCTTTCCCACACATAGATGCATTTTGATGCGGATAGCCAGCAGACGACATTTGAAAACAATGTGGCAAAAGGAGAAATTGCTCAAATTGAGCAATTTCTCCTTTTGCCACAATGTTTTCAACTCTATTCAATACTTTCACTTTCATTTATTGATAGTTTGTTTATTTTTGCTTTAATGATTTCAAAGTAGTCTGCTGCAGATTTCGTGCATGTTGGAAAGATTTGAAAGGGAGAGAATTCTTGTTTTTCTGGAGCACAAAGTGTTGGTGAAATAATGTGATAGTCTCCTTCCATTGTCCTACATGCATAAATGTTTTGATGCATCGGCAGCTGACAGCTTTTGAAAAAGCAAAAATTGAAATCAATTTAACCCTTTCCCTCATACGACAATTCTGCAGCACATGACTTTGAACATATTTTGTCAAAAAATAGAAAATCTCTATAATTGAATGGATAACTTATGACAAAAAGTGGAAAACATTGTGGCAGAAGGAGAAATTGCTCGTTTTGAGCAATTTATCGCAGAGCCGTCAAAAAGCGTATTTATGAGGGAAAGGATTAAAGAGATTTTTGCCTTGATGTTTTAAAATTCGTCTGCTGCAGACTTAGCACATATGGGAAAATTTTAGTTATACAATAACCACTTAAGTGAAGAAAAAAATGCTATGTTTATATTGTACTTAAGAGTTTATATTTAAATATTATGTTGTTTTTAGGTAATATTTCATGCCTTACATTTTAAGCATTTTAAAAAGGCCATACTGACTCAGTAATGTAGTTATCAGAGAATCTGACTTGTGAGGTGGCGACTCTGGTTTGATCCCCAGTCAGATCATGTTAAATGCTGAAGACAAAAATGCTTCTTAATTCAGGATTATTCCCTGGCACTTAGGTTGGAGGGGATAGCATGAAAATATGTAGACACAAGTATTGAAAATCTCTGAAAAAAGAACTTAAAACTATTGAATAGAGTTGAAAATATTGTGGTAAAGGGGAAATTGCTCCTCAGACATCTCCTACAGGTGCATCAAAATACATGATATGTATATTGGAGTAGGTTTTAACCCTTTCCCTCATATAGACTCTTTCTGACGCCTCTGCATCAGAAGGCTTTTTGAATACATAGTGACAAAAGAAGAAATTGCTCAAAACGAGCAATTTCTCCTTTTGCCACAATGTTTTCCACTTTTAGTCATAGGTCATCCATTCAATTATAGATATTTTCTATTTTTTGACAAAATATGTTTAAAGTCGTCTGCTGCAGAATTGTTGTATGAGGGAAAGGGTTAAATGATGGATGGGATAGATGTATCTTTGAAGGTTTTAAATTTCACCTTAACATAATAGTGGGAACTGTGATATATATGTCACAGTATTTATACTTTAAACCCTTACCCTGCTTAACCCTTTCCCACATACGACAAATCTGCAGCAGACGACTTTGAAAATGAACCCGAAAAAATTGCAAACTCCCTTCAAATGAAAGTACAATAATCGAATAGAGTTGAAAACATGGTGACAAAGGGAGAAATTGCTCGTTTTGAATAAGTTTTCTTTTTTGCCATGTTTTCAAAAAGCTGTCTGCTGCAGAGGCATCCGAAGGCGTCTATATGAGAGAAAGGGTTAGTAACTGAACCAGGTTTCACTATTCTTGATATTCGACATGTTCATGCATATCGATGGAGTGGCCATTTGTTAACTCTTTCCCACATATATGCGCTTTCGGATGCCTCTGCAGTAGGCGACTTTTGAAAACATTTTCGCTAAAGGAGATGTTGCTCATGATGAGCAATTTCTCCTTTTGCCTCAATGTTTTCAACACAAGACACATATTATTTATCGTTTCCCACTTCAACAAATTTGCAGCAGATAAACATTGAGGCTTAACCCTTTTTCCCTCATACGACAATTCTGCAGCAGACGACTTTGAACGTATTTTGTCAAAACATAGAAAATATCCATAATTGAATGGATAACCTATGAAAAAAAGTGGAAAACATTGTGGCAAAAGGAGAAATTGCACATTTTGTGCAATTTCTTCTTTTGTCACTATGTTTTCAAAAAGCCGTCTGCTGCAGAGGCGTCAGAAAGCGTCTATATGAGGGAAAGGGTTGATCACTTCTGGCCCCAATTCCAACAACGATACTTAGCACTAAGTAATATCTAACCCCTTCCTACATACAACAAATCTGCAGACGATGACTATGGAAATATCTAGACAAAATAAATATGTCAAATGAGGGAATGAGTGTTGAATACAGTGGAAAACATTGTGGCAAAAGGAGTAATTGCTCATTCCTAAAGCAACTATGTTTTCAGAGGTAGTCTGGTGTAGATGTCAAAATGCGTGTTGCTGAGGGTTTATATTGTACTAGTTTACTGTTGCAGTTGTATAAGCAATAGGTCATTCCTTAGTTATTGTACATTTATTGAGTTTTACTCAATGATCATAACATTTTCTCATATACATGTAGAAACCTTTTCATGCGTCTGCACCAAAATCGACTTTTGAAAAATTTGTAACAAAAGGAGAAATTCCTCAGAATGAGAAATTTCCTCTTTTGCCATAATGTTTTCAATTTTACATTAATTGTACAGTTATTTGCTCATCATGAGCAATTTCTTCTCATGCCACAATGTTTTCAAATTTTCTCTGCTGCAGAAGCGTCAGCAAGCATCAATATGTGGAAAAGGGTATAATGCTGGCATACCTGAGTCATTAACCCTTTCCCTCATTTAGACGCTTTCTGACACCTCTGCAGCAGACGGCTTTTTGAAAAGATAGTGACAAAAGAAGAAATTGCTCAAAATGAGCAATTTCTCCTTTTTATGCCCCCGCGGAATCTCCGATTCGGGGGGCATATAGTTTTTGGCCTGTCTGTCTGTTGGTCTGCACGTCTGCAGTCTGTCTGTCTGCACAAAAAAAACTTTAACCTTGACCACTACTTTTGAACCATAACAGGTACGGCTACCATATTTCACATGTGTATTCCTTGTGACATGACCTTTCTGTCAGTACCAAAATTTTTGACCTTGCGACCTTGACCTTTGACCTAGATG
Organism: Serripes groenlandicus; assembly: GCA_031761405.1. Taxonomy (NCBI): domain Eukaryota; kingdom Metazoa; phylum Mollusca; class Bivalvia; order Cardiida; family Cardiidae; genus Serripes; species Serripes groenlandicus. Next base: position 214,443,624 of record JASEVX010000001.1, on the reverse strand, counting down.
TAGTTTTTGGCCTGTCTGCACGAAAAAAACTTTAACCTTGACCATTACTTTTGAACCATAACACGTACGGCTACCATATTTCACATGTGTATTCCTTGTGACATGACCTTTCTGTCAGTACCAACATTTTTGACCTTTGACCTAGATGTTGCCATTCTCGAAAAAAACTTTAACCTTTGCCATTACTTTTGAACCATAACACGTACGGCTACCATATTTCACATGTGTATTCCTTGTGACATGACCTTTTTGTCAGTACCAACATTTTTGACCTTGCGACCTTGACCTTTGACCTAGATGTAGTTTTTGGCCTGTCTGCACGAAAAAAACATTAACCTTGACCATTACTTTTGAACCATAACACGTACGGCTACCATATTTCACATGTGTATTCCTTGTGACATGACCTTTCTGTCAGTACCAACATTTTTGACCTTTGACCTAGATGTTGCCATTCTCGAAAAAAACCTTTAACCTTTGCCATTACTTTTGAACCATAACACGTACGGCTACCATATTTCACATGTGTATTCCTTGTGACATGACCTTTTTGTCAGTACCAACATTTTTGACCTTGCGACCTTGACCTTTGACCTAGATGTTGCCATTCTCGAAAAAAACTTTAACCTTGGCCATTACTTTTGAACCATAACAGATACGGCTACCATATTTCACATGTGTATTCCTTGTGACATGACCTTTCTGTCAGTACCAACATTTTTGACCTTGCGACCTTGACCTTTGACCTAGATGTTGCCATTCTCAATTTTTTTTTTAACCTTCCCCACTACTTTTGAACCATAACAGGTAAGGCTACCATATTTCACATGTGTATACCTTATGACATGACCTTTCTGTCAGTACCAAAATTGTTCACCTTGCGACCTTGACCTTTGACCTAGATGTTGCCATTCTCGAAAAAAACTTTATCCTTGACCACTTCTTTTGAACCATAAAAGGTACCGCTACCATATTTCACATGTGTATTCCTTGTGACATGACCTTTCTGTCAGTACCAACATTTTTGACCTGGCGACCTTGACCTTTGACCTAGATGTTGCCATTGGGGGGGCATCAGTGTTTCACAAACACATCTTGTTCCACAATGTTTTCCACTTTTAGTCATAGGTTATCCATTCAATTGTAGATATTTTCTATTTTTTGACAAAATTTGTTCAAAGTCGTCTTTAAGGCCCTAAATCGCCAGATGTGGCTCATATATAATATTAAAATTTATGTTTTTTTTACTTTTAAATTTTTTACCAAATTGTAAATGTCTCATTTAACAATGGTTAATAACAACATACGTATTATGAAATTAAATCCCTTATTTGATGTAAATATAGAAAATGTAACTTTTTAATCTCTTTGTATAACCTACTCTGAAATACAGATTGCTTTTTTACGCCTCTGCAGCAGATTACTATTGAAAACATTGTGACAAAGCGAGAAATTGCTCATAATAAGCAATTTCTTAATTTGTCACAATCTTTTCATCTCTATAGAGTTTTTATATTTTTGCCTAGATGTTTTTAAAGTTGTCTGCTGCAGACTTGTTGTAAGTAGGAAAGGGATAAAAAGGCAGATTATGGTAAACATTTTTTTTACACAAGCAGATACCTCTTGACTCCTCTGCAGCAGAAGTCTTTTTAAAACATTGTGTCAAAAGAAGAACTTGCGCATGATGAGCAATTTCCTCTTGGCCACAATGTTTTCAACTCTTTTCAATAAATATACTGTCAACCATAGATAGTGTGTATTTTTGCCTAGATGTTTACTAAGTTGTCTGCTGCAGATTTGTCATATGTCCTGTGGGACAGGGGGAATATAGTCATGTTATATGTTGTCAACACTTTCCCACATACAACAAATCTGCAGCTGACGACTTTCTAAACATCTAGGCAAAAACTCGGAAAAACCTCAGTAAATTAAAGTATAGAGACTGGAACCAGTTAAAAACATTATCGCAAATGTTTTCAAAAGTTGTCTGATTGAGAGGCGTCAGAAAGCGTCTGTATATGGGAAAGGGTTAGATGTAGATGTCTTGTGATTGTCTGTGATAAAAATTGGTTAAAAGCTTTAAAATATTATTATAATCCATTTACCCATTACTTGATGCATGTATTATAGACACTTTTAAATAGAATGGTTTTGTAAAGTGTGCAATTAAAAAAAAAAAAAAATGACAAAACAATGTGACCAATTTCTCATATCTCTTTTCAACATGTAGAAACATGTTGATGCTTTTACGGCAAACAACTTTAGAAAACATTGTAGAAAAGGGACTAATTGCTAAGGATAAGCATTTTCTCTCTTTGCCACATTGTTTTAAACACTATTTAATAATCAAAAGGTTTAACGCATTCTGATGTCTCTATAGCAGACGACTTTTCAAAACATTGTGACATAAGACGAAATTGCTCAAGATGAGCAATTCCTCCCAAAATGTTTTCAACTCTATTTATAAATTGTACTTCCATTTATAGAGATTTTCTAGATTTTTACCCTGATGTTTTCAAAAGTGTCTGCTTCAGATTTGATTCATGTGGGAAAGGAATTAATATATTGGCCAAACATCAAAAGGAGTTTGTGTTAAGAAAAGGCTTCACACTTTGCTCTTTCCTGGATTTTGTCATGCCTCTGAAGCTGTCATCTGAAAACATAGCAGGAAAAGGATGTTAAATTTATCGAGATTTATTTTCTCCCTGAAATTTCAGAGAATCATAAAGTGTTTTTGTATAAGACCTATTTTTAAGCACCCGCTGACTGGTATGGAATCACGGAACTGTTTGAAGCTTCAGTATCAAGAGAAATGCATATTATATCGAGGGTTTGGTGTGAAACAGTTGTAACTAAAAACCTATTTTGAAAACCCTGGTTTAGGGGCAATTTTGACCCCTATATAAACAATGCAAATTTAGGTGCCATTGTTCAGAACGAGCAATGGCACCTAAATTTCCATTGTTTGCCAAGAAAAAATGATTTAACGCTTATAGAGACTTAATGGCGAGGTGATTAACCTTGGTAAAAAAATGCCAATTTTAGTTACAACTGTTTTACGCCAAGCCCTCGATGTTCTTGTTTAGTCCCTTAGATATTCATTCTTGAGCATCAATTGATGATGACCAGTGTCTTTTGTCTTTGGTCAGCCCCTTTTGATGGTGGAAAACATTGTGGCAAAAGGAGAAATTGCACGTTTTGTGCAATTTCTTCTTTTGTCACTATGTTTTCAAAAAGGTAGAGTGCAAATATTGGTTTTCAAGTTCATATCATTGATTAATCCCCCTTTCCCACATACAACAAATCTGCAGCTGACAACTTTGAAATATTTAGCTAAAATTATGGAAAGTCTTTAAAAATGAAAGGTTTAATACTAAATAAACATGAACACATTTTGGCAAAAAGACAAAGTGCTCATGATGGGCAATTTTTCCTTTTGCAACATTTGTTTCCAAAGTCGTTTTTTACAGAGGCATTATATGTATGTGTCACTTAGTCTAGCAAAGCAATACTTAATTTTAGTCCAGAACTTTTATTGAACAAGAACATGTTCAATGGTTGGTTTTGGTGCAGAATGGCTCAAGATTATTATAGAATTGTTACATTTTGTTTTAATGAAAAAGTATATGTTTATATTATAAGATATTTTAATAACTAATTTGTTAGACATTTCATTGTTTCTAAGCTTTTGAATTCCTTTATGAAATAATTAAAAATAAAGCTGTTATGTATTATTTTAGCATTCATTGTCTTTGCTGGTGTCTGGTAATTAATTCGCCAAAGAAGTTCAAACAATGCAGATCTAAACTGGAATAAACATTTTTATATTGTTTCAAAATTGTAATAAATTGGAGCCTTCATTGCTGTACAAGTGTATGAAATTTTATTTAACATACCATTACTATAAATAGCTGAGTTTAGTGTTAATAAATAGCACAGTTGATCTCTCTATAGATAACTATGAATTAATGTCCCTTAATTTAGCTTGTCTAGCTTTCGAAGAAAAAATGTTGGGCTATTGTAATACCCATGGCGTCGTTGTCACAAAACTTTTAACCTTACTTCATTACTCTTTAACGGTTACAATATTCAAATGAAATTTGGTTTACATGTTCCTGGAAACTATACACATTCCATTACAAAGTTACTTAACTCCGGCTTAAATAATTATTCAGTTATGTCCCTTTTTTTACTTAAAAATTCATACAAAAAGTATAACCTTGCCCATCTCACATTCACGAATCTGAACACGAATGAACACGATTTAACGTTTTTCCTTAAATCGTGTTAGAACGTATGAAGGTCGCGCGCTCATTCGTGTTAAGTCGTGGTCGGTCGCGCGCAGTCGTATGGACCGAGCTGAAAAGTCATGTTCAATCGTATGAAGATCCTGTTCAGTCATATGAAGACCGTGTTCAGTCGTGTTGGGGAGTGTGAGAAACTCATACAACCTTCATACGTTTTAACACGATTCAACACGACTTTCATACGCCTATCATTCGACTGAACACGAAATCCATACGTTTGTCATACGACCGGAAGAGTCTATCACGTAACTGAGTGAGAACGTGGGAAACCCCTTGAAAGTGAAAGCTCATTCCACTGGTCCAGTGCCCGATAGATGTCGCAGTCCTTGAAGACACCACCATCTGAGCAACTACTATTTGCCCCATTGTCAACATACAGAAACGTGTATGCAGCGTCGACTATTGCGAGGAGTATGATAGAGTAGAAATCCTTATAGTTATAATAGAAAGAGCCTGAATTTCGTGGACATTTTATAGATACGTGTTTTCCATCTGTTGCACCAAGAGAGTTATGAAAGTTCCATCTCGTTGAAAACTCATCAGCGACCTCCTTCCAAGCCTCTGGGGTTTTTTGGTGTCGGCATGACCTCGTCTGTGTACTCTTGTGCAATAGCCTCACATGTTTCGTAGACAATCGTAGAAATGGTATTAGCAGCCACTCTAAAACCATATTGAAGTGATCGGTAGGAGTCTCCAGTGGCCATATAAAGCAGTGTTATAGCTAGGCGAAGCCCAGGCTCTAGGGCTTTTCTCTAGGTGTCCTTTGTTTGTTTCAATACGAGGACCAACGCGTTCTACTTGTTCTATGAACATCTCCAGAGTGACACGCAAGAAGTTGGTAAATGTATTCACATCTTCACGATACAGTTCTTGCATTAGGTGTTCATACTGCCCATACAGAGGTCTCCTAAACAACAATCATGGTCGAACCAAGAATCTCTACCTGTTCCTCGATCTGCGATGCCTACGCTGCCTCCTACCCCTCACCATCAAAGCCATAGAAGTACTTCCTCCTCCAAAGCTGCTTCTTGCGGGTCTTGTTTGTTGTTGAACATGTTGAAGACTGACACAGAAATGCAGCTTATATACTATAATATATGACCCATGTGACCAAAATAACCAAAAATATGTTGTATGAAGGTTTTGCTCAGTCGTATGAAGATCGTGTTTATTTTTGTAGTCGTATAGACATCGTAATGATTCGTGTTTAATCGTATGGCGGTCGTGTTGATTCGTGTTAAGTCGTATGGGCATTGTGTTTGGTCGTATGACAGATATATTGGGGTCGTGTTAAATGAGGTTAAATCGTGTTGTATCGTATAAATATCTTATGAGTGTCGTGTTCAGTCGTATGAGGGTCGTGTTTGGTTAAGAAATTTGCATAAACCACAAGGTCGAGCACGAATCAACACAATTTTTCAATTTTTCTTAAATCGTGTTCGCAATTATATTAAATCGTGCATGTGAGATTGGGGCATAACTTAAAAGCCGTTTAAACATTTTCAAATAGGATAAATTCTGAACATTTATTAAAGGTTTTTCGAGATTTTGGGTTTATTCATGAATGGGTTTTCTAGGTCTAGCAAACTAGTTCTAGTGTATTCATGAATGTTTTTTCAATGTTTAGCAAACTAGTTTGAGAAGATTCATAAACAAAGTTGGTCTTGCTTCCAGATTATGAGTATACATGTATGCATGAACAACATTTAACCCTTTCAAGGTTAAGTTTTTTAAATGAACTCGTCTGAATTTGCATTTTGAAGAGAGTGTAGCCAATGAAGATAAAAGTTGTGTTTGGCAGCCAACAGTAAAGATGTGTCAGCTGGCTATTTACTGATAGCACAAGCTTAACAAAATTGGTTCCAATAGGTAAAGGTCTAGTTCCTAGATTTTGGATATATTCATGAACAATATTAAATAGTTTGCCTTCTGATTTGTATGTATACACAGATGATTGTATGGAGTGTCTAAGATCTAGCTCCTACATTTTGGGTATATTCATGAACAATATTGTCAAGGTCTTGCTCCCAAAGTCTAGCTATCAAGTGTTTTTGTTATCTGATGGCAGGGAATGCACTACAAAGGCAAAACATAGAAATAAATTTCAAACATGTAAAATGTTTTAATGGCACATATTTCTGTATAATATATGATTATATAATATAACATAATACAATTATGAAATATTTGAGGCAAAAGTTTCTATTTGCCCAGTATTACTAATCTAAAATAAGAAGGGTTAGACTATACCTTTCCCACATACAGCAATTTTGCAGCAGACTAGACTACTTTGATAACTTTAAGGCAGAAATATTGAAAATCTCGATAATTAAAGGAATAATTACTGAAAAAAAAATCTAACTTCATACACACAAAGTAGGAACACATGTGTTGCCTGACAATATGTAACCAATAACTGATTAGTTGTCAAAGTGTTACAGACAGACAACTGGCAATTCAGCCTCAACCCTTTCCCTCATATGATAATTCTGCAGCAGACGAACATATTTTGTCAAAAAATAGAATATCTCTTTAATTTAATAACCTATGACTAAAAGTGGAAAACATTGTGGCAAAAGGAGAAATTGCTTGTTTTGAGCAATTTCTTCTTTTGTCACTATGTTTTCAAAAATTCGTCTGCTACAGAGGCATCAGAAAGCGTCTATATGAAAGAAAGGGTTAATTTTCACCCTGCCATGGTTTCAAAACAAGTTTTTTATAAGTATAGTGTGCTTTTGGTTTGTTGCAGATACAAATTAATTAATTGGAAATTTCGTCATATAAATTGGCTAATTTCTGAAACAATGAATTTGAAAACACCACAGGAAAAGGTGAAGTGTGTCATTGTTAAACAATTCTCCATTACCAACTTTGTTTCCATTCATTCCACAGATTGCTATTTTTATTCTTCCCTTTCGAGTTTTTTTTATTTTTAAATATTTGGCCTGATATGGTAATGAGATTTTCCTTAATGCAGACAACTTTAGATGTCCAAGGCAGCATAAAACTTATGAAAACATGATTGTAAAATAGTGTCTCTCTTTTTGTCTCCATATTTTCTACATTGTATCAAAAATTATTCTAACAGTTTCCCATTTACATGTAGACACATGTTGACTCATCTAAAGCAGTTGACTTTTGAAAACATTGTGGCAAAGATAGAGAATGCAAATTCTCATTTTGACAAAATATTTTCAACTATTTTTCAATAATCAAATTTAATAATTTGTTGTAAATGAAAAAAGGTTAAATATATACATATGTATACATGTAAAGGTAAATAGTAAAGGCTGCCCCATACATGTTTATACTTATCAACAACAAAATGAAAGTATGAAAATACATAAGATTGTTTTAAATATATAACATAAAAATCTATATAGATTATCAAAATATTATCAAATAATCTGATTCCTTCCTAAACATCAACAAAGAACGAAATTAAAACTGTAAAAATATACCCCTTTATAACATTTTGTTACAACAATAAGCACGCGGTATAAAACCTAGAAAACATGTGTTCAATGTAACCATATCACAGGATATCTATTTTTAGACAAGGTGACTTTAACCTGGACCCACATTACCCTCTACCCTTTCCCACCTCTGAAGCATGGGACTTTTAAAAACATTGAAGCAAAAGAAAAAATTGCTCATGATGAGCAATTTCATCGTTTGCCTCAATGTTTTCAACTTATTTTAGTAATTATATCTTCATTTATAGATATTTTACATGTTTTTGCGATTATGTTTTCAAAGTTGTTTGGCTCAGGTTATTTGTATGTGGGAAAGGGTTGAAACACTTCCAGGCTTCTTTCCATTTAAGCTTCAATAGTATTGCATGAGCTAGTTTATGCGAAAAGGTACAAGTTGGCTTTTGTAAACAGTTTAGATCCAAATCAGCATGTGCATCTGCAGTCTGTTTGTTTGTGTTTTTTGGATTTTACAGCGCTTTCAACAGCTACGGTCATATCGCAGTGGACAGGAAAGATGATGATGGATATCACACCCTAAATTTACATTGAGATAAAAAATACACAAGGTATGAAACCAATACCACCCGACCTGCTGAAACTCAAGAGTTGCATTCACTCCAATTGTTAATACAAATTAAGCTATAGCTCTTCTGTTTCAAGCAAGGGCCAGACTTTGGCAGCCCTTCTTATTGAGTCCCCAAGCCACAGGGGCATCCAAAGTCTGATCAATATCTTTAATGTTCAAATATTACATAAACCTTGGTAAAAGCTTTTATTAACGTTTGTACAGTTCTCATAATATGGAGCAGATGTACAGGCTAATCTGAACCTACACTTTTCAGAAATGCCACAACTTGTACCTTGCCTCATGGTCGGGCTCAAATATCGTTTGCATCAGTCAAGTAAAAAGTTGTCAATGTAAAAAAGATTGACACCTGAATAACATTGCACCCCCAAACAAAGACATGATCATCCTGATAACCAAGTTTCAACTTTTATCTACAGATCGAAAAACTGCTTAGAAATTGATATCCTCTTGTTACCCTGTTTAGTGTTAATCTGTTTAAAAAACCATATCAAAAGTAGACATTATTGGTTATTAGTTTGAGTAAAGTGATAATGTATCTCAATGCATGAAATTGTATAAGATTTTCATGAATTTTTTATGAAAACAAATGATCGTTCAAAAGGAATCCATAACAACCTCTTTGAACAAAATGCCATAAAAAATAAACCAATTAGATTAAACCTTTCCCACATACAGACGCTTTCAGATGCCTCTGTAGCAGACGACTTCTGAATACATTGTGGCAATGGTGAAATTGCTCATGAAGAATAATTTGACAATTTGGAACAATGTTTTCAACTCTATTTAATAAGTTAACTGTCATAAATGGAAATTTCTCACATTTTTACAAGATGTTTTTAAAGTTGTCTGGTGCAGTTTCGTTGAACGTGGAAAAGGGTTAACAAAAACCATTTACTATCTCCAGGGTCAAAGTGTAATAGACAAATAGACATCCAAGGCTTGAATTCCACCAACCTTACAAACTTAGTGCTAAATTTCTCCTTTTGTCACAATGTTTTCAAAAGTTGTCTACTACAGCGTCTATATGTGGGAAAGGTTGGAACTCAATCCAGTATTCGAGTTTTACAACTTTACAATTTTTTTTTTTTGCTAAATGTAAATGACAATGGTGACATAAATAGTATCTGAGCAAATAATATTGGTCAAGAAATGAAATTATTATTAGGAAAACAAAAATGATGAAATATCTCAAGTATTTAAACCTTTCTGTCATACATACGCTTTTTGACGCCTCTGCAGCAAACAACTTTTGAAAACATTGTGGCAAAAGAAGAAATTGCTCATAATGAGCAATTTTTCCTTTTGCCACAATTTTTTCAACTCTTTTCAATGATAGGTATCTCTTACATATAGATATTTCACATTTTTGTCTAGATATTTCCATAGTCGTCTGCTGCAGATTTATTGTATGTAGGAAAGGGTTAAATATTACTTGGCCCTAAGTATCGTTGTTGGAATTGGGGCCAGAAGTGATTAACCCTTTCCCTCATAAAGACGCTTTTTGACGCCTCTGCAGCAGACGGCTTTTTAAAAACATAGTGACAAAAGAAGAAATTGCTCAAAACCAGCAATTTCTCCCTTTGCCACAATGTTTTCCATTTTTTTGTCATAGGTTATCGATCCAATTATAGAGATTTTTCATTTTTGGACAAAATATGTTCAAAGTCGTCTGCTGCAGAATTGTCATATGAGGGAAAGGGTTATTACGTGTCACTCTGTAAGGCAGGTACAACTGAAGGAATTAATTACACAAGAAAAGAAACTTTCTAGCAATATTTCTATATATGAAGTTTGCTGTCCATTTCAGTGAATATTACAAAATATCTTGAGCAACTGGCTGCAGTTTATGCACTGGATTTGAGACAGGGCGTCCCAGGTTTAATTCCTGTTCCCAGAGGTCATGGTGGAGGAATGCCCTTGGACTAGGCATATTTCCCTGCCCATGGATCATGAATAAGCATTTTTGTTGGCGTGATATAACTTTAAAATACTGTTGAAAATGGCGTGAAATAAAAGAACAAGAGGGCAATTATGGCCCTGGAATCGCTCACCTGATTTTTTTCCCACTTAAGCCATATATGCCCTGGCAGCCATAGTTTTGACCAATCAACATGGCTTGAAGGAATCTGATAAAGGGTCACCCTAGGAACATTTCTACAACATTCTTTGAAAATCGGCCTGACTCTTTTGGAGGAGAAGATTTTTTAAGTTTTTACTCTAGCCATATAAGGCAAAATAGCTCCGCCCTCTGGCGGCCATGTTTTTCGACCAATCTATATGGCTTGAAAGAATCTGATAGAGGGTCACTTAAGGAACATTTCTACAAAATTATTTGAAAATCGGCCTGACTGTTTTGGAGAAGAAGATTTTTTAAGTATTTTTAACTATAGCCATATAAGGCAAAATAGCCCCGCCCCCTTGTGGCCATGTTTTTCAACCAATCAACATGGCTTGAAGGAATCTGATAGTGGGTCACTTAAGGAACATTTCTACAAAATTATTTGAAAATCGGCCAGACTGTTTTGGAGGAGAAGTTTTCACTATAGCCATATAAGGCAAAATAGCCCCGCCCCCTGGTGGCCATGTTTTTTACGACCAATCGAAATGGCTTGAAGGAATCTGATAGTGGGTCACTTAAAGAACATTTCAAAATTATTTGAAAATCAGCCTGACACTTTCGGAGGAGAAGATTTTTTAAGTTTTCACTATAGCCATATAAGGCAAAATAGCCCCGCCCCCTGGCGGCCATGTTTTTCGGCCAATCAATATGGCTTGAAGGAATCTGATAGAGGGTCATCCAAGGAACATTTCTACAAAATTATTTGAAAATCTGCCAACCAGTTTGGGAGTAGAAGAATTTTGAAGTATTTTTCATATCGTTGCCATGGAAACCAGAATTATGCATGGATCCCAAAAATTTGAAGGAATTCTGGTAAGGTCAATGAGAGGATGCTTTCTGTAAAGTTTCATCTCAATTGACCCACTGGTTACTGAGGAGAAGATGTTGACGAACGACGGACGAAAGGCGATCACAATTACTCACCTTGAGCAAAGCTCAGGTGAGCTAAAAACTCTCTATTATGGAAGGTATAATTACTAAATAAAGTTATAAACATTGTGTCAAAAGGAGTAATAGCTCCTTTTAAGATATTTCTCCTTTTGTAACAATATTTTCAAACGGCATCTCAGCAGAGGCATCAGAAAGCGTTTGTATGTGGGAAAGAGTAACATGTTATTCTGATAGACCAACCAACTGACATTGTGATTCCAGTAACCTTCCTGTAAAAAACTTTGTTTGCACTGGTATATTTAGAGGGCTTACAGTAAATATGATAATTTTGCTAGTTCCAGGAAACCAACCTTAACCCTTTCCCTCATACTAAAATTCTGCAGCAGACGACTTTCAACAGATTTTGTAAATAAATAGAAAATATCTCAAATTGAATGGATAACCTATGACTAAAAGTGGAAAACATTGTGGCAAAAGGAGAAATTGCTTGTTTTGAGCAATTACTTCTTTTGTCAGTATGTTTTCAAAAAGCGTCTATATGAAGGAAAGGGTTAACATAATATGTGTGGAAAAAGATCGGCCATATTCATGAAAAACATCCAAATCTAACTTAAGAATAATTCTGACAAGTGTAGATATAGATCAATCTACAGATCGATAATATCTTGTTCTTATTGCACAATGTTTGTCAAAATTTCTTAACCCTTTCCCACTTGTAGATGCATTCAGATGCATCTGAAGCAGACGACTTTTGAAATCATTGCGTCAAAAGAAGAAATTGCTCGTTATCTCCTTTTGCGGAAATAATTTCAACTATATTCCATAAAAAAACTTTCATTTAAAGAGAATTTTCATATTTTTGACTAGACATTTTCAAAGTCGTCTGCTTCAGATTTTTTTAATGAGGAAAAGTGCTAACCCTTAACCCTTTCCCTCATACAACAATCCTGCAGAAGACGACTTTGAACGTATTTTGTCAAAACATAGAAAATCTCCATAATTGAATGGATAACCTACGACTAAAAGTGGAAAACATTTTGTCACTATGTTTTCAAAAAGCCGTCTGCTGCAGAGGCGTCCAAAAGCGTTTATATAAGGGAAAGGGTTAAGACTTTCTCACAATGTGGTAGAACTAGAAGAATGTGCAATTTCTCCATTTGCCACAACTATTTCAACTCAATACAATAATTATACTTTCATTCATAAAAGGTTTCCATGTTTATTTTCTAGATGTTTTCAAAGTCATGTAGTTGTAGAGGGTCGGGTCGGCCTCAAGTATCTAAGGTCCCAGGTTCCAATATTCTGATGAGTGACGTATGCCTTTCGCATTTTCCCACGCATATTGCCCAAGTGCTGGTTAACCCTTTCCCTCATATAGACGCTTTCTGACGCCTCTGCAGCAGACAGCTTTTTGAAAACATATTGTCAAAAGAAGAAATTGCTCAAAACGAGCAATTTCTACTTTTGCCACAATGTTTTCCACTTTTAGTCATAGGTTATCCATTTAATTAAAGAGATTTTTCTAGTTTTTGACAAAATATGTTCAAAGTCGTCTGCTGCAGAATTGCTGTATGAGGGAAAAGGTTAAAACTTCTGGAAGCAGACGTTCAGCGTGATTACTATCAGTTGAAACTTTGATTTTACAATCAATGTGAAACAAATAAGTTTCAACTAAATGAATTTTGCTTAACCATTTCCCTTATACGACAATTCTGGAGCAGACGACTTTGAACATATTTCGTAAAAAAATTGAAAATCTCTGTAATTGAATGGAGAACCTATGAAGTAGAAAACATTGTAACTAAAGGAGAAATTGCTTGTTTTGAGCAATTTCTTCTTTTGTCACTATTTTTTCAAAATGTTGTCTGCTGCAGAGGCGTCAGAAAGCGTCTATATGAGGGAAAGGGTTAAGCATGACCCATTTGTCTGTATCCTATACCCAATACACATAGACATCACAAAGGTGTTTCCTAAATTTTCCTAAAATCTGTAAATGTTACTGCACACCGGAGCTCTTCCACGAGTCTGGTCGACTGGGAGAATATCCGAGATCAGACAGACATTGATAGAGAACATCATAGACGGTCGGGTCCTCAATCACAGGTGGTATCTGAAATAGAAGTGTGCTTGGAAAACATTGTGGCAAAAACACAGAAAATCTCTATAAATTGATATATAATTACTGAAAAAAAGTTGAAAATATTGTAGCAAATGGAGAAATTGCTCCTTTTGTCACAATTTTCTCAAAAGTAGTCTGCTGTAGAGGGGTCAGAAAGCTTCTATATGTGGAAAAGGGTTAACCCTTTCAGCATGAAGACCCATCTGCAGAAGAGTGCTTGGAAAACGTCTAGGCAAACTCACAGAAAATCTCTTAGTAAAATTGATATATAATTACTGAAAAAAGTTGAATACATTGTAGCAAATGAAGAAATTGTTTCTGTTGTCACAATGTTTTCAAGAGCAGTCTGCTGTTGAGGGGTCAGAAAGCTTCTATATGTGGAAAAGGGTTAACCCTTTCAGCATACAGACCCCTCTGCAGCAGACAGCTTGGAAAAATATTGTGGCCACAATGCTTTCAAATCTCTTTGATTATAAAGGTTTCATTTACAGAAATGTTTCCTTGTTTTGCAAAGATGCTTTCAAATTTTCTGCTGTGAGTTTCTTGAATGATGGAAATGGTTAACCCTTTCCCTCATATAGACGCTTTCTGACGTCGCTGCAGCAGACGGCTTTTTGAAAACATAGTGACAAAAGAAGAAATTGCTCAAAACGAGCAATTTCTCCTTTTGACACAATGTTTTCCCCTTTTAGTCATAGATTATCCATTCAATTATGTTCCCATTTTTTGACAAAATATGTTCAAAGTCGTCTGCTGCAGAATTGTCATATGAGGGAAAGGGTTAAACTGATAGTAAATTAAGATTTCCTGATGAATTGGATGTCATCGTACACACTTACAAATAAACACAGGGAGATGTTTCAACAATAAGACATGATGCTATTGATAACCATTTCTCACATACAACAGATCTGCTGCAGGAAACTGCGAACACATGTGAAAAATCTCCAAAAATTGAAGTATAATTATTGAATAGAGTTCAAAACACTCTGGCAAAAACCAGAAATTGCTCATGTAAAAAGGCACATGCAAGTGGGAAAAGGATAGGCTATTGTAGGAAAAGTTATACTTTTCTTTAGCCTATTTCTTCTGTGATTAAAATAGACAATTCTAAAAATTATGTACAGTCAAACCTGCACTAAAGACCACCTTGGAATAGCAATTCCTTGTCTATAGAGACCATACTTTTAGTTTCCCAAATACTCATTTTCTGTATTTATAAATGACCCTGCATTTAAAGACCACTAGTGAACAAAGACCAGAATGTTCACTTCCCATGGGTGGTCTTTAAACACAAGTTTATTTGTATTTGGAAAAAGTGAAAACTTGAATCTCAAACTAACCAAACTAAAAACCTCTTAAATTGAAACTTATCCTTTATGATTAATATCAATTATATATACAATATCAAAATGATAATTCTTAATATCATTATCAGAATAAAGATCAGTATCTTTATGGTTATGAATATATTAAGATTTAGAGGTATTTCCATAACAATGATAAGTTTGTTAAGAAATTAGTAAAGTGGTATTACTATAAGAACTAAAAGTATGTTAATATTTCATAGTTTAAATATAAGTAAGACTACATCTTTTTCAGTTTAACCCTTTAAAAATTGCAGACACATTTGCAGCAGACAACTTTTGAAAAACATTGTAGCAAATTTAGATATTGCTCATAATGAACAATTTCTCATTTTGTCGCAATATTTTTCAACTTCATTCAAAAATTATACCAACATTAACAGATGTTTTCAAAGTCATCTATAAACACTGTGGGACCAATATCATCTTTCTTGTCCGTGCGATATGACCTTTGCTGTTGAAGGCCGCGTAAAACATAAAACAAACAATTCAAAGTTGTCTTCTGTAAATTTGTTAAATGTTGGAAAGGGTTAAAATTGAAATAAAATACAGTATCATGTATTCATTACATAGATCTTTCTCAGTGTAGTCAAAATATGTAATTTTAGATTAAATACAATGTGTACATTCATAATATAAAGATGTTAATCTTCTATGTCAAAATAGAATGAAGCAAAGATTGTATTTGGCTTAGGCAGTGAAGTTATAGAGTTATAGTGTGTCCCAGGTTTGTGACCTATAACTACATTAT
This sequence comes from Serripes groenlandicus, assembly GCA_031761405.1. Taxonomy (NCBI): domain Eukaryota; kingdom Metazoa; phylum Mollusca; class Bivalvia; order Cardiida; family Cardiidae; genus Serripes; species Serripes groenlandicus. The sequence continues at coordinate 214,428,005 of JASEVX010000001.1, read as the reverse complement.
CTATATACATGTACAATGTTGTTCCTATCTAAAACATATGCTTCTAGGGTTGGGCAATTTTTTTTCATTAATTTCGACTATAGTGATAGGGTTCCACTTTGAGATGCAACATACCAAATAACAAAGCTCTTACTCTTGCTGATTATGAAAGATTCTGAATTGGATACCCATATTAACCATGAATTTGAACCCTTTGCCACATACATTAATCTGCAGCAGACAACTTGAAAAACAGTTCAGCAAAAAACGTGGATTATCTCTATGAATGAAAGTTTTAATATTAAATAATAATAAGTTGAAACATTGAGGCATAAGGAGAAATTGCCCAGAAAATTGTTTACAAAAGTCGTCTGCTGCAGAGGGCAGCCATGTTTTTCAAAGGATCAGAATAATTTAAACAATCTTGGTAGAGTGTCAACCAAGGAACATTTGCCCTAAGATAAGACGACATTTTAAATTGATCCATTGGTTGAGGAGGAGAAGATGATTGAACTTGTTTGTAGAGAATGTGAGCGGACAGACGACGATGCTGGTCAGTCTGTGATCTCAAAAAGTCCAACCCGCACTTCCTACTCAGGTGAGCTATATCAATACCATATGATTAGTATGTATTAAACCCCCCCCCCCCCCCCTTTTCCCACATACAACAAATATACAACTTGAAAGAACAATTACTGAATAAAGTTGAAAACATTGAAGCAAAAGGAGAAATTGCTCATCTTGAGTAATTTCTCCTGTTGCCACAATGTATTCAATTGATGTCTGCTGCAAAGGTGTCAGAAAATGTCTGTATGTGGAAAAGGGTTAATAATAATTAACAAAAATAAATAGATAATCATAATTATAGACACACACCACCACATTTCAAATTTAGTATATTTGTGCCCTCTACAAATTATTAGTGCAAAAATACCCTATCATCTATGTGGATAAGATAGTATTAGCCCTCCTTTGCATAGCCTTTCTTTAAAAGGGCTTCTTTGATGGCAGGATAGACTGAATCATCTTCTATTGTCACTGGAATCTAAGTATCAAACTAACCTTTGAACTCTTTCCTACCTGCAGACGTATTTTGGCACATTTGCAGCACACAACTTTTGAAAACATTTTGGCAAACGGAGAAATTGCTCATAATGAGCAGTAAATGCTATTCCATTTGCCACAATGTTTATAACTCCATTCAATGTATAGAGATTTTCTATATTTTTGCACAGGTGTTTTCAAAGTCGTCTGCTGCAGTTCAGTTGTATGTTGGAAAGGGTTAAATTTTTCATTGACATACAAATATTTATAGACATTAAACTTCAGCGACATAATGAACAAAGATTTAGGACCTTTTGTATGATATATACTGAGAAAGCACATTATCAATAATTATATTAATGTTGTTACCAAGAATTGAATCATTTTCAATGGGTTTTAAGTTCAAATTCAAATTCAAGATATTCAAATTGTATTTTGGTGAAATTTTTGTTTCATGAAAAGGAGAAATAACTCAAAATCAACAATTTCTCCCCTTACCATAATGTTTTGCAATACTGAGTATTCATCAAAGTTCCAATTTTTCAGATGTAACAAAAATTATTGTTCTGTTGATTTCAAAAAGGACGTTTCTAAATATATTGAGTAAATATTTAACCCTTTCCCTCATATAGATGCTTTCTGATGCCTCTGCAGCAGACGGCTTTTTGAAAACATAGTGACAAAAGAAGAAATTGCTCAAAACGAGCAATTTCTCTTTTTGTCACAATGTTTTCCACTTTCAAAGTCGTCTGCTGCAGAATTGTCGTATGAGGGAAAGGGTTAAAATCAGAGCAAGAATAATACCTTAAACGGTTTTCCTGCAGCCATTGCAGCCATCGTGTTTCTTGCTATTTTACCAGATCGTGTTTTGGGTAATTTGGGTACCAAAACAGCAAGTTTGAAGCTGGCAACTGGCCCTATACAATTCCGAACATGCTTAATAATATCTGCAATTATTTCATCATCTGATTTGCCAGTATCTGAAAAAGCAATGTACATAATGACAAACCTTAACCCTATCCCACATACAACAAATCTGCAGCAGACGTCTTTGAAATCATCTAAGCAATAGCACAGAAATTCTCTATAAATGAAAGTATAATTAGCAAAAAACTTTGAAAACATTGCTGCAAAAGCAGAAATGGCTTTGAGCAATTTATCCTTTAATCACAATGTTTTCAAAAGTTGTCTGCTGCAGAGGCTTAAAAGGAAAGGGTTAACATCTCACAATTGTTTTTAAACATGATTTTTTTTTGGCAGCTGATCCAAATTTATACTTTTAAATAAAAGTCTCTTAGCTAAGTTATAAATTTATTCCTTTTACATTAATTGAGAAGCAAATAATATTAACTTAACCCATTGCGACATATGTCACTTTCTAGCGCCTCTGCAGCAGACGACTTTTAATAATTTAATTAAATAATTGTTCTTTCATTTATAGGGAGCTTCAATACTTTTAACTAAATATTTCAATGACGTCTGCTGCTTATATGTTGTATGTGGGAAAGGGGTTTATACTGTATAACTTTTCCCCACCTGTAGACGTGTTTTAACCAATATGCAGCAGACAATTTTTGAAAACATTGTGGAAAATGCAGAAATGAGCAATTACTCCTTCTTGTCACTTTCAGTTATAGAGAATTTCCAAATTTTTCGCAAGATGTTCTCAAAGTCTTCTGCTGCAGATTTGTCATATGTGAGAAAGGGATTTAATATTAATCATTCTCTTTGTTTGCTTCCTGGATGCTCAACTGGCGCTCCCTAATTCATTGATCCGAGAGTGTATTTTAGGTCATGCCCATTGTCATGCATCATAAACAAACCAACAATTAATCGTTAAAAACTACCCAGTTCTCATGCATCACATGACTTTTGTTTGTATCTGCTAAAATGCTACATCTCATATATCGGATCTATCAATTGTGTGGGGAGGTCCCAAATTTGGACACAGCTCTTCCTAGAATCAAACTTGGGACCTTTGAATCATGAGGCAAACACTTTACATCTCTAACAGTCACCATGTCCAAGAATTCTCTTGACAGCCAACTTCTAAGGATCATTGACAGTGTATTATGAGCAGTGTTGCAACAAAAAACAACATTAGCATAATCATTTTACCTGTGGAGTTGGACCTGCCTGATTATTGATGTGAAGGATCAAGTGGGGTACTGGTTTCGGAAATTTCTTGTTACCGTATATGACTAATTAACAGACACTGCAAAGCCAGATAAGACTTCAGATATGAACTGGCTCATCTGATTTTACACTGGTTGCATAATGCATATTGGTTGGCTTTCGCAGTGCACAGTTCATGTTCTGATCACACTGCTTGGTTTCGGATCTAATTCTACAATGTTTTCAAAAGTGACATTATCAGTTTTCTTATAACAGGGCTGAATCAGTGAAACAATACTTTTGAGTACCTACAGCACATGATTTGCAGGTCAAGTATGATTTTAAAACATGAAGTATGTATTCATCTTGAATGAAGGATTTTGATGTGAGATTAACCCTTTCCCTCATACGACAATTCTATTAACCTATGACTAAAAGTGGAAAACATTGTGTCAAAAGGAGAAATTGCACATTTTGTGCAATTTCTTCTTTTGTCACTATGTTTTAAAACGGCTGTCTGCTGCAGAGGCGGTAGAAAGCGTCTATATGAGGGAAAGGGTTAATAGCTTACTGGTTTTGGGAACACAGAGTCCCAGAGGTACCTGTCCTTTAAGTGCGTCATAAACTCCTATCACAGCGGCTTCTACGACCCATGGACTGTCTATTATAGCCTATGTAATGTACAAAATAAATCATACTTCTTTAAATAGAAAAAAATTCATATGGGCTAACAAAATTGTTTGTAAGCATTGTGTTTGACATCACTTTCAACAATTTTTTATTTATATCACAGCGTTTCTTGGGTAAGTTACCAGTAATATTGCTCATTTATCCTGACATCAGCCAGTCAATCATACCCCACAATCCTGAGGGCCACAACGGGAAAGCCATTACTACCATTTTTAAAGTCTTTGGTATGACCTGACCAGGGATCAAACCAACAATATACTGCCCGAGACAGACACTCTACCACAACACCACTGAGGCAGTCACCAACAAAAGATCAGTATGCTTAAACAGAGTTGATCATAGCTACAAGCCCTGTTTGCATAGTAAGCAACATGCTCAGCTCAAAATGAGGTATTCTCTTTTATTGTTTTTTTTCCCCCGAAAAGATTTCTCAGATGACGTATAATATTAACTTTAAAATAAACAACTTCCGTTTTATACTATTATCAAACTAATTCAAATTCAAAACATACACTTTAAATCCGAACTAGTTAATAGCAATATAGTAACTTTTTCTTGATTTGCTTGTTAGAATTATGTTTAACGCTTCTTTAATGCTGTATAATATGACACTATAGTAACTAGTTCAATATAACAGCTATAGTTTTATATTATCAAAATTATTTCAATTCAAAACATAGCCTCATAATCTTCACATTTTGATACCATAATAGTAAACATTTCTTGATTTGTTTGTTTGATTTGTTATTAAAACCTTTCAATAGAATTTCATTTTAACTCTTAGCTTAAGCTAATACTAGTTTTACCAGTTCGTTCATCACATGCATAATACTATTCTGATAAACTCTTAAAATCTTCACATCTAGAAGCCACTTTTATAATAATAATCATAAAACAAGTCATTTGAAATGAGATCCTCTGCCAAAAGGAAGATTGTAAAATAACACTTGTTCTACATTGGTTGGGTTTCTTTTATTGGGGTTTACGCTATTTTCAACATAGTTGCAGTCATATCATGGCACCTTATTGCTAGACTAGTACCAAAAAAAGTAATTTAACCCTTTCCCTCATACAACAATACTGCAGCAGACGACTTTGAACATATTTTGTCTAAAAATAGAAAATCTCTATAACTAAATGGATAACCTATAACTAAAAGTGGAAAACATGTGGCAAAAGGAGAAATTGCTCGTCTTGAGCAATTTCTTCTTTTGTCACTATGTTTTCAAAAATGGATAACCTATAACTAAAAGTGGAAAACATGTGGCAAAAGGAGAAATTGCTCGTCTTGAGCAATTTCTTCTTTTGTCACTATGTTTTCAAAAAGCCGTCTGCTGCAGAGGCGGCAGAAAGCGTCTATATGAGGGAAAGGGTTAATTCAAATTTACTAACTATGTGGATGTCTCTGGAGTGTTCACAAGGTTTTCAAAATTTTAACAGAGTAACACAAAAATAAAATAATGCTTTATGTTTAGCATAGCGTAAGGGAGAAGACCTGTAAAAACTTATATCAAAATTAAATGGATTATCTCCCTTTCCATATTATTCTAAAAAATAAAGATCATGCATACAATATAAGTTGAACAGGTTATAACTTTGGTGTTCTGAAATCAATCTTAGTCAAATTAAACTTACAGTGTGGCATTTCCATAATGGTAGGCAAAATTTTCAAATAGTTCTAATTAAATTCATCCAACCATGCTGGATGAACAGACTACACCAAATTAATATCTGATCCACCATATATGGTGGCGGTTAATAAGTTTGTTTGATTAAGGGATAGTTTACCTCCTCTATAGCTCCGGCAGACAATCTGTGTCCGGCTACATTGATGACATCATCTGTCCTTGACATTACGGCGATGTAACCATCTTTATCTCTAAACCCCGCATCCATAGTGTTGTAGTGTCCCTGTGTGTGTGTGTGTAAGTGTAAAGTAGAATTATTTCCCCCACACACAGACACTTTCTCACGCCTCTATAGCGGGGGATGATTTGAAACATTGTGACTAAAGGAGAAATTGCTCATGATGAGCAATTCCTCCTTTTGCCAAAATATATTCATTACTTTTTCTTTCATTTATGGAGTTACCATATGTTTTATTCCTATGCTGCAGATTTATTGTATGTGGGAAAGGGATAACAAGAGCTCTAAAAGGCCTGCCAATACACTCTAACCATATCATAGTCATTTTAATTCCTTTCCCACATACAACAAACGTGCAGCAGACGACTTTGTAACAATTTAGTAAAAAATATGGAAACTCTCTATAAATATTTAATAATTATACAAGTACTTTTATCTATAAAAATGTTCTGTATTTATCTCTTGATATTATCAGTGATCTGCTGCAGTTTTGTTGTATGTGGGAAAGGGTTAAAACAGATATTATTTATTTCATGTCATGGTGTTTAACGCTGCTTTCAACAATTTTTCAGACATATCATGGCTTTTCCTGGGTAAGTTACCAGAACTACTTGTCCATTTAACCTGACACCAGTGAATCCCCATAATCCTTTGCAGCAAGGGGTGAAAGCAATTACTACCATATGTTTAAGTCTTCAGTATGACCCGGCGAGGGATCCAATCTGCAAACAGATACTTTCAAAGCAACCAATTACAAAAATACTGTGTAACCAAGGTACATGTAGAGAGTTTTTGTCTACGTGTACACTGTTAATAAATATCTAGCTTGTGTGATTATAGTATGATCGAGTGTCAGTGAATGTCAGTGAGTAGATATCACCTAACATATCCCAGCATGTGCTCTACTAATCCCTCTTTTCCCTCTCTCTTTCATACACTTAGTCATTTCCATGTTAGATCCGAAAGGATGAGGAATCACTTACAGACTCCATATGAGCCGTCTCGCTAGACAACCATCATTATGGCCTCTGCGTAACATATCGGCCAAGATCAGCCTGTGCAATCTGAGCAGACTGATCTGGGCCGATATTTTCTGTCTCAGGAGGATAGTAATGATTCCTGAAACAGAAAATCCACAGGAGGCAAACGTGTCTATCCAGGTAAGCCTTCGCGGCATGCTTAGGCTGATCCTGGTTGATACTTTACGCAGAGTCCACAATGTTGGTTTCCTCGCGGGACGGCTCATTTGTACATTTATATGATACGACAGTCAAGTTAAACATCCCATCAAGGAGCATCTTTTATTGAATCCCCTGGACCTGGGTTACACTGTATCAGGTAAAGGGATTTTTACAATCTGTATCAAACTTACCTGCTCAATGTCAAAATAGGTCTCTTCAAAGCGTGCATCGTTCTCCCATAGTGTACTAAAGGAACCTGGTGGTAAAGGCAATCTGAAAGACAAATCTTCACTGAAAAGTACTTAGGCCACCGGGCCCATATTACATAACATGATATAAATACATTTTATGCATTCTGAGTAATGCCCCTAAAACTAATACCCTTTCAATCGCATGTAGACGTACTTCTTATCACCAATGAATTGTTAGACTGTAATAAAGTGTAGAAACTGGTAATACTAGTACCAGATTTATATGAGGTGAACACGAAATGTTGTTTTGAGCTTTTTCTCCTTTCGTCACAATGTTTTCAAAAGTCGAACTGGTAATACTAGTACCAGATTTATATAAGGTGAACCCGAAATGTTGTTTTGAGCTTTTTCTCCTTTTGTCACAATATTTTCAAAAGTTGACTGCTACAAATGCATCAAATTGCATCTGCAAGTATGAAAGGATTAAATCACTTACTTTACAACAATCTTCCCCAGCTCATGATCCTGGGTTTCTGTGTTGTCATCTTTCAAAACCTTAACTGTCAATATAAAAGTATGTAGAAAACAATAAGTAATTTAAGACTGATCAGATCTGAAAGCATGGACTTAGACAAGATCTTGTCCAAGTTCCTGCAAAAGCATTCAGAGCAATTTCCAATATACATTTAGCTTTCCAAACCTATTAAGATTCTCATTAAAAAATATATTTATAAAAGAACACATATCAAGTAGATTTTGATATTTTCAAATGTATGAAAATAGAACAATGTCCGTTTTGCTGTGAACTTGTTGTTATTTTTAGTATTCATTTTAGAATCTGCATCAGTTAAAAGAGTGTTCCAAGGTACATGTGTGTTACCTTCCACTCAGTCAGTATGATGGACAGACAGACAAATGACAGAAAGGTGTTTGAAACTGATTACCTTTGCTAGCAAAACAATAAAATAAAGATTGTAAGTATATACTATTTCAGTACAAGATATTTTAACATTTTCCCTAATAGAACATATCTGTATCAGAAGATTTTTAAATCCATTGTGGAAACTGCAGAAATTGTTCAATATGAGAAATTTCTTCTCTTCCCATCTCAAAGTGTTTTCAACTCAATATCAGGATTTTACTGCCAACTCTCTAGATGTTATTAATATTTCCATGTACGTTTCCACAAGCAAATATTTTGTTTTATTGGGGCGTTACGCCATTTACAACATTATTTCAGTTATATCCCAGCAACAGTTTGCATATTCGTGCTCCCTGGGTAAACAAACGAGTACTAGGCTAGAAAATGTGCCTTGTCCAAGGGCACTTCACCATGACTGTCGAGGCCCAGTTTCGAATTCCAGATGCTAACCACTCGACCTTGGTCGATTCCTCACAAGCAAAATACCAGGTCAAACAGTTTAGTGATGTGTAACATACCATTCCAGCCTGGGACAGGTTTTCCTGTTACCCCAGGTGTCGGGTTCAAGTCCATACCGAGGCCAACACAAGTGGATGTTATTGCCCAGCCTGTCTCTGAAAATGTAAAAGACAAATTACAGATTTTTCAACCAATTGATAATTGATTGATTTATTTGTGCAGTGTTTAATGCTCCTTTCAACCAATTTTCAGTTTTTTTACATCATTTCCTGGGTAATATACTAGTACTACTGGTCCATTTATCCTGACACAAGCAACTTAATTGTAATACTACATGTAACCCAACAACCCTGAACACCAAGGCGGGAATGTCATTACTACCATTTTTAAAGTCTTTGGTATGACATAGCCAAGGATTGAACCTGTGACCTCCTTATTTCTCCTTTTGTTACAATGTCAAAGATACTTGAAACATATAGCCTGATACTTATCATATTACATATGTACTTAATTGCTACCGATTCTCTTACAGACTTAGTTTACAAAAGACATAAGAATGAAAAACACAATTCAACATAAATCTTTAACTTTCAAACAATATAAAAATCCAACACCTTGACCTTGGACATTCTGGGTTAGTTAGTTATTTATTTAATAAATATGAGGCCTCTGGCCCAAAATACAACATACAAATAATTATAAAATTTAAGATAAAGTTGTGTCACTTTAATCACTCACTCATCTGTTACTTTCACAATAATGAATCAAATGATATACATAGCTACATAATTTTATTAATTTTGCTTGATCATCACTTTGAAGTACATGTATATCATGTAAGCTTGCTTCTGTTTTTGGGGCATTACACCAATTGAAAAAATATTGTTTTCATATATTCTGGTATTTCGGACATTTGTAAAATACATGATATTCATTTTCAATAACAAAAATATTAAGGTTACTCTGGCAATATAGGCATAATCATGACGTTCCAGACCTCTGTGTCACCCCGTTTCAATATGGAGTTTATGATTTGAGCATCTAAATTTTGCAATAGCTTTTCTAAGTTTATAGGTAATATATAATCAAAGATATGTTTCTGTATCGAGTAGAGATTTGAAACATTTATAAATAGAAATCACAACGGCTTGATGTATTAATTGTGTTGTGCCCCCCTACCTACTTGATGGTTAAACATATCATCAAGTGTGCTCAACCTCTTAGCCAAAATAGGATCTGATTGATTGGGGCTAAACAATTTATTTTTCAGTCATATCGCAGGCCAGTTCATCTACTCAAGTGTTTCCTGGCCTTCTCACATAACAGACTTTCCAAGCAACTGGCTGCTTATCCACATAGACTGTTAACCGATTGCTGGAACTAGAATTTTGCTTTTGTCAAATGTCTGAAAGAATGTTGGCTGAGCTTGGGTTCAAACTCACAACCCCTGTATTGACAGCCTGCATCGCTACCCACTGAGCTACCGGGGCTCAGCTTCAAACTAAGGAAAAATCTCTACAAATGAAAATATGATTATTGAATAGAGTTGAAAACACTGTGGCAAAAGGAGAAATTGCTCATCATGAGCAATTTCTCCTTTTGCCACAATATTTTCAAAATACGTCTGCTGCACATGGAAAAGGGTTAACTTTGTCAATGCTTAGAAATTGAAGGTGCCAATAAGGCAAACATCCAATTCAGGGTATGGTCAAGCTAAGAGAAGCTAGAAATAGAATGTGAACTGACCAGTCTGCCACCAATTGTCCAGTACCGGGCAGTCAAAGACCTTCTTTGTCCACTCCATCGTTTCTCTGTCACAGTGTTCTCCAGCAACAAACATATTTCTGAAACTTTAAAAACAACAAAAAGATTGTAACTGTTACTAACTTTTATTTCCTTTCCATATGCAGATGTATTTTGACAAATTCAGACAACTTTTGAAATCATTCTGACAAACGGAGAAATTACTTACAAGAGCTGTCGGAGGACAGCGCGCTCGACTATTCCACCGCTTATTTAAGTTACTGAGATAATGGACTCTAATGTAGTTGCATGCAAAACATTAACCACAATTTCTTAGTGGGTGATAATTTGCATTATATGCAGGATAGTGTTATTTAACATGATTATTTTCATAGGTGTGATGGTTAGAAAGGGTTGTATAACCTTTCAATGGAATGCATCAAGTAGTTACTAAGATATGGACTCTTAATGTAGTTTCACGCAAACCTTTAACCATAATTTCTAAGTAAAAAAAGGGCAACAATTTGCACCATATACAGGATAGAGTTATCTTAATTGGTTGTGTTTATAGTTGTGCAATTGGGAAAGGTTGTATAAAGTTTCAGTACAATTTTTCAAGTTGTAACTGAGATTACACTCTAAATGTAGTTGCAAAACTTTAACCAGAATTTCTAAGTCCAAAAAGGTCCATAACTTGCATAAAATGCTGGATAGAGTAATCATACTTGATTGTTTACATAGATGTGATGGTTGGTAAGGGCTGTATAAAGTCTCAATGCAATGCATCAAGTAGTTACTAAGAGATGGTCTCTTTATGTAGTTGCATGCAAAACTTTAACCAGAATTTATAAGTCCAAAAAGGCCATAACTTGCATAAAATGCAGGATAGAGTTATCATACCTGATAATCTACACAGGTGTGATAGTTGGGTAGGGTTGTAGAAAGTTTCAATGCAATGCATCAAGTATTTACTGAGACGTGGACTCTTAATTTAGTTGCACGCAAAACTTTAACCAGAATTTCTAAGTAAAATAAGGCCCATAACTTGCATAAAATGCAGAATAGAGTTACCATACTTGATAATCTACACAGGTGGAATAGTTGGGAAGGGTTGTAGAAAGTTTCAATGCAATGCATCAAGTAAATACTGAGATATGGACTCTTAATTTAGTTGCACGCAAAACTTTAACCAGAATTTCTAAGTAAATAAAGTGCCATAACTTGCATAAAATGCAGGATAGAGTTATCTAACTTGATAATCTACATAGATGTGATAGTTGGGTAGGGTTGTAAAAAGTTTCAATGCAATTCATCAAGTAAATACTGAGATATGGACTCTTAATTTAGTTGCACGCAAAACTTTAACCAGAATTTCTAAGTAAAAAAAGGGCCATAACTTGCATAAAATGCAGGACAGAGTTATCTAACTTGATAATCTACATTGGTGTGATAGTTTGGTAGGGTTGTAGAAACTTTCAATGCAATACATGTAGTATTTAAGAACTTGCATGCAAAACCTTAACCAAAGTGTGACGTGGACGCCGACGCCAGGGTGAGTAGTATAGCTCTCATATTCTTCGAATAGTCGAGCTTAAAATGAGCAATTTCCTCTTTTGCTACTATGTTTTTACCTCTAATCATTTATAATACTTTTATTTGTAGAGATTTTCCAGAATTGTGCTCTAAATGCTTTCAGTCAATTGATGCAGATTTGTTTGTGTGCTGGAAAGAATTAATCATATTTTATGCCTCTTCCTTAGCAAAAATTATTCAACAGAAGTATTCTTTGCCTTTGCCCATTTTCATTGCTCATGAATAAAAAAAAGTGCATGTTTGTAAGATTTTATATTTCCTTTATTAGAACACATGTCTTTTTTTTTAAATCATGTACATTAATGATCCTTGATTTTATAAATTCTTTTATATTTTGTCATTTCATTGAGAAAAACTCTGTTCCATGTTATATGGTAAACAAGAGTCCCCTGTCAAAATGCAAGCAAGTGAAAGTGTGAGGAAAAGACGCAGGAGACGTGATTCAAGAGCTCTAGATAAGGGGCGTTTTGCATGTTCTAAAATCTTTATTTGACCCTCTAACCATATGTTGTCTCAGCGAGATGATACTTTTGAGTACCCACAACATAGGGTTTGCTTTAATAATAAGAGAGAAATTGTGGGAAAAAGAGCTGAATACCCCTGCTTATCTGGACATCTGGCCTGATCCCCATGTGTCTCTCTGCCAAGGCAGGCAACACAAAAAGCAGCCTCTAATCAAATATAAATAGAATTGTTTTTGACACAAAAACAGATGTCTCCCCCTCAAATATCTGTCAAAATCTCTCAAAACATTCCAACCTATAAAGCAGACAATAATTTGGCCAAGTCGGACAGTATTCAACTTTTAATTACTAATTTTATCTTGACCTTGTACAAAGTGGACATGATAGCAAATGGTTTACAATAACACATCATTTTACTGCAGCTGTCTTGGAGATATGGAGCGGACACGAAATAAAGCCTCAAACCTTTGACCTTCAAGCGTGACCTTGACCTTGAACCGGTATGGTCGAGACATGGATTCTGCACATCGCCTTATGAGGTGAACATCTGACTAAAGTTTCTTAGAAATCCTTCAAGCCGTCTTGGAGATATGGAGCAGACACGAAATGAAGCCTCAAACCTTTAACCTTCAAGCCTGACCCTGACCTTGAACCGGTATGGTCGAGACATGGGTTCTGCACATCGCCTTGATGAGGTGAACATGTGACCCAAGTTTCATGAAAATCCTTCAAGCCGTCTTGGAGATATGGAGCGTACACGAAATAAAGCCTCAAACCTTTGACCTTCAAGCGTGACCTTGACCTTGAACCGGTATGGTCGAGACATGGGTTCTGCACATTGCCTTGATGAGGTAAACATGTGACCCAAGTTTCATGAAAATCCTTCAAGCCGTCTTGGAGATATTGAGCGGACACGAAATAAAGCCTCAAACCTTTGACCTTCAAGTGTGACCTTGACCTTGAACCGGTATGGTCGAGACATGGGTCCTGCACATCGCCTTGATGAGGTGAACATGTGACCTAAGTTTCATGAAAATCCTTTAAGCTGTCTTGGAGATATGGAGCGGACACGAAATAAAGTCTCAAACCTTTGACCTTCAAGTGTGACCTTGACCTTGAACCGGTATGGTCGAGACATGGGTTCTGCTAATCGCCTTGATAAGGTGAACATCTAACTGAAGTTTCTTAGAAATCCTTTTTGAAGATATGGAGCGGACACGAAATAAAGCCTCAAACCTTTGACCTTCAAGCGTGACCTTGACCTTGAACCGGTATGGTCGAGACATTGGTTCTGCTCATCGCCTTGATGAGGTGAACATGTGACCCAAATTTCATGAAAATCCTTCAAGCCGTCTTGGAGATATGGAGCGGACACGAAATAAAGTCTCAAACCTTTGACCTTCAGGCATGACCTTGACCTTGAACCGGTATGGTCAGGACATAGGTTCTGCACATCGCCTTGATGAGGTGAACATGTGGCCCAAATTTCATGAAAAACCTTCAAGCCGTCTAGGAGATATGGAGCGTACAGGAAATAAAGCCTCAAACCTTTGACCTTCAAGAGTAACCTTGACCTTGAACCGGTATTGTTGAGACATTGGTTCTGCACATCGCCTTGATGAGGTGAAAATGTGACCCAAGTTTCATGAAAATCCTTCAAGCCGTCTGTGAGATATGGAGTGGACACGATTTGGGACAGACAGACAGACAGACTCCAAGGACAAAAACAATATATCTCCCCTGTATACAGGGGGAGACATAATTACAGGGCTCAAGTGACTGGTGAAGGACACAATATTATTTGGACATATCAGGTCTTTGCAGTCACCTTCTCATTCAAACATTCTACTTTCTTTTCACCTTTTTCCAACTTGAAGCATAATGAGAAATTGATCATTATTATTTTACTTACTTGGTCATAGGTTTATATTTCTCTCCAAATAAACCATTTGGGTCCTGCAAAGAAAAGTAGTTGAGTATAATACAGTTTATCCCTCTCTGACATGCAACTAATCTTCTGTAGCCATAGCCCTTCCCCCACTTTTAGTGACCTGCCTTCTTGGTGCTCAGGGCGGTGAAAATTGTATTACATACTACATATCAATATCTGACATGAAAGAAATTTATTTAGTTCTATCAACCTTTCAACCTTTCCAGTGTTTCCAGTGATTCAGTTATATCATGGTGGCTTGTTTACATAATAGTTTGTTTCCTCGGACCAATACTCCACATAACATTCCTCCAATTAAACTGGCTACATTGCTATCATTAGCCGGTTGCAGGAAGGTGATTGACAGAAACAAGTCCAAGAGACTTTTGCCAGTCATCAGAATGAATGTATCGAGGGCTTGGCGTGAAACGGTTGAAACTAAAAATCTATTTTGAAAACCCTGGTTTAGGGGCAATTTTGACCCCTTTGTAAACTAGAATTGTTTTTGAAAAAACAGATGTCTCCCCCTCAAATATCTGTCAAAATCTCTCAAAACATTCCAACCTATAAAGCAGACAATGGGTTCTGCACATCACCTTGATGAGGTGAACATCTGACACAAGTTTCATGAAAATCCTTCAAGCCGTTTTGGAGATATGGAGCGGACACGAAAAACAGGCTCAAACCTTTGACCTTCAAGCCTGACCTTGACCTTGAACCGGTATGGTCGGAACATGGGTTCTGCACATCGCCTTCGTGAGGTGAACATCTGACACAAGTTTCTTGAAAATTCTTCAAGCCGTTTTGGAGATATGGAGCGGACACGAAATTAAGGCTCAAACCTTTGACCTTCAAGTCTGACCTTGACGTTGAACCTGTATGGTCGGGACATGGGTTCTGCACATCGCCTTCATGAGGTGAACATCTGACACAAGTTTCATGAAAATCCTTCAAGCCGTCTTGGAGATATGGAGCGGACACGATTTCGGATTTCGGACAGACGGACAGACAGACAGACAGACAGACAGACAGACGCCCAGGACAAAAACAATATATCTCCCCTGTATACAGGGGGAGACATAATAATGCAAATTTAGGTGCTATTGCTCAGAACGAGCAATAGCACCTAAATTACCATTGTTTACCAAGAAAAATAAGTTAACGCTTATAAAGACTTTATGGCGAAGTGATTAACCTTGGTAAAAAAATACATATTTTAGTTACAACCATTTCACACCAAGCCCTCGGTATGACATGGGGATTGAATTTCGTGAACCCTGGATTGATAGATCTCATTGTTACAAACCAAGCTATTTTGGCTAGACTCTCTAAACTTGAAACAATATACAATGTTGGTACTAAGAATTTAGAACCTCTAGCCATGTGTATCTCTGATATGATCAAAGACATTACTTTTCCTTTCTAAAAGTAAACCCTTTCACTCCTGCAGATGCATTTTGACACATCTTCAGCAAAGAACTTTTAAACTCATTGTGGAAATATTGAGAATATTTTTCATAATTAGCAGTGTTTCCATTTGCCACAATGCTTTCAATTATATTCAATAACTACATTTTAATTTACAGTGGTTTACCATTTTTTTTTGCCAAATGTTTTTTCATGTTGTCTGCAGCAGATTTGTTATATGGGGGAAAGGGTTAAAGCAGCCATTGGCTATTCTGGCTACTGGTAGCGCTAACATAGAAATAGTTCCTTACCTCTCTTCTGATGGCTCTAAGTCCAGTAGGGGCCACAAACAGCCCCGCTACATTGTGTTCCTTTATTACCCTGAAAAATACCCCTGCATCCGGAGTGCCTACAGGTTTACCCTGAAATATAATAATTTTCCCTTTCTCATGTATATATACAAAAAATATGCAGAAGACTATTTCGAAAACATATTGGCAGTAATATGGAAAACCTCTGTAATTGAAAGTATTTTATTTGAAAAGAGATGAAATCATTCTATCAAAAGGAGACATTGCTCATAATGATCAATGTCTTCTTTTGCCATAATGATTTCAGAAGTTGTCTTCTTCAGATGCATCTGCAAGTGGGAAAGGTTAACTACAGATTAATCTGAAAGAAATTTGATTGAGTTGACTGTTCTGATGAGCTTTCATGAAGATCGGATTAGCTTAGCAGGGTCAATACTTCTATATCACACAATCTTATCACAGATTAACTTCATACTCACAATTAATATATCTTGAAGACATTGTAAAAGTGGCAAATAGAAATTTATAAAACATTAATAGAAACAAAGTTTTATACCAATAAAGTTGAAAACATTGTGAGAAACAAGCCAAATTGAATAATTAATTGATTCTCTTATGACATGGTTATAATGAGGTATCCTACAATTGGTTGGATCTTCCAATTTGAAAACATCTAATAATCATGAATTTTATAAATACACGTAAGTGCTCTGTTACAAACCTGACTTGATTTGAATTGAATTGAAAACATCTTCTAAACCAACCTTGAATACTCTATAATTATGATAGTTATAATAACTTGTTTTCCATCCACAATTTGAAACAGGTCACTCAATGTTAAAAACAAATGTATTTATAATTGTGTTGTAGGCCGGAGGCCTTGTATTACCAATAAAAGAATTTTAAAGTCTTGAATGTAAACTATGGCCTCTAGAGTGTTCAAAAGTTACTAGTGATATAAGCCATGATGTACAGTAGATATACAATATAAGTTCAAGGGAACATAACTCTGATGAACTTTCATGTAGATTGAATGTAAAATGTGGCTTCTATAGTGTTCAAAAGGTAATGTTATAAACACTATAATATACAGTACATATACAATATAAGTTCAAGGGGAATAAACTCAGGTGTTTATGAGGCAATCTAAGTGAATTGTCTGTTTGAATTGTGTTTTACAGCACCTTCAACAATTTTCCATTTATATCATAATGATCAATTTCTCCTTTAGTCACAATGTTTTCAACTCATTTCAAAAATCATGATTCATTCACATAGATTTTCCATGTATTTGCTCAGATGTTTTAAAACACGTCTGCTGCAGAAATGTACCTTGTAGGAAAGGAATAACAAATATACCTCAAATATGACTGTTGTGTTACCAGCCAGAAGTGGAGCGTAGGCAATGTATGAATGTCCCACAATCCAACCCAAATCTGACGCTGACCACCATACCTGTATAAACAAATATTTGAATGTTAATAAACAGAATTTTCCCCTTTTCTTCTTTTCTATATTTAAACCTTTCCCTACCTGCAGACATGTTCTGGCGTCTGTGAAGCAGACGACTTTAAAATCAATGTGTCAAAAGAAGAAGTTGCTCATAATAACAAATTGTTTCCTTTTTCTACTTTGATTACAATAACTATACTTTGATTTAGAAAGATTTTTCATATTTTCGCCCAGATCTTTTCAAAGTAGTCTGCTGTAGATTTGTCATTTATTTTATCATTTTCATTTGATTTTTCAATCCAATTTTTCAGATGTGATCCATTAAGAAGAGTCTTGTTGCAATATCTTTGGAATCAAAATCTGACTTCTTTGTCAATCATTTCTAAAAATGAACAGACAAATTGACAATACGGGGAATTTAACTCAAGACCCCTCGATTGATAACCCACTGAGCTATTGCAGTTCTACAAACTTTTTCCCTAGATGCGAATGTGAAAAGACGACCTTACCTCTCCAGGTTTTAGCCCATATATGTTCCACATTGACCATCGTAAAACAACAGCATGTCCACCACTAGGACGCACAACTGCCTGTAAAAATTGGAAAAGAAACTGTTTAGTTTGTTAGGCAATGTTCCAGTTATTATATATTACTTTGCAAGTTTATTGCTAATACCAAATAAATAACAAACCAATTTGTAATGTTCATACCGAGAGATACGTATAGCAAATCAAATATAGAAGCTAAATGTTATCAATATTAAATAATCATAATTAACAATATTCTTTATACAAAAAACTTTAAATGATACCTTGACATTAAAATATTTTCATGATGAAAAGATTGTGGCGAATTAAGAAATTGCTTATTATGAGCAATTTCTCGCTTTGTCACAATGTTTTCAAAAGTAATCTGCTGCAGAGGCGTCAAAAGCAATCTGTATTTCATAGTAGGTTATGCAAAGAGCTTAAAAAGTTAAAAGTTTCTATATTTACATCAAATAAGTGATTTAGTTTCATGAAAATACGTATGTTGGTATTAACCATCGTTAAACGAGACATTTACAATTTGGTAACAATTTGAAAAGTAAAAACATAAATTTACTTACGATAATATTATATATGAGCAACATCCGGCAATTTAGGGCCTTAACCCTTTCCCACATATGATACGACAATTCTGCAGCAGACGACTTTGAATGTATTTTATCAAAACATAGAAAATCTCCATAATTGAATGGATAACCTCTGACAAAAAGTGGAAAACATTGTGGCAAAAGGAGAAATTGCTCATTTTGAGCAATTTCTTCTTTTGTCACTATGTTTTTAACCGCCTGCTGCAGAGGCGTCAGAAAGCAACTATAGACTGAGGTAAAGGGTTAAACTCTGAGGCATAATTTCACTTACACCTTCTATAGAAACATTACAGAGTTTTTTCCCAGCAATTAAATATTAGAACATAATATGGGATAAATTATTAACCCTTTCCAACATGTAGTCTGTTTCTGATGCCTCTGCAGCAGATGACTATAAATAGATAGTTGCAAGAAGAGAAATTGTTCTTAATGAGCAATTTCTCCTTTTGCCTCAATGTTTTTAACTATAATTAATAAAAGTTCTTTCATTTATAGAGAGTTTCCATATCTTTCACTAGATTTTTTTTGTGGTAGTCCATGATTTTGATGCAATACATATATAATATAATTATTTCAATTCTAACAAGAGTTACGGACAGCGTGCTCGACTATTCCGACACTTATTAGTCAAACTCGAGAATAATAGTTCCTCATCTGTGGCAAAGGCTTAACACATTCCGAGATTTTCTATAAGTCTAACTTGATATTTTTAAAATTGTCTGCTGCAAATTTGTTGTATGTAGGAAAGGATTAAAAGAAAAGAAAACACACAATAAATTACCTTAGGAAGTCCGGTGGTTCCCGAAGTGTACAGTAAATAAACTGGATCGTTAGCTGGTATGGGGACACAGTCTGTCCTCTTGGCTGCAGACATTTCTGTTGCAAAGTCAAGGTCACGTCCATTGCAAAATGGAGCTGCATCAAACTGAAACATGATTTTAAATTGATTGGGTTTAAAGCTGTTTTAAACAATTTCTCAGTCATATCATGGTAGCCGGTTTACTTACTCATGTCTTTCCTGACTTTCTCACACCAGTACTCCACACAACTGGCTGCTTTTCCACTTATACTGTTAGCTCATTGGTGGAAGAAGAATGATGCGTGTCACAGTGGCTTTTGTTAAAAGTAAAAAATAAAAAATTTCTCCAAGCTTGGGTTCGAACTCGTAAGCTCCTGGGTTGACAGCTCACATTGCGACCTGAGCTACCAGGGATCTGCTCTGAAACAATCATGGTAACAGAGCACTAGGTCAGAGACGTTCTTCATTTTGTTCAAACTTATTTAACCCTATTCCACATACACCAAATCTGCATCAGATGACTTTGAAAGCATTTAGTCAAAAATAGCGAAACTCTCTAGAAGATATTGTGAATAAAATAACATTCATTAAATAAAGTTTAAAAAACATTGTAGTAAAAGGAAAAAATTGCTCATCATAAGCAATTTCTCAATTTGTCACAATGTTTTCAAGTCGTCTGCTGCAGATTTGTTGTATGTGGAATAAGGTTAAATAAGTTTGATGTAAATAAAGAACGTCTCTTACCTAGTACTCTGTTACCATGCTTCAGAGCCGATCCCTGGCTTCAACGGTTAATATCTGAATTAACACCTTGAGAAGTCCTTCTCTATTAACCCTTTCCCACATACAACAAGTACGCAAAATCTCCCTATATAAAAGTTTATTTTTAGAATAGATTTGAAAACATTATTGCAAAAGGAGAAATTGCTCATTATGAGCAATTTCCCCTTTTGCCACAATGTTTTCGAAAGTTATTTGCTGCAGGAGCATCAGAAAGCGTCATTATGTCGGAAAGGGTTCAATTCTACTTACTGACCTCTTTCTCTTATACTGTTATATATATTCCTTATTTCTGCCTAGATGTTTAGAAAGACGTCTGCTGTAGATTTGTTGTATGTTGAAAAAGGGTTGAATATTATTGTAATTCTAATACTAAAGATTATGAGTAAATTGTCCCTTTGCCAAAATGCTTTTCACACTTGTCTAATGACTTGTCTAATGCTCAAATTTAGAAAACTTTCACTTATTCCCTTTGCCACAATATTTTTAATTGTTATGTTATGCTGAAATGGAAGGTGTCCCTTTTTATAAGCCTGCGATAGACAGGCTATATTATGGCAGAACCTGTGGAGGGGGGCAGCATGCTGTTCACTCTAATTCAAAGAGTTTTCATCCGATCTTCAACAAACTTATTAACCCTTTCCCACATACAGACGCCTCTGACACCTTTGCAACAGACAACATTTGAAAACAAAATGGCAAAAGAAGAAATTGCTCATAATGAGTTTTCTACTTTGCTCAATGATTATACCTTCATATAAAGAGGTTTCTACTTTTTTGCTGACATATTTTCAAAGTCGTCTGCTCCAGATTTGTTGTATGTGGGAAACGACGGTTAAACATGTTTGTTGGCATTATATCTGGGCCAAATTTAATAACCAGCCAAATTGTGCAAGGCAACTTTGGACTATGGCCTTTGAATTACCCAAAATTGGACAAATAAGACTTGTCCGTTCTCAAAGTCGATCAGTTTTGATCGGATTTTCACCAAACTTGGTGAACATGTGTGTGGGAATCATGTCTTGGCAAATTTCACTAACTTATTGGCATAAAACCTCGGTTGGAATGGAAATGAAACTTTGCCACATCACTTTAGAAGTTCCAGAGTTATACCTGCTGATGTGTGTACTTTGTGACAGCTTGGCACTCTTGTTCACAATATTTTTAAAAGTCTTATACTTTCATGATGTGTCAAAAGTATTATGTAGCAGGAAAAAAGGGTGTTTATATAAGTGGAGCCAATATGGGTCATTTTTAATGAACTCGATTTCCAATTGTAAGATGAAACATATATGTCAATGATTCTCATAACTTGATAAGGTTTCTATATCAGTTAACCCTTTCCCACATACAACAAGTCTGCAGCAGACGACTTTGAAATTGTCAAGTCTAAAATATAGAAAATCTCTATAAAGGATAGTATGATTATTAAACAGAGTTGAAATAATTGTGGCAAATGGAGAAATTGCTCATGATGAGCAATTTCTCCTTTTGTCACAATGATTTTAAAAGTCGTCTGCTGCAGAGGCTTCAGAAAGCGTCTATATGAGGGAAACGGTTTAATAAGTCTACCTGATAGAAGTCTATCCATGAGAAAAGGTAAAATATGACTTTTGTGAACAATGTAGATCCAGATCAGCCTGTGCATACCAGTATGTAACAGTATTACTGGTCCATTTATCCTGACACTAGCTAGGCAGTTGTAATGCTAACCCAATAATCTTGACTGCAAAGGAAGGATAGCCGTTATTACCATTTTTAAAGTTTATGCTATGCTGTTGTCATGGTGGAGTGCCCTTGAGCAAGGAATATTGCCTAGCCTAGTACTGGTTTGTTTACCCAGGGATCATAAATAAGTGAACTGTCGCCGTGAAATTATGTTGAAAACGGCGTTAAACCCTTACATAACAAAACAAAACAAACTATGGTATGACCTGTCCGTGGAATCGAACTTGCGACCTCTGGCAAAGTACACTTACCCCTGGTCTGTTAAAGATGATACACTTGTGTGGTTTAAAATCGATCAGATCTATGGCATCATCCAACAACGGCTTGTAGGACACAATTCTGCCCGGCTCTATACCACAGTTCGCGCTCACTATCACTTTGGGCTGAAATCAGCAAGTTAGTCTAATAACTGGTAGAACTAACGTATTTGACCCTTTCCCACTTAGGAAAAGTCTGCAGCAGATGACTTTGAAAACATCTGGGAAAATAATAGAGAAAGTACCTTAAACTGAGAGTAAAATTATTAAATAAAGTTGCAAACAATGTGGCAAAAGGAAAAATTATCATTTTTAAATACCGTTTTTTTTTCAACATTATTTTCCAATTTGGATAGCCTTCAGATGCATCAAAATGGGTCTACATATAGGAAAGGGTAAACCTTTTTACACATGCAGACGAATTTTGTCACAGCTGCAGCAGACAACTTTTTCCACATAAATTTCAGTTCTAGTAAACAATTCCATCTTTTGTCAAGATGTTTTAAAATCGTCTGCTGCAGATTTGTTGTATGTTAGAAAGGGAAAACTGTTTCTCTGGTATTATAATTGTTTTAAGCCCCCTTTCCAACATACAGCAAATCTGCAGCAGACGACTATGAAAACATATAGGCAAAAATTATAAAACATATCTTAGAATGAAAGTATAATGATTGAATATAGTTGAAAACGTTTTCGTTGGGTAATTTATACTTGATGCATCAAGTTGTGTCTTTAAGTGGGAAAGGGGGTTAAATGTTTTGAAAAACTTGATGAAAGTAGAAAAAAGTGGGAAGAGAAAGCAATACATTTAGTGAGTAACGGTAACTTCTCCATTTTTTTAAATATCATTTCAAATGTTGTCTCTATCAGGTCAAGACTACATTTTTAAAATGGAATTGTCCAGCTTTGCATTAGAGGAGTTCACAGCCAATTTTAGGATATCAAACCCCTATGTTTTCTGATTCCTCTGCAGCAGATGAGTTTTGACATTGTGGCATAAGGAGAAACAAGATATATTGTTACTTGATGCACTTTTTAAATGTTAAATAATCATTTGTGACCATTTCTTAAGAAATTTGGGATATTACAATGTTTTGAAATGTTGACTGGAACTGTTGACCACGCGTCAGTTTATGTCATTGATTTGTCCATGTGTGTGTTTACGTCATTGCTTTTCCAGATTCTTATGTGTTATTTTGTGTAAACAAATTGAATAACATTCGCTAAAGCGAGTTATTTGTCTTCTTTCCTTTTTAAACAATGATATTGGATCAGGTAATAAAACAGTTATTTATTTGTGCAACAGTCAAAACTGTTGCCCTCAAGCTATCTGCCTCAGAATTACAGTCAAATGTCATCCCCTCCACCTCTGAACAGCAGTTTTGACTGTTATGCATATATCCATTAAATAATTGTATACTGTACAATATACAACATCAACAGATATAAGGTATTGTACCTTTGCATGTTCGATTCTTGTAGACAGTTCTTTCGAAGCAAATCCTCCGAACACAAGAGAATGGATCGCACCCAATCGTGCCGAGGCTAACATGGCAACAATTGCCTCCGGAATCATTGGCATATATAGTAGTACCCTGTCCCCCTTCTTAACTCCTTGTTTCTGCAGAACTCCAGCAAATAACGACACCTGAAATATAAAATTTCATCTGTAATTAACTGTTCACTTCATAGATACGAATACAAAATCTGATAAAGCAATTAAAATCTTCTAGAAAATTGAAGATTCTTTTATATTTTTGAAGCAGATATAAAAAACATTTCTTTTTTTCACAATGTTTATGACCAAAGTGGAAAATGAAATTTGTATCACAAGAACCCTTATAAATACCCATAACCAACTAAGGTAACCCTTTCCCTCATACAGACGCTATCTGACGACTCTGCAGCATACAACTTTTGAAAACATTCTGGCAAAAGAAATTGTTCATCATGAGCAATTTCTCCTTTTGCCACAATGTTTTCAATTCTTTTTTATAAAATAAACATTACTTATATAGAGATATTACACATTTTTGCCAAAAGTCTGCTACAGATTAGCTGTTTGTTGGGAAGAGCTAAACATGACCGACAGAAGGACGGACAGACCTATGAGAAGTGATCTCTAAGGATCCCCATATATCTTACAGACAACACATAAAGGATCTGATGTGAAAGTGGTTTCTATGAGGAAAAGGTCTAGCCAAGGGAGAAGTTAATCCTCTTTTCCACCACTGCTATGCTTTTTAACACTTTCCCAAATTCCCATGCATATCAAATTTGCAGCAGACCACTTTGAAAACAGCTAGGGAGAAATGTGTATAATTTCTATTCATGAAAGTAGTATTGTTTGAATAAGTGGAAAGTACTGTGGCAAAAGGAGAAATTGCTCAATAAAAGCAATTTCTTCTTTTGCCACAATGTTTACAAAGTTGTCTGTTGCACAGGCATCAGAAACAGTCTTTATGAGGGAAAGGGTTAACTAACCAAATGGCTTGAATGAATTTTGTAGAGAATATCAATTTTCTGCTAATTTATTTTTAAATCAGAAAGCACTTTCAGAGAAGAAGAATTTAAAGTTGTGACAATTTACTCCCCTTTTCTGACGCTGCAAGGCAGCCATGTTATCTAACCAATTAATATAGCTAGAACAATTTTAGTAGAGATTCATCTGGTGAACATTTTTGCAAATTTATGTTTAAAACCGGACAAGCCCTTTCAGAAAAGAAGAAATTCAAAATATTGTCACTTTACCCCCTTTTAAGTACATGTTAAATTTGGGAACATTTCTACCAAATTACAATTAAAATGATATATCTTATAAGCAGGAGAATGTTAATATTTTGCCATCTTACCCCTTTTCTGATAAGCTAAACTACATGTAGGCCTGTACAGACAGTGAGCAATCTGGCAAGGGCTTTCTTTTAAAATTTGAGTCTATACAGTATAATACCTGTTCCTGCAGTTCTCTGTAAGTGATTTTACGGATCGAATTTGTAACAGGACTATCATAAATGATCGCAAGACGATCGCCATTGCCTTCCGCCACGTGTCTATCTACAGCATTGTAACAAGTGTTCATCTCCCCACCTACGAACCTTCGAAAAAACAAGATGAACAACAAGAATATAAATTTCAATTACCTTATGTTAACCCTTTCTCAAATACAACAAATCTGCAGCAGACGACTTCGAAAACATTGAGGCAAAAATATGAAGAAAATAAAATGAGGTATGATAATTGAATAGAGTTGAAAACATTGTGACAAAAGAAGGAATTGCTCATCATGAGCAAAAGTCCTTAAAAACCTTTTAACACTTTCCAAGTAATAACTGTTCAGCGGATAACTGAAACAAGAGGCCCATGAGGGCCTATGCTCTACTGGTATGGTTCTTTGGTCATTTTCAATCCAGAGCATGTATGTATGGTGAAGATCGGATAGTAAATGGAGGCTCTTTTGTGTTCACAAGCTGTATTATAGCAATTTTTACAATTTCATGGGCCATAATCCAGTCTTGCATGGGCGGATCTAGCTGGTTTTCAAAAGGAACCAAGCTCTCATCAATATTTAACTACTATCTAAGTTTGGTGAAGATCAGATAGTAAATGGAGCCTCTATTGTGTTCACATGCTCAATTATAGCAATTTAGACAATTTCAAGGGCCATAATCCAGTCTTGCATGGGCGGATCTGGCTGGTTTAGGAAAGGAACCGAGCTCTCATGGATATCTTACTACTGTATAAGTTTGGTTGAGATACAATCAAAAGTGAAGACTATCGTGTTAAAAAGTTCTTTTATAGCAATTTTGACCATTTCAAGGGCCATAATCCAGTCATGCATGGGCGGATCTGGCTGGTTTTCAAAAGGAACCGAGCCTCATGGATATCTAACTACTGTATAAGTTTGGTTGAGATACAATCAAACGTGAAGACTGTATCGTGTTAACAAGCTCTTTTATAGCAATTTTGACCATTTCAAGGGCCATAATCCAGTCTTGCATGGGCGGATCTGGCTGGTTTTCGAAAGGAACCGAGCTCTCATGAATATCTAACTACTGTATAAGTTTGGTTGAGATACAATTAAAAGTGAAGACTTTATCGTGTTAACAAGCTCTTTTATAGCAATTTTGACCATTTCAAGGGCCATAATCCAGTCATGCATGGGCGGATCTGGCTGGTTTTCGAAAGACACCAAGCTCTCATGGATATCTAACTACTGTATAAGTTTGGTTGAGATACAATCAAACGTGAAGACTGTATTGTGTTAACAAGCTCTTTTATAGCAATTTTGACCATTTCAAGGGCCATAATCCAGTCATGCATGGGCGGATCTGGCTGGTTTTCGAAAGGAACCGAGCTCTTATGGATATCTAACTACTGTATAAGTTTGGTTGAGATACAATCAAAAAAGAAGACTGTATTGTGTTAACAAGCTCTTTTATAGCAATTTTGACCATTTCAAGGGCCATAATCCAGTCATGCATGGGCAGATCTGGCTGGTTTTCGAAAGGAACCGAGCTCTTATGGATATCTGACTACTGTATAAGTTTGGTTGAGATGCAATTAAAAGTGAAGACTGTATCGTGTTAACAAGCTCTTTTATAGCAATTTTGACCATTTCAAGGGCCATAATCCAGTCATGCATGGGCGGATCTGGCTGGTTTTCGAAAGGAACCGAGCTCTCATGGATATCTAACTACTGTATAAGTTTGGTTGAGATACAATCAAAAGTGAAGACTGTATCGTGTTAACAAGAAATTGTTTACGGACGGACGCACGGACGCACGGACGCACGCACGCACGGACGACGGACACATCGCCACGACATAAGCCCTTCTGGCCTTTGGCCAGTAGAGCTAAAAATCAAAGCAACAACATTGTAAAAGAAAAAAGTTAAAAATATTATAACAAAAGGACTTTTGCTTGTCTTGTTGGGTATTCTACAGCTTTGTTGTATATTTTAATTGTATATAGAAAATGGTTTACCATTTCCCACATGTAGGCACATTTTGACACCTCTGCAACAGAAGATTTTTGCAAAAAAATTCCAGCAGAACCCGATTTTACACAAAAGGAGCAATTTATCACTTTGCCACTATTTTCATGTTTTTTCAAAAATTAACAGAGATTTCTCATAATTTTGCCTTAAATGTTTTCAAAATTGTCTGCTACAAATGGGTTGAATATGGACAAATCTGCAGCAGACGACTTCAAAAACAACATTGCAAAAATGCGAAAAAAATCCATAAATGAGACTTAAATCATCAAATAGAGTTGAAAAGATTGTGTCAAAATGAGAAATTGCTCATCATGAGCAATTTCTCCTTTTGTCAAAAATGTTTTCAAATGTCGCCTGCTGCAGAGGCGTCAGAAAGCATCTATATGTGGGAAAGAGTTAAATTTATAGCAAACCCTAGTAGAACCTCCACAGAACATAGTTAAGTTGCCACTGAAACATACCATAGACTGGAAACAGAACTTTATTAAAGTTTAGGTACATATCTGCACTAATAAATGTGCTCAGTCTTTTCTCTCTCTGACACATGATCCTTTCCCACATACAACACAGCTTCAGGAGATAATTTTGCAACAGAAAAATCTCAATGAATGAAAGTTTAACTGTTGAAAATAGTTGATAACATTTGTGACAAAAAGGTGAAATTGCTCATTGTGAACAATTTCTCCTTTTGCCGTAATGTTTACAAAAGACGACAGCAATTGGGAAAAGGGTTTATATCCAAAATCTAGGTCATCTTGTTCATGGAAACAGTAAAAGTCTTCATCTCTTCTTGATACATAATTTTTCCATGTAGAAAATTAATCTTTGCCAACAAAAGAAGCTTTCTGAAGCCTCTCTGAGGAAGCAAACGACTTTTGAAAACATTCTGATAAAATGAGAAATTGCTTGTATTAAGTTTCTCCTTTTGCCAAAATGTTTTAAATTTTTCAGTAATAATACCTGCATTTATATATAGAGAGTTCCCATATTTTTTACTAAATGTATTCAAAGTCGTCTGCTGCAGATTTGTTGTATGTGGTAAAGGTTTAAAATTTAAATAGATGGGCCGTTTCCAGTCGGGTTTCCAGTCTAATAGAGAGAGAGTCCCCTAGTAATGACCTAGTTTTAAATACGTACGCACATAAAGCAACATTTGACAGTGACAACAAATGACAGCGACGGGAACAATTTTAATTACTGACCATTTAGTGAATGGAGGTCTTGAATTATCGAGTACTTTCGTCCACTTCTTTTCCCAAACGATATCCTCGGCCTGCTCTGCCCAGAAATCTTCGGGACTTTCAATCGTCCGTTTGAAAGCAGAGTTATAGTCGCCGTACACAAGATTGCTTGCATCTCTCTTGTGTTGCTGGCAACATGAGCATATCCGCAGTCGCTGGGCGATGGAAGCGTGGAAATCTCGACATTGCAACCGGTTGAAGTTTCTTGAAAGTTTAAAAATCAGTCGACACGACTCCATAGTTGTTGACTGTCAAAAGGGGTAATGGTCGGGTTTTAACCGTAATGTTGCGATTTTTCAAGAGGTTAATAGCTGTGGACAAAAGAGGCCCGTCTTTGTGATTCGTTTGTAATCGGAATCCCCGTAAACAGAGACATATACTTACATGATCACAAATTGTGGGTTCGAGAACCCTTTTTAATTGAATGTTACCTATCTGGTAGGCCCACGGACGTAGATAAGAGGGATACGTAACTAAATTGTAAACTAAATTATCACCCGTCCCAGTAAAACATTTGTATCAAGTAAAACTCAAGAACTATTGAAGATATGAAAATAACAAAGATATTTTCTTGAAGTTTAAACATTGTTCTGTTGCAATAGATAACAATATGTTAATACACTACACTTATTGATACTATTTTATCCTTATGAATAATGTCAGTCTGTCAATTTTTGGAACAAAATTAATACAATTCAGAAATCACAAAAGTCATTAATCATTCCAGTTGTTCAATGTATTTCTAACTTTAGTTGAAATTTTAAGCTTTCAGAATATGTATGTTTTGTTTATGTGCCAATTTTGACTTCAAAGTTTTATTTGCTACAAATTGTGAAAATTTGGACAATTTTATTTCTCCATGTGATATTTTACCAGATAACAGGTGTACGGGTGGAGTTGCTTATCCCTCTTATCTATGTCTTATCTACGTCCCTGGTAGGCCTAAGGACTTAAACCCTTCCCCGCATAGGCCTACACCAAATCTGCTGCAGACGACTTTGATGTAACATTAAGGCAAAAACATGATAAAAATTGAATATGGTCGAAAGCATTGTGGCAAAAAGAGAATTTTCTCATTATGAACAATTTCTTCTATAGCAGCAATGGTTTTAAAAGTCATCTGCTGCAGAGACGTCAGAAATTGTCTGTAAGTGGGAATGGGTTAATCTGTTTACATTTAAGCCTATGATAGTTTTAACTCCAAGCAATCGAGGGGTAGCCTTAGTGTAACATTAAATTTGCATTTGGAAAATAAGCGATATAGAGCTGTTTATATGTCTCTGTATAGAACTATTCTTTCTTATTCAGAAATTATTGCGGCAAAAGGATGGTGAACACTTTTCATTTATAATTACTTTTTAAATTCTTACTTCCGATAGGAACGTAAATAAGATCTTGTCTAGGCCTACAATAAATGCTTCAGACAGGGATTCTATAATAAAGATTTATATAGATTCTCTGCTTAATTAAGGCCAAAATTATACAAATGAATTTTTTAAACATATTCTTCTCTGTACAAATTGACCCGATTTTCACATTATTTCATAAAATGTTTCTATCATGACCCTTTTCCAGATTCCTTCAAGTCATATTGATGTGTGAAGGAACATGGTTTACATTTTATGCTTATGAAAAAATTTGAAAATATTATTCGGTACATGTTAGTCCAATTTAAGAATTGATGATCGGTCAAAAGTTGATTGATTGATTGATTGGGGTTTAACGTCGTTTTCAACAATTTTTCAGTCATATCACGGCGACCAGTTCACCTACTCATGTGTTTCATGGTTTCCCTACACCAGTACACCATCGGTCAAAAGTATTACTATCAGGCGGGCTATTTAACCTTGATGCTCAAAGTGTATTTGGTTACTATACCTTATTATTATTGTTATTATTCATATCATTATTATTATTATATATATTATTATATTATTATTATTATTATTATTATTATTATTAGACCTACTTACATTATTATAAATATCACTTTTATATGGGCTTTACAATATACACACACATACTTGTACATAGAGATAACAGAGAACAAAAGTTAAGAAACAATGAAATAAATGTAAATGAGCAAAAATAAATCAAATTCAATGTCAAACGTCCACATTCAACTTAAGACAGTGGAGCAACACTAGCTCTATTGAGCCTCCTCAAGGTTCACGGATCCTCAATTTCATGTATATTTTGAGTGCCCCGAACCCATTCCTCTCCCTCCCCCAAAAAGCTAACCCGACATTTTACTTAAAAGAATAAGTTATAGCTTCCTCGCACATGCTGGAAATGTAATTATATCAAACCTGAATTAGGGTAACATGTAAACAGATCCTATTAACGCACGTTCTGTAATTTCGATATTTTTGCAAGTCCGTTGCTAAGCAGCCATACACACAATCACGTTTTACTTTTCAGGTTTCACAACTATGTAGTAGTTGACTGCAAAGTGTCATTAATATTTTCAGTGGAGACAGAAATTACTTTTATCACAAAGTTTTCTTTGGTAATACATACAATTTAAAGTATTAATTGAACTTTTTTAAGTTTTCAATGGATTTAAGTGATATTTGAAATGTAATCAACACAGAGTGTTTGCTTCTTCCCCATACATTTTTCTGACTGTTTTAACCAATTCTGTATATTCGATCTTGTGTCCTATATTTGTTAACATACTAACATAACACAGTATTATTAATAGACTACTGTGAGCAGTAAGTCAATGTCGAAGTGACAACCGTGATCTGAAGTAATCCCTTCGCTGTCAGCACTGTCAGTGCTTTGATTATAATAACTTATGCTCATAGTCGAACTCAGATAGCTAGCGATTTTTTTTATTCAATTAATTATTTTACCAATTCCCGTGCGTTGACTGCAAACTGCAATCTTTAAAATTAGTGTACTTCGAAACGCACTAGGTTTGATCCTCAGACTATATAGTTTGTTAATGTACCCACATATTTACATGACGAATTTTGAGGCTAAGCATCAAAGACGCCGTGCATGATTTTGAAGCATGACTTAAGGGAAGCAGATACAGTTCAGTACATTTAAATAACCTGTGCAAACAGACAGGATGTAAATATTTTGAACAAGAAGGCCAAATGTCCCTTTATTTTAAACAAGAAGGAAAAGATGTGCCTATATTGCTCACCTGGCTACCATAGTCTATAATAAAAGGTTATCAAGAGCAGAAAGGGTCAATTTTGACGTAGGGTTTAAACTAGTTATATGCTATGATCTATGTGATATTAACGTTTTAAGAAATACAACAGAAATAAATAGGAAAAAACATCCCCCGAAACTTTTATCTGAGCTTTGATCAATCGAGTCGTCAATCGAGTAAACCAAACAATTAAAAAGGTGAAGCCTAGGATGTTGGGGGAAAGGTGAACTCCGTTAACCAACCTATAAAAAAAGCGTAGCCAAGGAAATTAAATACAAATTAAATGTCTAAAGTGATGTAATAATACGGAGCCCCTAAAGTGACATTCAATATATTGTTTTAGTATGCAAATTAAACAGCTAATTTGCATATTAAAAAAAAGTATCGGATTTTTATTTCGTTTTTACGAAATAATAATTCGATACTTTTTTTTTAATATGCAAATAAGCCAATTTATCTCGTATTAACGAAATAATCATTTTGTTTAAACGAAATACTTATTTCGTAAAAACGAAATAAAAATTCGATACTTTTTTTTAATATGCAAATAAGCCCGCTTTTATTTCGTATTTACGAAATACTTATTTCATTTAAACGAAATAATTATTATCGACACTTTTTTTTAATACGCAAATTAGCCGTTTTATTTCGTATTTACGAAATAATACTTACTATTCGACATTTCTTTTTAATATGCAAATAAGCCGTTTTATTTCTTATTTATGAAATAATAATTATTATTCAACACTTTTTTATTATACAAATTTGCTCTGTTTTATTTAGCAAATTAATAAATTGAAATAAATATCTCGAGTCTACCATCAAACGAGCACCGGTTGCTCAGTCGGTAAGGACGCGGGCTGTCAATCCAGGGGTTGTGAGTTCGAACTCCAGCTCGGCAAACATTCTTTACGATGTTGGACAAAAGCCACTGCAACAAGCGTCATTTGTCTTTCACCAATGGGCTAACAGTCGATGTGGAAAAGCAGCCAGTTGCTTGGAAAGTATGTTGTATGGAGTACTGGTGTGAAAAAAAAGGAAACATATGATTAGGTGAACTGGCCGCCGTGATATAACTGAAAAGTTGATTGTTGAAAACGGTGTTAAACCCCAATCAATCAAAACCATCAGACAACCATGTGGAAACTCGGTAACACGTGCACTTATAAAGTTAATGAAATGTCATGCGTTATAGTATACGAAATAAAACTGCTAATTTGCATATTAAAGAAAAGTACCGAATTATTATATCGTTTTAACAAAATAAAACAGCTAATTTTCATATTAAATAATAATAATTATTTCGTTTAAACGAAATGTTTATTTCGTAAATACGAAATAAAACAGCTAATTTGCATATTAAAAAAAGTATCGAATTATGCGAATTATTATTTCTTTTTTACGATATTATTTCGTTAATACGAGATAAATTGACTTATTTGCATATTAAAAAAAAGTATCGAATTATTATTTCGTAAAAACGAAATAAAAATTCGATACTTTTTTTTAATATACAAATTAGCTGTTTATTTGCATACTAAAACAATATATTGAATGTCACTTTAGGGGCTCCGTATAATAACGATAGAAGTCATCCGTATTTTTTTTTCAAACATATAACACAATTTTTCTTAACAATAATAATGTTGGTTGCTGCCTTTTCGATTACGTCACTCCATGGTACAAAATTAAAACCTATTCCATATTTTATCCTAGTCAATAATGAACTTCCTAAGCTTGGACAGATGGCTATTTATTTTACATTTAGGACGGGTTCATTATCTGTTAATCATGAGATACAGCGTAAGGGGAGTCTTCCTGGAGGGAGACATTTATTTACCAAAGTACCTTTTTCCGGGAACGGTAACTAAAAATACTCTTCTGTCAAGAATGACCCACGAATAAATTGTTTAACATTATGTGGTATAAAAAGGTGTTCGAGGAAACATGTGTGTCGCCTTGAAATGGCCAAAAGCTTATGATAGTCATAGCCAATGCATGATGTACTCACAGGAAGAGGGGCATACGTGTATATAAAGACAGACAGATGAAGGTGAAGTAAGCCCTGCCTAACTGATATTTGTCAACGATGATGGGAATATGGACTTTATTATATAAAAGGAATCTTCGCGAAACAATACTCAATCTATTTATATATTTCTGAGTGTGACGTAGTTTCTTACTTAATGAAAGCCATTCATGTCAAAAACAGACATCAGCGAAATGAAATGAGAAAACATATAAAGCAAAGCGACCACTTTACCTCGTCCTCAAGTATCACTATCCCTCCTACAACTCTGCAACTGACGACTCTGAAAATGTCTTGGCAAAACTTGATATCTCTGTAAGTAATAGTTTACTAATTGAATTGTGTTGAAAAACAATTTGAGCAATTTCTTCTTTTGTCACAATTTGTTTAAAAGTCATTCTCTGCAGTGGCGTTAGAACGCGTCAATATGTGGCAAAGGGTTTATGAGCCAACCTGGTGTTTGCAATCCCTGAGATATTTAGCATGTCTTCGTAATTAATTAATAAATGAGTAGCAAACGATAAATCTCTGTAATTAATAGTATACTAATTAAAAAGTGTTGAAAACATTTTAGCACAAGGAGAAATTGCTCATCGTGAGCAATTTTTTCTATTGCCATAATGTTTTCAAAAGTCGTCCTCTGCAGAGGCATCAGAAAGCGTCTACCTCTCGGGACAGGTTTAATTCATGAGCAAACCTGGTGTTGCAAACCCTCTTTTTTTCAGCATATCAATGCATATTTTGTGATTAGACTTCTTAAGTAATTACTAAATGAGTAGCAATCAATATCGTAAACGATTAGACTGCACGAATGTTGAGGCTTATCTTGGTCTATTTTGTTTTCATGTGTAGTTCAAATTCGTGCAAATGTTGCTTAACCCTTGCCCACATACAGCGATTCTACAGCAGACGACTTTCAAACAACTAGGCAAAAACAAAGAAAATCTCTATAAATGAAGGTTTTATAACTGAACAAAATTAAAAATATTGCGACAAAAGGAGAAATTGCTCGTTTTGAGCATTTTATCCTTTTGTCACAATGTTTTCAAACGTTATATGTTGCAGATGCGCCAAAAAGCTTCTATATGTTGGAAAGGGCTAATGTCGATTAAAGCGAAATTCGGGCTTACAAATGTAATTCTGATGATTGAATATGTAACATTGAGCTGACTTGTGTTCATGTCAATGATTGACTATGTGAAATTGAGCTGACATGTGTTCATGTCAATGATTGACTATGTAACATTGAGCTGACATGTGTTCATGCCAATGATTGACTATGTGAAATTGAGCTGACATGTGTTCATGCCAATGATTGACTATTTAACATTGAGCTGACATGTGTTCATGCCAATGATTGACTATTTAACATTGAGCTGACATGTGTTCATGCCAATGATTGACTTTGTAACATTGAGCTGACATGTGTTCATGTCAATGATTGACTATGTGAAATTGAGCTTACATGTGTGCATTTTAATAACTGAATATGTGAAATTGAGCTTACATGTGTGCATTTTAATGATTGAATATGTGGAATTGAGCTTACCTCTCCAGCAATCCCATTTTCTCTGTCAATAAAGTATAGCTGTTTATTGAATAAACCTTTAAGCCGCGCCTAGCGATTGATTTGAGGTTTCGTTAATCCCCCCCACACGATGGTATCACTTACAAATACATGGACAATATGTTAGTGGCGATAATACACTTATAGACTATTGTTAAAGCGACTGAAATCCAGATGGCACGAAAAAAAAAAAAATCGAATTCGCCCTAAATGTTATTCTTTATCCAAGTAAAACCAGGGTAGAAAATGTATCGGTTTTTATCAATAAAGTGAACTTGAGTAGTTTTCAATTGTCCCGATGAAGGGGTTTCCTATTTAAAAATATTTAACCCGTTACTGACAGGGTAGAATTTGCGATGGAAAAAGTATCGAAAACAAGAAAATCTCACCGATTATAGGAGTATGTAATATGTCAGTTATCATAATGTTAATGCCCCAAATACAAAAAGAACACTTATTTTCTTAAAATTTGATTTTTTTTTTCGACAGTTGGGTATCTGGAGTTTAGTCGCTTTAAAAGTCGCATATATGACAGAGACGGTTCCAATGAGATTTGAATGGGTGCATGCACAGGCTTGTATTAGTCTGCACTGGTCCCCACAAGCAACAAGTCGGTAGACGCGGTCCATTTGAAACTCGGTAATGCACCGACCCTTGTACACGAATAAGCTTAGTCAGGCAAAAAGGACCATGTGACATTCCATGCGTAACATACACGTATATTTCAAATGCCTTATTGAGAAATAACAGTGAATTATATATTGAAAAATTTACTGCGAATGTTTATATACGCCTATATATGTCATCAGTTTGTAAAAGTGTGTTATAAACATTAAAGTCTTATACCGTTTGAATACTTATCCATTGCCCTGCTATAATGCTAGACTTCTAGTTTCTTTTTCCTACTAAAGCCACTTCAGACAGTACTGTACAACATAGAATTGAATGCGGCCTTCACGGTATTTCAGTCTGATCTTAGTCTACATTGTTCGCGACTTCTTTCTATAAACTGCTGAAACTCCACCTCTCCCGATTCCCTTTCTCGTTTAACCCTTTCCCACAGACAAATATTCTGCAGCAGACGACTTATGATAATGTCTACTCTTAAATATGGAAAATCTCTATAATAGTAGGTATAAGTACTGTAAAAGGTTGAACCCATTGTGGCAAAAATGATAGGGGCAAGTTACTCCAGACTACCAGTCTGTATAGTAACCTTACTCCCAGACAAATCGCAATACGACACTGGTACAATATAATGATAGGGGCAAGTTACTCCAGACTACCAGTCTGTATAGTAACCTTACTCCCAGACAAATCGCAATACGACACTGGTACAATATAATGATTCTAGGGACACGAGGACTGATTATCAGTACACTCTAACGAAAACCTAAATGATCAGGCATAGGCTTGTTAGAGAGGATGGTCAACGTGCAACAGCCAATTATCGTGGAGCTATCAGTGGCGTAGCTTTACAATAATCAATGTGTAGGCCGTCTCGTGGGAAAATCAACATTGTGGACTCTGCGTAAAGTATCGACACGGATCAGCCTAAGCATGCCACACAGGCCTACCCGGATAGACACGTTTCGCCTCCTGTGGATTTTCTGTTTCAGGAATCACTACTCTATACATCTATCCCCCCCCCCCCCCCCCCCCAAGACGGAATGTGGCGGCCGGATCAGTCTGCGCGGACAGCGCAGGCTGATCTGGTCGATACATTACGCAGATGTCTATCTCCGCAGCTGCATTTTGGGACATTTTGAGAAAGAATGTGTAGGCACGTGCCTACAGTGCCTTGAGGGAGCTACGCCCCTGGCTATTACATGGTTGAGTATCCGGACTTTAGAATCGGGTCGGCTTACCGGGCAGACTATTTTATCAAGATGAATTTATAAGATTGAAGTTGTCTCCCATTGGGCAATACTACTTTTTGTTGAAAGTTGAATTATTTTTTTTATAATGTTGAATACCCTCTGAATAATGTGTAACTTAATCAATGTTTTGATGTAGCAATATTGACACATTAACTCTTTCAGCGCCGAATTGTTTGAAGTAGACTCTTCCATGTTCAAATTCGGGTGTGTCCATTTCTCAATTTATGAAAGGCTGATCTGGTCGATACATTACGCAGATGTCTATCTCCGCAGCTGCATTTTGGGACATTTTGAGAAAGAATGTGTAGGCACGTGCCTACAGTGCCTAAAGGGAGCTACGCCCCTGGCTATTACATGGTTGAGTATCCGGACTTTAGAATCGGGTCTGCTTACCGGGCAGACTATTTTATCAAGATGAATTTATAAAATTGAAGTTGTCTCCCATTGGGCAATACTACTTTTTGTTGAAAGTTGAAATTTGTTTTTTATAATGTTGAATACCCTCTGAATAATGTGTAACTTAATCAATGTTTCGATGTAGCAATATTGACACATTAACTCTTTCAGCGCCGAATTGTTTGAAGTAGACTCTTCCATGTTCAAATTCGGGTGTGTCCATTTCTCAATTTATGAAAGTGTTGGACTATTTTGGTAACTAAAAGACAAACAATGCTGATATCAGGTGAGACAGCTCGTTACGAGCTGACTCACCTGAATCTGCATTATTTGCAGAAACCTCAATATTGCCTTTGGCGCTGAAAGAGTTAAGACATATTCAGAACTACATGTACACGTTTCTTTCTGTAATTGAAAGTAAAAATCACTCCGGGATAAGGGTGACCTTTGATTTGACGTCATTGCTCCAAAAATGAAAAGTCAACATGCGAGTTTTTCGCGCTTTTTTTGTTTGTAGTTTTAAGAACGAACTTTAGTTCAATATAGGTTTCTGGGTAATTTAGATTGTTGGAAAGAGGCATAGCCCATAATGCTATACTGGTCGCCTATGGAAAATGAATCGTTTCTATTTGACCGGAAGTGGACAGGTATTCATTAACAATTATTACAGAGATACATAGATTCAGGGATAGGTACGTGTCGTGACGTCATTGTATCGAATTGTTGACAATTTCGATACTAATTAGATTGAACTATGTTTAACACCTACGGACTTTACAATTAACTGTTCCAGCGCCGATTTTCCTAATATGGACTATTCCATGTATAAGACAGGGCGACTTCATTTTCATGTTAAAGAAGTTTTGGAATACTTTGATAGCTTAACCCTTTCCCTCATACGACAATTCTGCAGCAGACGACTTTAAACATATTTTGTCAAAAAATAGAAAATCTCTATAATTGAATGGATAACCTATGACAAAAAGTGGAAAACATTGTGGCAAAAGGAGAAATTGCTTGTTTTGAGCAATTTCTTCTTTTGTCACTATGTTTTCAAAAAGCCGTATGCTGCAGAGGCGTCAGAAAGCGTCTATATGAGGGAAAGGGTTATAGGCAACAATGCTTATTTCAGTCGACTTCATTTTCATGTTCATGTAATAAGAGTTTTGGAATATTTTAATAACTTAAAGGCAAGTAATGCTGATTTCAGATGAGGCTTACGAGTTGAATAACCTGGATCCATATTGTTTGCAAAGTACATCATTGCTGTATATTATGAGTAGGTCGTTAACGCAATGACGCAGTCCGCATTTTAAGCAACTGAACTCCAGATACCCAACTGTCGAAAAAAAATAAAATTTCAAATTTTAAGAAAATAAGTGTTATTTTTGTATTTGAGGCATTAAAATATGATAACATACCCCTATAATCGGTGAGACTTTCTTGTTTTCGATATTTTTTCCATCGCAAATTCTACCCTGTCAGTAACGGGGAAAGTATTTTTAAATAGGAAACCCCTTCATCGGGACAATTGAAAACGACTCAAGTTCACTTCATTGATATTTCGGGCGATTTTTCCATTGCCTCTCTCACCTCTGATCTATGTGAGAAAGTAGTCAGTGGCTTCGAAATAATGTTGTGTAAGTACTGGTGTGGGAAAGCCAGGAAAACATGGGTAGGTGCACTGACCGCCGTGATATGACCAAAGCTGTTGAAAGCGGCGTTAAACTCCAAACAAACAAACAAACACTTAATTGATAAAAAACGATACATTTCTAACCCTGGTTTTACTTGGATAACATAAAGAATAACATTTAGGGCGAATTCGATTTTTTTTTTTTTTTGTTCGTACCATCTGGATTTCAGTCGCTTTAAGGCACATACATGAACTGCTTATTTCGCTGTCAGATCCACCGCCTCGGTGGTGATCGGGTAGAGCGTCCGTCTCGGTTGCGGGAGATTGCAGACTCGATACCCGACGGGCCATAACAAAGCCTTTTACACATGGTAGTAATGACTGCCCTCCTTAGCGTTAAGGATTGTGGTGTCAGTATAACGACTGACTGGCTGGTGTCAGGATGAATCGGTAGTACTTGTAACCTGCCCAAGAAACGCCGTGACATAACTGAAAGATTGCTGAGAGCGGCATCGCCTGCGTTGATATATACCTGCTGGTCGATACATTACGCAGATGTCTATCTCCGCAGCTGCATTTTGGGACATTTTGAGAAAGAATGTGTAGGCACGTGCCTACAGTGCCTAAAGGGAGCTACGCCCCTGGCTATTACATGGTTGAGTATCCGGACTTTAGAATCGGGTCTGCTTACCGGGCAGACTATTTTATCAAGATGAATTTATAAAATTGAAGTTGTCTCCCATTGGGCAATACTACTTTTTGTTGAAAGTTGAAATTTGTTTTTTATAATGTTGAATACCCTCTGAATAATGTGTAACTTAATCAATGTTTCGATGTAGCAATATTGACACATTAACTCTTTCAGCGCCGAATTGTTTGAAGTAGACTCTTCCATGTTCAAATTCGGGTGTGTCCATTTCTCAATTTATGAAAGTGTTGGACTATTTTGGTAACTAAAAGACAAACAATGCTGATATCAGGTGAGACAGCTCGTTACGAGCTGACTCACCTGAATCTGCATTATTTGCAGAAACCTCAATATTGCCTTTGGCGCTGAAAGAGTTAAGACATATTCAGAACTACATGTACACGTTTCTTTCTGTAATTGAAAGTAAAAATCACTCCGGGATAAGGGTGACCTTTGATTTGACGTCATTGCTCCAAAAATGAAAAGTCAACATGCGAGTTTTTCGCGCTTTT
The DNA here is from genome assembly GCA_031761405.1 of Serripes groenlandicus. Taxonomy (NCBI): domain Eukaryota; kingdom Metazoa; phylum Mollusca; class Bivalvia; order Cardiida; family Cardiidae; genus Serripes; species Serripes groenlandicus. Next base: position 214,387,845 of record JASEVX010000001.1, on the reverse strand, counting down.
TTTGTTTGTAGTTTTAAGAACGAACTTTAGTTCAATATAGGTTTCTGGGTAATTTAGATTGTTGGAAAGAGGCATAGCCCATAATGCTATACTGGTCGCCTATGGAAAATGAATCGTTTCTATTTGACCGGAAGTGGACAGGTATTCATTAACAATTATTACAGAGATACATAGATTCAGGGATAGGTACGTGTCGTGACGTCATTGTATCGAATTGTTGACAATTTCGATACTAATTAGATTGAACTATGTTTAACACCTACGGACTTTACAATTAACTGTTCCAGCGCCGATTTTCCTAATATGGACTATTCCATGTATAAGACAGGGCGACTTCATTTTCATGTTAAAGAAGTTTTGGAATACTTTGATAGCTTAACCCTTTCCCTCATACGACAATTCTGCAGCAGACGACTTTAAACATATTTTGTCAAAAAATAGAAAATCTCTATAATTGAATGGATAACCTATGACAAAAAGTGGAAAACATTGTGGCAAAAGGAGAAATTGCTTGTTTTGAGCAATTTCTTCTTTTGTCACTATGTTTTCAAAAAGCCGTATGCTGCAGAGGCGTCAGAAAGCGTCTATATGAGGGAAAGGGTTATAGGCAACAATGCTTATTTCAGTCGACTTCATTTTCATGTTCATGTAATAAGAGTTTTGGAATATTTTAATAACTTAAAGGCAAGTAATACTGATTTCAGATGAGGCTTACGAGCTGAATAACCTGGATCCATATTGTTTGCAAAGTACATCATTGCTGTATATTATGAGTAGGTCGTTAACGCAATGACGCAGTCCGCATTTTAAGCAACTGAACTCCAGATACCCAACTGTCGAAAAAAAATAAAATTTCAAATTTTAAGAAAATAAGTGTTATTTTTGTATTTGAGGCATTAAAATATGATAACATACCCCTATAATCGGTGAGACTTTCTTGTTTTCGATATTTTTTCCATCGCAAATTCTACCCTGTCAGTAACGGGGAAAGTATTTTTAAATAGGAAACCCCTTCATCGGGACAATTGAAAACGACTCAAGTTCACTTTATTGATATTTCGGGCGATTTTTCCATTGCCTCTCTCACCTCTGATCTATGTGAGAAAGTAGTCAGTGGCTTCGAAATAATGTTGTGTAAGTACTGGTGTGGGAAAGCCAGGAAAACATGGGTAGGTGCACTGATCGCCGTGATATGACCAAAGCTGTTGAAAGCGGCGTTAAACTCCAAACAAACAAACAAACACTTAATTGATAAAAAACGATACATTTTCTACCCTGGTTTTACTTGGATAACATAAAGAATAACATTTAGGGCGAATTCGATTTTTTTTTTTTTTTTTTCGTACCATCTGGATTTCAGTCGCTTTAAGGCACATACATGAACTGCTTATTTCGCTGTCAGATCCACCGCCTCGGTGGTGATCGGGTAGAGCGTCCGTCTCGGTTGCGGGAGATTGCAGACTCGATACCCGATGGGCCATAACAAAGCCTTTTACACATGGTAGTAATGACTGCCCTCCTTAGCGTTAAGGATTGTGGTGTCAGTATAACGACTGACTGGCTGGTGTCAGGATGAATCGGTAGTACTTGTAACCTGCCCAAGAAACGCCGTGACATAACTGAAAGATTGCTGAGAGCGGCATCGCCTGCGTTGATGACGAGAAGCAACATGGGACAACCTGTTTGCTACGGATTTGAACCCAGGACCTGGCGATCCATAGGTCCGGGCCTTACCACTCTATAATATATCTTTCTAACAATTTATAAGTCTGTCCTTGCAAATAGGTACACACTGGCATATGTGATTAGTGTAGGTTCCAATGAGCCTGTGCATCTGTTAAGTTTTAACCCAATCCTCATAAAGACGCTTTATGACGCCTCTGCAGCAGACAAATTGTGAAAACAATGTGAAAAATAAAGAATTTGCTCAAAACGAGCAATAAGTCCTTTAGCCACGATGGTATTTACTATTTTTTATTTATATTATATTATAGAAATTTTCCTCAATTTTGCTTAGATATTTTCAAATTCGGCTGCTGCAGATTTGTTGCGTGTGGGAAAGGGTTAAAAGCTTCAAATAACTGTTGAAAGTAAATTGCCACAAGGATGGGTCTAGATTGTGTGTGTGTAAACCATTCGTAAAGACTAGGTTGTACATTTTTTGCATGTACAGACAGATTTAATATCTTGGTCACACTATGAGTCTTTGAACGTATAGAAACGAAAAAATAACCGAAAAAAACCCCCCGACTTATTGATACTTTTGTTAATTAGGTAAGGAAAGCAAACCTCTCATATCATCTGAGATATTCCCCTTTTCTCAAATATCATTAGATATAGCCCCTATTATCTCATATCATCATATATATTCCCCGAATCTCTCATATCATCAGATACATTCCCCTATTCCCTTATATATATATCATCAAATACATTTCCATTTTTTCTCATATCATCAAATATATTTCCATTTTCTCTCATAACTTCAGATATTTCTCCTAATCTCTCATATCATCAGATAAGTCCCCCTATCATAAGCCGCGGCGATACGCATCTACGGAATATCATTGAATCGATAACTATCCGACTCGTCCGTTTATGAATCTTTGCAAGACCAATGGCAACGCTGAATTATCAAATTATTGATTTGCCATGAACTATAAATATTCATGCTTGTGGATGCGAGTGGCAGTTTTGAAATTTCAGTCGCTTTGAAATATTCGCAAGAAATGTAAATTGACAGATATCTAGTGTATATTTAAAAAAAGAAACAACAGCAGTAAACGTAGGAACTGAACAAATACCGTATAATCACAATGGCTTTAAAGTTCGATATTTTGAATTTGGTGACATTTGGCCTGGTCTTGGCAGTGCTCCTGTCTGTGGTTTACACAAACGATGTAGTCCAAGTGCGCAACGCTTTCAAATGTGAAGACTGTTCTTACCAAAAGTGCCCAGACATCAATCGTCGATGCGAGCTGGTCCGGGAGCCAGGCATTTGTTCCTGCTGCTTGGTGTGCGCCAGGGAGGAAGGTGAAAACTGTGGCATAAACCTCGGACGCTGTGGGAGGGGATACAAATGCAGGCCGAAGGCAGATGATCCCAATCCACTGTTATCACTGCTTGAAGATACAGCCATATGCCAGCAGATTGTACCAAGACGTTACACATATGAAGAGTTTTTAAAAATAGGAAGCAAATATTAATATGGTAGGTACAGTTTTTTTCGATATACGGAGCGCGTTAGCCCGAGTAGTGATTTACGGTGCTTTCAATAATAATTCGGTTATATAACATGACGTTTTCTGTGTAAAGTACCAGTACTACTGATAGGTTTACCCTGATACATACTGCCTCGGTGGTGTTATTGTAGCACGTCCGCCTCGGGTGCGGGAGGTCGCGGATATGATCCCAGGTCGGGTCATACCAAAGACTTTCAAAAAGGTAATAATAATGGCTGCCATCCTTGTTGCTCAGGGATGCGGGGTTAGCTGGAAAAAGAGAACTGGTAACTTACACAGGAAATGCCGTTATAAAACTTAACTATTATTGAAAGTGGCGTTTAACACCAAACAATCAATAATTAGGCTGAACCGGTGAATACGTCGGCAGGAATTATCTGTATCTCCGCAATTTTCAAGTATGTGTATATAGTCGGTCTACTAACTTCGTTTCCTGACTTGCCCACCGACCTACGAGTAGCTCCGCTGCCTGTTGAGACTGCACATTTGTATTCTTATATATGTGTTCCTCTATCTTATTTCTTTGGTTAATCTAGTAGAGTTGAAACAAAACTATTTGATTGACATGTTCTAAAGATCTACTTCTATTCCGGGAATGGAGGCCCTATCGAACTTATTCTGGGTAATTATAGGATTCTCGGAATATTATCAATAATATTATCAACATCATGTTAAGCGGGATATATCGGATTGAGATTGTCGCATGGAGAAGAATTTATATAAGTTTTAAGTAACTTGTTTTCTAATCCATGATGATCAATACTATGCATAATCAATTTGTAATACATACTTCCCACAACTACAATAATTATCTCCCTTGCCAGTACTTTCGATATTTACTATATATATATATATATATGTTGAATAGAGAAATATCAAATATAAGTAGATTAAACAATTTCAAGTGCAAAAAATGATAAAATGAAGAAGTCGATATAATCAAGTCATACAAAGGCATCAGATGACAAATGGTTGACATATTTGTCTATCAAAATAGCAGACAAGGGAGGTATTTATTGTAGTTGTGGAAACTATGTATTGGCTATGTAAAATTTATGTGAATAAAACATTGTTTGAACTAATGTAACTTCGTTAAATGAGAAAACGGGTCCGTAATTTCGTGTGCATACGAGAACAGCTCACGCACATTCTTACCAGACCATGTATTGTTCGATTCATTGTCATTTACCTAAGTTGACTAATATGACAAAAAGCTATAAGTACAGCACACTCCAGCACTTGATTTAAATATTAAAGTTTTACGTCATTTTCAACAATTTCTCAATGATATATTGACGACAGTACACGTATATATGACCCTGGGAGGAATCAGCCCTGGCCGAGTGTTAGCGTCGAGGAATTTGGAAATCAGGCGTCCTCGGTTCGATCACCAATTGAATGCCCTGTAACAAAAAAAAGATCCTAGCCTAGCAATGCTTTGATTAACCAGGGAACACGAATGAGTTAACTGTCGCCCGTGAAGTAACTCAAAAATGTTGAAAACGGCGTTCAACCCTATTTTAAATTAAGCATTCGACTAGACAGAACTAGTCTAGATGATGCGTCATGCCAAAGCGCATTCCATCATGACTCGTTTATTTCAATCAGAAGTTTCGTTTTCTTGCCATTTCGTGAACACGGGCTTTATTATTGTTTTACAATTGTTCCATAAAGTATAAGGGTTATGTTATGGCGTGTCTCGTTTGTAAGGGGTTGGAATTATGTTGTCAAACAACACCCTCAAATCTAACATTTTGAGTACGTCCGGCCTTTTAACCCTTTCCCACATACAGCAAATTTGCAGTAGACGACTGTGAAAACATCTTGGCTAAAACATGAAAATCTCCATCAAAAAGGCTTAAATAATAAAATAAAGTTGAAAACATAGTGGCAAAAGATGAAATTGCTTATCATTAGCAATTTCTCCTTTTGCCACAATGGTTTCAAAGATCGTCTGCTGCAGAGGCATCAGCAAGCGTCTATATGTGGGAAATGATTAAAAATAGTATAACATTCTGTCACCCACTACCACCCACTGCTTGTCTATTTCCGAAGCAATTACTTCATTAATCAAAATCGGACGTAAATAGAACAACAACATGACTTATGATGAAGTTGCTAAATTACGATTCATTTACGTCATGCTGAACGTCTTTAGGTCTCTCAAACTTGCAGAGGTATTCTGACGCCTTTGAAGCAGACGCCATTTTGACAACATTGTGGCAAAATGAGATGTTGCTCAATTCCCTGCGTACTTTGGTAATTGAGTACGTCTTGCATGACCAAACAATGGCAACTTGCGATGTAGTCCGGTCCTAGCCGTACTTTAGTACATTTAAAAATATACAATTGACTTTTGTTATATCTATATAGCCGATCAATACAATTTGGTTTTAGGAAGCGGTAAATAAATATTGAAACAAAACTAATAACGAGTTTGAAAGGTTTTTGGTCCACAAAAAGGTTGTCTCTTATAAGTAGGCGTTTTCTATCTCTACCGTGTCCCAAAAGGGCGCCGCCTTCATGTATATATACACGTCCCTAGCGTTTGGTAGTAATCGATAAACGAAGAGCGATCCCTGGATACCACAATTTGATAGCGCGAATATGTAATATTATCTAGGTTTACATCTTTCGTTTATAGTCTGTGAAGCTGTGTACATTCATTCATTCATTCAACAGACGAATTTTGAAAACACTGTGGCGAAAGGATAAATTGCTGATAATGAGAAATTTCTCCTTTTGACACAATGTTTTCAACTTTTTCTAATAATTAAACTATTATTTATGGAGATTTTCCATATATTTGCCAATACGTTGCCAAAGTCGTCTGCTGAAGATTTGTTGTATGTTGGAAAGAGTTAACTTAAGTAGCACGCATAGGAAAAGGTTATAACGATTATTGGTTGACATTTCTTAAAACAACGGATTGTGTGTCTAAATCTTCTTTAACCCTTTCAGCGCCGAATTGTTTAAAGTAAACTCTTCCAGGTTCAAACTCGGACGACTCTATTTTCATGTTATATGATTTTTGGAATATCTTTATAACTCACAGCCAAACAATGCAGATGTTAGGTGAGACAGCTCGTTACGAGCTGACTCACCTGAATATGTATTGTTTGCAAAAAGCTCAATATTGCCTTTGGCGCTGAAAGAGTTAAGTTAAAAACAGATCAAACATTCTTGTTTTGATTCTATTTGAGTAGATTGTATACGGATGGTTAATTTGTATTGTGCTGAAAATGTCCCCAGAAATACCGCCACTCAATTGAGTTAGTGAAGCATATTACCATAACTTTGCATGTTTAACCCCCATTTCCTACAAACAACACACAGACGACTAGGAAACAATATAGAAAAGATCAGAAATGAACATTTATTTATTGAATATAGTTGAAACATTTCGGTCAAACGGAGAAATTGGTCATTATGAACATATTTATTCTTTTGGCAAATTGTTTTCAAAAGTCATCAGCTGCAGATGCGTCAAAATGCGTCTGCTTGTGGAGAAGGGTTAAGACAATCATTTACGATATTCTGTAAGCGCTTAAAACGGGATAGCGAAAACTGCTTAAGGTCAGAAGTTTAACTCGGTTTTCTTTTTTCTAACCTGACGAATATTGACTAAAGGACGAATAGTTCTGCGATGTTTTGGAATTAAATGTTAGGAGAAATTTCACAGTTCTCTCCGTCCTCACAATGTTTACCAAACATTGTCTGCTTAAGCTATGTCAAAAAACGGAATGTGTTTCGGTCTTGGAATGAATTCACCTCTACAGAAAATCACCTTTCTAGAATAGTCGCGTTTTTTTTTTTTGCATTCACCAGATGTTGCTCCGGAGTGGTTGCACTGTTTCTGTTTATATTTATCCGTTTTGAAACATCACGTTTATATAAACGAAATGACGTTTACAACTTTCAAAATACTTCACGCACATTGCATTTTAAGACGCAAAATCGTGAGGTAGAGTCCGCTTAACGCTTTCCAAGCGCGACGCTTTAGACTCTTATGCAACACTCAACTTTTGGAAACATTTTGACTAAAGGAAGAATTGCTCATAATATGCAATTCCCCCTTTCGTCCTTTTTTTTATCAATTCTAATAAAAGATTATAATTTGATTTACAGAGATATCCTCTATTTCTGATTTCTACCTAGATATTTTTGAAGACAGTTGCTTCAAATATGAAATTCGCATATTGAATCTGGGAATGTGTTTGGATAAATTGATACGTTTCTTGAATACTCGTTATGTAATGGTGATTTTGTTATATTTTCAGATTTAAAGTTTAGAACATCCACAGAAACAACCCACCCATCTTCACAGGACAAATATACAGACCACATGCCCTACGGACACAATCGCTTGAAAGAGAACATACCCCGTTGAACACCATAAAACTGAACTTACTTTGGACTCTGACCACCCTGAAGTCATGCTGTCCCATCCTCAAGTTGTGATTTAATTTGCGCATGCTTTGTTACGTTATAGGACTATTTCAATTATTTCTTATAAATAGGAAATTGGAAGAGGACTAAGATCGGATCAAACGAATATGCGGGCCCCCAAACTTTACCACTCTGAAAACGTTCTCTGTGCCGCTAGAAATTAACTTTTACCCTTTCCCTCATATAGACGCTTTCTGACGCCTCTGCAGCAGACGGCTTTTTGAAAACATAGTGACAAAAAGAAGAAATTGCAAAAAACGTGCAATTTCTCCTTTTGCCACAATGTTATCCACTTTTTGTCATAGTTTATCCATTTAATTATGGAGATTTTCTATCTTTTGACAAAATACGTTCAAAGTCGTCTGCTGCAGAATTGTCGTATGAGGGAAAGGGTTAAATGCCTGAAATAAGTCCATTTCGAGGATGAATTTACTTCTGATCAATTAGAAAGTTGAGCACACACACAGCGTCTGAGCACAGAGAATAGTTTTATAGTATGGAACCAGCTGCAGAACTTGAAACTATAAAACCCTGAAAACGAACTCTGTGCTCAGAAAGGAACCCTATGCTCCAAGAATGACTTTTGATTAGTTGATTTCAAGAATGAGATTGCTTTTGACCAATCAAACAATTGAGCACTGAGTCTATGCACAGAGTATCGTTTTATAGCTTTGGCGCCAGCTGCAGAAAAAATTTAAACTTTAAAACCCTGAAAATGAACTCTGTGCTCAGACAAGAACTCTATGCTCAAATAATGACTTCTGATTGGTTGATTTAGAGAAAGAGATTGGTATTGACCGATCACATACTTGATCACTGAGTCTGAGCACAGATTAAGTTATTATAGTTTTGGAGCCAGACTAATTTTCGTCTGTAGCTTTCATAAAGGTTTCTTAACCATTTCCCACATACCACAACTCTGCAGCAGACGACCTTGAAAACATATTAGCATACATATATATCGAGGGCTTGGCGTGAAACGGTTGTAACTTAAAACCTATTTTGAAAACCCTGGTTTAGGGGCAATTTTGACCCTTTTGTAAACAATGCAAATTTAGGTGCCATTGCTCAGAACGAGCAATGGCACCTAAATTTACATTGTTTACCAAGAAAAGTGATTTAACACTTATAAAGACTTTATGGCGAGGTGATTAACCTTGGTAAAAAAATACCAATTTTAGTTACAACCGTTTCACGCCAAGCCCTCGATATATATATGAAAAGATCTCTGAGAACTTTAGTATAATTATTGAACAGAGTTGAAAAAAATGTAGTAAAAAAAGAAACTCATTATGTTTTTGGAGCAATGTTTTCAAAAGTCGTCTTCTGCAGAGCCTTCAAAATGAGTCTGAATTAGGGAAAGGGTTAAACGATACGTTATGCATGGTACGGACAATTCTGAACAGTGTAGGTTCAGATCACGGTATTAAATCTAAGTCGACAGAAACTTTTAACACGCGTGTATAGTACTATTTGAGCTTCAGTGTAGGTATCGATCATTCTATGCGGATACACAGGCTGATCTGTATCTACACGGTTCACTAAAAAGCGTGTAGATACATATACCTGTACCTGTTCCAATGGACAGGCTCAGACGAACAGTGAAGACCATTGTTAGACTATGCGTATTCACATGCTCACCGGAGTCGACAAAGATGAAATGATTTGACCGACTCAACACGAAAACCGACATTTGGAAAGTTTGATTTTAGTGGCAATTAATTAGTATACACACATAGTCGAATTGTTTCCATTAGTGTTCTACAGAGGCTAACGAATGGCGAACATGGAAGAACCAGATAAGACTGCAGGACTGCCCAGGCTGATCTGAATCTTCGTTGGTAGCAATGTCTCGAATGTCGGTTTGCGTGTGGCTAGTTGTCTATTTTCATTTCGACTGCCGAAGATCATTGATTTTGAACCTTCTACTACAACATTTCATTAAAAAAAATACATTTTGAATTAATTTGAATTGATCACGTTGCTATTTACATGTTTTAAACACGCAAGAGTTGTTGCCATTTAATTGCTCATTGTTAAAGTCAACATGGACAAAATAAAAGAAATGTATTTTTCAACATAGCAAAATGGTTTGTCATAAATGCTTGTCTTTGCCGAGCCCAAGTTGATCAGACGGTAGCGACGCGGTTTGTTTTTAATCCAGGGGTTGTGAGTTCGAACCCCAGCTCGGTCAACATTCTTCCGACGTTTGACAAACGTTATTGTAACAAGCGTGATTCGTACTTCCACCAATGGGCTTACAGTCTATGTGGAAAAGCAGTCAGTTGCTTGAAAAGATTGTTTTGTGTAGTACTGGTGTGAGTGTGAAAGCAAGGAGACACGTGAGTAGGTGAACTGTTTGCAGTGATATGACTAAAAAAAATATGTTGAGAATGGTGTTAGACCCCAACCAATCAAGGGAAAAGACGATGTAATCCTTCAACAAATAGAGCGGAAATTTGAACAGTATATGAGTTTATCAACTTACTTTTAGACGCATTTGCAGTATGTGAGTCTATCAAAAGAAATTTGAACTGCCTATCAACTTACATTTAAATGCCTTTGCAAGATATGAGTTTATCAACTGACATTTAAACGCATTTGCAGTATATGCGTCTATCAACAGAAATTTGAACTGCCTATCAACTGACATTTAAACGCTTTTACAGTATATGAGTTTATCAACTGACATTCAGACGTCTTTGCAGTATATGGGTATATCAACCGACATTTAAACGTCTTTGCAGTATATGAGTATATTAACTGACAATTAAACGCATTTGCAGTATATGAGTCTATCAACTGACATTTAAACGCCATTGCAGGATATAAGTTTATCAACTGACATTTAAACGCCTTTGCAGTATATGAGTCTATCAACTGGCATTTAAACGCCATTGCAGGATATGAGTCTATCAACGGACTTTTAAACGCCTTTGCAGTATATAAGTCTATGAACGGACATTTAAACGCCGTTGCAGTATATGATTCTATCAACTGACATTTAAACGCCATTGCAGAATATAAGTTTATCAACGGACATTTAAACGTCTTTGCAGTATATGAGTCTATCAACTGACAAGTAAACGCCATTGCAGGATATGAGTCTATGACATTTCTGGGAGATATACTGTTGAACATTAACAACACGTTTCCTTCACCTGTGGAATTTAAATTGTTAAGCCTTTCCCACATATAGACGCTTTCTGACGCCTTTGCAGCAGACAACATTTGTTAACATTGCGGCAAATGTGGAAATTATTCATAATGAGCAATTTCTACATTTGCGAAAAAAATTATCAACTGTATACACTTATAATACTTTCGTTTATACAGATTTACCATAATTCAAATTCGTCTGTTGTATGAGGGAAAGGGTTAAAGCGAACCTCATCTCTTACGATCTTATCCTGCTTTTGCGGAAATAAATTGACCGCGGTGTATTATTTTCATAACGTCAGATGGAACAAGAAACAGAATACATTTACTGCGTGCCTTCTCTTGTTCACTGTTCAAGATACAGTATGAATTTCGCTTAAATAAATGTTTAACTGTGTTAAATATTTGTATTCCCTTTAAATTGTTTATTTAAATCGTCATACATGTGTATTATTAGACAAAGGTGTCAGACCAAATGGGAACTTAATTAAATTGTGCGTATATACTTCTTAATTTTTACCAATAAACGGTTTTAAATCTGCTCTAACTAGATCAATTAGATAAAAAGGTGCTAGAATATTAACATATATTAACTTAAGGTTTAATACCTCTAGTTATAAGTTAATGTGACACAAAGGGAAGTCTATTCTCATTTCAGTATAGCAGAGGTATGATAACAAAAACGGGAGCCAAACATACAAAGTAATTTTAACAAGTTTAAAGATTGAACATTAATGACATTTAAAAATAAATCACATGTATAGTCAACATATAGCAAGAATACAATGGTCTGAACGAACAAACTGTGTGGGGAAGAACGTTTTAAGTTTATAAATACAACATACTTGTATAAATAGGCAAAAACATCCCCCGATTATTTTTTTCTCAGCTTTGTTAAATCGGTTCGTCAGGGCCGTAAACCAAACTATTAAAAAAGTGTAGCCTAGGAAGTTTGGGGAAAAGTTATTAAATACCCCTTATATGTGTCTAAAGTTTTGTAATAACAGTAGAAGACATACGAGTTTTGTATTTTGATGTTTCATAAATCAGTTAATACAATTTTCAAACATATTACAGAGATTTTCTTTACAATAATAATGTTGGTTGCTCCCTATTCGATTACCAATGGTACAACATTAAAACCTATTCAATACTGATGTCGCGTTTCTACGCGGCGTCAATAAGATTCCACAGTAGTTTCCGGGTCCACATGAAATTACATTTAAAGTAAAGTTGATTGACATTCATCCGATGAAAACACCTATTAAATTGTCCAAAATAGTCCCAAATGGCGTTTTATTATTTCCTGCTGTCAATGTGAACATATGAGACAGTACAGCGACAAATCCTATCTGGCTTATTTATTCCGTGTGTCATATTGGAATGTGTTACCCAATTTTCTAATCGTAATTAATCGGACAATGCCCTCATCGTGTAGTAAGACACAAATTGGAGAGATTTCTTGTGTGGTATATATGAATGCTCCGGAGAACAAAATGAGGTAATTTTACGCAGATCCTTCAATGAGAAACAGCCTCGGTTGTGTAGACCTCGGGTGCGGGAGGTTGCGGGTTCGATCACTGGTCGGGTCATACCAAAGACTTGGTAGAAATGGCTGCCCTCCTTGGCGCTCAGGGTTGCGGAGTAAGCATTACGACTGACTGACTGGTGTCAGGATAAATGGACCAGTCGTACTCGTAACATACCCAGGAAACACCGTGATATAATTGAACAATTATTGAAAACGGTGTGAAGCACCAAACAATCAACAATGAGATACATCAAATCGTTGATCTTTCAATCAACGGAATAATCCGAGGATGTCAAAAATTACATGCAGTCTTCAAGTGCAAAACTATACATCGCCACTTATCTGACACGCAGTAGAATCAAAGCACTGACAGAACTGATGGTATAGGGACCTCTGTATGGTGAAAACATATTGCATAGTTTATATGGGCAAACGTTGCTGAAACAATGTCTCATCGGCCTGTAAACAATCCAAACTAAAAATGTTTGAAACAACACAAATTGCCTGCTAATAACTAATACCTAATGTATACCTATCTATCAAAGTTTGAGGTTTTTCTGTATAAACAAAATAAAATGATGAATTACAACAGATTTACAGTCCGAGCAGCGACTCTTAAGTTTAATATTACCTGTTCAGTGGAAAATAAATATCCACACCGTATATTGGAATCATGCTGATACATGTAAATGACAGACAATCGAAAGCATTCTAGAGTTATGGTTCTTGTGCAATGCAATCTGTAGGTCGTAGATGTAGATTATACCAAAACAAACTCACATCATATTTACGTTCGAAATACTGTATCGTTCTTATGATCACAGTGTAAAAGTGTGACCATGAAATGAATCTGCCAAACAGAAACAACGTTTAGACCAATTAATGCAAACCGTGACGGACAGATGGTTGGATGGTCAAAAAGATGGAAATACAGTCCGTCGCTCCGAACAAAGTAAACTAAGTTTGGTGAAGTACTCATCAACGAACAAGAGCCTTCCATGTGTTGCATTCGAAAGTCATATAATAAGTGAGAACATAAAAAGACAACACAAATACACACTCCAAAAAACAGCATGCTAGTGTCATGATTATTGTGCCCTGCACATCTGCAAGACATACGTTACCTCAAAACCGAGTTTAAAAATGTATTGAGACAAAGACCGAACTCCTTAAATAGGCAGACCAGAGTTATGTGCATAGTAAGTTTCCGTTCTCCTGGTCACAAGGTATATACGTGTGACCTTTGAAATTAATCTACCAAACAGAAGCAACGTTTTGACTAGTCCAGATTTCTGTACTAGGAATGCGATTTTTTATTTTGACTGTTCGCATCCTATGCAATATGTACCGGCGATATATTGAGACTACGTTTTGACCAATTAATGCAAACCGTGACGGACAGACGGACGGGTTCACAATCAGACAGACAGACACTTATAGTCACAGACAGACATACAGACAGACAGAGAGGAGCAGAAGTCGGGATCAGATCAATATGGTCGAGTACCAGTAGCTATTGTTCATTCACGACATTTCCTCTTTTTTCGATAATCGATATGTGAGTCAAGTGAGAACGTGGTTCAAGGTTAAGATTCTAAAAGTAATTCATCGACGTAATGCCAAACAGTTGCACCTTTATATGATAATTACAACTACTTAATATTATATTTAACACACGTAGCCTCAACGCAATACAGTTCAAAATGTTGGGGCAGATCACGCCTAACCTGACCTTTTGGAATTTCCTCACAGCCTGGATCATGATCCTCCTTATAGAGATTATCAATACAATTTTCCTGATGTTTTCAATGTCGTTTGCTGCAGAAACTGTTCGGCATGCCCTGTACAGAGATCGCCCTTTTAGAGGCGGACACTCTTACCACAACAACAATGATTACAAACTATAATGATATGCTTATATCAATCACGCACGATATAGATCTGCTTCCTTGGGACTTTACAAGTATGCGCCGTTTGTGTGGAAAATCCCAAAGTCATAACGCGCTCATCACGGGGTTCGAACTCGACCTCGACCTCTGCAGACTGTCTTCCACACGATTGGATTGCAACTGATGTGTACGTTTTGACAATGTAACAATGCCGAAAAACTAGAGTGTAGCCTGACTATTCTCGCTCAAAATTCCGTATTGTATTATGCCAAAGCAGTATCGGGTGCAATAAGAACCTGATTTTGCCTGATAGAGGTGGCTCATATAAAAAGCAAAGCGCCTGTGTAGCAGGATGCTTGTATTGTCTAACCGACCATAAAACAAAAGGCATATCGCTTATGGTAATTGATTTCCTTAATGGTGAATACATATTGATTATGTGTTCGAATTAGGTCAATGTGTACACTAAATAGGAAGACCCTCTTTGGTCCCCAGGGTTGCGTTGTTAGCATTCCGACTGCCTAGCTGGTGTCCGGACAAGTTGACCATTAGTACTGGTAACTAACAAAGGAAACGCCCTGATATAACTGAAACATGTTAAAGGCGCTGTAAATCACCAAACAACCAAACAGTATGGAGACCAGATTTAGATATAATTCAAATTATTTGAAATTGTCCTTGACAAACGGCTACCTTTTCCGGTAGACCCTTTGTAGCCGATTGGTGAAAAACGAAAGACACTAGCCGTACCTACTGTTCTCAATCGAGAAAGTCCGAATCCTGGATTCCCGTTTTCAAGCTGGACGCTATAACGATTCAATGTTGACAAAGTATTACTTCTGATTATTATGTAGAGTTTGCCCGAACTTTGGACGTCTGTCTCTCATAAAAAAGGTCCCTGGTTCGAATTCCAAGGAAATTGACGAGTATGAAAGACCAAGACTGTCTTGCATCTTAATGCAGAGCCTGGTCACTGTCGGCTGCGATCTCCTTCAAGTCAGTACTGAGTCGTTGACCCCTTATGCAGACAGACTGATATAAAATACGTAAACACGACGTAAATCGTATCTCTGAACGACAGTGGTGCTATGGGGGAACGTCGGCCCAAGGTCCCTGGTTCGAATCCCAAGGTTAGCGCGTTCAGCTTTGTTTGTTTTTTCTCAATTAAACGGCACAAGTACTGATAAACTGAAGCAGATATCGAGCGTGATTAGTATCAGCGGAAAGCTTGTATATAATTCGATATGA